>OW679196.1:14374603-14554700 GCA_940337035.1 Agriotes lineatus | reverse complement strand
TATAACAATTCTGTTTCGTGTGTGCTCTAGTGTTATCGCCACTAATCTACCTATTTTCTCGGAGATAGCGGGTTTTATCATTGCCTCACACATTGTACTTTGATAACCATGTCATATGATTGTTTGAAGTCTAAATAAGATAGGAGTTCTAGATTCTGTTCTGACACTCAGTTTGAGCTTGAAGATTTGGTCTATTGTTCACTTGCCCTTCCTAACTATGGAAATCCTTACTGATATTGGCTAATAGTTTCGTTGGCTGAATCTTTTACTTAAAACACTTGTGAATAGCTTATATGTCAGATAAACAGCGGAATTCCTCTATAATTTGAAGAGAGTGGCCTCTTCTTTCTTATCTATCTCATCTTCTCGCATTTGTATTTTTTCAGACTTCTTGAATTAAGTGCATTAGCACTGGCCTCTACCTTTTACAATTTCAACTGTAATCCAATACTACTTTGCGATTTTTTATGATTTCTTTTCTCTCCCCTTAAGACCATCTACTACTGCTGGATTATCAGTGGTTGCTTTCCAAATTGTATGCTATGCTATGTCTACTTCCCCATCTTAGAAAAAATTGCTTGAACTGAAATTGTAGATGAATTTCTAAATATACAGCTTGCCTAAAATTGTACAGAAAATGGCAAATCAATGAGTTGGAAAAGGTACAAATACTATCTGCCATAAGAGTAACGGAAACAGAAAATGCAATAATTACTTTTTCAGCTAGGCAACAAGTAGATATTGTACGTATTTCTTGTCTAGCTACCAAAGTAATTATTGCATTTTCTATTTCGGTTATTCTTATGGCAAATAGTAAAGTATGATCAAAAATTATTTTCATCTAGAATGGCTATGGAATAGTTCCTAATTTATGGACGCTACTACGTTTATACTTACATGTCATATTTGACATTTGATTTTTAAGTGAGTTATAGTTGCACACATAAATTAGGAACTATTTAGCCATAGCCATACTTGATAATTTTTGATCACAATATATTTGAACCTTTTTCAACTCATGAAATTGCCATGTACCGCGCAAGTACTTTTAGGCAACCTGTATATTAAAAATGTCAAGTAATATTGATTTTTTTTTATGATGCTAGCTTAGTTTTAAGTATGAATGATTTTACAATCTTCTGTTAAGATATGACCAGTGTTTATGACCTTTAACTGATTTTTGAGCTAGTTAGAATTGTATACGTTTTTGCATGTATAATTGTGTTCAAGTACTATCTTTAGAATCTTAAGTTAGCAATTTGAAAAGTAGTGACAATTCGTGTCTCTTTCAATTTAGTTTTCAAGGCATTCTGTGCTTCAATATATTTGAAGATGGATTTGGAAAGAATAATCTAGTTTAGACGTGTAGTTTAATATTTGAAGTCAAGCTTCCTATTACTTCTTGTAGCAATAGACATAAATAAAATCCATAAGTTGTTAAAATGTGGCAAATTGCTGTTATAAGCACACATTAATAAGCGTCCTCAAAAATATTCTCACAAAAAATTAACTGTTTCGGAGCCTTAATTAAAAATTCCTCGAACAAAACAATCTAATTAAACTTCGAAGCAACCAAGCAGAAATTAATAACGAAATTCCAGTAGGTCGCGAATTTGGATTTGGTTAATTACCAGTGACATATTTCTTAAACACGCCACAATTAAGCAGAACCCGTTGACAGGTGGGCCCTCCAAAAAAATTAATAATGGCACCCTGACGCAGCATTTTTCGAACCTTACTCGCCAATCGTTCGTTGAACCGAGTACTGTGCAGGGCGCTATTTAATAAATGACCTCCGTAATTGCTTTTAGTAATAATAGTAGATGTATAATTTTTGCCGGTGTTATTATTCGGTAGCAATTTTTTTCGTAAATTTACTTTTGAGTGCTGTAATGACAGGCTGGAGCTCCTCAACCCGTCATTGGCATTCCTTCGTGTGGCACTTTTCGTTGCACGATTTCCGCGGAAATTGCACTCGTTTTGCAACGCGGACACTTGCGCTGTGAAACTTGACATAGAATGGAGATGAATCTCCTCAATCAACAATAATAATATCCGCGGGCGGAACGTTCAGCGAAAATGTGAAATAGGTCGTCTTGCCGCTAATTGATTATTTCCATAATTCACGGTCGTTAGGCTTCATTATATTCACAGATCGGCGCTGTTCCAACGGATCGTGGAGGAAGAGAGACAATTATCTCCTTAAGGATGCCTTTTTGTACCTACTGAACTCTCGTTAGCTCAGCTTGCAAAGGTTAATGCCTGAAAATTTGCGAACATCGTCTGCCTTTATCAAAGTGAACCAAGAGCTCAATTTAGCTGGTGTTGCGTAGCTAGATGCAGCTGCACTGTTGTTATTTGTACATTTTAAGTTCATAGACAAGCAACATCAAATTTCTATTAACACAGGTTAAAAAAGAATGGAAAGCCTATTTAACAAAGATATTAGTCAGATTATGGACAAATATTGATTTCGTCAATGAACATACGTTCTTCCAGGGATGTATGTGAACATGAGAAAGGGAAAATAGATCATTAGGATAGACACCTGGAGTATAAGAAGCATATACGAGACAGATAAAGTCCAATAACGTGTCACTAGAAGCCAGGGGGGGGGGGTCTACCAAATCCTAAGAAACAATAGACTACACCATATTAAAAGGATTTTAGACCGTTGAATCACAATCTTTATCGGCAGTCTCAGCAATAATGTGGTTGTTCATGCAATAGTTTTGTATCAGTATACGTTTAAATATAAATTAATTTGTTAATTTATTTAGATGGACATCTTCGTAACACAATATAAATCACAATATACTGAACTAAATTAACTACATCTTGTAAAATAGGAGATAAGAAATGGACAGGTTGTAAGAACCTACCATTGCACCGACCAGTAATATGACGATAACTTGGTAGTAGTTAATACTACTACCAAACTATAAAACAATAACAAAACAGACTATGTATAAGACTATCCTGTACAACATTAAAAACTGAAAGAAGTAATTATAAATGAAGAACTGAAGATCGTCAGAAAACAACATAGTAATGCACGAGTTTGCTGCAAAAGGCGAACAACTAAAGTATGATCAAAAATTAATCTCATCTAGTATGGCTATGAAAGAACAAATTGCTGCCTTTAAAACTGGCTCCAATATAATTTATTTTTAGATTAGATTTAAGATGTGTCTATTCGACGGGCGCAAGCTTATTTGTTAGACAATTACATTACTTTTACGTGCAAATTCATTTATTTCAATATAATATTGTAATATTTAATAATATAATTTGACAGTTTGAATTAAATATAAGTATGTAAGCCAATTTTAAAGGCGCTGGTTTGCACTTCCACAGCCATACTAGATGAGATTACATTTTGATCATACTATCTTGTTAGATGGCAGAGAAGTTTCATCATATAACCGCAAATATCCCCTACAAACACACCAACCATTTAACTCATTAATTACCACATAATCTAAAACCCAGCAGACTGCACTTATGAAGTTGATACCAAGAGCATTCTGTTGTTTTGTCGTTAGCATGCTTGGACTATCACCTATACAGGGTGTTCGGTAAAGAATGGGACACCGATTAGTCATAGATTCCTTACGTTATAATAAATCGAATAAACCCAATGTACCTTAGTACAAAGTCCCTTCAGTAAGAAGTTATAGGGCCTTGAAGTTTTTGTTAATTTTCACAAATGTAGAGATATTGCTTTGAAGTTTGGTATACATGCGCACTATTAAGTAGTGCTCTAACAAAAAAATCATAAATTAGACTTGACTGTAAGAGGCACTTTACCTATCTCTGAAAACTTTTTTTAACTATAAGTTCGTTATCTGTAATATTTTTTGAAATTTTAGGTTATTACCTGAAAGAGAATTAAAAAACACGAAAATAATGTACTCTTAGTTCTTAAGCCTAAAAGTAATCGATTACCTTAAAATGCGCTTCAAAAGGTTTTGGTTGTCATTAGGACGTGCAATTCTCAAGTAGCCATGATTACAAAAATAATGGTTAGATAGTAAAAAGCAATGACAAATCAATTAATGACATTAGTGACATAAGAATTTGTTCTTTTATGTTTAAGAAAATGCCGCTACATAACGAATTTTCCAATGCTGAAAGATTCGTTATGTCGCACCAATTTCGTAAGCACAAAAGACAAAAAACTGATGTTACCAATGACAACCAAAAACCTTTGATGGGCAATTTAAGGTAAACGGTTGCTCTTACGCTTATGAAATAAGAGTACATTATTTTTGTGTATTTTGAATTTCTTTCAAATCATAACTTAACATTTAAAAAAATGTTACAGATAACAAAGTTAGAGCGAAAACAAGTTTTGAAAGATAGGTAAAGTGTTCCTTAGAGTTAAGTATAGTTTATAAAATGTTTCCTATTAGTGCAGTATATAATAGTAGGTATTTCTACCAAAATTCCAAGCAATATCTCTACATTTGTGGAAATTAACAAAAAAATAAGAAATAAAAAATTTAGCTTCAAGGCCCTATAACTTCTTACTGAAGAGACTTTGTACAAGGTATAGTAGATTTAATCGATTTATTATAACGTACAGAATCTATGACTAATCGGTGTCCCATTCTTTACCGAACACCCTGTATTCATATCACATTATGACAATTCGTTAAGACCCCTCACCACACAAATATTTAACAACTGCTAAATACGTATTTCGACAGCCAAGTCATCATCAGTAGCTACGAAAAACACAAATCACAAATGGAAGTGGGCGATTCCCGCGCAATTTTCAGCTATTTATGCTGTCTGACTCGGAGGGCGTGGCCGAGGGTCAATTAACATGGCCGACGGTCATTTTAACTAGGTCCTTTAGGGCCTAGCAAACATTTTTAAAGAATCGGGCCATGAAGTTGTGTATGGTTCAAACAACAATATTAGAAATTTGTTGGGAAATCCAAAAGACAAACTGAGGACTTTAGAGAGATCTGGAATTTACGAAATTAAATGTTCCCATTGTGATTCTAAATATATTGGGCAAACACGTCGTAATTTTGGTACTAGGTTTACAGAGCATTTAGCTCATTTAAAATTCAACAGATTCGAAAAATCGAGTATTGCCCAACATATTTACGAAACAGGTCGCAGTATAAAAGAGGATGACCTAAACATTGTAAAGGCGTTAACTTCAACAAAGCAACTAAATTCTTTCAAAAGCTTGGCCATTTTTAAGAACCGAAATAATAGACTTTTGAGCAAAGATGGTGGACCTATACCTTCCTCCATCTTGTATGATTCATTGAAGTCAAATTGACCGTCGGCCATGTTAATTGGCCCTCGGCCACGCCCTCCGGGCCAGACAGTATGAATAGCTGTAAATTGCGCGGGAATCGCCCACTTCCATTTTTGATTTGGCCACGAGCATATCGATGCCATTTTGCTGTGTAAGTTTTTCGTAGCTACTGATGATGACAGATTGGCTGTCGAAATACGTATTTAGCAGTTATTGAATATTTGTGGGGTGAGGGGTTTTAACAAATTGTGATATTGTCAAACCACAGGCTTCAGCAGTGCTTTATTCATATCACATTGTTTAATCAAAACAGCTTCGTTAACTGTCAGCGTTAATCTTTATTTTCTTCTAGATTTCTTAATGCCTGAGTATTGCAGACCTTTCTCTTGAAGTTCCTAATCAATTTATTAAGGTGAGTTACACAATATGAATTATGCAGGATCCATGCAATCGAAACTGATTAGTGGGACAAGTTGAACTGAAAATAAACATTAATACCTACTTACCACCAACAACTATTTATTAGATACAATAAATGTATTGGTAAAGTGCAAGACTTCTGTTATTTTGGATAAGGTTGTAAAAGCGAATAATGAAACAGAAAAAGCTAAAGAACAAAGACAAGCCAAGCCAATCTAGATTTGTTAAACCTTACGATATGTATAGAACAGTAATCACTTGATATGCAAGTTGAAATGTTATTGTCAAACCAATTATATATATTCTATGGCTGCGAAATTGCAACAGATCATAGCATCCAAGTTATTTCCAGAGAATAGTGAAGATTTACTGGATAGAACTTCTAATATAGAACTCTGGCGAAAAACTGGTCGGAGAGACCTGAAATTAAAAATAAAACAACAAAAATTGAACAATAATGGTCATTCTTTAACATGTAATGAATCAAATCCGCAAAAATAGCACTGATAAGGAACCACGAGATGAGGCACGCCTCCGATGTTTTGAAGAAGAACATAGTTATAAGAAATTAAGACGGGAACAAGTCATGGAGAGAACTGAAATGTCTGGCCCAAAATAGGACACAATTCTCACACCTTCACATTACAATCCTTGCCCTATGCTCCATCTATGGACGAAAGGGATTGTGCTTTTGTTCTTCTGGCCCTCTTTATGATTAAAGGTTATGCCCCCTTCTTCTGAAACGAATTGGTCTTCTTCGTTCTTATTTGTTTCTCTAACTGTTTATATGATTTGGCACTGTTCGCCAGTTTTGTTCAAGTTTGTTTTGCCATTAACTAGACTTCTTCATTCTGCTCAAATTTTGCATTTCTGTGTCCCACTATCTGTTCTATCTTGTCTTTTGATTCAAGCGCTCTCTTCTTCTTTAACTTTCATAGCAGTATGTGTTTCTCATTAACTTATGTTTTCGAGTTAACCATTTATTCTTCCAATTTCATGTTTGTGTCTGTTTGATTTACTCCAAAATGCACCTGTTTCGCTGTTTACGTTACGATGGGTTTTAAAGATTTACTGTTAAATTAAACCTTGTGGTCGACATCCAAAATAATAAAAAAGACAATTATAAGGAAATATAAAACATGAAACAATGATACAAAGTATTTCTACATAAACAGAGAAGCAGAAAAATAAATTAGGGATTTTTATGAAAAGTTCAATTAATTTATAGTCGTAACTTAGATGTTTAACAATTTTTCTAGAGTATATTAAACATCAAAGTAGATAAAGACTATATCAAAATCAACTATTTACTGTAAATACTGTCTTACCCTCTTGGAGCCTGTATACCATAGAGTGCGTGTCCCCAGCTGAAGAATAGCGGAATATACCTCTTGCAGAGACTGTACCTATTAAGGCTCTTTTAGTATGAAATTTTAATAGCTTTTGGCAGTAACCACTTCGTTATTTCAAATATATTTTTGTAATAGTAATTGCACCAACCTCTCGTCATTTCCATATTCCTTTCAAATCGGGATATTTAAACCAAAAACATGGAAAATAGAAGACAGAGAGGGGAAAGTCGTTACTGAGATTGATGACGTAGTGGAAGTATGGCGAAAATACTGTGAAAACTTATACATAAGCGAAGTAAACGACCAAGAAGCAGTACATTTTCCTTCCATCATGGAAATCGAACAGGAGCCAGATATATTAAGAGAAGAAGTAGAGCAAGCTATTCATCATTTAAAAAACAACAAAAGTACAGGTGAAGACAATGTGAGTGCAGAAATGCTAAAACACCTTACGCCAAAAGGTGTCGACCTATTATGGGGAATTTGCAACACGATCTGGCAAACGGGACAATGGCCAAGGGACTGGAGTTCATCCACTTTCATTCCACTGCATAAAAAAGGGTCAAGTCAAAAATGTAATAACTACAGAACGATAGCACTGATATCCCACCCAAGTAAGGTTATGCTCAGAATCCTACTAAATCGACTCAAACATTTCTTAGAGTGGCAGATCCCAGAAGAACAAGCTGGGTTTGTAACCGGAAAAGGCACCAGAGAACAAATCATGAACGTACGCCAAATCGTTGAGAAGGCAAGAGAGTTCGGAAACCTACGTATCTCTGCTTTCTTGACTATAGTAAGGCCTTTGACTGCGTGAATTGGCCACAACTCTGGAAAGTGTTACTAGACATGGGAACTCCTTCACCCCTCGTCATACTATTAAGACAGTTATACAACAACAGCACAGGAATAATCAAAATCGATAACAATACCTCCAAAACCTTTAATATACAACGCGGCGTACGCCAGGGATGCATCTTGTCACCTTTGCTATTCAACATCTACGGAGAATACATAGTAAGGAAATCTCTGGACGGTTGGAAAAATGGAATAGTTATTGGCGGCAAGACAATAAACAACCTACGCTTCGCGGATGATACTGCCCTCATCGCGAAAGAGGAACAGGAGATGTCAGAGTTGATTGAAAGGGTTGAGCAGGAGAGCTTACACTTCGGCCTAAAACTAAATCGGCAAAAAACAAAACTCATGGTAATAGACCGCACCAACAAAATAGAAACCGCACCTAACATTCGTGATGTGGAAAATGTCAATGAAATAGTTTACCTAGGTTCCCATATAAATAATGAGGGCAACTCGTCAACGGACATAAAAAGAAGAACAGCGCTTGCCAAAACAGCTATGACTAAACTCACAAAAATTTGGAAAGATCGTCACATTACGAAGGCAACAAAATGCAAGTTAGTGAGAACACTGGTGTTTCCCATTGCCATATATGGAGCGGAAGCATGGACTTTGAAAGCTGTAGACATTCAATAGCTGGAGGCCTTCGAGATGTGGGTTTGGCGAAGACTCTTGAGGACAGCACATAGAACGAATGTGTCCATATTGGAAGATCTAGAAATTCAAGAAAGACTGTCAAGTGCAGTAAAGCGACGAATTTTGAAACACTTTGGACACGTCACCAGAAGGAAGGACGACAACCTGGAAAAACTGGTTGTTCAGGGGAAAGTAGAAGGAAAACGCCCTCGAGGGCGTTCCCCAAAACGCTGGATTGACCAAGTCAAGGAATTTACCGGTACACCTTTTCAAGAAAATATTAGGTGCGCCTCAGACAGAGACAAATGGAGAAACATTGCCCAAACTACAACTTAAATAGCAACCATGAGATCACTACACTTCAACTATGAAGTATACGACCAGAGAGAGAGAGAGATTATTTAATAGTTTTTTAATATACTTTAAATTGCTACTCGTATTTTATGTGTATCAATGTAAGCTTCGCAAATGTAGATTAAAATTAAAGCAGAAATTTGAAGATAACGATTTTGACCTATTGAAAGGCTTCCACATTTGTCTTAAGAAGTTTCTTCTTAAATGTTAAGTATTTAAAGGGCCTTAAATAGAGAATTATAAGATGTTCACATTCAACATGGTATACAAATGGAAGAATTGAATTTTTTATTTGATTATTTTAGCTCACACCAATACGTTCAGCTTTTCACTATCTTGCGTGTATTTTACAATTGAAGTTAGCTTAAAGTAACTTTAACTTTGTGTTACTTACAAGTAAGTGAAGCTGCGTACGCGCGTTCGCCACGCTGGTTCGTCACCGATTGTATTTGCTTCGGCCGCAATACGGCTTACTTCCTTACGTCGGGGTCGTCGCTCTATTCTTCATAGTACAAGGAATAGCCTGTGTGTTACGTAGTATTCCTGGACGAGATTATGACTAGTAGATATTTGTATATATTGTGTGCAGAGGAGAAACTTGTAAAGGGCCCGAAAAGTAGGTGCACCACCCATCCCTGAAGAAAGGCTAGAGGCGTAATCGCATTCTTGAATTTTAAATCCCGTTTTTTGAGAAATATTCTTATATTACAGATAGCTAAAATAGACACCGTTTTAAAGCTGAGATTCGATTCTTTTTTGTCAAATGCTTTTTGCTCTATCTCTTAAGGGAAAGTGGTGGGGGGTGTCCGAACATTTTCGGAAAGAAATGTCAATAACTTCAAAATGGCCGAAGGGATTTTGTCAAACTTGGAGTCGTTGAAAAGGGCTTTTCTTAGGCTATCAACGCTGCCTTGAGCGGATTGATTTAGATTGCTTGTGTCGCCGCTAGAGGGCGTTTTGCGACAACACTACAAATGAAACGGATTTTCTCAAAAAAATTAAATGCAACGATATCACTTTTATTGCAACAAAAGATAGCCAAGTAAGGGTCTAACACGCTAGTGAAAACCGCATTTCGATATTTGTTTCCTAACCTAAAATATCAGTAAAGGAAATTAAAACTCGAAATAATGTCGCATATTTGGGAATATTTTCAGTATACCTGCCATTATTAAATCCTAATTATCGTTCCTTTAGCAAAATATATATAAATTTACTGTTAAAATACCAACATTATATTTAAAATGTCAATAATAATTAATACTCATTCAATATCATTGAATATTGCCCTTCTGTCCACACGAAATTCGAAATTTTTAAAATGCAAGTGTGCTTTGGAAAACAAAATAGCAAAAATTATAATGGTGGTGTTTAAGTGTCAATCATATTAAGATTGCAGCTATTTATAGTGCATTTTGGTGGTCTTATTTGTAAAAAATGCCTTTTCCACCTGTAGAAGTGTTTGATATGTTTCGCGTTTATTTTCAAAACAATGAAAACGCAACTGTTTCTGTTAGAATCTATGCGATGGAGTATCCTGATAGGCGCCATCCAACTGTCAAAGTTTTTCGTGTGGACAGAAAGGCAATATTCAATTATATGGAATGAGTATTAATTATTATTGACATTTTAAATATAATGTTCGTATTTTAACAGTAAATTTATATATATTTTGCTAAAAGAACGATAATTAAGATTTAATAATGGCAGGTATACTGAAATATTCCCAAAGATGCGACATTATTTAGAGTTTTAATTTCTTTTACTGATATTTTAAGTTAGGAAAGAAATATCGAAATGCGGTTTTCACTAGCGTGTTAGACCCTTATTTGGCTATCTTCTGTTGCAATAAAAGTGATAGCGATGCATTTAATTTTTTGAGAAAATCCATTTCATTTGTAGTGTTGTCGCAAAACGCCCTCTAGCGGCGACACAAGCAATTTAAATCAATCCGCTCAAGGCAGCGTTGAAGAAAAGCCCTTTTCAACGACTCCAAGTTTGACAAAATCCGTTCAGCCATTTTGAAGTTATTGACATTTCTTTCCGAAAATGTTCGGACACCCCCCACCACTCTTCCTTAAGAGATAGAGCAAAAAGCATTTAACAAAAAAGAATCGAATTTATCTCAGCTTTAAAACGGTGTCCATTTTAGCTATCTGTAATATAAGAATATTTCTCAAAAAACGGAATTTAAAATTCAAGAATGTGATTACGCCCCCTGGCGGCCATTCTAGAAACTTAAAAATAATTTCCAGCATTTTCTCTCGGCCGCTTTAGTTATGAATAGTCTTTACGACAATTAATTTTCGAGATACGGCCGAGTGCCCTTCTTAATTGGCCACCCGGTACACAAAATATTTAATAATTTTACACTTTCCAAAAATGTGTCACAAAGGTTATTATTTATAAATAACTGAAGAATCCTTTATCTAATAGACGTGTCTGTCTGGGACGCTGTTTTGTCCGGGACGCTGTTTTGTCCGGGACGCTGTTTCAGCAGCCAAACCGTAAGAGATAGAGAAAAAAGTTATTAAAGTTATATGTTTGGAATGATCATGTCAGGTCAGGAACCGAATTTCAGTCACGTGACACTTCCGGTTTTCGAGAAATCACAAAAAGACCGTTTTTCAAATAGAACGCGTATTAAATAAAAACTGGTTCGGCCGCCAAACGTAGCTGCGACCCTCTGCGCCTTAAATCCTCGATCGGTTACGCAACCACTTTGACACCTTCCAGGTCTGGGTGGTTGCCTAACCGATCGAGGTTTGAAGGCGCGTTAAATGAGACATTTGTCTCACTGGACTGCTAGTTAATTATTAATTGTTAAATTCACCGTTGTTCAAAAATAGGTTTTGAAATACATATTGATATATACCTGGCTACATATAAGAGTAGCATTTTATTTTATTACTAGAATGTAATTAATTTTATGTACTCTGGTTCTTTTTTATTCTATAAATAGGTTTTCTTACTTTCTTTTCTCATTTTTACGCGCCCTCCTTCGAGATATTTCGCGTTCCCTTAGGGGGACGTGCCCCACTGGTTGAAAACTACTGGCTTAAAGTAGTAGAAGAAGAAATGTAGTAAAAAAGACTGAAAATCCGTCTTATGGCAAACGGATTAAGCTAGTACATTTGTTCACTTGTTCTATATATTTTTTTTTCTATTACAATATTGTGCCTTCTTTCTGTTGCTATTAATGGCCTTTGTTTTGTGTACGTTAATTTTCATGTTTGATTTCTGAGTTTTTTTTCTGTATATATTTAGATTGTCCAGTGGGTCACTTGTTTTGCTATTATCGCCCTGTCGTCTACATAAAGAAGTTCCATTTGTACCATTTCCACTCTCCTACATTATATTATTCTTAGCTTTCTTCCTTAACTAATACCTTATCCATAATCATTGTAAATAATATCGGGCTCAGCATGCTACTTTGATGTTATTTCGAATTCATTTTGGACTCTTCACTTCTTGTTCTTAATAAATTTGTTGACTTATGTTATGTAAAAAGTTGACAATCGTTATATCTCTTGTTTCTATACCACTACCACCCTCTTTGTCCGTCAAACGCTTTTTGGAGGTCTATAAATCCTTTATTAGTCTCGCTTTCCTTACTCATTGCCTTTTCACTCACGTTTTAAAATGGCATTGCCTTGTATTCTTTTTCTGAAACCACATTGGCTCTCTTCTATAGTAACTTCCAATTTTTCGCGCACCACTTTTTCCATGTTCGTCGGTATACCTTTCCTGTTTAATAATGTCACTTCTCTGTAATTGTTCATTTTCTTAGGTCACCTTTTTGCATGCAAGAGTACTATTTATTATGCTCGCTTACCAATCTTCTGGAGCTCTTTTTGTTGTAAGTATGTTGTCATCAGTTTTAATATATTTTCCATGCCGGTCTCCTCTGTATACTTTAGCGTTTCTGGGGATACTACTTTCCAGCTGCTTTTTTTTTGGTTTTATCTTTTGTGTTGCTGCTTTTAATTCTTCTTTTTTAGAGCTGTAGTGTTTGCCTCGTTCTTGCTATTGCTTTCCTTTTCTTCTTTGTTGCTATTTCCTAGAGCCTAATTAACATGTAGAATTCATCTTTCCTAATATCTTCTTTATTTGTGAATCGTTTCCTTTGTTTGTCTCTGGTATTTCGTAATGTACCAACCGAAGCATAGAAACTAGAATTTTCTGTAGTACACTAAACTTTTACTTCTGGTTTTTGTAAATTTTACATTCAACAAAAAATGGCGATAATATAAATCTGATACAATTATTTTTACACGTTATTCTAGTTCTGAAAATATGCAAAAGAAAGATCAAAATAGAGACGTTATGCAAATATAGAAATACTACGAATAATTGACACAAATAGTAAAAACATTAGTGAGTCATAGCAACCACAGAACACTTTTACAGTATAATAGAGAATTATTCTCTCATGAGAACAAAACCAAAATAAGCTATCATTTTTATGTTCTCGCTAGACACGCACTTTAGCACAATATTTTAAATTCCAGTACATGGAAATTCCCTGTAGCTTTATCGGCTGCTGCGGCAAATTAAAACTTGTCGCTTAACCACGTACTAAATAAATACTCAGAACCCTTCATATCATCGACTGGGGCGTAAGATTGAAAATAAAATTCTCCGCAAATCAGGAATTTCCTAAACATAAAACATCAACCGATCCATACATTAACATCATCACTTATAATTATCGGGTATGTCGGTTAAAAATTCACCCGCGTCAAATTAGTTTTAAATTCTCTATTTTTAGACCTGACTCAAATGAAAATTGGTTCAAAGAAGGTTTGCATCAACGACTAAAAGAATCTCGCCACCCTGTGGTGGGCAGATTTCGATGTTTTTATAAGAAATCTCAAAAACTATAAGAGATATGGAAAAATTTACCCCCCACCCCCAACCCCCATCTCTTTTTTCGAGAATAGCTTAATGGTGAACACCAGAATTGACTATGGTATTTTTTCGAGTTATAAATAAAAATTCGATTTTCTACTCGTACATTTCTTTTTGACTATATCTCACTTATTTATAAAAATAGAGACAAGTAATTTTTACATTCTTCAGACACTTTTTTAATAACAATGCAGTGGCATAATTAATTTTTCAAAAAAGTTTCGAAATTGGTATGCCATAAAGTTGTAATTTTTTATAGGCAACACATAATTGGCTGTGGCCTGTGGCATTCCAAAGATGTATACTGTGTGGGGTCGATCTATTTATTTGCACTACGTTATAGCAAAAACTCACAATTTTCAAAATATGTAGTATATTTCTTCGTTTTCTATGTCATTTAGAACATATTTGATTAAACAATGTATTTGTCATTCCGTTGTCACAATACCGACCGTGTGAAGGCAGAATTAATAACGTTTGACTGTTCCTTATAATATTATAGTGTCTGTTATACCTTTCGACACATATGCAATTATTTTTATTATTCATTTATCACAAAAATGAGATTTTTTAGCATTAATTCCAATTCACGTAATTTTCTTGTTACTATGTGAGAGAAACTCAAGCTCGACAGCACGTCCTTATGGTATTTGTTATTAAGTTAACGTTGAATTGTCTCATTTTCCGTAATACACAGGGTGGTAAGCAAAAACAGGAAAAACCAGTAAACATTGTATTACGCAGCAGGTCGCTATGCCTTTATATGTGACATATTTTAACTCGAAGTAACTTTTTCAAATATTTTTGTGTATTTTCAAAAATAAAAGTAGGTACATATTTTATTTTTTAGCCATTTTTATATTTTTGAACCTCCCCCGTATACGAAATAATATTTTGGCAAGTGCATTTTTAGTTTGAGAAGAAGCAGAGACTTACTAACAACAAACTTTTTTGATAAAACAATAAATAAAAAATCCATGTGTACGAATTTATGACGAACACAGCATATTATATTATATTTTATGATATATATTTATCACTGTAATGGGAAGAAATTCCTTTTTCGCAGGATGCCACAGCCAACTATGGGTTGCATATATAAAACTGCAACTTTATGGTATGACTCGAATTTCGATTTTTTTTTGAAAAACTGACTACGCCACAGCATTTTCATCAAAAGAGTGCTTCAAGACGGTAGAAATTGCTTATCTCTATTTTCATAAATAAGCGAGATATAGCCACAAAAAAAGTAAAAGAATGGAATTTTTGTTTATAACTCGAAAACAATTTTGATTTCCGCCATTGAACTTTTTTCAAAAAAAGACATCCAGAGTAGGAAAACTATTTCTCCAAATCTCTTATAGTTATCAAGATTGCCTGTGAAAACATGGAAATTTGACCACTGTTACATGTTTTGCCACTCATCTTTGGATATAAATTTGAGAAATACAATAGCTTTTTTGCGAAAATGTTAATATGAGGGCAAAGTAAAGTTAAATACAATAGTTATTCACTATATAAGTAGTGTTATGTGGATATTACCCACTAGAGAAAAAATTTGCCTATGAGGTTGTAGCGTAGAGGTGATGAATTGCCTAAAAACGTCTGTCGTGCAAAAGAAGGCCATAAACAAAAATGTAACTTAAATTACAGTGCTAAATCAACTAAGAAATAAGTGGAATTCGCGTTATGTCAGCTTTGAGGAAGTATCAATTGTACGCCTGAAATTCGAAACCTCTGTAATGTCAAATGTGATTTGTGTTGTCGAGTTGAACAATCAAAACTAACTTGTCTAAACGTTTACGATGCAATTTCTAGCACAGCCGGGATTATGTCGTAAACCAGGAATATCGGCCAACAAACCCTTTTTGTACCAAATAAGAATAAACCAAACGAAAAGGAAAAGTCAGCCTGGTCAACAATACAGTTATAAACGCTCGAAAAGAGAAAGTCTTTTCGACCGGCGATTTCAACCTCTTGTGCTACAATAAGCTGTACAATCCGATTGTACCCAATGTAATAGGGAATGTCCCTTCCATTCAGAGGAACCGTACCGCAGTAGCTTAGTTTTCGAGATCACTCACTAATCACTTATCACTTGTAATTTTACTGTGACTTAATATCACGTTTTCGGCATATACCGACTTGTTCCATTTTGGAGCAAAGTCAAGACTGAGGTCAGATTCCAAAGTCTTTTATTAATAATTAATTCGGTATCGAAAACCAGACTACTCAAATACGTATTTGTATTTTAATGTAATATTATCGAATTTGTATATGTTGTATTTTGGTCGTGTGTTCTAAAGAAATAAAGGAATGTTATTGTGTTCCACAAACGGTTGTATTTTACTGAACTTAATTCCGCAGTAATAAACAACGTAATGGTTCCAGTGGCACAACCACAAAATTGGTAACGCGCGACAAGGTAACCAAAAGGTCGTAGACCGTCTGGGCTAATTTTATTCACATATCTCAATAATCTCAAAAAAGCATAAAAACCAAATTTTTTATTTGAATTCACAGTACCTGATTGTTTTAACCTTTTAGGTTGCCAGGTTACATCAGAATAGAGATGACATTAAACATTATTGCGTTAATCAAAATTCACTAGCTGAGTTACCTAAGTCACTTGTGTGTAATATTGAAATTGCGCTTGTTAAAATCGCTCAAGTTATGGGACGGGGCGTGTATTGAGAGGTATTAGAAAAAAACTCTTTGTTATGCGCCTCTCAGTTTCATACACTTCACAAGAATGCCCTTAAATCTCTTCGACAAGCATTTTATTTCTAGTCTGGAAATCATAATTATATTTGCTACCTTCTCTTTTAGTTCTTCCACTTTAAATTTTTGAAATTCACATTAGTTAGCTAAGGTTATGAATCAACACCGGCACTCGCCACATTCTAGTGTCATTTCACTAAATCACAATGTCTTGTTGACTTTACATCAACTTTTAATCAAGCTGTAGGCATGTATTATTTTAAATTTTTGCCTTTTGAAAGTTCTACTAATACTAGCAATAATTTTTAATAAAAAAATTTCTAGCAATGTCCTAACCTTTCCAGCAATCGTTAGATGTCAATTTTTACAAAATGTGTCTGAATCTATCCCATAATAAGAAAAGATAGCAATTATTAATAAACAACAAACAACGGAATATCGATTAACGACACTATTATTATCGAATGAGACAGCTAAGATTAATAGTGGAACATTTAAATTAGATTCAGTCAAACCCCTGGTTTTAAATTACCTTCCAATTCTCCTTGTCTGTTGACACTAGGAGGGTGAGTCTGGCCGCTTTGTATATGGCAAAACTGATTTAATTTACCCCTAGGCCCTACTTGCTCAAACGGTTTTACCTTTTTGTAGGCACTTTTCCAGTTCTCACTATTCCTGTCACGCTTTCTATCATCTTTAGCACCAGCTGGAATTTCAATTTCTTTTTAAGACGGCTCGCTACCTCGCCAGAGTTTTTGGATAGAATAAATAAGTTCGAACTTTTTAACAGCGCAGAGTTAATTTAAAAAAAATATCATCGAACTGAATAGAGTTTAAAATTACCAATTTTATATTCCATATAGCTCTCTTATCAGGTGCACAATAAAAATTTGTCTGCGGAAACGTTCCTTGCTTTTAAGAACAAACAAAATAATGCAATAGAAAAGCGAATATTTTGTATACAGGTATATGATTTGTATGCAAAACAGTGTTCCTAGCAAGATTTTCAATTCAACACCTCAAATCTCCATATTATTGCTTAACATTGCCGCACTCTCACATACAAAAATTGCGGCATTAAATAAAAACAAAATTCATAAACATAACATGACAGTGTTGACAATTAATAAATTCTAAAACAAGCACTGACATTTATTTTTATTATTTACTGACAACTCTGATGTATGTTGTATTTAAACACTTTGGCTTTCCTGTTGTTTTAATTTCTGTACACCTCTACTCAATAGTGGTTGTTTAGGACCCCTATCAAAGCGGGACGCCCAGATTTCATCTACTGTTATAAATATTATAAAAAATCAAATTGTTTTGCGGAATCAAGGATACACCACATTTACGATTTGGTCTCCATGTTCTCGGCTTGTATAATCGGTTCAGTCGATTCTGCAAAATTTCCTCCGGCAACTTTTAAGTAAGTAGGAATTAACAGTTGAAATACTGAACATTCCGTACCTAGCCGTAAACAAAAGTCTTCCTAGGTGCGAATAAGTCGATGTAAAATGAGCTTAGTCTCTTGCAAGGTCGAACGAACCGACTATAACTATTAGCTACCCTTTCCAAGTGTAAACGATTGTCAAGAGTATTTCTTCGGGAGTCGCGTACACAACGTAGACTGCCCACAACGTCGACCGTGTCCACAACGTCGACGGAGGTTTGTTGACCACAGCGTCGACCTTGCCCATAACGTCGATCCGTCTTCAGGGACACAACGTCGACCGTCCCCACTACGTCGACTCGTATAAAATGATGCTACGTACATCGTGGCGGAAGCGTCGCGGGCGACATTGCCCGAAAAATTCAAGACATTGCAGCGCAGCATAGTCGCCTCCAGAACACCTATATGGAACGAGGGATGCAACGTCGACTGTGCCCATAACGTCGACCTGCCTTAAGAGATACAACGTCGACCGGGAAAAATATTTCCCGCACTGGAAGCTATATTTATTAAATTTTTCGGGTAATGTGGCCCGCGGCGCTATCGCCGCGATGTACGTAGCGTCATTTTATACGAGTCGATGTAGTGGGCACGGTCGACGTTGTGTCCCTGAAGACGGGTCGACGTTGTGTCCCTGAAGACGGGTCGACGTTATGGGCACGATCGACGCTGTGGCCATCAAACCTCCGTCGACGTTGTGGACACGGTCGACGTTGTGGGCGTTCAAAATACCCGGTGACGTTGTGGGCAGTCGACGTTGTGTCCAGGTCCGATTCTTCAGTGTCTACCGAAAAGCCAGGAAGTTTAACACTTCAATTCGCCTATCACTTGGGGAGATTTGAATAATCTGTTTTGTCGCAACATTGAGGAGAAAAAGAAGAAGTTCCGTTTTAGTTTAATATACTAGTTAAAGTCGGAGTGTCTTATGGGGTCTTGTCAGAGACTGGAAAGTTGTCAATTAATGTTTACATATGAAATATTATCTTCCCAAAGTCTAAATCGTCTTGATCTTGTTGCCGAATCGTATGCTTTTTCCACATCTATAACGTGGATTTCTTCTACTGTTGAGCAATAAAGTGTTTACGCGTGATCTACTAGATATGTTCGTCATTTATCAGCCCTTTACAATCCACTCCTGAATATATCTTCTTTTATAAATCGTCCAGCGATGTCCCAATACTTCGCTTATACATATAATTTAGGCATCCATTGTATTATGTTTTGTTCATGACATACCAGATCCAATTTTCTGCCACCTTTGATCTTCTTCTGATCTCTTCGTTTGTAATTCGGTCTTTCAGAATTACTTCTATCATCATCCGTTCTTTTGCTCTTTGTGTTGCTCTGAGTTTATTTAGCCAATTAGACTGCGTTCATCATAACACGGAGTAGGTATGCGTTGAATATATTTTCTTTAGATTTATTTCTATGGTTCGATTCCTCAATACATTTCCCAGCCGTTCATGTCAATCGAATGTGTTTGATAAGTTCTGCAGTTTGGTCTTCTTTACCGAGTTTGAGACAGGGATTGGATCAAAAACAGGGATTGGATCAATACGGGGATTGGAGCATCGTTTATTATCAATTATTATTTTATTACAAAAATTTTTCAAATACGAATACAAGCCTGTGACGCAGCGCCCCACGGATAAGGAGAAAGAGTTACACGCCAAAATATTAGATAATGTATTTTGTATTTTCAAGCTGGCATATCTTGCGGATTTCTTCAGAGAAATAAATACGCTTAACCTCAACTTGCAAGGGAATATGACGAATATGTTAACAGCTCAAGATAAGGTTGCTAGTTTTCTTCGCAAATTGCAGCTTTACCAACCTAGAGCTGGATGTTCCCAGACTAACAATGGTGCTGGACAAATTAAAAATGCTCATGCACAGATGAAACAACTCTCCACTTGTCATCAGTAGTATATTCTATGAGCAAATATTTTCCTGATTTGGAAAATCTCCAAGTAAGTGCTTGGGTGCTGAAACCCTTTTCAGTGGATGAAAGAATATTTCCAGATACTGAAATTGAAGCCAAATCACAATTTCTTGAACTTCGCGAAGACAACACACTAAAAATAGATTTTAAAACACACAACTAGTAACATTTTGGCGAAAGGTTAGCGGCGAGTATCCATTATTATCGGAGAATACCTTGAAAATACCGATCCCATTCGCCACAACTTACGGGTGTGAAAGTGGATTTTCGACAATGGTGACAATGAAAACAAAAGCAAGTATCCGGCTTACAATGTGCATTTGTCGAAACTGCACCGAATATTAAACAAATTGTTAGAACTAAGCAATATCAACCGTCTCAATAACTTACATTACTTCTTGATTTAATAAAAAATTGCTAAAAACAGGTGTTTTCTTTATTTGAATGATGGTTAATTAAAAATATTATTTATTTTTCGCAATTTAAAAAAAATAAATGCAATAGCTAATTTGCTTTTTAAACTAAACTTTTTTGGGGGTATTTGCTAATATTTAACCTTCTTTAGGGGTAATAGCCTCAAAAAGGTTGGGAACCGCTGCCCTAAAGTATTCATCGACTTTATCTACGGCTTCGTTGTCTACACGTACGACTGCGTTTTTCGAAGTCACCATTTTTATCTTCTGTAAATTCATAGATAATCCGAATTCAGCTGACATTTTTTTGAGTTTTATCAACATTTCCTATATTTTGTTTATATTATGGGTAACGAGCACAATGTCTGTCATCTCGTGACATTTACTACAAGCTATGGTTCATCGTATACTTTCTTAACGTTTAAGACGCCCGTCATAAGACAGGAGGGGAAGTAAATATCCGCAACTGATTTAACCTCGAGGAGTTTTTGATTACCTTCAATCTTTCTTCATCTACGATTTTAAGTCTTTCTTCTAGACTGGGTGGTGCACGCACTTTTTGGGTCATTTTCCAGTTGTTAATCGTCGTATGTAAATAATAGACGTTTTTTAAAGTGCAGTATTAATAGTCGATGCAATGTATTAAAAGCATCAAAAACAAAAACATTTACGATATATTTTCTAAGTAACTATTTTAACAAAATATACAAAAGTATACTTTCTAGGTCCAAGGTCCATTGTCATTAATTGTAACCAATCCCTGCTTATTCTGACCTAAAGATTGGAAGTTAACTTAGCTAAACATATAATTTCCAAGAATTTTGCATCCACAGGCTTATTCTCCGTATCTCCTACATAAGGATGCGAAATTTCTGCCTCCGATATGGCACGCCAGATCACAACTTTATCCAAACATTTCTTTTACAGAAATTTCAATCTTACATTCTTTGAACGTTTTTTATATTATTTCTATGATCTCCACTATTCCTTTTACCGTAAAAATGGAAAAAGGTAAATTATTTTTCGTCATCCATGATCACAATTTGATTGTGAATGCACGGCAGCACTCCTATATTCTTTTTGCATGATAGAGCGATTTTACTTACCGCGCTTGTTGCCAAATCAATAAGTTATGCTTACCGTTCTAGAACAGTAAGTAAAAATTCGAGGTTAGCGGGTTAGGTTTTATGTCAGTTTTGACACAGACTGACGCGAAACCTAACCTGCTAACCTCGAATTTGACATAGACATTCTGTGGTATAATGTCACATTTTACTGACGTTTGAAGAAATAGTATATTACTCTACAAGTTGAGAAAAACCACTTTTCTAACGTGTTGAGTATACTGTTTTATCGCATTTCATAAGGAATGTAAATTATTAAATTTTTACATACAAGTAACAAATTTTAGTGAAGTCATAAATACTATCATTAGATTTACAAAACCGATATTTATTTTCTTCTTTACAGCTCATTTGAAATCATGCGTTTGGTTTAAGCTTAATCAATTATCAATGGAAAATTAACAATTTAAGCTAAACTAAAATTTGCTTGGTGGCGCACGTCGTCTGATTTCTTGTCCCTACTTTATGTCAAATTCGATGTTAGCAGGTTAACTGACGCAAAACCTAACCTACTAACCTTGAATTTGACATAGACTTACAGTGTCACCAACATCACACTTCAGTATTGCCAAATGTAACACGAATTGCCGTTGCTAGGCATAAAAGTGTTGCTAATGATAAAAGTACCACATTTATTATCGATTTTGAATGAAGAAATGTAGTACATTTCCAAACGTCATAAGCATCACGAACGTTAAAGAATTACCGATCTCAGACAATAATTGGAGTCGTCGCTTCGCTCCTCCTCCTGCGATCGGTAAAATGTCCTTACCGTTCTTAATACTTAATATACTATTACAGCTGATCTGTGTATTTGAATTATTTTTCTATTTCCAGTAGTTAAACCCCTTCAGTTTAAGACAGCACCTAAACCAAATTTGGAAGTATCCGTCTGTAATGTGAAAGGTAATGAATGATCAGAACAAGAAAGGATCGGAGCGGAAATCAGACAATGTTTAAGGGCAACAAGCTCTTCTTGACATTCCGACGACCAAGTAAAATGATCATTCTTCTTTGTCAATGCAGTTAAAGGAGAGACAATAGTACAAAAAAATACGTAGATCCTATAGTCGGTATAGCCAGTTGTTACCGACGTTACATAGCTTGGAGATATGAGTTAGCAGACTCTTCGGTAAAATTTTTAGGTGTTTGCCATGTGAAGGATCTTAAACCGAGTTGTACTAATTCCGATCCTGAAATTCCGGATCCCCCCCACGATATCTTCATATAAACTTCATACATTTTCTAATTATTCTCTTCGTTGCTCTCAAATTAAGCATCGTAAGTTGGAATAGGCTTAAGATTAAATTTGGCCCATAAAAGTGTCTGATTGTTTTTTTTTGCTTTCTTAATGCACTTTGAACAATGATTATTGTTCAGTGTTCTTCCCCTTTATTGTTATTTGGGTGGTTTGATAGGTATTGAAAGGGTATGTCACAGTTGAAGAAAGTTATCATCTTGTTCTCCCCTTTTGTTGTGTTTTGGGAGGTTGGATAGTCGCTATTAAGAAGCTATGTCATCTAGTTTTTCTTCTGTTCTTTTCAGCACTGAAGTAGCTGATTGCTTGCAGATATTAATTTTTGTGGAGTGATTTGGATTTTAGTTGACGGGATTCCGTTTGAGTAATCGTTGGCCGATTTTTGGTTGTTGAACAAAGGTTCAAAGGTTAGTTTTGTGAAAATAGAGTATACATCTGTCGGTGATTATTTCTTTAGCAGGTGATATTTTTATGTAAAAAGGTAGTAGTTGAGAAGCTTACCGTCGCTTTCTTTTGAGCGTTTTTCTTTAGTATTGTGTTACGGGGGATCAGTCTTTCTTTCTTCACTTTCTTTTTTCGATTCTGTGCTATTCTATTTTCCTTTGACTTAGAATGTGTGGTCTTGTAGTGATTGATACTTTTGAATGAATTAGGTGACCGTTATTTTCTTTCTAATCTTTCTCTGTGATCTGGTAGGAATGTGACTTTGATAATATATGATATCTTCGAGATAGATGGGCTCAAGGTTGTAAGAAACTTCCTCCAGAATTTCTGGGTATGGAAGTAATCCTCAATCAGCACGAGTGCTGAATGGAGTGAATGTGATTCTACCTATCACTTTTCTGATCTTCTAGATCATCTTTCTCGAGGGCTGCCTTTCCTCTAGGTTAGTGAAAAGAAGAAAAATGATAGTTGTCTTTGTAGTTGACGCGTTTTGGGGGGGGGGGGTTGTTTTATTTGTGGTACAGGTTCAGGTTTTTGGTCTAACAGTACCTCTGTTGTGGGGGTTTCTTCCACCTCGGGTTTATTTTTAATAAGACGGAGTCAAGGGGGAGGGTACATTGTAGCAATATGTGATGATTTCGGGTGATCTTGAATCTGGGACTTCTCTGCGATGAGTTGTGACGAGATTATACTCACCGTCGCAGTAACACCTTTCCGTAGCGAAGTGTATTCTTGATGCCTCTCGTGGAAGTTGTTTTGGTTTTGAGTTTCCTTTGGTGTCTCCATAGATAGTTATTTTGTATTTGGTTTGGATTACCGGTTTTTAGGGTTTTGCCCTTGAAGTTATCCCGAATTTCTGATACTTTGGTTATATTTTCTCACTAATTTTGGATATTAGCTATGGCTGTATTTGTATAACTAAAGACTAATTTGAACACATTTACTTTCTTTATTGAAGTATGTGATTGTTTTGGTATTACTTTGCTGTAGTGGCGGCTTTGTGATAGGATATCTCTACAGTCTTGATAATAGGTGTGTCCTATTTTGGTATCTATTCCGCTGATGCGGCATTTACTATCCATGGGTATATATTTATTTATTTTATTTATTTATTTCGCACTCAGCCAACAGCCGTTAGGCCAATTATAGGCGTCGCTGTGCATTTATGTCGATTGAATCGTTTAGTATCTGATTTCGTCAGTTTTTTTTCTACCAGTTTATTATTTTCTGCAGATTTTTGCCTTAATCAGGCTTTACTTTTGCTCATTCTTATTAGACATCCAATGTAGAAGACAAATATATTTTGAACTTGTCTCTTCGAAAATTCTTCTGGTTAATATTTACATATATTAGGGGATTTTAACGAGGTTGGCAACTTATTTCGTTTCAGTGAAACAAAGGTATAGTTTTGTATATATTAAAAAACTGCGATTTTTTCTTTTAAAAATATTTACACCATCACGTTTTGACACCTGTTCAACTAAATTCAATATATACTTCTTCGCATTTCCAGTTTGTACGCCATAATTTCGTATACTGTTTGAGGAATAGGTACTTATAATATGACATATAAAATTCAAAAATGATTATATGTTAGTTGCAAACTAGATGCGAAGTTATTTAATATCTCTCCATAGGCAACTGTTTTTTTTTTGGAAAACTTATTTTACGTTATTTTATGTTTATCTCCCTTGTTGTATAATATAATTCTCCAAATTTTATCGACTGCTCTCAGTATTCGATAATAACTTCCAGTGTCAAAGAGGTGCCAAATATAAATATAGTCATACATATTCCCCTGTAGTTCTTCAAGTTTTATTTATTTCCATTTCTAAATACAAGGGATATTTACTATTCTTGAGACATTTCACGTTTGTTCTAACAATCTTGAATTTTTTATTAATTTTTATTTTTCCACCATATTTTATTATTTCGATTGTAATGTCTTCTGGCTCATTGGCATATCGCATTTTCTTATATACAATATATCTTTTATCTATAAAGTAAAATGGTAATCCATACGTTATTTTATATTTGATATCAACTAACGCATTTTTTAAATTAACTAATAAAAATTCCAATTTCGCACACCATAATGGAATTGACTTTATCTCTTGACAAATATTTACTGTTACATGAGCATGTTTGACAAGAATTTTAATTATTAACAGCTTCGCATGTTTTCGCAGCATTTGGTTTCGCCTTAACATTTAACCGAACATTTCAATTCGACAGTTTTAGTGTCGCAATAACCCCTATAAATCTTGTTCGGAGATGAAATGAAATTGTTATCAGCTTTACAGCTTCTCAGCAACCACCGATTCCTGCAAGCATTCTCCTCCGAGCAAATAATCACCGCTGCTAGACCGGCATTAATATTTGCAGTGGGGAACGCAGAGATAAATGCATTTTCCATGTGTAATTTTAGAAGTGCTGTAAGTTGTAGGTCTGGTTGGCTCTTCACGTAAATTACAATCGCTACTCGAATGCTACCCATCTCTTGTATGTATGTTTAACGTTTTAGAATTTTAAATGAAAGTAGTTGCGAAACAGGTATAGTTTGCAATTAAGCGGTCTAAGAATAGATTTACTATCGATCGAATTTATGCGTTCGCGTCTGCACTTAGATGGGTAACAAAAGTAGGTGTATATTTATTATCAAAACGCACCGAGCGCCGTTTATTCAAAATAGCCCCTCTTGATCGCGCAACCGAGAGTTATGATCAGACGCCTTAAATTACGCACCTTGTAATAAGATGGGAGTTATAAAGCTCTGATTGATGACGGACATAATTTATCGGCTAATAGTTGCTGCATTATACACTGTCGTCTGATTTGTAGCGCTTTGCATAATTCCTCTTGATTTTATGCAGTTTTTATTGGAGCGCCAACAAAACTGAAATTATTTCAGACACCTCCATGGTGCAGTCTTCTTCACTGCTAATGTTCTTTTTTTCTAATTAATTTTTGAATTCGCCTATACAGCTACATACAGTGAGAGTCATGTACCTCTTATTATTTGCAAACTACAGTAAAAAGGGAAAGTTGTACAGGGTATGCATGATATTCTGTTTACATATTAGCGTAGGTTGCAGCTTTACATCAAATAGTTTGATAGTCGAACATGGGTTTCTGTAACATTTGAAAATACTAAAATATGTTGTAATTTATTTTCAGGTCTAGCGTTAAATTGATTGATGGGCCAACAAGTGGTAGCCTATAGCAAGGATTTTGAAAGTTCTGCTAAAAATTTCTCCTTATATCCTTTTGATATTTGGTGTTGGCGGCGCATGCTGATGATCTCGTGGACAGACAGACCCACCAATACCTCCGTTCTAGAAGAACTTCGGATTAAGACCAAACTATCTACCTATAGACAAATTCTCTACTTTTTTATTGCGTTGCACTAGGAGGTTACCGAAAAACTAATTATGAAGGGTACGGTTCAGAAGGTCGAAAAACAGAGAACCAGAGGATGATCCCCAATACGATGTACAGACCAAATAAGATCAGCCACTTGTTACGCTCATTTTGACATTTTCTTATTTATTGATTGAAATAAATTAGTCAGATTTGGTTATTTGCTTTATTTTCCTAAAAATACAATACTTTACTTGGGATAGGCAACTTTGTTAACATCTACCTTTAATTTCAAACTTAATGCTACACTGCTGTTATCAGTTCAGAGCACTCTGCATTCTTTAGTTTTTACATTGGCCAACTTTCCAATTTTTGGGAATTTTTGATAAGCTGAATTGGGCTGGTTTGGAGCATTTTTCGGTCATTTCCTGGCAAGTCTTGCGTTGTGAAAGTTGGAATTGCTTCCTATGGGAGCTAGTCTCGCGGCTTTTGGAAGCCATCTTCATAGTTGGAAGGATTTAGAGGCTCTGCATCCCCTGCTGGAATGTTCCCGAGATTGGTATTGGTGTCTCCGGCATTCGTTTCGTCACAGACGGATTTCTTGGGACGTTCACACTTCGCACGCTTGGCTTAACGAGTTGGCTGCACAACATTTTAAGGTTCGTACATGGTGTTTGCCTACGTTTCCCTCTTTTGATTGCCGTAATCTATTTGGGAAAATTTGTATTTTTAGCCTTTAAAAATCTGGTTTAAAAATCTGCTTTAAAAATCGGGTTTAAAAATCTGGTTTAAAAATCTGCTTTAAAAATCTGGAAATGGATCGTATTTGCCATTGATTTCTGGATCCACCCAGGAAAATGCTTTGTTAATTGGAATTGGTTCGCTTACCACGTTTGGGTACTATGTGTATTGAGGCATTTGGTACTGGCATCGCCTACTCGCCACCCTCCCTGCGACGCTCGCTATGCTGTCGGAAGTCGGCCCCTGCTCCGTATGACCTTGGCGCACCAGGTGCTTCGGAGAAGCTGTTGGCCTGTGTTCGGCCCTGGAAAGCAGCATGTGTGAATCGTTTGTAACATGATAAGGTGTGTATATGTGTACTAGCGTAACAACCGCTTAGCTAATTGTAGGCATTTCATATAGTAGTACTTGCATTGTAGGATTATTTGTGTGTAACTTGCATTAGGGCATATTTTGCTTACCGTTGGATTGCAGTAAATGTGATGAAGCCCGTTTTGAACTGGGCCCTGTAACGTAACAAAACATTCATATATGCTGTTGAACTATTTTAAGACAGTTTAGCTTACCTAGATCATAGGCTAGCCGTACTCTTACACTCTTGAATGTCATTAGGGTGTAGGGTTGTAACTAGTGAACAGCTCGCGGTAGTTTAATGCTCAAATTTCGGGTATTCGTAAATCGTTTTGGGCTATTTGATATTTTAGCTTTTGTTAGGAGCATAATTCAAGCCGTTGCTTTGATTAGTCATATAAGAACTTGATGAGTTTAAAACAGAAACCGCCACGCCCTGTATGATCATACAACCGTAACAGCGGGCTTCGAGCCTTTGAAATCTTGACGTCACATTTAAATTGTAAGCTAACATTCGGGGTTGTAGTTAGCACTTCTTTTGCTTGCATAGCTCTAGTTTATTGTTATATGAAATGTATTGATGCAGTGCCTTTGCCGATTTTAACGTGTTTATTGTTGATGTACTGGTTTGTATATTGCTATTTGTTTATTGCTGCGCTTTCGATTTGTTCGTATAATGTTTGATTTTGTTTGATGATTTGCCTGTTTGTGTTTGATTTGCTCTTGTGTTATTTTGTGTGATGCACTATAGTACTGAATCTATTAATAAAGCTGTGATATTTTTATTGGTCGTTGCTATTTTGTTTATCTTGCTGGTTTTTATCTTCGACCTTGTGTAAGGTCCGGCACAAGGAATTGGATCTGAGTCTAGGACCTGGCGCCCACTCCTTTTTTTTGTATTCTCTTTCAGCGTAGCTGGAACCCTGCGACCCTCGCGGCGAGCTAGCCCAATTAGGCCGATAGTTACCAGCCGGCAAAATATCTCGTACAACTTTCGCCAAAAGGTAAGGCCGACCCTCTATCTTCCCTTACACACTGGAAAAACCCAAAAAAGTTGGAATAAAGTCGTAATACGTGTAGGAGAACGCCGCTGGGATCACAATGGGACCGACCGCAGAAAGAGAAAGAAAAAAGTGAGCGATCACCCAAATCGATTCAAAACTTCTGTTGTTACAAACAAAGCTATTTAGTTTAAAAGAACTATAAAGTAGAAAATGGTTTAATGAAACCCATTTGACTATAGGAAAATTGCATTAAAACTTCTTACTCTGGGTCGATGAATATGTGATTAAGCTATGTACATTCTCTATATTGACCCGAAGTTAGTTTCCTTCCATATTAAAATTGCCTTTTGTTTAATATTAATATAAAAGGGGAGATCTTTATCTAATCTACCTATATATGAAGAAAAAGACTTGACATTTTATTCATATTCAAATCTTTATCTAAAATGTTCAAAGCAGTTATTCTGCCACTCGGAGTTGCAATGTGATCTTCGATCCGCCAACACTAAGTCTTCAATATTTTTGATGGTCTCCTCGATCATTGCTTCCATATGCCTTTCGCACTTTGAGTAATCTTAAATCGATTTCCTGTCTCATGGAAAGTGCTTAGATCATTTTTTTTTACTATAATTCTAAATTGAAAATATATCTTTCATATTTTCACACTATGGTTTGAATTACGACCAAAAGTGTTCGGAGCGCTTGCTTTTGTGACTAGTAATCCTAGTCTGGTCTCGAAGATTCAGGCTTGGTTTTGAATTTTGCTTAAAAATTAAAACAAACCAAGAGTAGAAGTGTTTGCGGCTGCAGTTTCAGAAGTTTATTAAGACTAAGATTATGAAATTATGATGGTTTATGTCAATTCAGCCGGTATTAGTTGTGTTATATCCTTTGATGCAAAGCATTGGGCAACATCTTATTACAGCGATACACAAGTAATTATGGAGTCTATGCGCCACGATCATCAGGACAGCAAGAAATTCTTTGAAATTGGGCATCGATCTTATGCACTGACAGCCTACGCGTTAATAAATGTTTGTACTATATACTCACTCATTACCATAACATATTCTAACCATCTTAGTTTTTTTGCTTATCCAACCCTTACTAGCCTTAGTTCATACATGATAATATCGCATCAACAATGTTGAGTATCTAGTATATCTTAATTGCATACTATACTATAGGTCTGTCTGCCATCGTATCCTAATGTTTCCATTAAACTGAATCGACATATTTTGATGCTTCCACTCTTACTCCGATTTTTTACGACTTTTTCCTTGAATTCCTGCAATTACCGTAACTAAATACTTAAATTTTTGTTAATTTCTGAAACTTAAATTTTTATTTACAACTACTATACTCAAATCGGATAGAAGATTGTGAAATGAGATACAACATTTTTCAGCTACATAATGTACTTAAAGAAGCTACTCAATTCCCTAGCATCTTAATAACCACACTAACTAGCAACATATGCAGAAACTAGACCACCAATAACCAAGAATAAAATTGAGAGAACCACTACAATGGCCAACAAAACATTATTAGTTTGGCTGTTCAATGTTATCTACGATAGAGCATCTGACGAGTTAAAATCAACGTTCATTTCTTTACTCAAGAAACCAAGAACTAAAGACCGCAGTGACCATCACATTGTAAGGCCGCAAACTTAACACTGGGACTAGGATTAGATAAAGGTAAGATCCCAAATTGTACAATACTCATGAAGAAAGTTTAAAGAAACTTGAAGGTTTTGAAATATGGGTCTACAGATGTATGCTCAGACTAGCTGGATGGAACGAAAGGTCGAATGACAAACGTAGAAATCATGAACAGAATGAAGAAGAAAGAAATCATCACGAAAACCATCATACTTCGGTAATGTTTTAAGATATTCAGAAGCATAATGGTACCCTACATCTGGTAATCAAAAAAAAAATCGAAAGAAAAAGAGGTCCAGGAAAAAGAAAAACATCTTGGTTGAAAAACCTTAAACGATGATCGTCAAGATTCTTTCAGTTAATATGAATGATTGTTTACTTCTACCTCCTCTGCCGTATCAGGTACTTTTCTTTGCTTTTGAACATTGTAGGCTTATCTTTTTCGGCAGCTTCCTTTTTTTCACAAAGTCCAATCATTTCATTCTCATTGCTACACCTATGTATGCATTTTATAATAATGTATTTTCGTGGTTTTTGGCTAATCAAAAAACAATAAACAGCCTTGCGTTCGGGCCCCAAATTTACTGTCGTGTTATCCGCCCAATTTCTTAAATTCTTGTTGAAAAAATATTTATTGTGGTATATTATTAATGCACCACGTTTTGGGCGACAAGTTATGCTACTGCTATGATACCCCTGCTGCTTGTTGATTTTTACTAATTATAAAAAACCTATAGTTACCCCGCACCTATCAAGAAAAATCTACTGGACCAAGCTTTGCTATAAAAACCAAGGACTACACTTGCCTTACCTGTGATTATTAGCTTATATCTGAAAAGTACGATACTTAAGGTCTTGGAATATCACAAGCAGATCTTGTTTTATTTATATTTTTTCTACCAATCCAGCAAGTGACTCAAAGGTTGAAGCGAATTCTTTCTCAAGGTTCAATAAATTTTAAAACAATTTGTTTGACGTTTATTACATAGGCAACAATTTATCTTTCACTTTGTGGATTCTTAGGGGTTTTATGACATCACAGAACATTACTTCTTGTATTGTGGTGACATTTCGGTCTTACATTGCACATTAGTATGGAACGAACATTTAACAAATTTTCGAGAAAAATGCAGTGCAAATGGCAAAGAGTAAGAAAAACGCCTTACCGTAACGCTACTGGAATTTGTATGCGATCACTGGACGTTCTGCGTCGAGAGATGATGGATTTCTTTCAATTTCCGGAAACATTGCCACTGTCAAGATCCACTATTTTGCTGCTGGATGCTGGCTGTCCTTACAGGAAGTTAATTTCGATGTGCACGTGCTCCAAACTCATTAGAAAGGCTGCTAGACATGCTAATTAAAGCAAACACTTTTGTTAATTAGTGCAGTTCACCGGCATAATAAAAACAACCACTTTGGTAACGGATTTTTAATAGTAATCATTCATGTCAAGCATAACTTTATTTACATTTTAACAGACAGAAAAAGACTAATAACAATCAAGTGACGCTTCAAAATCGATTAGAAATGCTTATATAGCTCCCTAGAGTTTAACGCCCTAAAACAAAGTATATATTAAATAAAAACTTAATTGGCTTGACCTACGTCACCCCTTCTATGATTGTCTAAATGACATCGTGTGATTTTCCCCCTGTTTTTAACAACAAAAGTTTTACTGGGAAAAGTACGCGCCAAACGCCTTAAAAACGCGGAAAATTGACATTTTAATTTATGCTACGCCCATATGTCTAAATTGCTCTAAAATTCCTATGGGCATAGGTAGCTTCAGCGGTGAAGTGTCCTTGATCCAACTTTCGTTCGAATTCCATGGCGAGAAAATAACCTGCAGGTAGTTGCTTCGCTGTACAACCGACGCCATGGCGAAGACCTCCAGCTTCCACATTTTTCTCGTCCGCATGGACCTCCCACGGAAGTATTCCAGTTCGCCCCAGTGTCCTAATATCGTTGACCTAAATATGGCTACTTGAAGCAATACGTCTATGTTTTTTAATTCCTGGCTCTCACAAGTTTGCTATTGTTGCAGGAATGTTCAGTTATACTCGTAACCAGGTTTGGCTTGCTGTGTGAGCCCTAGCAACCTTGGATATCGCCTGCCTTCACTCGAACTATCACCAACTGTATTACTCTAACATTTTCAAATGCATATAAATCTGTCTAAGTCGAATGATCGTTTTTATTTAAGCTCTGTTTAATACTACAGCTTACTGCTGTAGCCTACGTTTTTTCATATTTTAACCCTTTGTATTTAGAATGAAATTTGAAATTGTTGCACCTTTCTCGAATACAATCATTTATTTTATTTTTAAAATCCTTTTTATATTGAGTCCTCTGCTAGTTACCCTGTTTTTTATCATTTACCCTGACTAATTTCCAATTTTTTTTTCACATTATACTTTTACTTATGGAATTAATGTATTTGACTCAAAAGGCTGTAAAATACTTGGTACCTTGATGAAAGTATAGCGACATTTATCTAATAAACCACTTTCGTTACCGTGGCACAAAGTCTTTTCTAAAAAAGAAACTGTACATTTCAACCTGCTGTTCTCAAAAACTGTTCGTCTCGTTAGCCTTGTTCTATTTTGTGCATGCATTCATTAATGCTGCCTTTGGAGAATTGTTAGACTTTCATTTAAGATTGTCCAACAACCATAGTTTCCTTGACTATTCAATCCCATCACCTACACACAACCTGAAACATATTAGAAATGACAGTTGTAACTGATTTTCGTAAGTTTCATTCTTTCTGATGTTGTCGCCATTATCTTCATAAAAGCAACACTTGGTTCTGGAAGTTTCAGAAGTGAAACCTATGATCTGGTTCAAATACGTTGACGATACGTTTATAGTTTGATCATACAGCATGTAGACATCTACTATACCATGAAAATACAAAGCAAAGTGTTCTTCCTTTTTTGGACGTACATTTTCTCACCAACCCCCCGGACAACTTGAATATTATGTATCTCGCAAACCCACCCATGCTGACTGATGTCTTCTTGCCAATTCCCACCTTCATCCAACACAGAAACTTTCCCTCGTCAATTCACTTGTGCACCCTGCTGTTTCCATATGTTAATTCGATAACATCTACGCTGAACTAGATCATCAATAAAGTTCTTAGAAGTACTGGTTACCGAGTTAGGGAAGTGCAGTCCGCACATTTCAGTATAGCCTAGAATTGTCCCCTTTATTGTATTAACTTATAAATCCTCTACCTTAGTACCTTACATTCGCTTGTCATTTTCCACTGTTAAAAAGCATATAGTTATCGCTATAAATTTTTTGTTACTTCTTCAAAGTGTCGCCGAGCTATGTCAAACTGTCTGAAAAATTCATGAATTATCCTTTGCATTTAAGATCGCAAAAATGCCACCGGTAACAAGTGAAATTCGGGGTGCAACAATACGAGTTAAACCAGTGGGTGTTCTAAGTCAATTGTGTGCGTGCATTTAAAAAATCTCTTTAACGTCTAATTTTATTAGTGTGCGGCTCGGGAAGAATGTAATCGAACTTTCCTAAACGTCGCGCTGCAGTTTCCTCAAACTGCGTGCATTCCATCTCATCACAACGTGGAGATATGGTTACAGTTTTACCCCCTGCGTAATGTGACAGGGCGATTGCAAAAGCAAGAAATGGCCGGTCATCCTACTCTACCAACAATGGGCCATATACCCGAGACAAGAAGGTGAAATAAACTTCTCGGCGAGGCGAAGGTGAGATCAACCCTTGTGCGACAATAGAGACCGAGTCAGCCCGTGCCCAACTGACAATATCTGTTGCACTTGAAGAATATCCCGAAATTAGGGAATCCTTTCCCCTTGCATAAGAGACCAATATATAAGGCAGACAGTCTGGAGTTGCAGCATTGGGTTTGCACGTCCCGGCATGTGTTGCTTTAACCAAGACGGAGCTCTGGTCAGCTCCCAAGTCTGCGTCTCGACAACCAGTCTGCTCACTTTGAGTATTCTGGAGGCCTTTGGTCAGATTTCATATCCTATTTTTCAAGTTATGTTCTGGAGTTCGTATATGCAATTCGCTATTTGTATTTTCTACGTATTCCTGCGTTTGTACTGTGTGTTCTAATATAAATAAAAAGAAATGTTATTGTTGTCTACATCGGTTTGCTTTGTTAAATAACTAATATCGCCGCACCTCACCAATTAACATTTCTAATTTGGTGTGACTCAAAGTAACTTTCTCCAAAACAGTGTCTAAAAAGTAATGTAGAATGATTATAAGTTTTTAATTATGGATCGAATTAAACAAGGTAGATTCACAAACGTTGGTCAATAGTTTATAGTGTACTTTGAAAGAAACTTTTCAGTCGTCCTCTGTTGCCATAGCAACATTTTTGTTCCAAATTGTAACTCACTTTTTTATTTCTACAAAAACCATTTATGGGGGTTTGTTCTTTTTTTGACTGCTTGAGAAAAATCAATGTAAATATTTTTAAACCTTTTGGTTTCGATTCAAAGTCTGCCTAAAGAAGTAAAACTACTAATTTGAGTTTCTCCAGTTTGTACTGACAATTACACAAAAATTCTAGAATTGGAGTGTGAATAATAGTAGCACATTTTTTCTAATTTAACTAAATCTATGTACAATATCATTAAGAAGATTTCCGTACATAAATCGGTTATCCTGGGTGCACTGTGTATTTTTAATAGCACCACAACCAAAGCTCAAAAATAAAAGCATTATATAAAGACAGCTTCAAGCCTCCCCATAATTATAAGGCAGCCCTGTAATTGGCATTTTAAGTGGAATTTCTGCCATAAAAAGCAACTGCGGGAGATTGTAGCTTATTTTATAGCCCAAAAAGCACAACAGGTCCACGTCTTCATAATCAAAAGGCGTCAGAATGGAAATTGCAACGCTTTTCTTGAACATTCCAAATTCCAGGAGGCACTACGATGACATCATGCAGTTTTTTAGCTGGTTTCACTACCGGGTGTAAAATACGAGATAATTCCGATGGCAGTTTCTTCCAGTTTGGGCGTCAAAATAAAATTCCTGCAATACGAGCGGATCTGTCAAGGAAAGGAAACGACTGGTAGGTGGTATTTTTTGTGGTTCTGTAGGCTCTGTCCCCGCGCTTGGGTCGTACTGAAATTCGTAAGCTTTATTTTTATCCTCTGATGATATAAGTGTATATTACTGTTATCCAGATATAAATATTTGGGCATTAGTACTTTGTACTTTAGACGGTGCCCTTGTTAATGAATGAATAGATTGACGCACCAACAACATTCTGAAAATATATCGACAAAATTTCTCTACTTTTCAACTCAAAGTAAATATTTCAAGTTTTTAAATAAACAGTTCTAAATAAAATCTGGGTTAAATTTATTCTGACCTAGAACTACACGATTGGTTTCAGTGCAATTCAATAAAATAAATGATTCTTAAGAAATATCCAGTGCTATAAAAGTCTGCTGTGGTGCCCATTTAAAAAGCTAACTTGATGATGGTTTTAGATAGTTCGCAATGTACGAATAATTGTTTAAGCAATCTATAAAATTAAGCACAACATTCCCTTAAAAATGCATCACCGAATTTAGAGGTTTTTCCAAATATGGACAACGCGGACAAAATATATCTCTGAAAGACTAAGTGGATTAGGTCCAATGTCTTTTTAGAATATTAACGAGTACTAAAAGTTTGCTCCGGTTTAACCGGCATCTTAAAATAAGTACGATCTCCATAAATAAACTGGAAAACGGTCACGGCTATATGCATTATTCCTTTATTATACACATTTTATCTGAATTTGATCTAACTTCCTACTAAAATTTAACGACAAAGAATACCAAATCCATTTGAAAGATCGGTAGTACATGAATAGCTACGGGTGCTCCCATTCCTAAAAACGGTTTCAGCTGGTTTTCTAGTACTGCTTCTGTTTTCTTATTGTAGTTACTTCTGCTTTGTTTCCGTTTGGTTTATATCTCTGTGGGCTCTTTTCTTTTCATTAAATAACTTTCATATCTGGGGTCTGGTTATTGTTGAGAGTATTGTATCTAACGCCTACTTGTCTTCCGAAGTGTGTAGTGAGTAGTTGCTTCTTTCCAATGCACCTCCCAATCAACTGAGAATGTTTATTAATGATACTGTCATCACATCATCTAAACCAAGGCTTTGCAATCTGGGGTGGCGACCCCCAGGTAGGTTGCGACCCCCAGGGAGGTTGCGAGAGATGTGTCAAGGGGTCGTAAAGAATATCGGGAATATTCTACTTAATAACAATATGTTTACTACATAAACGAGCATTTTATTTAACTACAGAAAATGCATTGTACAAAATACTATTAAAAGTATTACACATGGATCAGGGAAAAACTAAATACAAGTAACATCTGGTCTGAAAAAATCAAATTCAGTGCAAAACTTGAGTTTCCTTTGAGAGAACTAGCTTTTCAATGGCTGGTTCAATTTCTGTAACGCACATTATAAGATCGTTTTTAAGTGACAATCGATTTTTTACCTTTTCTTTAATATTTACCATTGCAGAAAATCCGAGTTCGCAGTGATATCAAGTCTCAAACGGAATTGGATGTTCACTTTATGTTTCCAGTTTTTGTAGTGTAGCCTACAAACCAGTGGTGTTCGAAGTCAAATGTGTGTGTAGCCTTTAAAAAAAACTTTCTAAACGTCAAAAACTGATTTCTGTACATCTCGCTTGCAACAGGGGATGTCAAATTACTTCAGCCTATACACTTTCCAAGGAACTGCATTATCTCTAAAAAATTAATTCGTATCGCCACAGCATGGAAGCTCCCAGCTAATAGGAGTACAAAAGAATAATCACGTTTTCTGAAAAGTAAAAAGGGTCCAGCAATACAGTTGAACGGACTAAGAAAAAGTGAAAATATTTCCTCGACACAGTGAATCCGAAGTTCCAGTCTTCCTTTTGTCCCAAAGCAAAAACTACTCACTCAACCAAAGCAATAAACCCGATCTTCGGGCTGGGTTATCCCACTCGACGGACAATGGGCCATTGTAAGTCCAAAGTGGTGCTTGGTAACTAATTATTAATAAAATCTTTCCAATAACAGACGACATTCCGGATCCAAATATACCCGAGACGGACCATCTGCTGGTAAAATGAGAGTAAAGAATCATTTAAGCAAGGCGCAGGAAGCCCATAATAAAATACCGTTGTACACGAAAGCCCCTGTGCCCAGCACAGCTAATAATAGTTATTGTCCTCTAAGAGTGGCCCGAGAATCCTTTGTAGCAGGAGTTTTTCCAGGAACCGTTTCTTCTTGCGTAAGAACTAGTATTAAAGACCAAACAGCATAACGTCTCAACATTCCGTCTCGATACTCCGACTTACTTTAAGCAGGAAGAGGGTTTTGGTCAGTTTCCAAAACGTATTTTTCGAGACAGATTCCGGCGTTTGTGTATATAATTCTCTACACATGTTCTACATATTAACGTACTTGTTGCATGTACGTATATATAGTATTTCACCCAAAAATTGGCAAGCTATTTAAAATCAAGTACATCGTCGAAAGTGTAAGTCATGTCTAAATTAGTTTCATACAATCAATAAATAATTTTCTAATGTCAAGCAGCTTTCAAGAAATGCCAATTTATCTGTAAATTGTACATGTATTTGTTTTGTTAAGGCACTGTATCATATTTCACAATTTTATGAATTAAATTAGGAAGTGACTGTTCTCAATTCTGGCCTTATTTTAAATAGCTTTCCAATTTGTGGTTGGAATACTATACGTATGTTTTGTCTCAAATAAATAAAATGGATGTTATTGTTGTCTGCATCGGTTATGCTTTATTAAACTACAAGTAAACCCTCACCCATCTACATAACTTTTCCAAACTGCTGATATAAAATCAACGTATTCCTCCCTTCTAATCAGCAAAAATGTTTCCCCTTTTTCGGTAGGTATTGAATGCCACTTGTACCGAGTTTTAGCAGAGAACTCGATCAATTGGTCGTCAAATTGTGGCGATAGTTGGACCAGGTTCGCAGCTAACACATTAAAAGAATTGAGGGCCCATGTTAAACCTAAATTTTCTTCTTCTAGAATACCTATACTCAACCATCTGATTTCGAAGTACCTTGAAATGTTAGGTATCAGTAGTGATAATGAGTCTATTTCAAGAAATTCGTCATTAAGAGCTGTAACGAAATCAATAAATTGGTTAATTAAAGGAAAGTCTTCGAACACTAGATGTCCAACGTTTAATTTTTTCAGAAAACGATTAATTTCACCTTGGCTTTGAAGTAGGATTTTGTCATTTCCTTGTCGTTATTTACGTAATAAACGACAACCGAGACTGGACCGTGTTATTGTTGAGAAGAAAGAACTGAACGTTTTGCCCACTTTCATAAAAGGCTTTATCAGAAAATAGGCAAACCACCATGGTGACTCAACGTGTCAACCACGCCTGGGCGAAACTCTTTATCGATCGGAAAGAGAAAGACGAAATTTATAGTCAACAACCATGCCGATGGAAAGTAACTGCTCTTTTACTTTCTTGGCTGTACATAAAAAACTAAGATTTGGTTTATAAAACTGTGTTCTTGAACATATTGCATTGGGCTATGGAGATGCTTCGGTAAAGCCAAAAACGTTAAGCCAAGTTACTCAGAGCAGTAACGAATGCTCCTTGATACGTATGGATGATTGTATCCACACTAATGCTAAGGTTCCAGAGAGATAATAGTAGCTATTATATTGTTGAATAAACCCTTACTAGAAAATTCCCACAATAAACGTATCCAGTGCAAGTAGCCTTAAGAGCCCGTTTAAAAAGTCAAGATTTGAAAAAAAACGACAATGCATAGAAAAAAGTTTTGTTGAACAATAATTTGCTTTTCGAGCTTCATAGTGTTCCTGATCAGAGACGAACCTGTCCCCTCTTTATTTTTTTTTCTCCACAATTTAATATTAGTCTCATTGGTTTCTATCTTAGGCAATTCTTCCTCTCTTTAATCTGAATGTTTCGTCTAAGTTATTCTGGGTAGCTCTTCATGGCTGGGACTGACAGAATATTTTTTTAAACTTTTTATCCGAGATTCAATGGTATTTTATTGTTCTTTAAGGCGTTAGCTAATTTGGCGAATGTTGTCTATCCTAATCTTGTCAGTCTAATTAATTCGAATCCTTTGTGTTCGATTTAATTTATTGTCCTAAATAGATGTAGTCGTTTACTCGTTATATTGTAACTTAATTTTTAGGCCTTTCGCACCAGACGCGCCTCGTAGCTCGTTTATCACTTTATGTAGGTTTTCATGAGTTTCTGTCATCCAAATAACGTCGCTTGCAAATCTAAGATGATTTAGATACTTCCTGATTATTTTATTCAAACATTTTGAATATATCTGACAGTACTTCGGGTAACAAATTCGAGAAGATAAATTCTTACTCCTTTTTTGTTAGGGTGATTTAGTGAGTGTTTTTCTCGAGTTCTACAGTCATTACGCTTGTTCAGTAACTTTTATACTGATAGGCAATCCTATTGGGCGCTTCTTTTATTTTCCATAGTTTTAAGCTGTCAAATGCTTTCTCTCAATGTAAGTTTAAATAGATAGATAGTACAGGCGCCAGGGAAATCGTTAATAGGGCTTTACGTGCAATTCTTGGTAACAGCATTTTGGGATAATGGGTGGGTGGGGGACTGTGATCTGAGTCTAACTTTAAGTTTTCGGATCGATCGGAGAAATTGTTTTTCCGCAATATCGGAAGAAGTGTTGAAAACGGTTTTTTAGCAATTTATCGTTTCCTGTTGCTCTGACGCTGAAATTGCATCAATACAAGTTTGTAGTTGATGAAATTCCTCACAACTTTTGGAAATACCTTTTTCTCGTGCGCTCAACAAATCAAAAGTTGTTACCCCATAAAGCCAAGAAATTAAGGGTTGAAATGGGTTTTACGTAAATATATCGCTTTCAGTTAATCCTACGATAAAAAATACTCTTATATTTTTTGTAGAACAACTAATTTTTATAAAATTTGTTTATGAGTATTTTTCCATTTGGATAATTATTTACCGGTCTACAGCGCCGCAAATGTCGCAAGTCACGTAAACCGTAGATTTAGTGTGCATTTTCGAACGGCCCTGTTCCTTCGACTGTGTCGCACCAACTGTTTTCCACACCACCTTTGAGGTACAGCTTGCCGTGCGTTTTTTTAACGTGGTCTCCCCTATAGGCCTAATCCACGAAGTGTATTTCTACACTTCTCTTGGTCTTTTTGATAGGCGGGGTTCTGCATCTTCAATTCCAATCATTGCAGAATCGTCGATTTTGTCGCCCTTGTTAAGTTGTGTTTCCCTTGAAACGAATACGGGAAGAGAAAATATGTCATCGTCGTAGCTGGTGTCGTATTCGTCTTCATCTGTAGCAAGCATTCTGGAGAATTCTTGCACGTTCTCACAGGATTCCCCGGCGCATATGGAGCAAATGGCGCTGCACACCCGCTTTGCGGCAGCCACAAGCCTTTCCACATTTGGTCTTACACCCGCATGAAATTAATTTAATTATTGCAGTAGGCGCGGGAGATTCAGTGCTAGGCACCGGTGTAAACGTACGGCCACGTTTCTTCCAGCCCCATCTTTCCGCGGGTAGAGTGTCATTTTCAAGCCAGGTTTCAACTTGATGGTATGTCCGGAATGCGTGCATCCTGGCCGTGTCTTTTATAGGTGGCAGGGATGCTAGATTAAACGTGGACTTCGCAAGGGATTTCGCGAAGTGTTTGTATCGCAGCAAGTTGATTGACTTGTCTTTATAGATGGCTCCACCGTACAACGCAATAAAAATTGTTCTCCCGCTAATGCGATGATATCCGCGTCTACATCTTTCTGTACAAAGTGATTCACTGCAGATTCCAAGGTAGATGTCTTTTCTAGGGTTTTAAGAAATTTCACTTTGCCCATACCGTAAGCAGCCTATATTGTGTCACAACCAGAAAATGCATGCAAGAACAAGATATGCTTTAATACAGCATCACCGTGTTTCACGCATGATGTAGAGTAATGCTGTTCCTTCGTATTCAGTTTTCCGGGCTTGCAAAGAAAAACACATTACAGTCTAGATTCAAAAAATTTATCAAATAACAGAATAACCGAATTGATTGTTCTTCACATGGTGAGTCGTGAATTGTTCATTTGGATATACATATTTATTTTGTTTAAGTTTAGTGACACTCTACCCGCGGGAAGATGGGATTGAAAAAAAAGTGACCGTACGTTTACACAGGTGCCTAGCACTGAGCCTCCCGCGCCTCTTGCAATAATAAAATTAATTTCATGCGGGTGCAAGACCAAATATGGAAAGGCCTATGGCTGTCGCACAGCGGGTTTAAAGTGCACCTCCATTTGCTTCCCGCCGAAGAATCCTGTGAGAACGTGCAGGAATTCTCTAGAATGCTTACTACAGATGTTGACGAATATTACATCAACTACGACGACGACATATTTTCTCTTTCCGAGTTCTTTTCAAAGGAAACCCAACTTGACAAGGGCGATAAAATCAACGATTCTGCAATGAGTGGGATCAACGATGCAGAACACGGTCCATCAAAAAGACCATGGGAAGTGTGAGACTGTTAGAAATACACTTCGTTGAGTATGCATATCGGGAAGACCACATAAAAAGACGCGCAACAAACTGTACCTCAAAGGAACAGTGCCGTTCGCAAGTGCACACTAACTGCCGGTCTTATAAAGGCAACTAATCTGACGTTAACTTTAATTCGCTGTTAAAATAAACAAACGCGCATCAAAACGTAAGTGCTTATGACATTTTATTCATTAGTAAACAAGTTTTGATGCGTTTTTGTTTACTTTAACAGCGAATTAAAGTTAACGTCAAATTAGTGGCCTTTATAAGACTGGCTGTAAATGTACGCTTTACGTGACTTGCGACATTTGCGGCGCTGTAGAACGGTAAATGATTGTTCAAATAGAAAAATACTCATATACAAATTTTATGCAAATTAGTTGTTCTACAAAAAATATAAGAATATTTTTTATCGTAGGATTAACTGAAAGCGATATATTTACGTAAAACCCATTTCAACCCTTAATTTCTTGGCTTTATGGGGTAACAACTTTTGAATTGTTGAGCGCACAAGAAAAAGGCATTTCCAAAAGTTGCGAGGAATTTCATAAACTACAAACTTGTATTGATGCAATTCCAGTGCCAGAGCAACAGGAAACGAGAAATTGCTGAAAAACAGTTTTCAACACTTCTTCCGATATTGCGGAAAAACAATTTCTCCGATCGATCAGAAAACTCAAAATTAGAGTCAGAGCACAGTCCCCCACCCACCCATTATCACAAAATGCTGTTACCAAGAATTGCATGTAAAAATTCCCTGGCGCCTGTACTAAGATGGTGTCATCCTTTTCAAAATCCGGCTTGTCCAACACGCTGATAACTATTGAACTTTTGTGTCATTTGCGCTGATTTTGCAATACCTTATATATTTGTGGCAACAGTGCATTAGGAAGCGAGCTGCCTAGTTTGCCAACTTCTTCTTTTTTTAAATAAAATTACAATTAAAAGGTAGTACCAGTCGTTAACAATAAAGTTGACTTATAGTTCAGCCGCTGGTTCTAGACCAGCGGCCACGCCGACCACTGAAATCTAGATCTGACTCCACTACAGTTCCCCCAATCTGGCTTTGGTAGCCGTGAGATCTTAACGCGTAAACATTCTCGAAGAGGAGAAATCCAGTCGACAACGTCAAATTATTTTCTTTCAAGTGAACAATTGTGATTTTAATGATATTTTTAAATTCGTATTCTTCCACCTGAGAGTGTTTTCTAAGTTCACATTGCGTACTTTTCGATTTTTTTCTTTCGTCGAGAGGGAGTGTACAAATCGCTGTTGCCCGAATTTTTCTCTCATTCTGAGTTCTCAATTAACAGTTCAGATCTTCATATTTTTGTTTTAGATTTCTTTTTAATCTTGTCTTGGATTACATGAGCGGTGTAAACTCTCAATTCTTTCTTGGTCTTATTAATTTTTTCATCTTTTGTCTAATCTTCTTGTCGTAAAAAAGAAAAACCTTCTTTGTTGCATTTTAAATGCTCGACTTAATTTTATTACTTAGACTACTTACACTACTAAAAGTATGCCTTTTAGCGCTAGCTTGTTTCACTAAAAGTGACGTTTTATAGTTTACCGTGGTTAAAGAAATCAGCTGTTTACTTTTAGCACATGTGCTAAAAGTGAAGTGAGGTTATAAAACTACAACTTCGAACTGGAAGTGAAGTTGTAAAGTTATTCTAGTTGCTTCTTGCGTTACAGGTAAAGTGTTTTTGAAATAATTAAAGCATTATGTAATGAATACAGTCAGATATGGAGTACCAATAATTACATTTCGTAACTCACCTTGACAGTACTGGCGTGGTAAACAATCGCCCGCGCGGCGTGGCCTACTGCTTATTATATATTTATGGATTAATAACGGTAAAATTAAGGTCGTAGATAAAATATTGTATGCAACGCGTGCTAAAAGTCGTTTATGCAGGAGACATGTTATGAAACTCAGCATTCGACTTTTATCACTTGTTGCATAAATAGCTATTATAAGGTTGTTTCTGTTCTAATACCTGCTGGCAGCGTGTTTTTTTTCAGTTCTTCGCAAATTAGTAGTATTTATTACTATTATTGCTCTCACCGGTTTGTGATCGCCTCTTGTATCAAGCCGATTGTTATGGTTTTTGTAGCACACATTTCAGCGATATAAATTTTTATTTCACAAAATAATTTATAGAATCTTGCCTCTAGGAATCCTGCATGTTTTACTTTTGCGGTTTAAATCACCGACAACTATAATATCATAGAGTTTTCGAAACTACTCACCGTTGTGTCTTTATAGATTTGACTCTCTTCTTCATTTTCTGATGAGCTTGTGGGTATGCATGGATTTTATGCATTTTATACCTATTTACTTTAATGATAAATATATGTTAGGAGCAAGATAGAATTCTCCCTGTGATCGAAAAAGCTGACCAAAACGCGTCCTGAATAATACCAAACATCCAAAGACCGAAATTTTGCATCGTGGGCATTTCAAAACGGTTTGCGGAAAGTTCGTTCTCCACATTTCGTTCCCCACATTTCGTACCCCACATTTCGTTCCGGGGATATTTCGTCTCCCCACATCTCGTACCCGGAAACTTCGTTCCCGAGCGAGCTCAATTTGTTTCCTAGATTACGCGGTGTTGAAAAACGAGTACAGCGATCAGAATGCAGTTGGAAAAATGAAATATATTTTAATTAATTTATTTATTATAATAAACTGATAAGAACTATATACAGTATGTCCCCGGATTGAGTTTACAAGAGGGAACTAAATTTTATTTTTAGTTTTACCAAAGAGCATATGCTCTTTGGTTTAACATAAAAATGTTATAGGAATTATAATTCCTGCTTGGTTTGTAGAGAATTTTAAGAAAAGTTTCAGTTTTTGAAAAACAAGTCGGCCTTGACAGTTAAGCAAAAATTATATTCTTTTTAGGTAAACTACCCTTTTTGTTCATGATACGGCAAATTATTATTAAGAAAAGTTATTTAGAATGAGAAATTATGGCCCTATAAAAAATATCAGGAAGATACGTACTTAGATTAAACCGTTATTTTTAATAAATACACATAATTTCTTATCATAAATAAATTAATTAAAATATCTTTCATTTTCTAACTGTATTCCGATCGTTGCACTCATTTTTCAACGCCCTGTAATCTAAGAGACAAATTGAGCTCGCTCGGGAACGAAGTTTCCGGGTACGAGATGTGAGGAGACGAAATTTCCCGGGAACGAAATGTGGTGTACGAAATGTGGGGAACGAAATGTGGGAAACGAACTTTCCGTATCCCTTTCAAAACAGCCACAACGCGTTATGGGCTTTTAAGAATAACCAAAATATGAATTTCGTATTGTGGCACATTGCAAAACGCCCACAATGCGTTCTGGCAATTCGTTATGTGCCACAACGCGTTGTGAGCTTTAACTCATCAGTCATCATCCACGACTTTGTCTCTCCGATCCGCTTCACTCTTGAATTCAGCAAGTAGGGATTTGTAAGTTGCATCGATAAAACATATCTATGACGTTCAAAGAACATTGGATGTCATTAAGAGTGCTTCAAAAACAAGTAAATTATTGTTTCATGATTAGCGACCACATCATTGTTAATGTTTTTAATCCATTTTTTTAATTTGTAATAAAATACGAGTATTGTAGACAGGTACAAGGAATCTTGTACTTTTTTAGCATGTGTTATTTGTAACCTCATTTACCTTGCGATGTAGAGGCTGGTGGTTCGTACGCTAGCATTTAGCGTTGCAGGGCTCAACTTGCACCGGATTCGGATTACAGCGCGTTTTTTGCTTGCGCAGTAACTATTGTGTGCGGTGTGTGTCTTTATGATGTGTTGACTTTGTTACTCTATCTCTTAGGTCCGTTGTTCTTTCAATAATAAAATACCTTAAAATATCTGAAAGAAAGTTTTACTTAAATTAGCACTCATTTGTTCCAGAGAGTCAAAATACTCCTACATTCTGGATGATCGTTTTCAAGCTTAGAGACTATGACTATTCTTAATAATGACATTATTTGAACGCTGCCGAGCTATCAAATTTGCATTTTTGATTCGGGTATTTTTATGGATTTTTGTGTGCAGGGTCAATTAGGGTCAATTAAGTTCCCGAGTACTGAGGTCTCAGTGTTATGCCACCTCCAAGTAACGTATCAGTTTTGTGTATAGTTTTGTTGATCTATCCCATAGACTAGTCTTCAGAGGAGAACGACTTTAACTGCATCCCAAAGTCGAATAGTCACTGGGCTCACTACCGAGTCAGTGGACTGCGAAAAAAGTTCTGCTTATTTACGAATTCGAACCAAGGACTTGCTTAGTACCATATGATCGAATACTTTTGTTTTCTTTAGAACTGTGAAATTGATATTAATAATGTCATTTTAACAAATGCAAACAATTTCACAACCCTCCAGAGGATAAAAGTATTCGATTATTTGGTACATACTAAGTGCAGACTAGGTAAATAAGTTGTAAATCTAAACACATTTTTATCTCTCCTATTTTCTAGTGCTCCATCCGTTGTGCATTTATTTTAACAACAATGTGATATGACAAAATGGTGACCGTCTGAGTGGTTAAGTAAATTAGCAGATTGTTCAGCAACCAGATGGACATGGGTTCAAATCCCGCTTTAGCCGACATTTTTCTCGGAACGGAAATGGATTTGACATGATTGGTTTAATTAGCTGTAAGTTAGGTTTAGGATTTTTGAGTGTGTCGTATGTATGTATAAACAAGGGAGCGTAATGTAAGTCGCGTGCGACCCGTTACCTCTATTGCACTTTTCGCGCGGTATGAATGGTGCTCGACACCGAAAGGTAAAAGAGTTGAAGATAAAGAATAAATGATAACATTGTGTAGCGTAGATAATGATGGAATATGGCTATTTGAAATTTAACTGGGAATATGTCACCCTCATGTTTTAAACTTAGCAGCTGTCTCATAAATGTTCTTTCTTCGATGGATTCCATTTATTATACAAATAAACTGACAATTTAGAAACAAGAGTCAGCTTTCAAATGTCATTGTCATAGATAGTCTTTTTATTTCTTCTATCCTATTTTTAACATAATCTATATTGCCATGAATGGCTGGTGAAATTAAGCTCAGAACCCTTTCTGACAAACAATGAATTGCTAGAACGCGTTGTAGGCGTTTTTCAAGGGGCCGCAATATGAATTTCGTGTTTTAGTTATTCACTACGCGTTTCGGCTGTTCTAAAACGCTCAAGACGCAAAATGTCGGTCGTTGAACGTTTGGCATTGCTCAGACGCGTTTTTTGCTCAATGGGCGAATTCACTCTTTGCTCCTAACATATACACGATTTGAAAGGACGAAGTATTTTGTTACGACATATTTGGTTCTTCTATACACTGTAAGAGCTACTATCGACTTTTCTCTTCGAAAAAATGCATTTCAGAGAAGTCTCATTTTCTATGTCTTAGTTCATGTTCGAGTTTTTCTAAGTATCCTTCCAGTCACATCGCTCTGATATTATATATTAAGATGTTGATATCATTAGCGGGATCTTGCAACGTTAGCCCACCTTTAAATTTTACTACGGCACAAATAGTGTGTTAGAAATGTGAATGGCGCTAATTCCCGTTACAATCTTTACTCACATCTCCATAGCGTTCGGATTTTCGATAAGACGATCTTAGCCGCTATTCGCGGACGTAGCGTAAACCGGTACACCACGCAATTCCTTCTCGAAGGCCCTCTAAAAATTACCCTATAACGAGATGGCCGAAGAGTATGAAATGAAAATCCGAAGCTAGTTGACGACACTTGAGACTTGAACGTGCACCTGATTCTGACTACCAAGCCTAGGTCCCCGTCCCGGGACCCTAGAGCTCCTTTCTTGGCCTGGCTAGGACCGGTGGATTCGGTTCCGTCTTGCTAGATAATCTCCTGACCTAGAAGTGGGGCAGCTTAAGGTCGAATTTCGCGCTAATGTGGACACACCCGACAAAAGCACTAATTTTTTCCAGGTGCTAGGCACTTAGCTTTCAATTTTTGATGTGAACCAACTCCTCCGTCGGCCATCTTGGATTTTATATCGGCATTTTTGAAATATACGTATATTATCAATATCTCGGCTTCTAAATCACTTAGAATCACAAACTTGGTGTCTAAATATACATATTTAGGGCCAGAGAATACAAATACACAATTATTAAATGTATCAGACTATATTCACTTAGAGAACGGCTTACCCGAACACTAGGAGAAATCTCCAGGCCTCGACACAGGCAAGCTGTAAAGAACCGGACTTTGTAAAAGGTAAAAATGTCCAGTTTATATACTGCTCCACAAGTAAACTGGACCATTTGCATATATTGGTACAATTTTTAAAAATATTATCCAAAAGGGCCGCCATGGTATTTTTGGTAACCTTTCATGATTGGGTCACTTTATTTGTCTTAAGACATTTGCGCAGTGTATTAGACTTTAATACGCTAAAAACTGCTATGTTGACACTGTTGCAGTCTCATATTACATACGGTATATTATTATGGGGGCGCGCTGTTGACCTGATTAGGATTTTGAAATTGCAGAATACAGCGCTAAGATTAATTATATATGCTAACTTCCGCGATTCTTGTCAACCTTTATTTGTTAAACACAGGATTATGACGCTGCTATGTATTTACATTTTTTACTCCTTAGCTAACGTTCCTCATCCAACATTGTTTCTATTCAGTTGACGAATTTGTCAATATGCCTTTAATTGATATTTAATGAATATGATCTTAATCTTAATCTCTTATAAATGCCTCAACTGTATCGTGATAACTTTATGTGATAACATTAATGTGATAATTTAGATGTATTTAGGTACCTATATTTCTGTCTGATTTTAATGTGTTACTTCGATTTTAATGTGTTACGCTGATTTTAATATGTTCCTATTTCTGACATGCCATAAATGTTCTGTACATACACGTGGTTAAATAAATCTATCTATCTATCTAAAAAGCATTTCTTTTCATAATTTGGTTTAAATAAAACTAAGTCCATTAATAAAATATTATCATTTTAAAATTTTGAATTTTGCCCAAATGTCGATAGCACATTGTATATAAAGTATGCCAAATCTTTGCCAAACATTTTTAAACGTTCTGAAGAGATTCAAAGAACTATTAATTAACCTTTTTTTTGTGATTCCTCTTATTTTTGTGAAATACGTTTTTTTATAATTTTATTATTTTTTAATTTTATGAATATGATTTTGTTAATTCTTCTGTTGATATTTGAGGATGGTGCAATTAAATACGCTTAATATATTGTTATGATACATAAGGCAGTGTAATTAATTTCAATAAAGAAATATTTGAAACAAATAAGCTTGGAAGAATGATATAATTAAATCTTGATAGGTGTTAAATTTCAAACATTATTAATAAATTTAATTGAGACAATGGGAGAAGAGATTTTGATATTGATTGAATATGTTAATTTAATAGTTACAGAAAATTTTAATAAAATACAAGCCAAGGTAACGATTGACAAATGTGTTATAATGATAATGTGAATTGTAAATAATGGATAATTTAAAATATGTAAGGGTGCAGTAAGAGAATAGTATCCAACAAGAACAAGTCTTCGTTTAAGGGTAGTTACATAAATAAACTCAAAGAAAAATGTAGAAGATATTTTGAAACGTGATATTTATTAAATAAAAATAGAAATTAGTACAGAATTTGTATAGTTGTTTGGTTGATATACAAATGGGGGTGTTATTAAGTAATCTACGAGGTATTAAGGATGGAGACTAAATAGTAATATTCTAAAATACTCACAATCGGTGAAGAGATTGTTAAGTGCTGCGAATTATATTAAAGGAACTAGAGAACGACAAAATTGGATGGAATTGGATTTATTGACTGGCGTATCGCATAATTACATGTTTATGTTTGACATTGATGGTTGCATCGAAATAAGGTGATTCAGCTGGAGCGGGATTTGTGGGAGTAGGTACTATCAACTCTGGACAACATCGGAGCAGATTGCAGAGTGCTGAAGGATACCTAAGAAAGAAACAAGATAAGAGCTGTTGCAGTTAGAAACTTGGAACTTACCAGGTGTTGTTGAAGTTGAAGCTGCCGTTTGATAAAGGGATTGAAGCCGGCATCAGTAGTGGTATTGGAGTAGACTGACAGGTGTAGGCTGTAGGTGTCAGGAGAGGACGACGTTGGAATCCTTTGGGAAGTAGGAGGCACTGGTGTACGGAATTGTGCGAGTGAAGCTGAATAAGTGACAAGGTTTGTTAGAAATTAGTATTAAAGCATTTTAAATAAAGATCAATCAGTGAAATACAATAATACAAGGCAATATTTGATTTGATGAATTGATTAATGTAAAAAACACAATTGTCGATACCTGGTTTATTAAGATTTGGAAGTCGGTTTGACAACTAAACGTCATTAACTGTAATATTGACATTCAATTAATAAAGATCTTGATTTGGCGAACCACCTGAGATAAGAGAACTTGATTTATTTTTATTAAAGAATTATTATTGAATTTGAAAGGGCATCACATTATAGTATATTGTGTCACAAGGGCAGAAAACGAGCATTAGCAGCCCGCGGGTATTAGCTGCATGAGCGAGCGAAGCGAAGCGAGGGCCGCCGAAAGCTAAGGACTGCTAAAGCATTTTCTGCATGTGTGACACACATCTGTTTTTTCGCCTAGCATTAAACAAAATAGAAAAAAATATAACAAAAAGCTTTGATTTTATAAATACAAAAAGAATTTAATAAGAAACTTAAGTACTAACAATTTACGAATTTATTTATTATAATTAATGTTAATTATCCCTTGAGCATAATTATGTATAGTAATACCAGAATTTGTAGGCATTTGGTAAGTGTTCGAAGTGCTAGTAGCGTGGTGACTTATTTCTATAGATGAAGTGGGTTCATTGGAATTATCTAGATTAACTGGTATTTCATTTATTTGGTCAGAAATATTTAACACTTCAATTCTGTTATTTTTGGTAGTACTAGGCTGCTGTTCTTGGTTTGTCAAGATTTTTTGAGAAATATTAATCTTATTCGATAAGCAGTCATCGACATATCCTTCTGCAACTGCAGAAGAACGCCAACCTCCATGATTTTAAGTGTAAGCAAATCACTCCCAGAGTTAGCTAGTAGGGTTGCAGAAATACGGCGGAAGCAATGTCCTGTGTATGTACTAGGTTCAGACAGTTTCAAAAAAGTGGCGATTTTGCTTGGAATTTTGCTAAATACATTTTTTCCGATCGGTTGTACTGTACATTTATTGTTTTTGTAATAAATGAATAGGCGATTGTGTGGAGTGTGGGTAGGTCTAAGAGAAACATATTTGTTGTATATTGTAAGTAGATTCAATCCATCAACTGTTTTGTTTGTGACTGTAAACGTTCTTGTAATATTATTTTTTGTTTCTGGAACTGTAACAATCAATACGTCTCCTCTATTATCTATGTGGTCAAGTTTCATATTCAACAACTCATTTCGACGACAAGCTCCGTATAGTCCCATAATAAGAGAAAATAAAAAATAAAATTAATTTATCTTAATTTATTTGTTTACCTTTATCATAAGATATTCTGAATCATCTGCTTCCTTAAAAAAGTGAATGCATCGTTATTGAGTCAAAGTTTTAGACTTTTTGGGCAGGTAATTTACAGAATTTTGTTTCAAAAATGCTCGAACTTTATGAAAATTATCAAAATTTATATTTTCCTTGACTTTAAAAGTGCTTTTCAACATTGAAAATTCAGACCATAGTGTACCTGCATTTACAATCTTTGATCTTTCCGATAGATAAGCAAGCAATACATTTTCTGTTAAGTATTTTGCCTTTTTATTCGTTTTCCAGTTATTGAATAAGTCATAGTACTTTTCGTACCGTTCTCTTGACTTTGTAGGTAACAAATTCAGAGAAATTTTGCTAGCTTCCTCTTGCAAGTCCGGTGGAGTATTCGTAAATTCTTCGTCATTGTCTGGATTGCCATTCATTTTCACTTACTCACTGAATTACAATTATTCAGAACTTACTGTTATTTTACACTTTTATTGTCTGTTTTGATTCCAAACTTTGATTTAAACTGACATTTAATGAAAAATTATGTGAAACATCAAAGCACGCAAATGACAGTCAAAGGTGTCCAAAGGTGTCTAGATTGTGAAAAACTTCAAAATCGTGTTGTTATAAGTTTAGCGGCCCAAGGGACGATAAACATTACTTTCGGTCACATTTTTAGGGTCAATATGATTCATTTTCGTATATGGTAGGCAAAAAATAAAAGAATAGCCACATCATAATAATAAATATATATATATAGGTGTTTTACTGTACCTGTAATGCTTACGCCGAGTACATAAAGCCTGGCTGGACGTGGTACATCCTTTGTGAATAATTGTATTGTATTTATTACATTATGTCATAAAATATATATGGCCCAGTTCATTTGTGGAGCAGTATATTATCGTGTGGTCCAAACAAAAGGATGTACCACGACCAGCCAGGCTTTATGTACTAGGCGTAAGCATTACAGGTCCGTAAAACACCTTTATCCATTGAATTTGTCCGCCCGTGAACTATAAATTACAAACGTCATTTTTCCGGCGCAAATGCAGTCTGATTCAGATCTGTCGGTTCCAGTACATCAGAGCTACAGATGATCCGCGCCTACCGTCGCCGAACTTTCTTTGAGAGGATCCAAAGAGGCAGCTACCGGGCCCAGCGAGCGTGCAGTGTAAGCTGCCGAACGTCCCAAAAATAATCGAACGCAGAACTAACACACCCAAGAAATTTTATTTTATAATATTATTATATTTCACATTTTTCTCTACCTAAAAATTATGTTGTATATACTTAAACACATTATACAATTTATTTCTACGCTGTGTTATTCCTGTATTTTATACATTTGAGTAGAGTGGATCCTGGGCATCTGGGCTTTTCAAGGCAACCAATTTTGATCAAGTTTAAATAAGCACTCTTGGCAAGGAATTGAGATTAAATTCAAATATTCCCGAACAAGCTAGGTTCATTACAAGGTATCCTTTCATCGAATATCTGCTTTCTCTAAAATACGCGAAGCTGTGTAAAACTCTACTCGGCTGGGGTAATTTCGTTTGTATATTTGACATAGACCGTGAATATCGTAGGAGGTATTGGCAATTAAAACACCACGCTTACCATATGTGTTGGCAAACGTTCTCTTTCTTTTTGAGAACAGAGGTGTTTGCAACCACTCACTCTGAGAGAAAAGCTACATTTCACCATATATGGTTACCCTCATTGAGTTTAAACTACTGGTTAATGCAGTATAAAAGTATAAAGTAAAGTATAACATTATGACATGAGATAGAGGTAGTTTGGTCACGTGGCAAGAAAAAATCTGTGGAGAGCGAAACTTCCACGGCAGCGAACCAGAAAAGCGGAAAGACATATTGGTAGGCCACCAAGAAGATGAACTGATGATGCAAAACAAATAGCAAAAGCAAAATGGGACCACAAGGCATAAGACAGAAGAAAGTGGAAATAATTGAAAAAGGCTTACGTTTCGAAGTGGACGAATATAAGCTGAGGGGGAAGAAGAGAACAAGTATACGTAGCTGTAGAATATTTCTTCACTGGTAACATGTCTAATTTCTATTTGCTTCGCACGATCGTCCATTTCTTCCTAGCCTAGGACTTCAATTTTTAACACCGCGATGGCTTTCTATTACTTCTTCCGTGATTTAGTGTAGTGACTTTGTAGGTCTCACTTGATACATTTAGCCAAGATTATGTTTAGCCCTGAAGGCTCTATCACACTTTGTCCTCATTAAGTAGCCATTTCCTTGATCTAACCTTTTCTGTTTTCTTGCCAGATTCTCTTACTTTCATTTACTTTTTCCAATAAACTTTAAGTCTTATTTCCAAGAAAGTTGTATATAACAACTTTAAGTTATTTAATTCCAATATATAAACCCTTTTTTTTAAATACTGTTAATTAATTATTCTGTGTACCGTTTTCTTTGTCTAGGTCTAGAAGGTTAGGATCTACGAGCGTTGATATCTTACGTCATTTTATTCTGTTCAGTGTTGCGTTGGTATTTATTGGACTACTCTAGCCAATATGTCAATGTGTAGTCTATTGGACTTGAATCTCATTTATCATAACCATCGATATGAAAAAATCGTCTGTAAAAAATTAATTCTATCGATACATAGGCAAAGATGATCAGTAATTTTAGTGCCATCCGATTTATTGAATTTTCTTGTATGGTTACGAAGCTGACATGGCTAGATTCAAATTCAGCACGTCAATAACACGCAGGGATGATGACGCCAAGCAATTACCAATAAGTTTACAGGGGAACACTACTTATTTATAGCAACTTGTGACCCTTGATCCTGTCTATCTTAATTTCATCAACAGTTACAAAGCAAAATCTATTGAAATCGAAACCAACTCATAATCCAACCAAAAAAAATGAAAAATGCGCAGCGAGAAATTTAAAAAAAATATTTAAGTAATAACACATAACCACTTTAAATTAACATTGACGTTTCTCTCTCATTGGCACTCGGACCTGTTGTCGGCGAATGAAAAATTTATAACCATATCGAGCGGCACTACGGCACATTAAGCGGAAACTAAACTCAATTTCGAAGTTAAGAGCTTCCTTTATGCCAAGCGTACGTTAAGCAATCGTGCACGAATAATTATTACAATATTAAGCATCGGAAACGCACTGTTTCGACCGGCGACGAGTGCAGTAAATCCAGCTCTTGTTCATTTTGCAATTGATAGTATTAATTACACGGCGTTGTGCAATTTTAGCGATCAGCAAAGGTCACGTTCATCGTTTGGGAAGCTCCGAGTGCAGCCTAAATGGCCCCGGGGCCGTTTCTGCCGTTTTAGGTTTAATTGTGCTCAAATTCGAGCCGCCTGGCCTTCGCTTTATGCAAATTTCGACAATAATTAGTGTTTGTAGTTAAGTACTGTTAGCCGGGACGCGACGTCTCGTTCCCAGTTACTGTTTGACGACTTCTTACCGACAACTTAGCCTTGTCATTATTCAAAAATGAGTATATTTAGCACGTGGCAGAATTACATTTTGTTATTGGAGTCGCGTGTTTACTTAGGGATTTGTTTTTGACCGTTATACACATTCACTTGCGTCGCTTATGGTTTGTCACCTTTCTTAAGGACAAGCTATAAAATTACTGTAATAAATTAATAAAATCTTTTGAACCGTCGATTGTTGCTGGAATTAGTAGTTATAATTATAGCTTGTCCAAAATGGCCACAAGGTTTTCTTTAAATATCTTTTAATCCAAATTCAAAAAACGCTGTTATGTAAGTTGCTAAATTATTAATGTTATTTGCATTTGATAACCGAATTTATTTACAGCAGGTTTCTTGAACTTTTTGAATAGGCACTCCTTAAAATCCAAATATAAATTGAATATAAATGTACGTCAATACAGAAAAACATCTGATGTTTTACAGAAATGTTATGTTAGCGCACTTTTGAATTAATTTAGCTACAACTCACATATTATAGAGACATAATTACATTGGTATCAGTTGTATTATGTAGGCCATAAACCCTAGAGCTTTATAGCCACAAAACCCTAGAATTTTATTGCCGTAAGACCCTACTATTTGATTTTATTTAAAACACTGTCAAGCTATGTCAAATTCGAAATTTGCAGGTTAAGTTTTGGGTCAGTTTGTGTCAAATAACAAACAAAACATAACCTCGAATTTGACACAGACTGACAATACACTTCGGTACTGCCAAACGTATAATAGAATTTCTGGGTACTTCCCAAATTGTCACTATCACTTTTCACGGCTGTCAATACAAATATTAAGTTTTTTTTTGGATATTTATTGAGTTCTTGGATAAAATTTTATGTTATTACAAATTAATGATTCGTTCGAGAAATGACCCTTTTCGATTTAGCAACCTCGAAGGCTCAACTTTTCTCATGGATTATTTGTAATACAACTCCCTTATACCATTGATTAAAGAAGTTAATCAATGCTTATACCATAAATAACTAATAGTAATATTTTGGTCTGGAAAATTCTGTCTCAAATACATGTTCATTAAAAAAGTATATAGGAGGCGCCTGTGTAAATTCAAACGTATGAATAATATGTTGGTGGCACTGTAAGTCCATGTCCAATTCAGGAGCTGAAGTTATGGGTCGGATAAAAAAAAACGACAACGTTAAATTGAGTGTATCAAGAAGGAAAGAAGATCCTGCTAAAACCTCTAGTGAAGAAGATAAGCAAGAAGAAGAAGAGAAAGGAAATGCAAAATAAATTATTTCTAGTAATAGCATTGATAGTAGCTATGTACAGTCGTGTTCAAATAAATCTGGGACAATGTTTTTTCATACGTAAGTTGAGTTAAGAATTGAAGAATATCTCCATGGATTTCGTGCTATCAGAAAGAGTTACAGATTTCATTCACCTGTCAACGTTTAATGTAACTCCTTATGATAGCAGGAAATGTATGGAGTGATTCTTCAATTCGTAACTCAACTTACATATGAAAAAAACATTGTCCCAGATTTATTTGAACACGACTGTACATAAAAACAGTAAACCTTCAGATGATAGGGGAGAATGATTGAGTACTGGTATCTCTTTCCGGAAAAAAATTATATGTTGATCGGGTTGTCTGTTATTAGAGAAGATATGAAATTGGAAATGAAATTTACTAGAAGAATATCTACCTTAGATCCCTTACCTTCCTTAACTTTTGTGTGGAAATTTCCGGAAGAGTGTGCCATTGTTGTCAAAAATCGTTCTTTCCCTTCCAAAACCAACTTCGACTGCACGACGCGGCTTGGTTCGATTTGAAGTACATTTTTCAATATATATCATACAATAATTTATGTAAAATATTTCCAGCCTAGGACGGGATTATTATTCCTGTACGGCTGATGTAATGAAATGTTTGAGTTTGCTCAACAAAATTTTATCAATAATGTGTCAATTCTGGTACGATTGGCGAAAAACATGTTTTCTTAAGCAAAAACGGTGTAAAAACCGATTTTTTTTAGATTTTCTAAAATTACCCGAAAGCTATATAATTTCGTAAATGTTGAAATTGTACGAAATTATATAGCTTTCGGGTAATTTTAGAGAAAAACTTAAAAAACCGGTTTTCACACCGTTTTTGCTTAAAAAACATGTTTCCGGTCAAAATTCTTGTTGGTAAACCTGATATTCGAGTACAGCGACCCAAAAAACATATAGGACCCAAATATCATAACTCCACCAAAACTTTCCCCTATTTTCTACCATTTGACTGTACTATAAAGTAATCTGGCCCTTTTAAATGCTTGATATACACATCTCTATTCTGCGATAGAACATTTCTCTTAGGACTGTCGTGCTTCTGTTCGTTATATGTTATATCCGGTTGCAGGCGCGTAGGAGCGTTTTCTAGACTGCGGGGGCCATTCTAATTTCAATAAAGGCTTCTAACTTGATCCATTAATACAAGCTATACTATATCTGATTTCCTGATTATGAATTTTTAGTTTAATACTATAATAGTATATTTTAGTCACTGGTTAGTTAATAAGTAGTATTTTATTTAAAAAAAACACTATACCATAAAAAAATTAATTAAACAATGAACAATGTTTATTATCAGATTTTCACATAAGCAAATAATACACATGAATAAGCAATCTTAAATGAATAAACAAGTTTTCAAAAAATAAAAAGGATGTAAATAAAGATTAGAAATATAATAAATGTATATAAAACACAAATACAAAAATAAATGCAATTAAGAAACTATCATTTAGGAACCTGTACCAAAAAAAACAGAAATTCTAGTTGGTAAAGCACCTACGAAGTCGTTTACAAGATCCTCTAGATCCGCCAAAAAGTCGGCATAATATAGGAAATATTTTTGATTTTTAAAAAAACACTTTTTACCTCAATAATTTGCGCTTGTCTAAAAATCTATTTAGCCCCTATTATATATATCGAGCGATTTTTACTTATTTAGAAAATGGAGTTTTTTCGAAGATGTTAAAAATTCGGAAATTAAGTAAGTTTTCAATGAAATTTTTGTAGAAAGTGCTATTTTTAGTGAACTGAACAATCTCAAGGCCAGAAAACACCTATTTTTTTTAAACTTTATCTAAAAATGAATTTTTCAATTTTTAAAATCTTTTTCAAAATTTCCGATGCCAAGATTTAATAGTAAAATTATTTTTTTTATGTGAAGACCAAAGATTGATAATTGGCAAAAATAATATAAAATGTTAATTACTTCTTTAGATATTTTATTATTTACCACAAAGTAGAATGTTTGCATAATTTTTACGTTTTTTATGCAAGGTGCTTTTTAGAAGAAATATTTTTCAATTCTAATTAATATCTATTTAAATGGTTTCTAGAAACACTAATCTAGCCGTGTTAACGAATTACTGTTACAAAAATCCTGTAAAGGTTCTTTTACAGTTGTCTAAATAAGGAGATTTTTCTTTATCCAATTATATGTTCTAAAAAGTATCCGGCCACACCGATTACTTTCTGGAATAGTGAAATTTAATATCGCTCACTCGGCGGCGATAAAAAATAAGGCAATTTACAGACAGAGGGTTTTCATTACACCTCAAGTTCATATATGTTCATGTTAGTGGTTATAAGAAATACGTAAAATTATAAATTATGATGAAACTAGGAAAATATTTTTTTGAGGGGGGCAGGCCCCTCTGAATATCATTTGAGGGAGCCATTGGCCCCCGTGGCCCCCGCGGCTCCTACGCGCCTGTCCGGTCGTTCTCTATCTTATTAGAACAGCATACCTTCCGGAAGCTGTACGTATTCATCTCTCCAATCAAAAGTGTTTGAAGGATTTTTATATATCGTTCTGAAGTTTTACTATCCTTATACGGCCAGCAATTGGCCAGAGCTTCTTTACAAATAAAACTTATGACCTACAATAAGACATATCATTTATATATATTTCAGATCCAGTGTTGTCATAGCAAACGAGCAAAGCCGCTCAACTTTATAAATGGAACCCTCCCATGTCGTATACTCCTCTTGCTTCTGAAGTTTGATATAAGATGGGTCTCTTCTCCCACCATTATTTTCAACAATTTATCCTTTTGTTCTTCCACTACTTAATGTTGGTTAACTTCTGCTAATTGATACCATCTTAGCTCTGTCTTCACAATTCTTCATCTCGGTCATGATTCCCGCAGTGCAACATCTCGTAAATATGACCAAATCAGTTTATGTTGTCTGGTTTTATGATTTTAACAATACCTTCCCTTCGGATTTGTTTTAGTATTTCATAGTCCATTGGTCTTTTGACTTGTGCATTCCTAACTTTTATTGTACCAGTCATGCTCCTTAGTATTTTCTTTCAAAAAAATTCAGCTGATTGAAACAATTGTTTGTTGGCCTTTTTCGGGAGATTAAATGAAACGTCTCGTATGCTGTAGTATTTTTATAAATTAATTTTCCCTGTTAGTTTACCTAGCTAGCTCAGTATAGATGAAGCCCTTACTTTTTCTCAACTCGTGGCTATGACGTGTTAATATCTGCTAATGCAGAAATATGGCCTGGACTTGCAGTGTTGATTACACAAACAAACGAAGATATATTGACATTTAAAACACACATATAAAACCATTAACAAAATTAGGATCAAACGCGTAATGGCTTGTGGCTACACGCATTTACAAGCAAACGATAGCAGAATAATTGTGTCTGCAATACATTTACAATTAAATAATATAAAAATATTTTCATCTACAATCGTTTCCTGTATTAGGTTACCTTATGATGCTACAGTCCTGCCAATTGCAACGTCGCTCTCCGACTGGATTGCGTCACACACCTTAAACGGTGCGACGCGTAGGATTTTTCCAAGAAAGGTACAGGGTGGGCTCTGTAAGCTGACGTCAGGTAATAACTGGAACGTTGCTAAACTCCTTGGCTGCTCTGCAATTTGTGTACTTACCAAGTACAAAAATTAAATTACACTTACTTGCAGTGGAAGAACGGGTTTGCTGCTTTATGCGGAAAACTATTTACTGTGCGGCTCACAAACCGTGTTATTTAATTGGTCGTATAACGATTTGGCACTGTGAGTCGTAAGTACGTGCGCCCCAACTTTGGCGGACCCGCGACTGACTTTAAGTTTCGTGCGGTTCGGTCTTCGGTGACGTTTATAGCTGTACTTACGAATTCAAACGCGGTACACACTGAACATTGCCGTATTCACGCACTTTCGGCTATGTTAAATTACAATGATAATTAACAATGAAAAACATGCAAACACAAACTGGCTACATGCATATGTAAATATAAAAATAAATTATCCAGGTGAGGAAGATCATATGTCTGTTTCATGTTCTTCTCTTGTATCTTGCTCTGTTGCATACAGAATAGATATTTTCTTGCAACAGCTGTGCATAGATACAGTGGCGTGCCCATGGGAGAGTTTAGGGTCTTCAATCCCCCCCCCCCCCAAAGCCTAAAATTTTCAAACCAAAAAATGAAGAAAGAAAAACCGAAAAACGATATACCTACTCTACTAAACAAAAATGTTATCTTTTATAAGTTAAAAAAATGCAGATTTTGTGATCTTACAACAGATAATCAGATAATAATTCGGATAATAAATAATGAATTTTTTTTAATCTAGTTTATAAGTTGAGGAACACTTCGTCAAGTTGGTTTCTGTAACAAGTATGACTGGAGAAAATTTAGCGAATGTTCTTTTGACTACTTTGTCAGACCTTAATATTGATTGTAACTATAGATATGACTGGACAAGGATATGACGCTGCGTCAGCTATGAGTGGTGTATTTCATGGAGTCCAGGCCTACGTGCGCGACAAACACAGTTGTGCTCTGTATGTTCACTGCGTATCGCATTCTCTAAATTTAGTGATATCTGATGCTTGCAACGTCTCTTAAATAAGAAATGGTATTGGAACATTAGCAAAAGTTGCTATTTTTTTTAGAACTGCGAAACGGTAGCATGTCCTCCAAACAGAAATTGAGGAATTGTGTCTTGATACAAAAAAAAAAAAAATTAAGCAACTGTGTCAGACAAGATGGGTGGAGAGGCATGATTCCATATTGACATATTTGGAATTACAAGAAGTAGCTATTAGTTCTTTGAACAAAATACAAAACTGGTGTGATAAAGATGGCTCCCCGGATGCGTATACACTAGTTAAAGTAGTTTTAACCATTGAATTTCAGATAACACTACAAATACTTGCTAAAGATTTTTCCATTAGTTTGCCACTATGCAAAAGTGTGCAAACAATTAATACTGACTTAGGTTGCCCTTGCAAAAAGTGTCGAAAATACTTTACGTAATATTCGAGAAAATGCTGAAAATGAATTTAAGCAAATGTTTAGCCAGGCAGTAAAAATATGCGAAAAATATAACGTTGAGATAACAGTTCCTCGAACTAGCTCCAGGCAAACGCAACGGAAAAATGTACCATTCTCTTCACCTGAAGAGTATTACCGGCGAGCGGTTTTTATGCCCTTCTTAGACTACTTTATATTAAATCTCCAAGATCGACTACTGAAACATGAAAACATTTTAGCAAGTTTTGATGTAATCTTTCCAAATGAAAAAACGGATGTAGTCGACGAGCAGAAATTATAAAAGTTATATACATTTTATGAACACGTTTTAGATGCTCACAGCTTTGGTATAATATCAGGGGAGGTAAAGCTTTGGAAAAAATCTGTAAAAGGCTTTACCCAGAACTTGCCTCGTCGACATTGTGACACTAAATAATGTTAAAAATCAAATTAAGTTAGGAATAAAAATATCTTCACGTTTCTAATAAATTAAATACATTTTTAAATTTAATTTTTTTTTAAACATTTCTATATTTTTTTGTTTTACGTTAGTATTCCATAATTCTACTTTTCTACAGAAAGCATTTACTCGATCACTCATGTTCAAGATATGAGTATTTTTTCCCTGGAGTTGAAGATTTAACATATTTAGTTTTTCGAATATGTCAACCAAGTAACTCAATTTCATCACAAATAAATGATCTCGAAACTGTTCCGCTTCTGGGCGATTTTCTTCTTCCAAGAATATTGCAATTTCATCTCGCAACTCGTAAAGACGTTGTAAGAATTTACCACGAGATAACCATCTTGATTCACAGTGAAATAGTAACGCTGAATGTTCTGCACCCATGTCTTTGCAAAGTGCTGAAAAAAGTCTTGCTTTCAAGGGCCTCATTTTTATATAATGAACCGCGGTTACAACTATCGCTAATACATTATTTAGACCTGGACTCATTTGTTTTGCGGCAAGAGCTTCTCTGTGGATCATGCAATGTGCCCAAATACATTGTGGACATTTTTGTCTCACAACAGCTTGTAAACTTTGAAATTTACCAGACATTGCTCGAGCACAATCTGTACATATTCCAACACAGTTTTTCCACTGCATATTTGCCTTGGATATAAAATCGTCCAGTATTTTGAACAACTCAGGTGCGGTGGCTCTTGTTTCTATTGTTTTGCAAAACAATAGCTCTTCGCTTGCTGACAATCCATCACAAAATCGTACATAAGCAATTAAATGGTAGTCCTTGTTACCATCTGTAGCCTCGTCAAGCTGAATTGCAAAAAAATTCTCGCGAATCTTCGACAAAAGCTGTTGCTCTATATCTTCAGATATGTCGCCAATGCGGCGAGCAACAGTATTATTTGATAGAGGTAGGGACTGCAGTTGTTTGGCAAAATTATTTCCAAGCATAATTTCCACAATTTCAATTGCAGCTGGCAAAATCAGTTCTTCCCCAATGGTGTGTGGCTTCTTGCATCTGGCGATTTTATATGCAACTTTGTAAGAAGCTAGTAAATCTTTTTCATTTACAGACAAAGCTTTATTAAAAGTGGATGTTTGCTTTTCATAAGATTTTAGTTTTGCAGCAAAAAACTCCCGAAGTTTCTTGACGTACTCACTATGAAGAGTTTCTAAATGTCGCTTAAGTTTATTGGGTTTCATACTATCAGCCGCCAAAGTTTTCAAAGAAATAACACACAAAGGTCTTTCTTCAGCATTTACTTCAGTTTTTGTAAATCCAAAATTTAAATATTCTTTAGAATATAGTCTTAATTTTGATTTCGGCACTATACTTTTTCTCTGTACATTTGTTGACGTCGATGGTTCATTATCGTCCGATACTCGTTTACGTCCAGTCAAAAATGTATGTATGATTCTACACTAGATACTAGTTTTTGCACGGTGCATTAGAGTTGCTTTACAGATTACAACACTTCACTATCCACCAGTCAGTGGCGTAACTTCAAATTTTGGACCCGGGGGCCGTGATGTTCACCGGGCCCCTTAATTGCCGAGGGTAAGTGCTATTCTTGCCAAAGCATTTGTGGTTATCATTTTTCAATTATTTATTTAATTCATAAACAGAAACATCAAAGCAAAATGAACAATAGCGAGTGTTTTTCTCGAACTTATTGAAACTTTATAGGGGACCGAGTTTGGACCTACCGGGCTTTAAACTTCAGAAGGCCCGTTGGGCCCCTGAAGTTCAGGGCCCGGGGGCCGCTGCCCTCTTTGCCCCCTCGGTAGTTACGCCACTGCCACCAGTGTTACTCTTACTGAAGCGAACCGCAAATCCAAAGCACTTTTAGGATACGGCCAAACTGCCTGCTCAGTGGAGCTGTGCTTGCTATGCTGAGCGTTGTCTTTTAAAACACCACAATAAACAATGCAAGTGTCTTAACTGCAAACGTAGCGTCGCAGGTGTATTTCCAGTACATTCGGGACGCATTATCGAGTTTTCGTATAGCTACGAGAATCTCGATACCACGGAACACAAGCAGGCATCAGATGTAACAAAGCCACCGCGGTGAGTGTCGCTTCTGGTTCTTCAGCTTTGTTCCTTGTCGATGCTGCGAGCATCTGGGCCGATTAGAAATTTTCCCTCCCACGCGTTTCGGTTACCTCATTGAAAGGGGGGCGCGAATAATATTTATATGGAAATGGGGGGCTCAAACACAAAAAGGTTGAGAACCATTTGAATAGCATACCTGATAATGCATGATGCATGAGTGATATTTTACAGTAATGTCTGGCATTTCTTTCGTAGTTTTAACTTAACTCTTGTGGTAGTTTGTATCGGTGCCGTCTTTATTAAGCAAATCGGTTTTAAAAGAAAATAAAATTCTTTCATATACTACGTGTAACAGTAGTTTTCCCTATACACTGTTAAAGGGGCTCTATAAGTCAGTAGGTATGGCCATGGATATTACATGCATGGCATTTTCTACTACCTACTTACTTTGTCACATCTATTGTATTCTTTGTGGATCTTTCATGGCGAAAGCTACAGTGACAAATTGCAATAATGTTTCCCTGTGTTCTGCAAGAGCCATTTCTGTATAGATGGACTTAGTATTGTTTTGCTTATTATTAAGTGTATATATTATATTATTATTTAAATAAATGACTCTATCATTCAAACAGTTGAGTTTTCTACATCCTAGCTATAATTTTCTTGATTTAGTATAAATTATTGAAAATAGATTTGCTATCAACTTAAATATCGTGGTATTTTTTTAATAATTTACTTGTAAACTCTTTGAACAATGCCCATTTAATCACTGGGACCACTACAATAGTGAACATTTTTACTAATGGGAACTAAATTCAAATATGGCGATTCAACCTCACAATTTCGCAAAACAAGTGCGATATTTTTTGAAAAATTATCCGTGATTATGTAAGCGTTGCCTAGGTGATTACACATTCATATAACGCGTCTGCCGGAAATAAACAAAAAACCGACGCCACTTGCAAATCACTAAATTTAATCTTTTAGGATAAACCATCCTGACCTTTATGTTGCGTTTCCAATGAAAACTAGAGCTTAACTCGAGTCCCCAGCAAGTCCCACCATTCTTGGGCCCCTCTTTCTTTGTTGCCCTGCAGATACAAGCCGCTGATACCTTGCAGAACGACTCCTGTAGCTCGACCGCTCTGAAACCGTCTCCAATTCAGCCGTTGCCACACACCTAGGGCTCCAATGGCTTCCCACAATGGTCGCTGCCTACCTCTAGCTCACAGGGCTCCAATTACACTGCTAGAACCTTGTACAAAGCCTCTGACAACCAGCTACCACTCGATGTACAAATTAAATATTATTTATAAAACTCTGAAGAAGAGCTACGAATTAATGCAACCTACTACAGCCTACCCAAAGGAGATACAATTAACTTCAAACCCACTGAATTGGCAAAAGGGTATTTATTCACGTATTAATAATTATTTATTGGGGAAGCCAAAATTAACACCACTTCACAGCTTGGTTTTCTTTTCTCCAAGTGTTTGTTTTTCTTCGATCTTACATTCTTATATATTATTTCCAAGCCTACTCGAATTACATTTTGTTGTTCACTTCAAAGCTAACACTATTTTTAGTAACTTTTTACAAATTATTATCAAGGCCAATGCTATATTATACAATTTGCAAAAAATAAACTAACACATTTCTGGAAAAGTTTCTAAAATAATATTTGATATGCTTGAAATGCAATTAATTGCTATTATGATCATAAATGCTTAACATGTGTTCATAGCGGTATTTTGTAATGAATATGAAAAAATTCGATTGTCTTGTAGTTCACTGGGTTCCTGCTTTCTTCAATATTGGAACTATGATACCAAATTTCTATTCTTCCGGCATTTTCTCAATTCCCACATTTGTACAGACAATTGAATATTCGCCCCTTGGCATTTATTCCTGCGTATTTTATAAGTTCTCTATTGATAGCAATTAACTTTTTTGTTATCTTTACTAGTACTTGTTTAACTCTATTCTCGCTTGATGCCAACATCTTATTTTGTACCGACCATTTCACTTTCTTAATTTGGCTTGGTGGTATATTCCCTTAAAACTTTGCTAAAATTCATATTCCATATTTTAATCGTTTCTTCTATGCTAAATGTTACCCATATCTTCTCACTTGAATTATCTTAATTTTATTCCATTTATTCCTGTGTGCCTGCCTACCTCTTGTTTATTATCCTTTTACCGGTATGTCATAGTCAGTTCGTGGGATTTTCCATATCGTCTTGTAAATTGGTTTATGGTCAAATCTAGTGCTACCCATCACCAAGTTTATGTCTTCATTGTAGTTACTTTGAAACAATTTTTTGGCTTCGCCTAATTGTTTCGCCATTTATCCAATTATTTCAGGCTTAACCTGTATATTTTTAGTTGAATTATAAATCCTTTGCATTTCGAATTCGTAAATTTTCCAAAGTAGCGTATTTTGTACCTGTATCAAGTTCCTTTCGTTTGCGCGATGCCCTCTCGACTCGCGCTATCTCTTATCAGAGTGCGAGTTTTCCTTTGGGCACGAAATTTTCGTCCGAGGCACTTGCTGTCTTAACCTAAGCCCGCCGTCATCGGCGCGGCTAAGGCTTGATTTTAATTAAGTCAAATTACGTGCGCTCAACCAATTTTTATGAGCATTGTGTTTCCTAAGGGCTGATTATGATCAGGTACGATGGCGCTTTTTTGTTTTGTTATTCGCATAGTAAGTACATTTTTTCTTAGCTCTTAATTACCAATTTCAACCACGAGTTTTTCTCGGAGGCCAAGCCGCTAGCCTTATCGCATTTTCGACACCTGATGGCGCTCTGCTTAGTTGCTGCCTTTTGAGGATGCTTCCGCAGCAATTTTCGGCGCATCCACGGAGTTCACGTCCAGTTTATGTTTCGAGGTTAGTTAGTGCTACTCCCGGAATTAAATTTCAACTTATCTTCAATACCTGGATTTTACATTTATACATTTTAAACCCGTAATTATTTGGAATTTAAATTCACACGTTCCGCAATTATTAACATGTAATTTTCAATTTCATACATGCTCTTGTTTTTTACATTTGAATTTTTATGCTTATAGTTAATTATGCTCAGTATTTAAAGTTGTTATTTTAATGTATTTCGACCCTCTGTAAAAGGTACAGTCACGCTTTTTTATTTTCAATAGCCTAAACAGAAGGATTTATTAAATGACTGTGATAAGCTTATGCCACGAATAATTTGTTGTTAAAGTTATTAAAATAACCCGAAAGGGGTTCTTGATTTTATGCGTGTCGCAACCTTCAGTTAACGTACACAACTTTGTTATCACATTATTTGCATTTTAATTATCCTGATTATTTATTACTGATACTTCAAGACTTTTTATTATTTATTAATTAAACGCTAGTCACTTGCAGTTAATTTCCTCTTTTTATTTGAAATCTTTTGATTTGTGGCGCCCATTTTCTTTCCTTTTTTTGAAGACATTCCAGGGTACACAGCTGGTGATTTGAACCTACGATCCAAGACTGCCGAAATTTGAGTTAGCTAGGGCCATCGCGGTGAGTAAAGAGTTTTCAGAGCTGCCGTGGTGTATAAACTGTAGGGGGGTTGATCTGCGATTTTTACTACCATTGCTTAATTTTATTAATTAATCGCAGGTCGGCTTCTTTATTGTTTCAACTTGTCGTAGTTTGACCATTATAATTTATTGTGTGGTATATTACTGTAACCGTCATCTCTTCCTATTTGGGAATTGAAGTATTTCACTATCATCAGTGATTAAGGTTTGAATTCATTAAAACAGTAATTTTGTCATGGAGTAATCTGAAGAAAAACCTACAAAAGGATTAATATGCATAAGCGAAAAAGTATTTTGAAAAACCTAAAAACGAAACTTTAACCAGAAATTGAGTACCAGGGAATAATATTAATTAGTAATGTAGTATAGCAAAAGATATAGTGAGAGTTCTAATGAGTCGTTTTAGAAATCGTAGAGTAAATATCAAATGAGGACGATAGCATTTGCAAGGGTCATCATTCACAAAAGTGCGAAAACAAATTAAGGGCACCCCAAATTTGGATTCTTAGTTGTAACTTATGAAATGTTTTGACTGCTAAGTCAGCATAGACAGTAATAATCGAAAAAATGATAATGCAAGTTTGATTTAAACGCACCTTTGAGCGTGAAAATAACACCAACCTATGATTTCCACTCTTTTTCGTTAATTTCGTTCGTACAAATTGGCGTTTGTCTTGTTGGGATTTTTTTTTTTTGACTTGTGTCGTCATAGATGATCCACCCGATAACACATTTATGTAAGATGGTGGTAGATTTAACTTAGTTTCAGAATATGTTTCTAGATGTATTTTGCTAATGACATTATGACAATGACAAACGTTTCATGTAAAACTATTTTCATGATTCCAAACCCTTCCAAAATTTCAGGAAATGTACTTATCTGTTAAAACTGTTCAGCCCACGGCAGTAAAAATGCAAGTAAAAATATTTGCCGGGCTCACTGCATTGTTTGCAAATGATAAGCAGCAGAATGTCGAAAAACAAACCGGCCAGCAGCAAACCTCAGTTTGGAGGTAAAAGGAAAAATCAAACAACGCACTTGTACTCGCATTCGGCAAAAATTTACGATCTGCAAATATTTGTGCAAAATTAGCATCTTGGGCCTTTATTGAGTCAACAATCGGCGTTCACCGTTGGTTTACGATTCGAGCGTAGCCTGTGGAATCTGTGTAAGTAACGGCCCGAAATTTGCGGAAAGCATTAAGCTGCGTTCAGAAAAGCTCAAACAATCGCCTATTTAATCACGCGTGGCGTAGGACCTTAGGAAGCCAGACCAACGACCTTTGGCATGAACCTTCGGGCTTTTGTTATTACAGAAACAATCCGCAGGAACGGCTTAATGAGCGTTTTCTGCGTACAACAATTCCGTCTTCCCGTGTGTTTATAAGCCAGCTCTTACGGAAAGAGCTCTTACAATAAGTGCAGTAATTAGCATGCTGCTTTGCATTTTTATGCACAAACGGCTCTCGAGTGCACTAAGGCTCGAAAAAAAGAGGATTCCTGGGCGTGCTCGCTTCTCCAAGAAGCTCGGTTTGCCAAATATAATATTTATCTTAGGAGCTTGCATTGGAGCACCAACGCAAACACCATCCTTTAAAATAAAATTAAACAGTTTGTTTAATAAAGTGAGAAAATGAGACTTGATCGTGACTTCAGTATTTTCCAGACTTGCAATTTGGCCAGTTTCCGCAGTTGCTAACAATATTCGGTCACGATCGTCAAATAGACTCAATCATTCTGCGGATTAATTGTGCACGTTTTCTCAATTACACCTCCTGGAGATAAATACTTTAATACAATGAATGAAAGCTTCACCTCCACAAATTTACATGGTTTTTGTTTCACATCAGTGAATAATTTATTAACGGACTTTTTATTTTGCTTGAAAATGGGATCTTCAGGGATGGCTTCGAGGCATAGGTACAGCTACAATTCTGCTTCCAAAATTATTATACTTAAATATGGATATAAAAAAAGAAATTGTTGCGTAATTATGGTTATTAGCCTGGAAATTGAAAACTTGAAACACATTATTGCAAGAACTGGAAGGCCTGAAATTCAAATTAAAAACAGGTTGTAAAGTTCATTGCTGCTTAGTTCATAAAACAAATGCTATCATTAATATTTTAAAATTCAATAATCAGAGTATAAAGTCGGACATTTGGTTATCATCGCATTGGCAATACTCGGAGCTTTCTTTGTACATCTTAAATCAAAAGTCATATTATTTCTATTCATCTGCACAAAATTTCAGACTTTAATTAAAAATTAATTAAAAAATACTGAAAAGTGAAGCTTAAAAATTAATTTCGATTTGTTAAATATTAAATTTGGTAACAAACCAGATTCATGCAAATTCATACGAAGTACACTAATAGTTAAAGTATAAATTTGTAATCGTGATTGTTACGCTAGCATAAAAAAACTTATTGCTAAAAGCGTAAATTGTCCCCCAAGTCACAAAAGCAGAATATAAACTTCTTTACCTTAGCAACTCCAGGAACTGTTTAAGTCATCTACGATTTTGTGTGAAAATTGGATACACACAATTTAAATTGCATAGATGGAATTAAACATTTTGAACTGCAACATTACAATAGTATATTAAAATACAAGTTGCAGAATGCATCTACGTATTCAAGCACGAATTTGAAATTCCGAAACGAGCCGCACAGCGGCGATTTGAGGAACAAATGAGTGTTTGAAGGACCTTCTGCAAAGAGTGTTTTATACTATTTTTTCTATTTTGCGCTTTATACCATTTTATAAATAAAAATGTTTCCTATTTTGCGTTCAGAATGACTCCATTCTAGCACCCAAATGACGTCATTTCATAGCGACTTATTCTAACACTCAAATGACGTCATTTGGGTGCTAGAATGGAGTTATTCTAAACGCAAAATAGAAAAAATATTATTCTATTCGTTTCAAATCAGAGACTCGACAAGATGAGGTTGAAATGTTGAACGCGCAAAATATCAATAATAATTTTCAAAATATTTTTTAAAGCAAAACATGATTAAGCTCGAGTTTAGAAGTTCGAAGTTGCAGTGATTACAAATTATTATTATTGTTCTGTATATATTTCAATAATATATTAATTTAAAATATCTCGAAATAAATTAATTGTCACCATTTTTAAATAATTTGTGCTAGTTTTCGAAAAGCATTTTAAAATATTTTAAAATTAAAATGACTTAAATTTTTGGTTATCAACAACTACAAATTTTAACAGCTGTATCGATTGAATGGAAGGATTACGGATGCTTTTAAAATTCTCCCAGAAAATAGTGAATTGGACCAAAAAGTAGACAATTAAGAAAACCTTCTTCACAAATACCTGTCAGCAGAAGCAAAATATTCTTCTTAATTGTAAACAGATACTTAGTTATATTTTGTTATTTAGTATTTCAAGCTCATCATGAAAAATACTCCTTTCAAATGGAATCAATCATAAAATAACAAATTAGATTTCAGATTGAATAGTTTACCACACAGCATGATGAAATTCCAAAATCGTAGAGTGGTTTGTAATTACAAAAATTGATTGCCAAAAGATTTTTTTTTTTTTTGGGAATTACTATTCAGACTGTTTCCAAAATATTCGCCAAAAATCTGTGGGCGTGTTCTACACGCCAAAATAAAGAGAAACAGTTAGATACACGCAATGTCGGAAACGAATTTTACTTTGTTTTAGATTGGCTTTAGTAGTGGTGAAAGCATATCAAGAAAGCTGGGAGAGGTACATAGAGGGCATTGAAGAAGACATCCATGAGTAACAAAGTAATTCAAAGTAATGAAACATCTAAATAAGAGCGAAAACGATACGTGAAAATAGATATAATAGATAAATAAACTTGGCATTATCATTACAGAAACCTATAATATAATCCGTCAGCAGTAAACACCACTAATGATGAAGAAGATATGGAAGATTATAGCAGATATTAGAAACGAAAGGAATTCCTAAACACCTCATTAATGCAATAAAAAGTTGATATGTTAACATAATGATCATTATTGTCGAAAACCTTATGGGGACCAACCAGCTAAGGGTTGACAACAAGAATGTCACATGTCGCTCACCCTATTCAAAGTGTATCTAGACGATATGCTAAAAGAAGAGAAAGAAGAAGTCCCGATAGGTACACAAATACTAAAACAAAGTACATTGATGAATACCATACTGTATGCTGATGATTAAGCTGGGTGATGACACAATGAGATCAATGAAAAATTTAAACCGCCGAAATTAAGTTTTTAGGAGCTGTCAAAAAATGTGCTATATAAAAATCTATGAATACTGAAAGACCCAATAAGAAACGAATTACAAACAGTTGCGCTTACAGATCAAATTCAAGAGTACCGACAAAAATAGGGAAGCCGCTAAGATAGCGTGGAAGAAGATAAACCCCGTGGAACACGAATTCGGAACAAGCCTAAACCGGGAAGACTGATGAACATGATGTTGCAATGTTATGTTCAATATTGCTCTTTAATATACAATAAGCTTTTTCATCAAACAAGATTTTACATAATCATTGGATGTAGTAGTAGTAGTAGTAGTAGTAGATGTGGGGAGACCGAAGTCTAGCAAGTAGGCCACCATATGCCCTTCTTGCCAACCCCATGCCATCCCCTCAACCACCTTCATTGGCATCCTCTTCTATGGGCTCTTCTCCGTGCTTAAACCTTCCTGATTTTCTAGTGAAGATCAGAATATCGGTCCAGGGTAGAGAGTTCAACACTTCCATCCGAAGCGTAGCTACTCCAAAGGTTTTATACCTCGGTCGCTGATATACCTCGCATTCTCCCAAGTAGGGAAATGATGTTTCTTCACCCCTTTACTATCAGTGCTAGGTGTCTCTTTAGTTTACAGTGGCTTGTCAAGATCCCTAGCAACAGATTGTGGTTCTCCGGTTTCTTCCCATTAGCCAGATCGATTTCTATGAATCGATCCTGCTATGTGGTACTTTACCTGTCGACAGCCCCTGCACCCTTTCCAGTTTTACTCACTGGTCTCGTAGGCCCACTCGTTTAGGGCTGCTGAGACTTGCTGCCTTGTTATACCCAGAAGGGGCTCCGGTCCAAAACAAGTTTCCTCGGCTCCAAGTTTGAGTAGTTCATCTGCTTTTTCGTTGCTTTGGACCGCTGTGTGTCCCGGGACACCGAAGAGATCGATGTCCTTTTCTCTTGCCAATTCAGTTAAAGCGTCTCCACATTCCTGGACAAGAGCTGATCTTGCCCTGGTCGAGAATATTGCTTTTAGTGCGGCTTGGCTATCAGAACAACTATAGGTAAATGTTTTGCTCTGGCGATGTCCTAACCTCGTTCCGCGTTGCCACCGATAGGATGGCATAAACTTCCGCTTGGAATACTGTGATAAATTTTTTTTAAGTATATAAATTCCTGCTCCAGATGATTGCCTTTCCGCCACTCGAGAACCGTTCGTGTAGCATATCAAAGCCTATCAAACCCTTGTTGGGATAGTGAGAAAGTTTTTTTTTTCTAACCTTAGCCGGTCCATTTGGGTGTAAGAAAAGTCTGTTGTCGGTGGATACCACACAGTTCAGCAGAAGCACAAAACCAACAGTGTGTGGAATAGTGTAAGAAATATGATTAAGGTAGGTCTACAGCAGTTTACAACATCATAATTGGTGACGAAAGCTAGATATATGAATTTGGACCCGAATCTAAGCGGCAGTCCGCACAATGGGTATTTCCAACAGATCTCGAAGTGCTGGTAAGAAAATGATTGCTTGCTTCTTTTCAAAATAATCATCTATCAAAACTGTTGTGCTTGAAAATAAACGTACGGTTACCGCAGAATTGTACACAACAGTATACCTGCCAGATGTTATTCAAAATGCCCGTTTACGGCGCCCAAGAAGTGAGATAATTATGCATCATGACAATGCTTCAAGTCATACCGCACATCAAATTGCAGATTTTTTAGAGCCTTCCGGGATAAAATTGCTCCACTATCCACCATACAGTTCTAACGCTTGCTCAATTAAAGGATAAAATGCGTGGTGTACGATTTTGAACTTCCGAAGATGTTGTGGGGAGCTTCATAAACCTTGTTTCTCAATTGACCCAAGAAGAGTGGAATTTATGTATTGAACATTGGTTTTATCTAATGCGTAAATGTCTAGAGTATAAGGGCGAATATTTTGAAAAACAATTTTTGGCTACAAAACTTTGTTTTATCAGATTGTAGAAATTTGGGGTGCTACCCTCCTAGCGAAGGTGTCGAGATGTTAAATATTCTCCAAGCTTGACGATCTCTTGCCATTCTCTTCGTTTGGGCCCGGTCGAATCCCCTACTAAGAGTCTTTGCAATTATGGCATTCCAAATGGTTCTCAGCCTACCTCTCCGTCATTTAATTTCGGTGCCCATTTCCCATACGACCTTGACTAGTTTTTCCTTCTCAATTCTACTAATATGGTCAATCCATCGCAACTATTGGGTCTCTGTAATATCAGTTACTTATAAGTTAAATGTAAGGTACAATGGGTTAAATAAAGTATCAAAGATTTGTGGTCTTATTTGAGAATATAAATTTTAAATTTTGGGAACAAAAGCATTTTAATTTCCAAACAACTAAAGAATATTTACTTTCGTGTATTAAATTTTAAATCTCCTGTGTGTAGACTTAAACTGTCTTTTTATTGTTCCATTTTATGTTTAGACAGAGATCATAACAGTCAAAATCAAAAATGCACTATTTGATAACAAAAGAAGAGAAACAAGATCAAATCCAGGTTAAAATCGGTTATAACCTTATATTATCGAGTAAAGTATGGAAATGGTATGAAGAAAGATGAACTAACACTAGTTGTCTCGACGACAAACTAATTGAGAATGATGGATTTTGATGACAACACTGACTATGGATGAGCTAATAGTTCGAAATGTGGAAATTATATTAATAGATGAAAGATTAGAAATAGTACGGATGACGTATGGAGGATGGGATTGTAGAATGTGTAGGATACAAACAGAAAAGAAGAACTTATATGCGAATTTGGAAAGTACAATTTTAAACTGACGGAGCCTATGGAAACGGAAAGAAAAGAAAAGAGATATGCAAAGGTGAAGAATGATCATCTCAAATTACACACCGGAGTAGAATCAACTGACATAGCTAGATAAAGGGCTGGTATATTAGTTCAGAAATATTATATCAAAAACATATGATTCGAAGTTTATTTCGAACAGGCTGTAACATTAGATATAGGTAAAACAGTAAACGGAAAAGTGACAATTGGCGTGGGATACAAACCATCCGATAATCAAGATAAAGTGAAAAAACATCTATTTTTGGGAGGAGCTTCAAGAAGAGGTGGACAAGGTAAATAATAAAATAGGCGATTTTGGCAAGAATAAAGAGCTGGCTAATGCAGTAAAACAATATGGAGAAGAATTTATCAATGATAAAGGTCGAAGAGAATCATAGAAAGCAGAAAAGAGAAATCTTATAGATTTAATATTAGTACAAAGTGAACTCTGGTCTTCTTCTTATCTTCCTTAACCGTATTAGTCCACTCTGGTACATAGGTCCCTTCCATTCTCCTCTGTTTTGAGCTTTCTTTCAGTCTCTCTCGATCTCCACCTACTGTTACCCAATTGTTTTTATTGTTTCTTGCTACGTGTTCCACCCATCTCCATTTTAATTCCTCTACGCGTTCAATATTATATTATTATTATTATTATTATTGTTATTACTGCAAAGAGTAGTGCTGATGTGTAAATAACTATTAAGCAACAAATACAAATAGAAATGCACCTATACAGTAAATAACATATAGTTATACGTATACCGATGGAGTCAAAATTATATATAACAGCAATGAGATAACATGAACAAGAAAATAACACGTATTGCTTCAGTAAGAAAGAGATAAACATAGTAGCAAATATTCGAGCTGACATTAAAAGAAGTAACTGAAACAGTTAAAAACTTGATCAATCGTAAAACAGCTGGGCTTGCCAATATTAAAGATGCGTACATTAAAAATAAACAGATCTACAAAGAAATCTTAAATCTTAAATTCCAACTTCATTGGCCTTCGTTATAACCCAAAGCTATTTACAGTGTCTAGGTGCACTCCCCAAAGGAGGAAAATCTAGAATCGGACCTGAAATTACCTACTAATTAACTCAGAAAAGATAGTTCCGGGCCGTAGAAGCGCCTCCCCGGTGACGGTGCATTACAAAGCAGCTTAAGCCCGTCGAGCTTGTTAGGTTAGTTGTAGTCGTTGTAATGGTTATAATACTCTATACCGATATTATGTTAATTAAAACAAAATGTGCGTTGACGTCAAATCAAGGACAATCGCGGTTTGTAGTGCACCCAATACTAAAAATTGCGTGCACTCTGAAGTACACCTGACAGAGCGAAAGCTATTTCAGAAATGCGTGCATCTGATTTTTTGTCAATGAAAGCGCGTTGTAGCGATTACTCATAGTAGCACCCAATACTATTTGCGGAAATGTGGCCATCCATCATAAGTTTACACTAAAATCTGACATTCGCTTATAATGAGGTCGAATTCCATCACCACTAGCGCTGACTTTCCAGCCTTGAGAAATAGATCTGAAAAGGGCAAGGTAGTGCATTCAACTGTGGGAGGTTCTTATTTCCTTGTACATATATTGTCCAAGATTTCCCCAACAAATTTATTAGTAGGAAAAGCTGCCTCCAATCATCTGCATTAAAAGCACCAATCAAAAATGGTTTTATTACATGCCAAGCGCACAAAGCCTCTGCGAAAAGCCATGTTATGTAATTTGGCGAGATGCCAAATGATGGAGCAGAATAAAAACTTACATAATTTGCTCAATCAAGATTTTATTTGCACTGGACAATTAAACGGGAATGCCAGCAAGAAGATGCTGTATCACCTAACAACCCAAGGCCCAGGTTCATCAACTTCGAGCGAGCCGGCGCTGTTGGTTAATTTTATCTTTGTTTTTGTCAAAGATTTTCGTGTATTTGTATTGTAATCGTGGCCGAGACCTTCCTTTCACAGTCGAATTATTTTTAGCATCCGGCTCGGATAAAAATCGCCGTAACGCAATTTAAAGAATGTCATCGGCCGAGAGCCTGTCAAAATCCACCTAATCTGTAGATCGAGTGTTTATATTTAGGAACGGACAGGATGTCTTCCAACTTGCTCGTTGCGTTACGTAAAGCGCACAGGCTCAAGTCGGGTTTATTGCATTCTGATGCTTGCAAAAACGTCCCACAGAACGAGCGATTGTTTTGGAGCCCGTGGAGCAAAAAGTTGTTTGTATTCTAAACTCCAAATTACTTACCTAATGATGTTTTGCTCCGTTTTTGAAGGGGTGGGCAAAAAGTTAATCACCTGAGGATTCTGCAAACTTGGATAAATAAGAAGCAAAAAACGGCAGACCTCTAATTGGTAACAACATTTGCCCATGCAATTGGATTCTAGACAAATCAACCATTTAATGCTGTTTTTATTTATCCCCTCTGTACGCTACATTTATTAGATGGCAATAAAATCTACAATATTAAGAAGGTGATGCAAAATACGGTTCGAGTTGAAAAATTTAACATAGATACTATACAAACAAGGAAGAATGAAGACGCAATAATATGATTAGATGTTTCACAAAAATAAACAAAATAGAAGAAATAGGATGCAATATAAAGAAAGTACACCCCTAAAAATTAGGGAACATTAAAAACCAAATGAACCCCTCTCATAGTTGCAGATGCTGTTATAATGCCTACAACATAACGCTAAGTGAAAATAAAGCTTCTTATACAACCGCGTCACTGTAAAACATACTTCTTTTTCTTTAATTCCGCTTTTGTTCATAGAACGTCAATTTTTATGTGCATTGCTTGTAGTAATTATTATATTGAACAGGTTTATCACTAACCATCACAATGAGCCGTAAATATATTAAATATCTTCAGGTATAGTGATATTAATCTGTCTATGAATTATATTTTTATTTTATCAAACTAAAATTGCCCTATTTATGTTTAGATTATCAATAATTATTATTTGTACTAGCTCCTGAAACTGCAACTACCTACTTACAATACTGCATCTGCCAACTTCCTGGAACGTGTCTCCTTAACTAATGGCCCTCTTCTGGAACTCTCCCTTAGCACCAAACAGCTCGACGCAATCCAATTCGATTAATATATGATGTCAAATGTAATTCTCCAATAAACTTGACTTAGTATTTACTCCAGTTATTCACATTTGTAGATTAATTCTGCTTGCCATTAGTTTTTTACCACATACTTGTAATCTTCCTTAGTTTTATGTCTTTAATTATTCTTCTCGGTTTAAATTCCCTTTTTCTATGACCACTTCTTCATCAGTCGGCCCGTTGCAGATATGTATTTCTTCTATAAGTTCTGTATCGTCAGCATAAATCTTCAGTATATTCTTTTTTATATTTTGAAAATACAGTTTCGTTGTTTAACCCCTTTGTTTATTTTAAGGCTTTATGGTTGTTAATTTAACGACAAATTAATGTAAAATGAACAATTGTGTCGGCTGTATAAAAGATACATTTCCAGAATGACGATTTCAAAATTGCAAACTAGGAAATAATCGATTGCACTTGCACCAAAATACTTTTTTGCTGTTACGCCTTCTTCGAACCAAAGCGCTAAGCAGAATGTCATATTTTACGAAGTTATCACGAGAATGCCAGTACTGAAAAAACGGCAAATTTAAGGAAAGTAGACGTGGAGGAGTTTGGACTAACGACACGACGGAATTTTGCAAGGTAGAAAAAGTGAAGCAGCGCTTTACAGTAATATGAATTGCAATTACATCAATCATTAGTATTAATTACATATATAAATTTTATAAAGGCGTTTTGCTATTTAATCTTCTGCAGTTGCATACGTTAAATTTTTACTTTTTAGTATTCTTACCCAGCGACTGAGAACATCCAAAGGGGCTGATCTCTCCACTTGAATAGCTTGTGTAGCTAAAACACCTGATGCGGAAGATTAAGTCAAATTAAGAAAAGTATGCTCCATATTATATCTGTTGGTAAGTAATCAAAAACAGTTCGTATACCTTTCTCTTTTAGATACTTTTATTGCAAATGAAGAAAAACACGATAGGCTGTAATGTTTGCAGTATTTGTTATTGTCAAAATGATGCAAAACCCCCTTAAGATGTAAGTTAAAATAATATGAAGTGTCGTAGAGCAACTGATGTTTTTTTATTTATATGGGACGAGCCATTTTTAGTGAAAAAATCTACATAAGGATGTACCTTTAAATCCGTCAGATTATCTAGCTACTTTGAGAGATATACTTTGGAGCGGTAAACATATGATGGCGGAAAATAGTAAACATATACGAGGGAGTAATGCCTATCCGGAATTAGGGCTGAAACATCTATTTAAAAAAACAGTTCTCAAGAACACCAGAAATGTCTACTATCATTAACCATACACTAAGAAGAGACAGGATGGAATACATGATATCACCAGGTTTATTAAAGATATAAGAAAATCATGGAATCAGCAGGTATAAATAATAAAAAATGATAGAATACCGAAAATGTGAGGAAGAAAGGAACTGGAAAAAGATGGGCCTAGAGTTGGTAGTGGAAAAATATGCCTAAAGATCGAAATAAAACAGGTTGTCTAAAGAAACGAATAGCAAGAGAAGAAGGAGAATTTAGAACGTATATGAACTTTTAAGGACGATTTACTACTTTCATATCTATATTTTCTTACACTAGCATATAGATACAGTACATTTTCTCTTTCTCTTGTTAATTTCGATTAAATGGCATTAAATTTAATGCTGTTTTCAAGATACTGCCGATAAATTATTTGCAATAAAATCAGACCTAAATCATTTCGAAAAAACAAAATCATATTCAAAAGCCTTCACTTGGTCCCATAAAGGACTTCAATCATTCTCAAGCGCTCTTGCACTTCACAGGCTGGACAATGCGCTATGACGAACAGCTTCTTAAGGTCTACTACTTTTTTCTTCTTCTTCACTTTGTCGCCGTTGACGTACTACTTACGGTATATATAATTAACGTCCAACGTATTATCTCAAATTTGAAGAGTGGCGTTTTTAAATCTGAGTTTGAAAATCTCTCAAAATAAAGTACAGTTAAAAGTCCTTCGTCAAACTTTGCTTCAAGGATACTTAATCCCCATAGTACAGCTAGAGAGATTTAAGCATATAAAAACTGAAGTAGTAAAGTAACGGATATTAAAAAAAATAAAACAAATGAGTAAAAAATTAAGATACCTCACCATACATAACAATGCTTATAGAGCTATGACGATAGCTGAACTAGTAGAAGAGAAATACGGTTCTAGTAGTAATGATGCATTCTCGATTAAAAAACATATAAAGATTGCTTGGAGAATTATAAATCAACTACTATACGACCAGCTAACGTTATTGCATCATCTGCACCGTATTTGTAATTGTAACGTCAAAAACACTAGAAAAGATTAAATTGTTTGTTAGGCTAGCCACCTTCTATTTTCACGTTGATATTGATCAAAGTTACTGTTATAATTAATTAACTGAACATTTTTTCAGTTAACTATTTTTAAGGATCTTCAGGTCACGCATGTGCTAAATACCAAACTTTCAGTTTCCATTTGCCGACGCCAATAGTTATGGATGGGCACCATATCTTGACGATGCTGTTCACATTAATCACCATGAATATTACTAAAACTGATAACTTATGACCTACGGTAGTTTTTAGATACAAACTTACTTCCTCAGTTAAATGTTTTGATGAAGTCATAAAACGGTGCATCGGCGACTCCTGTCTACCCTTTCGAAATTCCTAACGGTTTGTTCCTTTTTCAAGGGAATCCCAAATTCCAGCTAAGATACAGCCCAAAATGTATGCAGATTATTCATGCTGGGCATGGGGAGTATTAACAAGCCATTAATTTAAGACGCAACCGATCTCCCCTGCATATGTGGCGCCCGGTGCGATTCCACTTCTGCCCCTTTTTTCCACCAGAAGAGGAGGAGGCTGCGAGCGAGGCAAGCGAAAGAGAGAGCAACAGATGACTCTGACTAATTAGAACTTGGAACTCCAGCTCGCCAATTACCGTTGGTGCCGCGAATCTTGGCTTGCGCGGTTTCTCTTTCTTTTGGGATGATCTCAGAAGGTCGTTCGAGCTGGTGGGGTCAAGGACACTCGCGCGACTGCGGGGTGGTCGCTTTTCAGTATCATTCCGATCAAAACAAAATATACGAGTGCCGAAGGAGCTTAATTGGGATGCCATTCCACCTGGGCTACGTCGACCTTGGGCCAAGGCCACGGCGAGTGCAGGCGATTGGCGAACCCCAGGTGGCTCTACGTCACGCAGCTGCTTCGTGGATGATTCGGCGTTGAGATTTTGCGTCAAGGGTACACAGACTTTAACCCCAGCGTGACTTCACCACTTTTGCCTCTTCCCTTTTCCAGCGGCGTGGATGACACGGATATTGCAATTTTGCGACAAGGGTACACACTACACAGACTTTAACCTCAGCATGACTACCACTTTTGTCTCTTCCCCTTTCCAGCACGCAAGTTCCGAGAAGGTTCGTGATACCAGGACACTGTATTTGGTAAATATTTTATGGGTACGTCATGCGGCACGTTTGCAGCGACTCTAAGGTGAACTAGGTGTGCATTAAACGAAATTTATAACAGTTAATACGCAATAAATACTTGGCAAGTTGTAAATGAGCTTAGCTCCTGTCGGTGCCGAGTTGGCTTCCGATCGTTGACATGGACATAATTCAACCAAATCAATATTCTTAACGTACGAAATATATCATCATTACTTCATTATTTCTGCCGGAAGATTAAATCGCGGATCGTTCAGGTCGACCGACCCCATGGTCTATGGTTTCGCCATTGTACATTTGCGTATGGCTCTACATCTCGCCGATGCTGGCGAGAATTCTAGTTTTGGGGGTCAAAAACCTTCCGAACTTGTACGGTACTTTGTGATTTGATTACCGCTGGGTCGGTCCATGTAGGAACCTGCACGAGAATGTTCGGAGGCTTGTCAAGCCCGGATGCCAGAAATCATCATCAACTTAATTTGCATCATTTATAATTTTTTGCCGGTCCGTTTCGATCGGGTTTGTTTACATAACGACTGAACCCAAACAGACTCTTCTAGTTCATGGTCCTGAAATTGGCAGGAATTGCAGCGATAGTCGAACCCCTAAATTCATGAAGTTTTGTTGGGTATTTGGCCTCATTCTTCAAATTCAAAATTAACTATTACCACCGTTGTGGAACCTTTACACTGTGAATACGCCAAGAATTTTATGGAGGAATTTGAATAACAACCATTGTAGTTTAGTTTGATGGAGAAAAGTTGATGAGTTTTTGCAATATATTTCATGATATTAATCAGGGACGCGCCAAGCCAGTGTGCAATGTGTGCACCGCACACGGGCGGCCAAATTCAGGGGCGGCCAAAAAGTTTTAAAATTATATACAAATTACAAAAAAAAAATTTACATTTTTTTTACTTTACAAATTTTAGAAGTTCAAAAATATGTACCTATATAGGTATAAAAATGTTTTTGCACTACTAGTCTCATAACGCACCGTTATTGGCCTATCTTTTGGTCGTGAAGTTGATTTTCTCCACCAAGGGAGAGAAAGTAAAATAATAGTATATTATACATCAAGGTAGCGAAGCGCAGCATTATAACCTGAGCGCATATTAGATACTGAGCGCGCAGCGCGAAGTATCTAAAGCGCGAAGGTTATAAGACGATTCGCTACCGTGGTGTATATACTATTTTTTGCACTACCAAACGGCTTAATACCTAAATTCCCAACAAATTTCGAAAATATTTTAACTGTCAACCTGACAGTACAGCTCTTTAAAACGTCAAAATTAAAATAGTCATATTTGGTAACTTAGCAAGTTATTAGTTACCACGGTGAAAATTGTTTATTTTACTTTCTCTCCCTTGGTGGAGAAAATCAACTTCACGACCTAAAAATAGGCCAATAACGATGCGTTCTGAGACTAGTAGTGCAAAAACAATTTTCACCGTGGTAACTAATAAATTGCTAAGTTACCAAATATGACTATTTTAATTTTGAAGTTTTAAAGAGCTGTATTGTCAGGTTGACAGTTAAAATATTTTCGAAATTTGTTGGGAATTTAGGTATTAAGCCGTTTGATAGTGCAAAAAATAGTATATACACCACGGTAGCGAATCGTCTTATAACCTTCGCACTTTAGAAACTTCGCGCTGCGCGCTCAGTATCTAATATGCGCTCAGGTTATAATACTGCGCTTCGCTACCTTGATGTATAATATACTATTATTGTGTAAATAAACACCTGATAATATGGTTACATGGATTATTGTTTATGTAAATTCTCGAAGTTAGTTTTTATTCCGTGGCGGCTAATTGTTAAACGAAGCCAACTTGAAGGAACGCTTTCCGTGCATCTTTATGCAATGATTACAAAAAAGCCGGATATTTATCAGAAGCAACAAAACGTGACTTTTCAGAAAACTGGCGGCTAGCGGCTTTTATTGACTGTGAAACATATCGTATTTATGAAGTAGGTATTTATATTATTTTTGATCGGGGTGTCGGCGATCTTTTTTGTCGGTAAGTACCTAATTGTTTAAAGCTGATTTTAAGAAATATAATATTATATGATGCTTACATTAATGCTGTGGTAATATGGGTGCAATGATAATTATTTGGTCATTTAATTTTTGAATTGGCTGCACAGAAGATCGAGTAGAGAAAATTAATTTTGTTAGTGATTGTGTTTTGAAGAAAGTTGAAGAAAAGTTATAAATATGGTAAGTACCTACATACATATCAATCATATATCAATCAATACACAGATAGTTACCCACATATTCTTAAATTGTATTAAGTAATAAAATTGTTATAATTTTTCTAGAACAGAAAAACGAAAAGGCTGTCGGGTTTTCAGTATCGAAAACAAAGTACAAAAAAAAAGAAGAAAAGAAAAAACTGGCCAATACTTTAGAAAAATATTTGAAGCCAGAAAATGTGTCAGCGGAAGCATTAGAATCAAGCTCTAGTTCTCTTTCCGGGCCACTTAATGAGCCGTGCGTCCAAGAAGTCGAAATGGAAATTATGAGGGAAGATTCCAAATCTGGGGAAGAGAAGGTGACTTCATCTGTTTCGGAGTCTCCAAAACCAGAGAGAAGAGAAGTTGGTGACGCTGAAGAAACCAGCACGTCATCCTCATCAAGGCTTTCTGAACTAAAGAAATTTGGCTGCTCATCAGATTCACAGCAGTCGCAGCAGGACACAGCAACCTCAGATGATCCTGGAGAGTGGCCTGAGATAATATCAACAACATTAACAAAAATTTTAGTAGAAAGAGGGCCTGTTCAGGTAACGCAATTTAATTTCCCAACTAATGGAAATGGTCGAAGGTTTTCGAAGAAATATTTGTACCGTTCTCTTCCAAATGGAGAAGAAATTAATAGACCGTGGTTAGTTTATTCAATAAAAAATAATGCAGTTTATTGCTTTTGTTGTACAATATTTGGCAAAATTAAAAACAATTTTTCGCAAAAGGAAGGTGTTTCTAACTGGCAGCATTTGTCACTATTGATTTCAAGGCACGAAAAAAGTGATACTCACAATGCAAATATTAAAAATCAGTTAGAACTTATAAAATTTTTATCAAAAGAACAAACTGTAAACCAGACGCAACTACGTTTGTTGAATGCAGAAGCAAAGCACTGGCATGCTGTGATTGAGAGAATAATTTTAATAATACAATATTTGTCACGACAGTGTCTTGCTTTACGCGGGCAATCTAATAATTTATTTGAAAGCAATAACGGTAATTTTTTAAAAGCTGTTTGATTCTGTTATGGCAGAACATGTGCTTCGGACTCAAAAGTCACAAAAAGATGAAACACGAATGGTAAATTATTTAGGGGACAAAATTCAGAATGAAATAATAGATGTCATTGGTAACAAAATTAGAAATAATATTTTGGATTTAATTAGAAAATGTAAATACTATTCTATCATTCTTGACTGTACACCGGATATTAGTCATATCGAACAAATGACTATAATTTTTAGATTTACAATGTTGAATGAATCCTCAAAAAAAATTGAAATACGCGAGCATTTTATAGAATTTTGTCCTATTAATGATTCAACTGGAGTGGGTTTAAGTGAATTTTTAATGAATTTACTTTCAAAGTTGAATTTAAATATTTACGACATGCGTGGCCAAGGGTACGATAATGGGGCAAATATGCGCGGCAAACATAACGGTTTGCAAAAAAAAATTTAGAAATAAATCCGCGAGCATTTTTTGTGCCCTGCACAGCCCATACATTAAATTTAGTAGTGAACGATGCTGCTAAAGTTTCTTTTGAGACTTCTGGTTATTTTGATATAGTTCAAGAATTATTTGTTTTTTTTGCGTCGGTAAAAAGATGGTCAATTCTGAAAAAACACACAACAAATTTAAATTTAAAACCACTTAGTGATACACGGTGGCCTAGTAGAATAGACGCTGTGAAGCCCCTGCGTTACCAAATTGGGCATATATATGATGCATTGGTAGAAGTAATTGAAGATCGTTTATCCGTACAAGACCACAGTGCTTCACATCAAGCCAAATCTTTGGCATTAAAAATTCAGAGTTATAAATTTTTGGCAACAAATTAAATGCACAGTATTTTATAAAAACATCAAGTACATTTGCTCAGTAGAAATAATAAGTGTCAAGTAAATCTAATATATGTTATGTAAGATAATAAATGTTCAGTAAAAATAATAAATGCACAGTAAAAATGTTAAACGTTCAGTAAAAATTATAAATGTTTAGTAAAATAATAATCTTTTGGTAAAAATAGTAGACAATCAGTAAGAAAACAATAAGCCCCAGTAAAATAATAAATCTTCAGTAAAAATTATAGATGTTCAGGAAAAATACAGAGTGTTTAGTACAAATAACATGTTTCATTCAAAAAATCAAAGCGACAGTAAGAAGTTTAATTTTCAATAAAGCAAGGCAACAAATTAAATGCGCATTATTATATTAAAACCCTAAGTAATTTTGTTCAGTAAAAAAACCTGATCTCTAGTAAATAAAATAAAGAGACCGCAATATAAAAAATGTTTAGTAAAATAAAATATATTCAGTAAAAATAATATACGATACATAAAATCTATGGCCAACAGAATAATATTAAAAGAAATATTATTTATATATATTACGTAGGTGTTTACCAAAACACTCACCAGAATGTTCCTACAGATAACCTGGATTGCATAGAATATGTCTACTATCAGGCATAGCCAAATTAACAATGGAAAATTATTGGTCAATCAACTATTGCTTTGTAGCCATCGAGATACGTGATTGGTAAAAAGTGACAAACGTCAAATTAATTTCAAATTGTTTGGATTTCAACCAATCGCGTACTTCGATGCGCACATAGCAATAATTGATCTTTTTACAATTTCTCAATGTTAATTGCCCTATGTCTGATACTCTGACACACTGTATATATACTCCCAATGAAGTCATTATAAAAAGAAAAAGAATCGACAAATACGATACAAACTTGTATATTAGAATAAAAAAAGTAACAAAAATAAATACTCTCTTAAATACAAGAATAAAAATTTTAATATTTTCCCCTAGTACGTAAATATACAGTGTGTCCGCGGATTGAGTTCACATAAGCTGTAAATAATAAAAAATATTCCACTTAGAAGCTTATATTCTAGGATTCGTTCCTGCTTGTTCTCAAACCAAGATTTTGAGAAAATCAATCAAATTAATTAATATACAGGGTGTTTTTCCAATCGATTTTTAAAAAATGGCCAAGAGTAAACATCCTTTATTAGAAGAAATAACAAGAAAGCATTAAGAAAAAATGTTCAGAATTAAGAGTGATAGCAGACTTAATTTTCAGACATATCGGCCTACTTTGATTTTTTTAAATATTTTTTGGGTTTTTTATACCAACATACTTTTTATCTGTAGGAGGAACTCTAGCTAGTTCATGAACTAAAATGTTAAAAAAATAATTGAGTGCCTCCTACAACTACGATAAGAGGTAGGTATGTTGGTTTAAAAAAATTTAAAAAAAATTAAAAATCAAAGTAGGCCGATTTGTCTGAAAATTAAAAATCTACCACCTCTCTTAATTCTAAACAACTTTTCTTAATACTTTTTTTTGTTATCTCTTCTAATAAAGGTAGTGTACTCATGGACATTTTTAAAAAATCCATTTGAAAAAACCCTGTATATTAATTAATTTGATTGATTTTCTCAAAATTTTGGTTTGAGAACAAGCAGGAGCTAATCCTAGAATATCAGCTTCTAAGTCGACTATTTTTTATTATTTACACCTGATGTGAACTCAATCCGCGGACCCACTGTATAACATATATTATTATTAGAGCAGCAAAGCTCTCTTGACTTTCGTTGGACGACCTTTGCGTCGTTTTTGTCCTATTGGGATGTTTTTGCTTCTGGAGATGCGTTCACTATTTTCAGTATTATTGCTAGTGCAACGATGTGTTTGCACATCATTTTTTTAGGAATCCTGGACAGCCGCAATGGCCATCAAGCCATTAATTTTTATCTTTAGGTAAAACTGTTCTCAAAATGTTGAACATCACAGATTTAAACTCATCAATGAAGAAAAATCTAGACCATCCTTTTTTGTCGCATCAAATTCTTATACATAAGTCGCATTACCAGCAGGAATAATGTAGCTATTATTGTCAGTATTTGTACCGTCTGTCTCACTTTCCAGAATTATATTTTCTGCAGTTTAGCCCACTTCTTAACACAAACCTGACCTTAAATATCCAGCCAGTAAAGGAAGTCGCTGCTACTGAACGTTTATTTACCGTGCAAATTCAAATAAATTACTGTGCATCTTCTATTTCTTTAATATGCGTTTTAAACTGTACAAAACATAATAAAATACCGTGCATATTTTACTGACCATTTTAAATTTTTTGTTGTGGAATTTGCAATATTTTACTAACCATTCGGGTTTTTATACTTTGCAAAAATTAGTTGATTACTGAACATTCATATTTGTTTACTGAATAAAACTGGATTAAATACTGAACGTTTTATTAGTACCCTAAATTTTTGTGCTCAACAATTATTTGGTACAATATTTTAATCAAAATTAATGTTTTGAGCAAGATGATGCAAAATCCTACTATAAATATAAAAACTTGCTTAGAGCATTTTAAAAATTTGTTAGATTTTTTCTTAGCTCTTCGATCAGATGAAGAATTCAATAATGTTCTTACTGATGCTAATACACTTGCGGATGAACTCGGTATTGAACCTAATTTCCCTGCTGTTCAGTCTGTTAGACCACGAAGAAAACCCAGACAATTTGATTATGAACACAGTGATGAACCAATTATTGATCCAAAACATTATTATAAAGTTAACGTTTATTTTAATATATTAGATCAAACTTTATCGTCTTTAAGAGACAGATTTGAGGGAATAACAAGATATGATACTATGTTTGGATTTCTCTATAATATGTTTGATTTAACGGAAAACGAGCTATTACAATGTTGTAAAGATTTACATCTTCATCTAACTGATGATTCTAGAAAGGAATCAGATGTAGATGGAATAGAATTATTTGAAGAGATAAAATCTTTAAAATTACATCTTAAACCTACTTCAGCTGAAAAGCATCAGTTAGAGCCCCAGTCCATTCTTGAATATATTTTTGAAAATCAGCTCATAGCATCATTTCCAAATATGTCAATAGCTCTTAGAATATTACTCACGTTACCAGTTTCAGTTACGTCTGGTGAGAGATCTTTCTCCAAACTAAAAATTATTAAAAATTATATGCGATCCACAATGTCACAAAACAGATTAAATAATGTGTCTATAATAGCAATAGAAAGCGACACGATGGATTCCATCGATTTAGAATTAGTAATTAAAGAATTTGCGGAGAAAAAAGCTAGGAAAGTTGCTTTTTTATAATTTTCTAAAATTGTGTTGTTTTCTTATTAATTTTATTCCACTTTTTTGTTGTAAATTTTATTGTTAATAAAACTTTTTTTAAATTTCTGTTTTTCACTTAAATTAATTTGATTTGTTACAGTTAAACTAGGTATGTACAGTTACGGACACCTCAAAGTGCACGGTTTTTTGTTACTATGGTTATTTTTGCGATTTTTCGGCTTATTAAATGGGGGTTTCTCCAGTGGCGTTGCTTATGGTTATAATAATAGGTATTACTTTTTTAATGTTTGTATTTTAGCAAAGTTTCACAAGTAAACAAACTAGGTATATAATAATATGTATTTAATAAATATGTATCAGTATTCAATTGCTACTACGCTTTGCAGTTTCTTTCGCATAGAGTTGACCAATGTTTCCATATTGTATCCTTCTCTCAGTTCCTTCCAAGCATTTTTTATTCTTTCCCATAATTCATCGGTTTTGTTTGGTGCAAAATCCCTGGTATAAATTTTTGTAGTTAAATAGCCCCAAACATTTTCGATGGGATTCAAGTCCGGACTTCTTGCAGGCCATGGTAATAAATTGATATTATTCTCATCAAACCATCAATGAACAACCCCTTCTGTATGCACAGGACAGTTATCCTGTGAAAATAATGTTATCAATTACGTTAACATACACAAAATTAATTAATTAGATAATATCTTGCCTGTTGAAAAGTAAATTGATTAGGAAAGACCTCTCTTACAGATGGCAGCATCACATTTTGCAAAATGTTGCGAAGTTTTCAGCATTCAGTTGACCATTAATTCTATAGCATGCCCCAGATTCGTGAGCATTGATCCATCCCCATACGTTTACAGAGAATCGTCCACTCCTTAAGGGTTGAACATAATATTGCTCCTCAAATCTTGAATTTTGTGGTCTACACACCCTTAATCGTCAATTGGTAAATGATTGAAATACCTTTTCACCTGAGAAAACAGTCGTGTTCCAAAAGTCGTCGATCTCATTCAAATAGACGGTTGCAAATTGTACTCTTCATTCTTTGTTCTCTGGTGTTAACAAAACTTTTCTTGCAGAAGTCTCTGCTGTCAACGATTTTTAATTTTGAAATTGCAGCTCTTGCTCACATGCAAATCTGTTGCGACTCGACTCAGCGACCAGTTCTCTTCCAGTTTTGTAATAGCTCGCATTTTCTCTGCTTCTGACAAATGGCTGGGAATTTTCCGAGTTTTCAGTTCTATGACAGTTGATGACAAACGTAAACGTCAAAACTCGACGTCTATGATTAGAATATCGTATTACAAGCTAAAAATCTGCCGTGCACTTTGAGTTGGCCGCAACGGTACTACATAAAATTTATATTTTACAACAAAAATGTAAATTTTGGGGCGGCAAATTTGGCTCTGCACGCAGGCGGCCATTGATGCTGGCGCGGTCCTGATATTAATGACTAAATATTTTGAATCTATCAGCAGTAAATGATACCACATAAAACTTACGTTAGCAACAGAACAATACAATCAGTAGCATTTCCTTGATATGCTAATCATACACACTATAAACAGTTTTATAAAAACACCACTTTAAAAAGCAAAATAAATTGTTCCAGTATCAATTTCGACCGTATCTAATATTAGAACCTTCAGAAATTCTCAAACCTTTAAAACCAACCACAAAATGGAGAACAATTTAAATTAAAAAACGTAAAACCCCAACTGCAGAAATCGAGAGAAAACTGCCAACGCAGACGTGGATAATATAAAACAAGTATGAAATTAGCTAACAATTACATTAATTTCGCTTAATTGCCGCATCTACAAGTCTAACATAATACTAACACGATTAAATGACCTCGCCTTGCCCATTGAAAGAACCGGAAGGGTAATGTTGTATGCAGCTCTGGTTTGTGTAAAAGGTGAAGTTTTATGTAAAGTTGTTAATTCTTTACAAATCTAGAGCTGCTTGTGGTACTGAATCTACTTTTATGGCCATCATTAGCTTAAAGAGATTGTATTACAGATACGAACAACATTATTTTCATTTAAAACATTATAATTATGAAGAACAGCGGTTCTCACACGATATAAAGATATGTATAAAAAATCTGTGAAGGCCATTCCCTCGCAAGTGGATGTTGTGACACTAAAAATCAAAGACAACTAGGAGTAAAACTATCGTAACGTTGCAAATATTCCTGATAAAATACAAGAAAACACCTGATAATGCATATTATATCAATTTAAAATTTAAAAAAGTATTTCAGACGGGATTCGAACTCGGCGCGATTTCAGCGCCTATGGAAGGTATAATAAACTGGAATGAAGCAGGCAGCAGGCTGCGCACCCGTCGATTGCATCCTGCCACGGAGCTCGGCTTCATATCGCCGCGCAGCAACAGCATTACATTCAACAACTTATTCTTGTCCATTTTTGTTTTTTAAACATTACCCTGTATCTATTGGGTTTCATTTTTGTCAAGTGCAAAGCCTGACTTATGTGCAAATTATTACTTTTATTTATTTCTCGGCTAACGCAAAAATAAACCAAATTTTATTTTTTAAGATGCTCAGGCAGCTAGGAATAAAAATTTCTTAACGTTCCTAATACTACCGAAACAATAAAAGAAAACATTTGGTAATGCAAATTATATCACTTTGCAAATTAAAAAGTATTGCAGACGGGAATCGAACTCAGTGCGATTTCAGCGGGTACGAAACGCATTTAAACAGGAATGCGGTAGGCCACGGGCCGCCCACCCGTTGATTGCATCCTGCCACGGAGCTCTGCTTCATATTGCGGCGCAGCATGTGCATTACATTCAACAGCTTATTCTTACCCATTTTTGTTTTTTTTTACAATTACCATCTATCTGTTGGGTATAACTTTTGTCAAGTGTAAAGCCTGACCTATGAGCAAATTATTATTTTTATTTATTGCTCAGTTAACGCAAAAATTAACATCATTTGATTTTTGAGTTGTACCTCTGACAGACAGGCAGGCAGACAGACAGACAGACAGACAGTCAGACAGACAGACGGAATTGCGAAAACTTATTTTCGTCATTTAGGGACCCTGAAACGTGAAGATCTGAGGAAATCTCGTCTTTTAGACGAGAGAAGTAATAAACGTGTCTTTCTTATCTTTAACTATTGGTAGCTAACTGGTCGAAGCTATTGAACAAACCTTACGGCTTTATTGAATCTTTAGAATTAAATGCAAGCGTTTAGAATTTAAAACACATTTAACATATTTCCAAAGATCTTACTATAATCCTCATGTAACAAAATATTCAAACAAAATTTGACTCTAAATTTACATCAGCCATTCACATTTCTACATCTAGTACTCACTAATACTTTTCTATAGCATCCTTAATAATATATGTTGTCATATATTTTCCCTAACCTCTTCTATTTGATTCTGTTGTCCATTCTTCTTATTACTCTTCTATTTAACATTTTTATAATGCAATCTCATCATCTTAAAATATATATTACGGCATTCAAGGTATAGTTTTCACTTCTTTGAAATAAAGAAAGACTTATTAATGGTATTATTCAAATCAAATTCATTCCTTGCATGCTCGTTAATGGTAATAATTGGTTAGTATCGAAAGGAGAAACGCTGATATACAGAACAAGAAATAAAAACTGATTTTAATTTATTGCTTTTTATTTATAAACCGTTCCCTTTCAGTATACGTTGTCTTTGTAGTTCTTTATTTAGGATCACTTTTGATCTAATCATTCTATGACCGCTTCCTACGTTGAATTGCTTTACTGATGTAACATCTTAGATAATGTGTTTCTGGTTAGATAAACTATAGTCAGTAGCATGCTTAGTAATTCTGTTGCGACATCCAAGTCCATTTTCTATTTCGAATTTTCCCGAAACTTCCTAACTCAATTTAAGAAAGTGATGGAGACAGAATTGGCGGTAATACAACAGACAAATGAAGAAGTAACGATGGTAACGACGACAAGTCCTAAAATTGTCTAAAACACTGAAACAAAAGAAATAATTGAATACGTAGAAGTTAATAAATAAGTTAAAATTCGATTAAAAGAGTATAGCCAAAAGGAAAACGAGGACGTAATAAGAAGATGAAATGCTTGAGATCTCCTGCGGTACGAAAACATACATTTCTACTGAATAAACATGGAAATATAATTACTAAGATTGTAGAGGATATTCATGTTAAAATCTACAGCAGGAACGTTGAATAAAACGGTGTCGGCCCAGTTGCGCCCGGCCCACTTGCGCCCACCGCCATTTTCGACCCATTTGCGCCCCAGAAGAATGTCAACTGTAATTAAGGTCTAATTTGCCTCCAGGCTTGCAACTCATTAGTCATCAGGACACCTGAACTTAGCCGACTGACTAGTGCGGCGGTCTTCTACCTGCAAATTAGTTATTACAAAAACACAAAATTTAACAATTTTTCCCTTAGCTGTCCTAACTTCTATGCGTTTCTGTTGGTACTTTAATGTTTGTGTTTATTTGAGATTTATTTTAAAATTTAAGTAAGAGTTTTTACACTGGTATCAAATTTATTGATTAATAATTCAGATTATTAGATTAGCGCATTTTATCAGCGTATCAGTGACACCTAGTTTTTGAACATAATGTTATGGGAATTAAACAATATACTAAGTAACTTTTTATACTCGTATTTTATATAGTTCTCCATCCACTTTTAGAAAATAAAGGAAAGGAGTTACTTTAGTAGAGGATAGGGCGGTTGTACCATTTATAACTTTTTGTAATAGTTAGTGTCAACTAAGGTCTTTCTAGTTTAGCTGACCTTCGCCAGTGCTTCATTTACTACAAAAAGAATGTATGGTTTATTTGGGAGAATAAAGATAATATTATTATTAAATATATGATTATTGTTTATTGAATCTGGCAAAAAAGACTAAAAGCTTTTAAGTCGCTATTATTCGTAACAGACAATACAGAGTCCCAAGAATGTGTGGTTCACTTTTTAATTAAAAAATCTAACCAAAATTTTATCTATGCTTTTTTTTAGATTTTGACGCTACTGTTATTGGCCTTATAGTTTTTTAATTGCTTCCAAAATCTGATCAAGTCTAAGTTAGGATCCAAATGATTTTTGGTAAAAATTTGTTGAAATCGATAATTACAGTAGTTTTGTGTCAATCTGCGGAACAAAATCCGAGCCAAACGAAAACATTTTACACATACACTTATACAGTGTCCGCCAAAAAGTCGGCATAATATGAAAAAAAAATTATTTTAGGTTAGAACCTCTAATCTAGCCCTGTAAATGAATTACTGTTTTAAAAATGCTGTAAATATTCTATTACAGTTGTCTAAATGAGGCGAAAAAAAATTGAATTTTAATAGTCTTGGTATGTGAAATTTTGAAAAATATTTAAGAAATTGCAAGATTAATTTTTAGCTAAATCGAAAAAAAATAGGTGTTTTCTGGCCTTGAGATTATTCAGTTAGCTAAAGATAACACACTCTAAAAAAAGCTCATTGAAATCTTACTGAAATAGCATTTTCGGATTTTGACAATTTCGAAAACCTGCATTTTCTAAATAAATAAAAATCATATATATATATATATATATATATATATATATATATATATATATATATATATTGTTATGATACACTATATTCTTCGATAATTTAAAAATGAATACTAAAGAAACAGTTTAGTCAAATAAATTTGGAAGTCAGATATAAGCAAATTAATGGATCTAAATACATGTTTAAAATATAATGAAATTAACTTTCTTATTATTGTTTAGTCAAATAATAGCATAATGATTGATTACTCAAACTTAATCTGTAATAAGAAAATTCTGAATAGGAATAAATACCAAGGTTACTACTAAAATGTATCTGTTATGATAATTAAAATAAAATATCTGTTTTGATTATATAAAAAAATGTATATAGGAGGCAGCAAGAATCGTGTCTAGTAGTAATAATTTGTAATTTGTTTAATTAGTTACTAAAAAAACAACTCAAAATTGTATACATAATTTGATATGGGTGTGATTTTCGAATAAAGAAACATTAATAAATGTTGTATAATTTGTAAATGTTATGGTTGGTGCAAATTATATGGGTTAAAAGCAAAATCTTCGAGGTGGAAACATAAAATAAAATATTAAAAACAAGAAATAAAGGGACAAGCTTTGGTCAGTGAGGATATTATTTATACTACATTGGAAATGGAATACAAGGCACAAACAAGAGGTTAGTACGTGCAGCGAATTGTTTTTTGGAAACCTGTGGGTATCATTGAAGACGTAGGACCATCTAAAAAGAGAAAAATTCATATTTGGAACAAGCTTTATGCTGACACTTACCAGAGAGGGATCGGAGCCGCAGTAATCCAGTACAGGAGCTAGGAGACTTGAAGTTGACAGCAGCAGGGGACAACGACAGGAATCCAGTATAGGTTGTGGAAGTTTTGAAGTGGATGGCAATAAGGTGATGCTGAGAGTGTACATTCATCGCAGGTGATGCAGTTTGGATAAGGACCCAGCAGGTGTTTGATTGCAGTCGGAGTGAGGATCCAGCTTGGAAGGATTTTGGCAGTATTAACAAGCAAAGTGTTAAATCAGGTTTGTGTTTTAAAAAGGTTAAATGAAACATTTATAAAGCTATAACCAGTAAGAAGGTATAAAAATATAATTGAATTTCATACTTACATAAGAGATTGGTGAAAGAATTGAATATTAGATCTTATTGTAAAAACCTTGATATTCGTTCTGAATTTTGATTAATTTGACGTTAGGTGTCAATTTTTTTAAAGTCAATGAACTTGCAATTAAACAAAGAGAATTTGACAAGTCAATCATTGGGTTACTAGATATTGCGAACCACCTGAGAGAGTTTCATTAATAATATTGTAAAATACGGATTTGAATTGAAAGTTAAAAATAAAGGGCAAAATAGTAATACGATAATTTAAATAAATTTATCAGCTAGCATAACATAGCAATATATATATATATATATATATATACACAAGGCGAAGAATTTGACTGGGAAAGGGGTTATAGTCAACACCAATCTCAGTACTTGGGCAACGATTACAAGAGCTATTAATGGTTTGTTGAAATAAAACCACTTGATGCTAAGGTCGACAAGTTTCGAAATATATTTATTCCATTCTCAAGACCTAACAACTTGCGGCACACAACCGAAAAGGCACATGTAGTTCACAAAACATGTGACTAGATTTCAAATTTTAAATTTACAAAAGCAGTACAGCGAATGCAGCATATCACACAACAAAAAGTAATGCTAGATTTTCCTGTCACCAGGTTACATGTTAAAAATCCACAAATACATTTAAAATTAATTAATTACTACAATTTTTATTAGTTTTAAGCCATAATGGCCGTCAATTTGATAAAATTGTTCAAAACCGGTTTTGAACAATTTTATCAAATTGACGGCCATTATGGCTTAAAACTAATAAAAATTGTAGTAATTAATTAATTTTAAATGTATTTATGTCCTACCAGTACATTAATTGAAATTAATGACTCTATTTTAAGGTATCTTAGATACAAAATAACGCTCCAGGGCAATTATTTTCTTCATAAGAACACTAGGGTTATTATGAAAAATTAACAGTATTTGTTTCCATGGATACAACTTTATTATGCACCACTGTCACAATGAAAATTAATGACAGCTCAGCTAATGTCACAAATCTAACTTAGATGAGCTAACTAGATACTATATCATAGTAATTATATGAATTGAATTATGAATATGAATTAGGTAAGAAAATTGGTAGGACATAAAACCTTGAAGGCACCACGGGCATTATGAGCTAAGAGCCCGCGATTGTTGTACACACCTCGGGCCAAAGGCCCTCGGTTAGTACACTAACAATCTTGGGCTCTTATTTTACTCATAATGCCCTTAGTACCTTAATAACTATTGTGGATTTTTAACATGTAACCTGGTGACAGGAAAATCTAGCATTACTTTTTGTTGTGTGATATGCTGCATTCGCTGTACTGCTTTTGTAAATTTAAAATTTGAAATCTAGTCACATGTTTTGTGAACTACATGTGCCTTTTCGGTTGTGTGCCGCAAGTTGTTAGGTCTTGAGAATGGAATAAATATATTTCGAAACTTGTCGACCTTAGCATCAAGTGGTTTTATTTCAACAAACCATTAATAGCTCTTGTAATCGTTGCCCAAGTACTGAGATTGGTGTTGACTATAACCCCTTTCCCAGTCAAATTCTTCGCCTTGTGTAGTAACCACCGAGCTGTGAAAAGGACTTTGTTATATATATATATATATATGATAGGGGCTAAATAAGTTTTTGGACAAGCACAAGCTATTGACATAAAAAGTTATTATGTCGACTTTTTGGCGGACGCTGTATATTTTTTGAAAGTGGTTTTTTTGTATTCGGCGATTGTGAAGAAAAGTCAAAAATTCGAGATTAGATTTTTACATGATCACAATACCTTCCTTGTACTATATACCTTATACACACACATAGTAATATATTGGGTAGAATATAGCAGGAAAGTAAAAAGATTAATATTCTTCCCTAAATTTAAATATTAACTTCCCTTCGCACTTTCTCCAAGCTTAGGACTGGCAGCTAACGAAGCATACTTCTGTTATTCTGGCATGTTTAAAAGTTGTGAAACAGCAAAGCTGAATCTTGTCATATATTTTGTTTTTTATTCGCGTTGTTTGTTTTATTTTAATTTTTTGTATTTTAATTTTTTTTTGTTTTACATTTTAAATTAAGTACTACACTGTTTATATAAAAACTTTTACTGAAGTTAATCTAGCTCTTGTATGTACGATAAAGTGCGTAAACATTTTCCTAAATCGCCTGTATCTTCAAATTCCGCCATTGTCTGCTCCATTCTTTCGTCCAACTTTACATATTTAATTTTTCTTCTTTTGCCTTCTAAGTTCAAATATTTACTATTGTAAACATACGCCATATATTCTGCTTCCTTTTTCAGAATCTTGACTAATTCGAAAATATTTGGATTTCGTTTTAAGAGTCGGTTCAACCTGTTGTTCCATCCTTCAAGTGCGTTGTTGGTTCTGTGTCTGTGACTGTAGCAGTTCCACATTTCTCTCCCTATGGCGTTATTTTCCAAACATTGATCTATAAAGTAATCATAAAACGATGTCAGTTTATCATTTTCTGGGGAGTTTTCCATTATATATAACCAGCCGTTGTCAATATGGTTTAACGGTAAATATGCCAATGCAGCACACATACGTACATGTAATCGTATTTCTTTATTTTCTATGTATTCTGTTGCAAGTCCCAGAGTCTGAACATTTCGCCATAAAACTTGATTAAAATGGAAATTACACCCAGAAATTTGAACCTCAGGAAACACATGTTGGAGATGGAAGCCTGTTCGAAATGAATCTTGACAACCATTGGATTCCAAGTGACTTGAACTTTTAAAATTGAAAATAATTTTGCATATGTATCGAACCTTTTATTCGGAAGCAAAGCGTATATAACGGGAATTGTGTTGGTTTCCACCGAAGTACTCCCAATGTCCACATGAACGATGTATATCTGATAAAATTGTTTGCCTCAACTTTTAAATGTCCCATCCATGAAAAAGGTCTGCTCCTGTGATAACGCCTCTTTACCTTTTTGACTTGCAAAAATTAAAATCCTGTTTTCTACCCCATCATCGGCGAAAAGAAAGGTTGACCCATCTGCCATCTCCAATAGATCTTCGGGACGACGAACATCCTGAGCAGTTGCAGGGTTTTGTATCACGCTTCGTGCGTTGTACCGTATTCTATTTAATACTGTTTTTACCAAGGAAAACGCAGGAATCTCAGCTACAAGCTCAAAGCCTCGATTAAATAAGCCGTTTACTTCTTCATTGTAAATCTTGGATGAAAAGTCCACATCTTCTCTGGCTCTCTTCTTAGCGTTTTCGATGCACTTTTTAACCTCAGCAGCAGCAGCGTCGGGTTTACACACGTGTTCTGTGACTCGCAACACAGAGTTTTCTTCGGATACCAAAGTGCCCCTACATTTTTCCGTTTTTTCCTTGGTGCACAACCACGTTACAACACAGTCATTCTTCCTTTTAACACGATACTGGAAGCCATTCAGTAGAGCAAATGATTTCCCTTTCGATGTCTTCGTTATTTCTAACTCCATAGTAAAATTCTCCATGTTCACGACACTAACGAAATGATAAATACGACCGCTATTCTCGTCACTTGTTTAAGAACAATGAAAAATATTTTGCAACCTGCAAGTATTTATTACCAACCCCTTCCTACACCACCCCTATCGAAATATCTTAGAAATGTTAAGATACTTAATAATTAATCATTTAATTGGAATTTAACAATTAGTAATACACTTTAATGAGAATTTAATTAAATACAATAATAATATCTTAACAATTCTTAACTTTAAGTAATTTTTAATGGAAAATTCAAAAGAGATTATCTCCGCTACGTGTGTTTTCTGAGGTTGGAAACGTGTGTTTCCTGAGGTTGGAATTTCTGGGTGTAATTTCCATTTTAATCAAGCCTTGTGGCAAAATGTTCGGACTCTGGGGCTTGCAACAGCATACACAGAAAATGAAGAAATGCGATTACATGTCCGCATGTCTGCTGCATTGGCATATTTACTAGTGATGGGCATAACCGGACAATTTTCATAACCGAATTATTTGCATTCGAATGATATTAATAACCGAATGTTTTCCGGTTCATCGGTTCACCGTCATCTGCACTGACATCGTAACTTGCAGATAGCAGAGGAACTCAGTTAATCGTTAATTATTATAATAGTTGTATAAATGATATTTATTTGATTTCTAAGGAGTTTGTGCAATAAGTAATTGTGAATATGAATGCATTATATCTGGTTACACCTTTATTGTTTGCAATTGCTGGCGATTTATAATAATATAATAATATATTGTTGTAATTGTATGTTTTACGGCTTCTTCCAATCTATAACCAAAACATAATATGTACGGTCGGCGCCTTAGAAATCAGGACATGTTATATGTTCTTATAGTCTTTGGAGTATTCTTGCTCCGGTTACTTCATTAATGTGAGATGGCATTTCATAATTGACAAACAATAAACAATCTGACGTAACAATTAAAACCATAATAACTGTAAAAACCCAGTTTATACACTTAAAAAATACATGCAAAATATATCATAATAGTGTGTAGAGCCCGATTTCTAAGGCGCCGACCGTACATTATGTGTTATGTATAGGAAATTAAGAGATATTTATTAAGAAGTGTAGAAAGAAAGAAATATGCGGGACTGCTTGCTAATCGCAATAAAAACAGTGGTAAAACGTTTATCTTTATCGATCGGGAGGGTTAAAGGCGCCGCCTCTTGTTTTGAACCTTTGCAGATGTAAGCAAATAAAAAAATGTTTTATAGCTTGATGCGTTTGCAGTTTTTAGGCGTTCAGGTCTCAGGTCCCCAGAATTTGATATTTTTTATGATAGGAGGTAGGTACGCGATAACCAAATGGTGTTTTCAGTACAACCTGCTTTGTTTATGAGTTATGACGTATTTATATTTACAGAATTTCGAGCACTGCGTAGGTCGCTGAGATATGGCACGTAGTATCTTTGAATAGAGGTTTTATATTCAAAGCGTAGTACGTATCAGCATGAGGTTATTTTTTATTCGAATACTTGGAACGAAAACCGAGTTACATAGGTTATTTCAATAACCGGATAACCGGTTATTTTTCATTCGAATAAGCCCATCACTAATATTTACCGTTAAATTGGCAGAACTTGAAAATACAGGCGATTTCACAACACGCCAGCATAATAGAAGTATGAGTTGCCAGTCCTAAGCCTGGATAAAGTGCGAAGGGAGGTTAACATTTAAATGTAGGGAAGAATATTAATCTTTTTACTTTCAAACTATATCCTACCCAATATATTACGATGTGTGTATAAAGTATATAGTACAAGGAAGGTATTGTGATCATGTAAAAATCTAACCGCGAATTTTTGACGTTTCTTCACGTTCCCCGAATACAAAAGAACCCACTTTAAAAAAACATACAGTGTGTCCCAGGATTGATGTTACAAGAGGTGAGATGGTCTAAACATTTTTGAATTTTATTTTAAGGTTCTGGGATTCGGTCCTGCTCCGTTTGAAAAGAATTTTAAGAATATTTTCAGTTTTTGAAAAACATTTAGTGCTTGACAGGGAAGCCAAAACTATTTTATGTTTAGGCTTATAAATTACGGAAATTATAAAAAATATATTAGGAGCACATATCGCCACGTTACCTTAAGCTTACAAATGCAAATAATATTTTTTTAAATTGTCGCTGATTGTATACTATTTACATTTATATTATATAATTATCTAAGACTCTACGTAAAACACATGGAAGTTGTTCATAAATTACCATTTTAATCAACTAAATCCTTTACTTACGGTTATTTGAGCAGGAGGACTACGAATTCTTAATGCACGGCCCTGGATCTTGCACCCATAAACACCATTATAATGCACTCTGAGGTGAGTGTTTTTTCTTAACTTTTTGCAATGTTCTGTGTTTCTTAAATATCGGCCCTTCCAGTCGATTACTGATGAGTTTTACAAAGTTGCGATCTTCATAAAAATTTCAAATTTAAAAATTATGGTAGACGTATAGAACATATGTATCTTCATGTATTGAAAATGGCCTAGTTTCATTGACTTCTGCTTAAGCAGTTACTTCATATATTAAAATTCCATTATTTAAAACTTCCTTCCGAAGTGATCTTCAGTCGTTTATTGCAAGTAACGCCACGCCATTGCAACACCTAGCTTGAAAAAACTCACAATAAAACAATCAGTAACGGCATATGGATAATTTTCAAGTCAAATTATAAAATAAATTAGATAATAAGCAGTTTCGCAGTTTACATAGCTGTTACTTGTCTGAGTAATTACAGAGCGCTCGTTATTTCCCTCAAATTGTGTACAGAAACGAAATTATTTTCTGTTGCCACTAATTTAAGTCAATTGATTTGCGAATTTTTTATATAGCCTTTGATTGGGCTTCTTTTTGTTGTAAATAATAACATTCTTACTTACTACTATTGTAAAGTAGATAAAACATGTGGTGCGATAGTTCTGCTCCTTTACAAACATGGCTTAAAACTGATTGGAGCTTTTTCATACTACGGAATTCGTATTGATATATAGCCCTTAGTAACAAAAATTAATTTATATTTCGCATACATCGCACATTCACACTAATATTACTGCCAGAGCCAGAGTTAGAGCCAGGACAAACTAATGCTGACTCGTCTGCTTATGGCTTTCTTCCTATTTTATTCCTGCTGATTTCAATCACTTGAACATGTGCTGCAGACAAGGATTTCAAACCTACCCCCAACGTTTCTCCATCTTATTATTTACCTATTCTTGCAAATCCACTCCTAGAGGAATGCATTCTTAATATCGTGTTTTAGTAATCACAAGCGAACAAATACTGCCTTCGCAATGACATTCAAAGCCCAGATTGCAAACCTATGACAATTAAGACGAGCTCCCTCTGGGATTTATGTTATTACAGGGAAGATTCATTTAACTACGTTTAGGGGACTTCGCGCTGCAGTCCTCCAGTCAAGATCTGTTGGTTATGCTGCGAAAATAATCCCGACTTCGAACCAAATCCCACGAGAAATAAACTCGACTGCAGTGTATAGTTCTTGTATGTTACGGATCAAGTCGGATGGGAAATTAATTAACTTTTGATCTGAACGAGGAGTGGAAACGTTTTACGGAAAATTCCAGAATTGTGTGTTCTTCACAATGCGTTAGTAAATATTTTTCTATCTATTATTTATGAACTCATTTAAATATTTAGTAGAAATTGTTTAGTGTCGCTTTAGACTACGGAAATATTGTTTGCAGTAACAATTAGAGCTACTCCCTTGAACTTTCAATGATTATGTTTGTCTTTTTGTATTGTATGTTTTCCTTCACTGAAAATCTTACGTTCGTACATTGTTTTAGTATGAAACATCAAAAGAGCAATTGAATTAGTTCTTTGAAGTAGCATTCTCAACTACAGTATCATCAACTTATTCGTGTCAATCACATTTTGGAGTTTTAAATACTCTCCTGAATAGTTCCAATGTGTCACTTCAACACTTGTTGGGCAATACAAAAGCATTTTATATTTTTTCAAGTTCTGCTTAATACTTTTTTTATTCTGCGTCAAGTTGTACTTGTCGAATTACATATATTTACTGAAAAAAAATTAACTATTGGAAAAGATAAACAAAATCTGTACAGCATAAAGGTATAATACATTAGCTTTTTAGCCCATCACATAGGTGGTCTTAGTGTAATTAGAGTAATTGCTACATAATTCAAATTAAATAGTAAATAAGGAAGTTACAGAAGAAAATGTTTTAACATTTTTAACAAAGATAACGCACCGCAAAAGAATAACTTTTGCTAGATCGACTAACGGTTGGAAATACCGTTTAAAATATGCGGAACTACACTGAGCTTTACAAAATAAAATCAAACAGTAAATTAAAAACTCTATTAAGATAACATTCATAACATTACGTGAACACGACTCAGCCTTGCAACCGTGACAGCAATAAACAAGGCCTTCCAAGACTAAATAATTTATTCCTGCTTGTCGTTATAAGCAAAACCTTCACATATGCTCGCATGAGAAGTTATTCTACTGGGGAAGGCAATTTAGACACTGCAGCAAAGCGATAAAGGCTTTACTGCACTACTAACAGGCATATGCCCCAAAACTTATTTCACAACTGTGTTACTTATCAAACCGCATACGAAGTTGGTGGTAAATGACACTTGCAATATTAGATAATAAATAACTATACAACTTTCCTGAAATCTAGTTCAATCGATGGCAAAATGTGATATCAGGAAAAGTCACAGGCCCCAAACGCTGCGCTGGCCGCCAAAGTTGAGCGAGATTTGTGGGCTTGCAGATGGGGCTTCAGAGCTTTTTCGGCAGAATAAGCAACAGTAGTTCTATGATTACCTATGAGCAATTAGAGTAAATCTACATGCGATAAACAGAAGATTTTCGCAGTGACTCTTTAAACTGACTGTGTCCATTCTTTTTTTGGAAACGACGACGCAGCTCTGAAAAGTGTACCGTCATATTGCATGTAGATAGCCGCCAATTTCGCCCGTTATCATATTCGCGCTGTCAATTTACGATTAATGCTTTCACCAACGGAGTTGAATACATTTTAGTGATTTAATATTACTTATTTCTATAGCCATGAAACTAGGTATATCCAATTAATTCATTTACCCGTTTTTATCAGTATTTATTTTTTCAAATTACTCCTTCAACACAGTTCAATTTTACGGTTATGATTCTCTTACAACTGCAATTGTTGAACCTCTCCAGTGCTCGTGTTTCACTTTGAAATCTCGGTTTTACCATAATTGAATTCAATCCATCAACACATCGAATGAAATGAATTATCTGAGGAGCTAACGTGGCTGACGTGCAGGCACATAACTCTCGCTGGAATAAAACTGATAACAAGTATCGACAGCCAGCGTCAGTCGGTCCATAAACAACATAAAGCACTCTCGGCACTAGCAAATAAATTAAACGGGTTCGCAGGCTTTCAATGCATCCGCCTTTTTTGCAAAATTCGACTTGCGGGCATTTCGCTGTTTTTGAGCCACCGCGGCTGCTGTCAAGCGCTACTGTGCCTAAAAACGAGCGAGCAAATAAGAAAACTCTCTCAGGCGAGGCAGTAAATCAGATTTGACGGACGAGCGTAAATAAACATGGTAAATAACACAAATTGCCTGTAATAATCTGCTCATTAGCAATCAAACAAAAATAGCCGCGTTTTGCTATTAGCCTTGTTTGCTCAAATTATTCTCATTAGATTGCTCAGCGGGGGCAGTGCCTGGACAAATGATAGTTTTTTGGTTTGTTTACGAGTTCCACCGGATAGAATTTTGTAAGCATCACTAGAAATGAATAGTGCTCTGGTAAATGGGGCTCCTTACTGGGACTAATTATATTTTTTTTTGTAAATTGCTTAACTGACAATTGCAGACGCTAACAAGTGAAAATTCTACTTTGAATAAGGAACTAAATTGCAACTTCAAAAAAGGAAACTTTCCAGGTTTCTTCGGTCATCAGACAGTTATTTTTTCTCAAAAATGCAAAATTCAATATAGTAACTTCGTTGATAGCTAAAAGTAGAAAAAATCTTCCAAACGCGGCCACTCACGTGGCATGTTTAGGTAATATGATCTTGTTTAAGCTCTAAGATAAAGCTGGACGGAAATCCTTTTCCTGTCGATAATTGATAGAATCAACCAGATAGTGAATAAATGGCATTGAAACCATTAAAACAAAGCTTGCAGCCAAAAATTGGAAAGAGAAAGTATCTATATATAAATTTCAAATTATATAAAAACATTAATATTAGTATTTTACAAATAGCATTATCTTTACAATTTTTAATCTCAAAAAGCAGATTTCTTCGAGACTCAAAAATGAAATGTAAATGCAAAATTACTTATAAAACCTTGACACTGTAAATATCTGCTAGAAAGGAGCTTTTGTATGCTTTTATAATAATGATACCATAAAAATAGAAAAATTGTAATTTCTTCAGCGGCATTTTCATCATAAGTATACGTTATTGCTATTATTCTGTATGTTTTAACACGTTGAGAGTCTTCTTTAAAAAAGGTTGATGCGAATTTTAAACCTTTGCAACAAGTCACAAAATAAAAACAAAAAAATAAAGTAGAATTTGATTTGGCTGAAAAAGTAATTCGCTCATGACACAAAGCAAATAATCGACAAATTTAAATGTAACTATTCAATCAATAAGGAAATATAGAACATATCGTTAGAAACTGCAGAATGCACCAATCTCAATTAGTAAATAACCTAGAGAACGCATCTAGCAAGTCAACTGTAATGAAACCAAAAAAACACAAATCCGATAATATATTTGACAATTTGTTCTTTCGTAACTTCAATGGGACAAATAATTATGCATACAAAATGTATACAAATGTACGTACCATGTCTAAATGCAAAACCAACATGCTACGCCACCAATTGTCGGTCCTCTCGCAACGTATGACTGAAGTTAGATTAAAACTTTAAATATTGCTATACCCCTTTAGTTTGACTTTACTGACACTATCCAGTTTATTTAATTTAACCAGCTCAGTAGATTAAAGACCATATAAGCCTGTATGATTTAATTTTTAGATTATAATAAATTTATGGTTTAGATGAATTTATGTAAATTATATGCCCTTTAATATAAATTGTTGATTATTGGTTCTATTAAATATTTCTAGCTCCAGCAGAACAATTACTCTTAAATCAGGTCGGGTTAGTGCATGTAATAGTAATTAACGTATTAAGAGGGGTAACCCAGTCTTAACATTCGAGCATATTTTTATCACTCGAGCGAGCGCAGCGAAGCGAGAGTGTTAATTTATGTGAGAAATGTTAAGACGGTTAACCCTCGAAATGCGTTCATTAGTTTATTGTTCATTGAGGAAATAATTTTGAATCAATAATAATTACTAAAAACTGCTAAATCAAAATCGGACTACCATGAATATGTGTGATGTTGCTATAGTACATGCATGTTAAATGTATCTTAACATTCGAGGATGCGATCATGTTAAACACTGTTTAACATTTCAATGGACAATAAAGATTATTATTACACTTGTAAAAGTCGTTTTGTTCAATGAAAGCTTACTTCAAAAATTATCTGACAGTTCTACGATTGTCAATGTCAAAAGACCATGAAAGTGAAATTTAGTCATAAGCACATTTGTTACAATTCTTATCATTTGAAAAATGTAACCTTTTTAATTATCTTATTCACTTTATTATAATGTTTTACTTTTAGCTGTTTCAACAAATACCTGCAGTTGCGCCTCCCTAATCACTTGAATCAGCTTCTTCACTCAATCAAGCGCATTCCGTCTGCTCACAGAAGCTCTGGAACATCCATGCAAACACAGTCCCCCAATTCAACACTGCAAGCTCCCGGTCAGCGATAAAAACCTTACTTTCAACTGCACATTAACCCAAGTATAGATGCAATCAACTACCAGTAACAGTAACTGCAATGCCTCTTTTAAAATTCACTTTTATTTCATCTCGTTAATTTATTATTACTTAGTCCCTTTTATATACTAATTAGATTAATAAATCATTTCATAAAAGCATTTTTAATTTTACAATTTGAACTTTTACGAAATAGGTTTACTTTATTCGAATCAACATTTAGTTGTAATTTTTATAATCCTCCCATTTTCCATAGTATATTTCATGCATTTTTTTAAATTTAACACTCCTAGATAATACAATAGTACAGTCGTGTTCATTACAGTGTTGTACAGCATTTGTGCTTTGTGAGTATGAATTCATTGCACAAAGTGCAAAAACATGTATATACAAATATTTTGAAAGTATACATTCAGGTCTACCTAGTTAATGATACGGTTTGCGGAAAGTTCGTTCCCCACATGTCGTTCCCCACATTTCGTACCCCACATTTCGTTCCCGGGATATTTCGTCTCCCCACATCTCGTACCCGGAAACTTCTTTCCCGAGCAAGCTCAATTTGTCTCCTAGATTACCGGGTGTTGAAAAACGAGTGGAGCGATCGGAATGCAGTTAGAAAAATGAAAGATATTTTAATTAATTTATTTATTATAATAAACTTATAAGAACAGTATGTCCCCGGATTGAGTTTACAAGAGGGAATTAAATTTTATATTTAGTTTTACATAAAAATGTTATAGGAATTAAAGAGAGAATTTTAAGAAAACTACCGTTATTGTTCATAATACGGCAAAATATTACTAAGAAAAGTTGTTCAGAATGAGAAATTATGGTCGTATACAAGATATAAGGAAGATACTTAGATTAAACCGTCATTTTTAATAAATACAACTTATTTTGTTCTTATAAGATTATTATAATAAATAAATTAATTAAAATATCTTTCATTATCTAACTGTATTCCGATCGCTGCACTCGTTTTTCAACACCCTGTAATCTATGACACAAACTGAACTCGCTCGGGAAGAAAGTTTCCGGGTACGAGATGTGGGGAGACGAAATATCCCGGGAACGAAATGTGGAGTACGAAATGTGGGGAACGAAATGTGGGGAACGAACTTTCCGCATCCCTAATGATACAGTGTGAGCCTTTGCTGAGCAAAAACACAACTCCCAATAAACTTATAACTGTCTCTGTACAACATATTTTTGAGCACGACTATACATTTAAATATATCTGACATATTAAATGACTTCTTCAAATAATTATTCAACATTAACTTTCCACCTTAATTCAAGCAATGTTTAAATCGTATGTTGGAAACGTTCTGTTTCTTAATCCGTATTGTTCGACTTAATTTGAATTCTAATCCGTTATTTTACTAAATACACCTTTGAATAATTATGCTGTTCTTTCTTATACTTAAATTCATCTGTGTATTTTTTTATAATTGAATACCTTTATCATTCTATAAATAACGTAATACGTAGAGATTAACTTTCATAATTGACTAATAGTATTAACTAATACTATTACAATATAAATAATAAATGAACTATGCTATGGAAAAAAGCAACGTAAACCCACAGATATTAATAGGATTGTAGAATAACAAGTTTGCCTATACATTACAGATATTAGCTCCAATATGTAACCAAATGAAACCCCTATGAATACTGCAGCTTTAGATGAAGTGCAATATTTGCGTAATACAACACTGCCCTGGTCAAGATATTTTTAGCAAGTTAGTTTCATCAATTAATTGCCCTTTTTAGCAGCTCAGATAAGCTAAAAGCTGGTATTATTTTCGAGTGAAATAGAATAAGAGCAGTCTGAATAACATAATATATTGATCTTTACAATACAAATAAAAACCTCCTAAATTAGAATTAGTTATAAAAATTTATGTACGTAAACAATAAATAAGAACGGCGTTACATTTTCATGGGGATCCGGGAGCGTCGGCGTAGGTATGCAGCCTTTTTTGAGCGCCTGCCTCTCTGACTAGACGCGCCCGGTACTGGAATTACCACTCTCGGTGCTTTTGTATGCGAATTTTAAAGGCGATTAACGAGGAAAAATATTGTCAAACTAGTAACGAACCTCTACTTCCGAGCAAAGTTTTAGTGTGCGTCATAACTTTTAAGTATGTTGCGTGAGTGCAGTTCATTGCAGTGAAATCTGAACTGCTTACACAGTTACGGAAATTAAATCCTCGTAGACTTTGCATCATTAGTCGGCCAACATCGCCGTGGAGCTTCCACGATGGAGCACATATGCAAGTACAGATGAGAAGATGGCATCGCAGTAACAATGGAAGCTAGAAAAATATTATATGTAATGTAAAGAAATGGTCATAATTTTATTACTCAGAGTGGTAAGGGCGTCTTGTTGTAACGAGGAAAAACACAAGTTGGAAGAGTAAACAAGTTAAAAATACATGTGTGTTTAGTTTTTTACAGTTACGCCGCTGTTGATTTTCTGTTATTCTCCAGTTTTCTTTCACTTTCTGTTTAATGCACTTTTGGTTGTGCGTTACTACTCCGATATATCTACATGCGGTGCGACATTTACTATGCTGACTGGCAGAAAAGAACTAGAGGAGACATAAAGCAGCTGTACGTATTATCCTGTACACCCGCTAGATGTCATATTCGACGTCAGGCAGTGCCCAACACCTGTAGCAGTGATCCCTTTAAGATTTATTCATACGCATCATAGCCACTAAGGTCAGGTCTTTCAAATGTCCTAATCTTTTGGGCACCTGGCAACGTATCGCATGCTTTTTGAGACGAGATGCGGTCTCTAATATTTAACTTTGCTGCTGGTGCTGCTTTGTAACCACATTAGTAATAATATTAGGCGACTAAATAACGATTGCGTGTTGCAAATAATAAATAGCATTATTGTTTTTATGAGTACGTTACGTACGAGAAGGCCTTGTCGATAATCCCGCCCTCGCGTCAACTTAATTTAAATTACGTACTTCAGCAATAATTGATGCTAATTAATCAATAGCTTTTTATTACTTCTCTCAATCGATTCCGTAGGCTCTTATCATATCAGATCTCTTTATGGTATTAATTGATATGTTAACAATCTGAATTCTGTACATTTTTCATTTATGAACCTAGCGTTATTAACATCATCCTGTGTATTATAATTGACACCATGCGGTTCGGCGGAACGTATTAGGACTGAACGTAACACTGGACATAACAAGTACGCATTCTTAATGCTGATGACCCCTCTCCGGCATTATGTTTGAGTTTGTTGTTTGGAATACTAAAATATATAACGTTAATAGTGGGTGGGAACGTTTCGCCCCCACCGTTTAGCCCCCACCGTTTATCCCCCACCGTTCGCTCCCGTTTTGTCTCCGACGCCGATTTGCCCCCGACTACTTCGCCCCCAAGTTATGCAGTATATGTTTGCATCTGATTAACACTTTGTGTTAATTTCTACTCTAATTTTGGGTACCTGTACATTTTAAAATTACATCATAAATGGGCATTATTTGAGATATTAAAACGACCATTACTGTATGAGTTCCTGTTATAATTACGAAAATAGTGCAGTATTCAAAGAAGACGAAAATTTTCCACAAGATGCACTGCCCATTGCAGATTATTTTGAGGACTATTATATAGGATGAAGAAACAGAAGACAACGAGCTCCTCAATTTTCTATTGAAATATGGAATGTGTATAACAGAATCTTAAATGATCTTTATAGGACGGATAATAACATAGAAGGCTGGCATCGCGGTTTTCAAAGTACTTGCGGTAATTTATTTCCAAATATATTTCAATTTATAAATAGTTTAAAGAACAACAGTCGCCACATAGTGTACATAAATATGAAATTTCACAATTATTATTAGGTAAGACTAAAAATAAACAAAAAATATAGTGCCATTTCAATAAGGATTAAAAATATTGTAGGAAGTTAAAGTAGGATAGATAATATGGATGGCATTGCCCATAATTTTGAATTTTAAAATATTTTGATATATGTATTATGTAATAAATATTATATTCAAAATTATCTGGCTTTCAATTTTTATTTATTTTCGGGGGCGAAACGGTCGGGGGTGAAACGGTATGAGGGCGAAACATCCCGAGGCGAAACGGCGGGGGCCAAACAGTGGAGGCTAAATGGCGGGAGCGAAACGTCATAATATAACCGTTGATAGTGGGCATTTTCGTTTAATGTTACATTTTTTTGACAAAAACCTTTATAACAATATTGGCATCCAACAGGTTAGGTGTGTAACAAATTTATATTTGAAAACAACGTTAGTCTAACTAGTAGATAATATGTACCTAGTTTTTTAGTTTTCAATCTCCAACAGTATATGTTATTCTGTGAAAATTCCATTTCATTTCATTATAATTTTATAAGTCAGAGTTATTTATGTGATATTATAAAATCATCCGAATGAACAATTCAATCTTTTGTATTTATAATAATTCGCCCATGAAGAAATAATTGTAATTCTAGTTGTTCTTTTATATTTAAAAATCGAGCTTTCCATTTTTAAATTCAACCCTGTATTTACAGATCTATTGAGAACATTAATATTATAAATAGATGATATTTAGTTTCCTAAAAAATAAAATTGAGTAATTGCCATTATGCTGGGTTTAGAATACTTTAAGATTGAATTATAAAACTATTAAAAATATGTTGTGGTATGTGTGTAAACGTAAAAGGTTCACATTCCATATTACAGAAGCCACGCGTTAACTGTAAAAGCAAATGAGCAAATAAAGATAAATCAATCAATCCCGTTATAATCAAAATGTCAAATGAGTACTAATTAAATGAAATGAGAAAATGTAAGGTACTTATGACTACTAACTAGAATTATGATAATTTGTTCTCTTGTTTATTACTTGTACCTTGTTAAAGGCTCAAATAAATCAATCTACTAATTTTCTGTAAACTTCATATGATAAAATAACCATCTACAGCAAGAAGTCATAGATGATACAAAAACATCAATATTTTTTTTAAATAATCCAGCTAAATCGTATATAAAATAAAAAAACCTAACTGGTTTAAACCTTCGACAAACCTGAACAGTTTGTTGAGATTCAAATAATCCTGATTAGCTTGTGTTTAAAATAATGTCCTTCGGAAATCTTATTACAGAAAATAGCTTTTGTACATTCAAAAGGTAAACCTTGCGACATGTTTCCAGAGCTGCAGTGAGGCCTTGCGTTTTGGTATGAAATATCCATGTCGTCTCGCTTACAAAAAAGAATGATAAAGATGCCAACAACATAACGAAATATATCGATGAATAAAACAAATTGAAAGCTTTCGACAAGGCAGTGGGCCTTGAGGGCGCGATAAGATCTACTTCCATTGTATATGTGACCATTGCCCACAGCACATGTTGAAATCGAATTCAATAAGCTAAATAAATCGGGGCTAAAATAGCGACTGCCCAAGACAATTGTTCTTATTTAGGATTTGCAAAAACGTCGCTTTTTATGCGTCGAGGGTCGAGGCCGAAAACGGACAGATCAATGCCAGGTCCAGTTCCAACCTGAAGCTTTGTCTTGCTCTGAAATTGTTTACTGAATGTCAGGTTGGATTAGACAGCTGTCCTAAAAAATCGGTTATCATTTTTTCCCGATCTCGAAGTGTACCATTAACCAATCATTAAGAATATTTATTTCAAGCCCGAGTCTTTCAAAATAACAAAGTTATCTTCTAATCTTTCCTGAAATCATTATATTTTTTTTCAAAATAGACCTAGGCGAGGTTGTATTTAAAGCTACAAAATCTCCCGGTTAATAAGCGCTATATAATTTGAAGAACTGAGGTTCCCGACTTCATCAACGTAATTTTTTAATCTACTTTTAAATCTGCTTAGGGCCATTAAAGTTTTATTACTTTTCCATGAAATCGTTCGAGTATAGCCACTAAATTAGTGCAAAAAAAGCTGAATATCAATCGAATTTTGATAGTAATAATACTAAAACTAAAGAGAAAAAAGTGTTTGTGGCTTACTCGTTATTAGAGTTCGATCATGCGTAACTTTCAGCATACCAAGCACATTTCATGTCTCCAAAATTTGAAATAATTTTGCCTATAATTTACATTTTCTTAAAATCGTATTTAAACAACAAATTTAGAATAGTGAAATTTTACTCTACAAGTATAGCAGGTTTGAGTACGAGCGTTAGCGACTTATTTCGTAAGAGTGCGTTGCCTAAGTGATTTAACAACCGTAAGTAAATAGACACCACAACAAAACACTCACAATAGGTTTCTTCGGGAAATGTGCAAAACCCGACGCCATTTTAAAAATTTCACCATCTATTTTTAGAATAACTTTATAACTTCATTTGGCCTCCCTGATACAAAATGGGACGGCTGGTCCACAGCGAGTCCCACGACGGACAGGGGCTCCCCTTTCTCTCCGTTGCCCTACTGTAACAAGCTAGATATCTCGTCAAACCCGAATGCAACGAATCAAAGCAACCCTTCTACAGCCTACCCAAAAGACACTACACTAATTATTATAAAACACTGAATTGGGAAAAATGGGTATTATTCTCTTTTAAATGGATTATTCGTGGGGAAGCCAAAATATCATACCTCATGGCTTGGCTTTGCTTCCCCCTTCTTCTTGTTGTGTTCATTCATCTTACATTGTATTCATTATTTCTAAGCTTGCTTTGATTACATTTTGTTTCAATCAAGGCTAATACTATTGATAGAATATTTTGTAAAATAATATTGCTTAAAATGCTATTCATGGCTATAATAATTTTAGAGGCTTTAAAAGTGATCATTGCAATGTATTTCGATTCATTAATGAACCTTATTCAGTTAACGATATGTTTAGTTAAAGTATCTGATTAAATAGAAATGAATAAGAATGGTGGTAAAAAAAGTAATGAAATAGACATTTCACTGTAATAATATTAATATTTATTTACAATAATTGCTAAGCTTGATTTCTTGATAACTTTAAAGCATCTTTCGTCCTTGCTCCCAAATTGTTAATTGACGTAAAATTCTTGATGTTTGGGCATCGTATAGTAGCTAGTTTGATATTAAAAGTTATTTATTTATCACTAACTTTTAAAAAGTTGGAAAATGAGCCATTACCAACTTGTACTTCCCACCCCGGGCGGGAAGTAGATTACCATGTCAGCGGGTGGAAAGTTGTTCCACTTGGGTGAAAAATTGTAGTTCAACACTTTCATCTCTTGGTCGGAAAGTGACATTTCCGTCAATTTTCGAAAACATCTAATGTCAGTCATATCCTATCAAATAAATTTTTCCAATAAACTGGTTGTGAATAAAATAGTATACATACCACGGTATAAAATATACAATTTTTGAAAATTTCAATCAATTCCCATTTGATTCCATGTCATGAATTTAAGTTTTACAGCTGATGGATCATACTACATAACTTAGTAATGGAAAATAGCAGCCACTTAATTTTTATAAACATTTTAAAACAATAACTTGATATTGAAATAGATTTAGGTTGATTAATAAACCCATCAAGGTGTTATCAAGAATGATCCATCAGCCGTAACAACTTGAATTTATTGAATAAAATGAAGTAGGTGATCTGTCGAAGACGAAGTCTCATCGAGCAGACGCAATTATACTAGGTGAGTTTTTTAAAGTGTTACAAGGCGATATCTCGAAAATGGTATAATAGTAATTTACGATACAAGTGCGTAAAGCTACTCTTTAGGCACGAGTGAGGTAAGAGTTAAAACGCGAGTGAGCGAGCGTTTTAAGCCCCGCGAGTGACTAAAGATGCTTTACGCATGTGTATCGTACAATATTTTATCTACGATAGAATCTAGAAAGCACGGTAAATATAAAAAAAAATCAATATAAATTAGGATTACCAGCAACCGGTCGTAATTTTGAGTGTTTTAAAAATTTTAAAACACGTTGGTACTGACAACGTGCCTAATGAAATCTTTTAAACACGTTACTGCTGGCGACGTAAACTAATGAAAACATGTTATTAAACAGTCGTTTTACATTTTTGAGGTAATAGAGAGATGGGGGACATATTTAGACATATTTTTGACATTTACATCCTCTCTCTATTTTGAGGGACGGGGGTAACTTTGGAATTTATATAGGATGATGTACTTTTGTTTATAAAATTAGAATCTACGTAAAAATTTACATATGTGTACAAAAAATGTTTTTATTTGCTTTTTCGGTTACGGATTTATGATTTATGAGGTTATAAAATAAAAAAGAATAATAAATAATCGTTAAAACGTCGAAATTCTCAACTGACTTTAGTAAAAATAATTCATTTCAATGGAAACGAATAATAATTCCGAAATAAGTGAACTTGCTTTATTCGTAAAATTTATTTATTTTTTAAATTAAATCAAAATTTAGTTAATCAGAATTCATTAACCGAAACAGCAAATCCAAAAATGATTTGTACACATACGTAGTCTTTTACGTAGATTCCAATTTTATAAACAAAACTTCATTATCCTATTTAAAATTTCAAAGTTACACCCTACCCCTCAAAATAGAGAAGGGGGGAAATTATTAAACATACGTTTAAATATGTCCTCCCATCTCCCTATTACCACACCAAAATTTAATAAAAATATTTTAAACCGTTTTCGAGATATCGCTTTGTAACATTTTAAAAAACTCACCTAGTAGATATAATACTGCTTATCGCTTTGAAAACGTTTTACTCAATCGCCAGATAGGACGAATATTGCAACAAAGCCACCCGTCTACTTAACACATATAAAATACATCGTACGGAAAATACTCAACGTAAACTAATTTGATAAACAACTGACTGTTGTTTACTAGTTACAAAATTATGGTGATTTTAAAACTTACAATGAACGCAATACTGCGAACTCGAGTACGAAAAATAGGTTGAATAAAATATCCCTGATCTATAATCGTTAACAATATGCGTCGGGAAAGTCGCAATCAATCATAACGTATCCGTACTACCAGATGGTGTGGTTTTCCCCCAATGTGTGATTTGTAGCGCAACGGACGGGGCACACTCACAAACGGCCTAGTAAACATTCGAAGATTTGCGGTAAATTATCAGAGATAACGTGAATAATAATAGTGGAGGAGGGTTACTCGGAAAAGGCCTCAAAATAAATTTGACAAAACGTCAGACTACTTCTAGAATATCAAACAATTCTGATTCGATCCGATAGCAATTCACCAAATAAAAAGCAAATCTTCACCAGATTATTGAAACTTTTCAATATAAATCCGGTTACTAAACGACACCAAAAGAATCATAAAAAAATGCTGTGCATAGCAAGAATAGTTATAGCTCCAAGATTTCCAATTGCAAATCCAAATATTAGGAAAAATTATATGGGCAACCGACATGCCCACTTTGTTCCGATAATTTACCAAATCAAAGCCGGGGCGAGGCGTAGGCAACCCAGAAATATTGCCGGACTGGATTAAAATACGGAAATAATTATGAAACACCTACAAAACCAAAGACGAGAAACTCAAATTTAAGTGAAATTGAAAACGCACGAAATGTGACGTATAGTAGAGTAAATATTTGTTCTGACACAAAACAACCAAAGTACAAAAGCAAAAATATACCATTACATATTGCAGTATGCATATATAATTGTGCGACTTCCAGCTTCCTATGGAGCTAATACAAAATGAACTATTTGAAGAACCTGTATCAAATTCTTGCCAACGAGATGGCCAGCTTCGAATCTCGCTGGGGTCCTTTACTTTAGCATTTTTCGTGCCTGTAAATAGTCGTGGGAGGCAACGGGATACCACCACAATGCGATGCCGCTGAATCTATCCCCAGAATGTTTCCACCCTATTTAAGGGTAGGAATCGCCAATGTGCTGCAATATTTACATTTCTCATCAACGCCACCTTCCATGAAGTAGCAGCACCAAGACAACCCAATTAAGATTTTAGGGCTCTACTCGCGTTGTAGAATAACTTAGACAAGAATTATTGTAATATACCTTAGTACAATGTAAAACATGCAAATAAAGCATAAAACACTATAACAAGAAGAAGGAGGAAGATTTTTGGAGAAGAAGAACCATTCAGGATTTAATGATCTTACATATTAAAATAAACAGAACTTGTTAGATTTACTATTATTTTGAATAGGATTTTAGATATGGTAAGTAATAACCAACCTACGAAAACAGCCCAAACCAAAGAACCATAAGAAAGAGACTATGGAGAGAGTAGAAGGAATGTGCAGATGCGAACCTGCAAGGACTACAAATGAGAACGTGTAGACAGATGGCAAGGACCAGGAGAAGATAAGATTATAGTACAAACTATGGGTTTCCAAGCCTCAAAATGCTGAATATACGCAACTGCTTAAGCTTTCATATATCCATAAATTATCCTTTTCATGCTTTGTTTGAAATACGTCTCACTTCTGGCTTGATTGCCATTAAGGATTTTCCGTTGTCAGATACCAGTAGTGTGTGTCTCTCCAATCGCCCTCATTTAGTCCCATCTCTACCATTATGTTGTTTCTGCAGTTTTTCTATTTGACGGCTTGTCGACTTTTAGTTTTTTTGTTCTCATGGCGACTTGCTTTACAATTTTTGAACCACCTCGCTTCGTTTATCCGTTCGACGTATTTTATTTTCGATCATAACATTGTTCGCTCTGAATGCCACTATTTTGATTCTGTTTAACGGAATTTGGAGGTCGAAGTAGGGTACAATTTATATAGTTGGTGAGTTGTTAGTTTCGGTCGTCTTCCAGATCTGCAAGCAGTATTATATCGTCAGAAAATATCATCGAGTGCATGCTGGTTTTGTGGCTTATAGATATCTCAGGTTAAGAGCCGGTTTTCGATGTTTAGCGTCTAAATATATAATCTATATAAATATTATTAATAAGTATGGGTATTAGTCCACACTCTTGCCTTACTCCCTTATGAACAGTTAGTTCCCTCAAAAAATATGATCCATGCTCAATGATTATTTTGGTCATTGTATAGACCTTTAATAGCCGCGAGGGTGTACCATCCTTAAACGAGGGGTGAGCACATCCCTCGCCAGCTCTAACTCTCGCCAGAATTGTAGCGTAGATAAAGACCAGGCAGCGATTCTTAGTGTTAAATACAATCTCATAAATTCAAACAAAATGGGAACCAGTCGTTAAACACAACAAAAAACAAATCTAGCTACCGTTCAAATCACCAACTACATTGTAAGCCCCTTACTTCATCCTAATTCTTAAAAAGAACACTAGCAGATTCATGAGCGACAGTAGCACAGTACAAAGAAAATATAAACCAGCAACAGTTAATGGAATTCATTATTCATCGACAAAATCACAATTATCCAGCATGAATAAAGCTGGAGGCTCAAATAAGCTCAGAGTAAGTAATTACATAATTAACCAATAACTGCATTTCGAGTCACCCAAATCATAACACAAAGGCTATGACTTATTACAGTTCAACAGTACACTAAAACATATTAAAACTTCAACACCAACTCATTGAGGGCAACGGTTAACAAAAGCAGATTATTTACAAATTAGCTTACAAGCCTCGAATGGTCAAATAACAAAATAATTTAGACAGCGCCTGCTTCTTAATAGCAGTCAACAAAATATTGTAAATGGAATCAATTCCATTAGAAGTATTGCGTCACAAAATAAGTGATTCGTAACAATAATTAAATCCGGATGCAACGCAATCATTCGGCTAGTTTGGAATAGCAGCTTCCTTTGATCGCGTTGAATATAATTAACAAATTGAAAATCACAGGGCCACGTGCCTCAAGGACAGTGGTAGAGCAGGTACCGTGTACATACAATATTTCAGCTGCCCTAAGTGCGGTCTGATAACCGAAGGCCTTCGTTTGAACTCGTTGGAGGCTTAATTTATTCGCAAGCAGAGCTGCCCTCGATGAATGCTTGGAATCGAAGAAGCGCATTCGCCCAAAATCGTTATTAAAAAAAGGTCGCCACTCTTCGGAAAAACCAAATTCCTGCACGCTGGAAGAGGTGCGAGCGGAAAATAGAATTATAGATGCAGGCTGCATCGAGGAGCGAAATACAAAAGTAACGCATAAATGAAATGGGGCGTTACAAAAGTAAACATCATCTATAAGTATCTTCCACCATAACTATCTGTTTAATCGAATGCTTTCTTAACGTCTATAAAATCCAGGTGTGTTTCAACGTTGAATTCTCACCAATAATTGAAAAAAGTTATTTGTGTCCTCCCTGCAGGACCTCCTTCTTCTACTTGCTGTTGAGCAGACTTTTGCCTGTACTTTTCGCGGTTGCTTTTCGCTCTTAAACGAGTTCTTAATTTTGGCGACTTTTCAATCTTCAGGCATTTTCTTTTTCGTTCAGCATAGGTTAAACAAGTATAGCAGTCTTAGTTGTAGTATAGGACCTTCATCTTTTATATGTTCATTATTGATATTAGATAAGCCTGTTGCCTTTCTTTCTTTCGAGGTACTTATAACAATATGTAGTCCTTTCAATGCAATTTCGTCTGTGTTAGTGTCTTCCTAATATTCAATTGCAGTTAGTAGTTTCTATTCTGTGTACTACAAAATAGGCTACAGAAGTTTCTTCTGTTAAAATATTAATGTCGGCAGTGCTTTTGTCAGTTTGGTTGCGATGTTTCATTTCGTGTCGTCCATATAAATCTTATTTCACATTGTTAAAAACTTGTGTGAAAGGTTTTGTACTTTTTTTTATTATGTTCGTTATGTTTTGGTTTTGTTGAGACACGTCTCTTGTTTTTTCAGTTGTGTGTTGACTGTTTGATTTTCCTCTGTGTTCTTGTATTTCGTTGTTCCAAATTATTAAGCCTCTTATTTAGTTTTTTACTCTTCTTTTTTCTAAGGCTTCTTCCGCGGTCCACCTTTTACTGCTCTTGGGAGCGTAGGGCTTCCATACACAGTTTTCCTCTCGCCCGATTGGTGGCTACCAGCCAAAGTCTTTTCGTGCAATGCTGTTATGTGGTATGCGCTATCCAGCTTTACTTCCCACGTTTTATTTTATTTTCTGGCCATTCTTTTTTTGTTTTTGCCCCCGTGTTGCTGTATATATCGGACCCAAAATATAGAGTATTTTTTGCAGACGCCTGTTTACGAAAACTTGTCGCCGACTTTCCATGATTTGCATCAGTATGCACTGAACATTTGAATTAAATGGACGAAATTTGGTATTATTAGAACCAGTGTTCAATTCTATACCAAACGCTATTCGTTCTTTCTGGATTCTGTTTTTGACATCTGCTTCAGATGGTTCATCTTTTGTGATTACACTGCCTAAGTAGGTAAAATTGTCAACCTTCTAAATTTGTAAATTGTGAAAGCATGTATTGGTTACATTTAATTTGTTCATAGTTGAAAAATGTATCCATTCATGTCGATCGTTGTTAATGTGATGTTCGACTAAACTACCTATGATTTAAGGGATGCTTTAATGTCTCCCGCTATAATCAAGTGGTCTTTAGTTGTTCATTTGCATATTTATTATTGTAGTTACTCATACAATTGTTCAGTTGCTTCATTTCTTTCCTTCCTTAGGGACATGTACGCATACAACTAACATGATCATGTTATCAACTTGCGTATACCTCACTAACTTATTCTTTCATTTTCGATCATTTAGCAACGCAACCTCTGCTGCTACCTTTGCTTACTGATTGACTTCACCATTTATCGTAGTAAATTCATCGTCTAAATAATTAGTTCATTCTAATGTTGCTTCTGTGATAACTACAATGTTTACTTCTTTCTTTCTAAGTTCTCTACATAACTCTTCTTCCTTGTTATTCAATCCTCTATAATTTCATGTATATTCACCTTGATCCTTTCATTTATTCCAAAAATCTTCTCCTTATCATGCCTTATTCGTTTTCCATTTGATACGTCAATCTGATGAAGTATGAAGTTTTGGAATATATGTAAAGATACCTCTAATGCAGGGTACCATAGTATGATCAAAAATTTATAAATACAACTACGTTTATACTTAAATGTCAAACTTGACATTTGATTTTTAGTGACTTATAGTTGCATTCATAAATTAGGAACTATTCCATAGCCATACTAGATGAAAATAATTTTTGATCATACTATACCTTAAGGTCTATCAACTTCGAGTTTTCTGTAGGGGTAGTCTCCCTTAGCAGATAATTTACAGTTTAGACGCCAGAGATTCCACGCTCTTTCATTCGCTAGATAACATACATCCACCGCATGCCACGTCTTGCTTGGGATTCATACGATCTACAAGGTGAACAGATCTTCGTGGACGTGGAAAGTAAGATTTGCTGGTAGTGCTGGGCATTTCTCATTTATCACCTCCAAGACGCTAATTTCCAGTCATTTAAACCCCACTTGTTATATTAATATTGCAATTAGTCGTGAGTATATTGGAATTTTGAAAAGCTTTCAACAATTACAGGACAGTTTAGTGTTAAACAAATATAATCGTACACTTATAAAAAATGTTATAGTAATAACAGATGAATTAGTATTATCTAACAGCTGAGCGGTTTACAGTTTCAAAACTATAAACATAATATTCAAACACTTAACAATTTTCAAAAGTTTCTAACATAGCTAGGTAAAACAATTAGATCAGAAGATTATATATAACACATCTGTTTTAGCCAAACACGACATCTTCTAGAATTAATTCAAAGTATAATTTCTTTAATTATTGGGACGTCGTAAGGAATTTAATTAACCGAATCAAGTACGTTGTGTACATTAATACTGATGAAAGTAAATAACAAAAAAACGCTGAGTTTTTTCTAAATGAAGGAGGCCTTAATTTAATGTAGGATTACACCACGGCAATTAAAAACAGCTTAAACCATTGTGATGTGAATGTGTCCGGTTTTACTAACACGTTTTTCAATTATGGCTATGTAGTTAGCCGTGTGGCTGAGTCAGGTGGAATCGCGTATTTACGTGCTTTGTCTATACGACACATCAGTCTTTTTTTGCACAGGACGATTAGCCTTTGTCAAAACGGAAATTCTTCGTTGGGCATTTCAAGGAATAGTGTATACCAAAATGTTTTTCTGGGAAGGATCCTTGGCAGATTGCAGAACAAATTTAAGACAGATGTAGGAAGTGGGTTTAAAATAAAATCCTTTTACAAATATAAGCACAATTACTCCATTTTTCAAATAACTCATTACTAGGGCACCGTTAGCTTTTAAGCCTGCAAGATAATTAAATTCGTCCCAAAGAAGACAATTTAATTGTGGCCATTTACCAACGTTTTCGCTAGATTATAAAATAAAATTTGTATAAAAAGAGAACAAGTAGAACTTGTATATCAATTACCGTGTAAAGGTTGTCGCTAGTTTTTTTGTGGGAATATATCCCTAATTGGATTAAACATTAAAACTACTTGATATAGCGTGGTCTGGATATAAAAATCAAAATTCTAAAGGCGGCATAACGTTACCGTTAGACTTGCAGAAACCAGCTTTAACATCAACTTATTTGATACATGAACATGACTTATACGACAATTGCACAGTTAAAACTATCATATTAATACCAAATCTTTAGATATATTATTAGCGAACATCAAATTAATCATTTACCTTTTCGGAAATAATAGTGTAATTAACTTTACTAATACGCTCAATACCTTTATAGCAAATTGATCATCTACTTTTTCTATCAGACCGTTCTGTATAAACAGCAAACCTTGCTTCGTATTGGGCAAAGCGTTCCACTTAATAGTAATTTTGAGAAAAATACAATTATTGAGACCACAATATTAAAACAAAATAGAAACATACAGAATTTACTTGCAAAATAAAAACATAAGTAACATTAATAATGCATTACCTCAGGTTTCAAGTTGTCATCGTTCCTGAAATGCATTAGGTGCACTTTTAGTTTCCCGGACAGAAACAAATCCGAGAATACGATATCAGACGAATAGGCTGGGGGTGAAAGGATTTATGCGCCGACATATTGACATGCTGCAGGAGCACTCCTTTTCGCAGTCGTCCACTGCAAATTAGTCAGAAGGTCCCAGTAATATATGCCGTTAATGATACAGCAATTGTCAACAAAGTCGATAAGCAAGACGCCCTGAGAATCCCAGTAAACCGAGAGCAGCACTTTATTTACATGCCGATGGTTCGTTCACAACTATTTTGGGGGCAAAGAGTTTGAATGTTTATTTGGTGACAGAGTCATAGCGACAGGACTAAATTTCGTCCGTCGTGTTGACTTCGCCCGTGTCTGCTTCAGCCCAGTAGAAAAAATCACAAATGCAGGCTCAGAAGAATTGCCAGAGATAACAGCAAGTGAAATTTGAAAAGCACTGAACCAAATGAAAAACAAAAAAAGTCCGGGCGAAGATCAGGTCACGAGCGAAATGATAAAAATGGGTGGCGATTCACTGACCCACGCACTTAAGATGCTTTTCAACCGCTGTCTAGTAGAAGGAAAAATTCCAAATGCCTGGAGAAATGCAGAGGTGATTTTGCTGTTTAAAAAGGGACAAAACACAAATATTGAAAATTACCATCCTATCAACCTTCTATCGCATCTTTACTCCTGTCAAGAATAGTAACTAACAGACTAACGGATAAACTGAATTCCTACCAGCCACCTGAACAGGTCGGCTTCCGAAAGGGCTACGGTACAATAGATCACCTTCAGACGATTCGAACAGTAATAGAAAAGCGCACAGAATACAACGTCCCCTTGCACATAGCCTTCATAGATTATCATACGGCGTTTGATTCAATAAAAAAGTGGTCCTTTCTTACAGCTTTAAACAACGCGCGGATCGACTCCAGATACTCCATGATTATTAAAGATATATACGAAAACTCCACAATTCAAGTTAAGGTCGACGATGACCTAAAAACAGATAAAATCAGACTGGAAAGAGGAGTTCGTCAAGGAGATATTATATCGCCAAAACCCTTTACCTTCTCCCTGGAGGACGTCTTCAAGAGGTTAGATTGGCACGGTTTTAGGTTGAACATAGATGGAAGCACCTAAATTATCTTCGATTCGCTGATGACGTGGTCCTTATTAGCAGCGACATAACTGAACTAATGTTAGAGCAACTAAAAACTGCCTCCGAAGAAATTGGCTTAACTATAAATTATAATAAAACAAAAATAGTAAGTGAAAGTAACGACGTGATTAACATCCAAAGTGACTCAATAGAACTCGTCAAAAAATTTGTCTATTTGGGACATAACATAACACTTGGCAAGGAAAACCAATCTCTGGAAATTAAGAGGAGGATCGCTCTAACATGGACAGCCTTTGGGAACCTGCGACACATATTAACAAACAAGGAAGTTCCAATCAACCTGTCTTCAACAGCTGCATCCTTCCAGTAACAACCTATGGAATGGAAACAATGACTCTTACACAAAAAAGCGCTGAAAACAAGCACAGAGATAAGGCGAAGAACAAAAACAACAGATGTTATGGAAAGGATCGCAAGACTAAAATGGCACCGGGCCGGACACATCGCACGGCAAGATACGGATAGATGGACATCCAAGGTCATAAGATGGAGACCGAGACAAACCAAGAGAAGCGTTGGCAGACCCCAAAAGAGGTGGGCTGATAACATCAGCGAAAAAGCAGGAAAAAACTGGATCAGATCAGCTCATGACCGACAGAAATGGAAAGATACTGGAGAGGCTTACGTCCACGAGTGGACAAATCAAAGCTGAGACAGAAGAAGGTCAGACTTTACAGTTGCCGAAAATAGGACTCAACAGATACAGGATAATGTCACAAAAGAGTCGAAACGTTTCAACAGGAAGACCGTCCCGCTAAATAGAGGCGCGCGCCACACTCATTTCAATAAGGCAGGGTGGCGCAGTACATGTCATCGATGCGGTTACGATCGCTACGCAGATTCGGCTGTAGTTCTGACCCCAGCGGAATACCATTTTTTTTAAATTTGCAAATTAATCTCATTCGAGCGAGGGAAGTTCCATGTAAACCCCTTTACAATTTTTTTTCTACTATGGGCCTCAGAACTACAACTGTTTATTGGGTACCACTCTGCCAGTTTGTTATTCTTTGAGTCTTCGTTCTTTTTGTATATATACTTACGATGGGGAAATTTTCACACTTGCCATATCGTTCTCCTTCGGGTAGATGTACTATGAAGTTCTTGCCGAAATCGTAAAGTGTCATTCTCATGTTATATACCTTTCTGTAGTTTTTACATGTTTATTATCATATTTTCCGACATTATTAGTTTTTAGGTCTTGCATAGTTTTATCATACTACACTCTCGTTATTGTATCTCCATTTGTCTTATTTTTGCAAGTTCCGTGTTCTTCTTCTCCTACGCACATTCTCCGTTCATGTTTATTTTATAGCGTACGTCTATTGTTTCTGCTTTGAATTTTTAATTGACTTTTCGACATTTTCCTTATATATAATTTGTTTTTTATTTATGCTTTCTTTATTTATTTCGTTTCTCACTTCTTCATGCCGTTACCGTCTTCCATCTTTTATATGTTAACACTTTCTTCTCTTTTCTATTAGTTGAATTATTAACTTATATTTTTTTCAGTTTTCTCCCCTACTCTTGTTCTTCTTCGAAATTATCTTTCATCTCCTCTGCTTCTTCGTCATCGAAATGATCTTTCTTCTTCTTAGTTACTCCCTTTCCTAGAGCTTGATCCGCCGCTATCCATGCATTGGCCACTTTTAATCGAGTTTCCCCATAAGTATATGTACTGGTTGGGGTTAGATGGAAGAGCAGACGTATGCTAATTACGTTAGATTTAATCATTATATGTAGAATACAACTAGCATATGTACTGAATCTCGCCCTAACTATAAACCTCAATTCCTTTTTAATGTATTTCGAGTATAGTAATAAAGACATTTATCATTATTATTTGTTCTTGTTGCACTAGTTGTAGCTATTGCATAAATGTCACTTATTATAGATTCTACAGAAATTTGATTTGTGTCTTTGTGGTAGGCTAATAAAGCTTTCAAATACCACCATAATTCAATAGATTAATAAGAGTGCATTCTTCAACTAAAAACTTGCAAACTATTTTCGTATAATTCCAGTATCATATATGAATTTATGGTCAAGGAAGTTTTGACAAATATTGTTCCCTAGCCAAACGCTGTTTACGGTCTGTATTCAATTACACTCATAGAATAAAATAAAAAATGTAAAAAAGTGTAGTAAGTACGCTGACTGTTGATGATTGGTTCGTGATCGTGGAAGATTGGGATGATGCGTTATACATTCTAAGAAAGTTTTGTTTGTAATATGCTACAAATCAAAATTACCACTAAACGTGGGAAAGTTATTACAGGGTTGTAAGAGTGTCGCAGAATGAATAATTAAACATTTGTAATTTTCGAAATATTAGATTCAAACTGCTTCATTGTGTTGCCCTGTGCGGAAATTTATAAACTGGGCAAAAATTATGATGCACGTATTTTGATATATGCACTCGTATCAGTGCAGTTTGTCCTTGTTCCACAGCAAAACTGAACGCGCTCGGTCGCCAGTTCAAGTGTTGTGTATTATTAACTGTTTTATCTTAGTTTCGGGGCTAAATGGTACTGTGAGGGTCGCGTATTTACAAACATTTTTATTTAGGTTATTTTATTTCCAAGAAAGACAATAAAAACTCGTATTTTTATAAGTAGATGTATTTGTATGTACTGTAGTAGTAAAGAATTATAGCTCTCAAACGAAGTTTTTCGTTTGATTTGACTAGGTTGTCATCCGACACCTTTTGCAGCTGTTAAGAATGCGGCAGGATGTAATCAATATCCCGGTGCATAACATAACGAGAGGCGAAAACTATATTAGATTTATGACAGAGCGCTTAGGCGGATTTGGGAAACAAATAGTCCAAACCGCCAACTAACTTAGTTTAGAATTTATTAGGTTGCAATTTCAACAAAAGGAACAGGTGTTGAGGGCAGTTCAAATACGTGGTGGGAAACCCCAATTTAAAACTTGATTGAAAAAGAATTAAACGGTCGTGGGTTTTGGAAGGGCAACTACCAATTAACGCAGCGCCGCTTTGGCAACGAAATTTAGATTTTTTCATTGGCTTGACACTCCGCGACCCGGAATGAAGAGATTTCGTAAGTTATATAAAACGCATCTGAATAGGACTGCAGGGGAGAAGAAATCCGAGTCTGATGCATGTGGTAGTACTGCGACAGATCACCACGGTTTGTTTAACCCTTGCTTCTCTAGGTGCTACACAGTCCGACATTGCAAGGAGACTTGTTAGTAAGACTGTTGGCGTACCAACCCTTTCCCTATCTCTTACTTCCCTAAGTGCAGCACAGTCCAACATTGCAAGGAGACTTGTTAGTAAGACTGTTGGCGCACCTACCTTTACCTCTCTGTTACTTCTCTAGGTGCAACACAGTTCGACATTGCAAGGAGATTTGTTAGTAAAACTGCGTGCACACCGACTATTTATTTCATTTTTCGTTTCTAAGGAGTACACAATTTGGCACCTCAGTGCCCTCACTGTTAGCCAGATTGTAAACCGCCCTAACCTCTTTTCCGACTATTGTTTTTCTGCTACGAGAGGCACCAGACGAGCACGCAACATTACTAGCCACTAGGCGAGCCATCGACAACAGGCTGAAGTCAGTTTAGTCTTCAAAATATCGCAATAATTGTAAAAGTAGATGTACATTTACACTTGGCCCTAATAAAGAATCGTAGATTTCCATGACGTTGTTTTCTTTCAGTGTGAGAACCGAAGGTCTCCAGCCTCTATACGACCTGAGTAAAGTTAATCCAAGTACCACCGTTTAAGTAAATCATCTGTAACCCTGCAGAAGTACGCCGCCATAACTAGGAAATATACACAACGTAGGTACATACACAAATTAAAACCAAACAGGGTGTGCACCGTTACAGTACATCTACAATGACCTATCACCTTCTGTAACTTCGCCACGCCATTTCCAAATCGCAGGGTCAGGTATCTGAATTAAACTTTTGCATTTTTTTTTAATTTACGAACGAGGCCTATTTGGCGTTTACTATATATAGTCCACAACTGCAACAAGAAAGTTACAAATTATTAAGACAGAGAGCGAATGCAAGACTACATAGGAGTCACAACTAGTAATTTTGAATGAAGATTGATGGTCAAAGACGCTAATTAAAATAATACAATATATACCGAGGCGTTTGAACTATGGATCTACGGTCGTTTACTTATAGTGTCTTGGCATGAGAGGATCTCAAATACGGAAATATTGTGAACTGTGACAAAAGAATGGAAGTTGTTGAGAACAATAAAGACACGTTAACTGGCCTATCTGGCGCATTAAATGAAATTAAAAGTACCAAGTATTACAACTGATCATGCAAGGAAATACAGAGGGTAGACGAGAAGGGGGAAGAAAGAGGAAATTGTAGCTAACGTATAGAATAACCACGAATTACAAGCGAAAGCCTGTTATTTTAAGTTGCAAATGATAGGGACAAATTTTCCGTTTTGGCTACCAATCTCTAAATCGAAAAGGCAATACAAGAAGAAGAATAAAAAGAAGGAAGAAACAAATCTAAAGAATGAGTAATTGATAAAGTAAGATAAAACTAACGGACATGGTGCGGGGTATGCCAAGAATAAATAATGAAAGGAATATAAGGCTTTGTAAAACCTTTTCTGCAGAAGACGATATTTCAGTAACTAATAAAAACAACTTAATCGAAAAATCGAAGAATATAAAAAGGTATTACTTGAAACTTTAAAGATTGCTCTGTCAGGACATTTTCAAGTCTTATGTATGTACGAGTTATTTTTCGATATTCCAAGATTACGACCCCGCTTGTATACAGCTTTCTTTAATGATTTTCCGTTGAATTTGAGTGTGTTTCGAATTTTGTGCAGGTTTTGGAATTGTCCCGTCACACAGCTGTGCTCTCGATCCGGGCTGTGGCTGAACACGTGTTCTTGTTGTCGCTTTATATCGTGTCTTTGAGATTAAATTTAAAACGCGAGCCTGTGAGAGCAAAAGAGAGGTTTTTGAATGTTTTTTTCGCTTGGTCTGTCTGCGTTGTGGCTGCCCTTCCCTGTCGGCGGTGTGACGTAATTGAGTTGAGTTTAGTCAGTCAGTGTTGGGGGTTAGTTGCTGGCTGTTGCTGCGAGCGGGTTCCTAGAGTGTGGCATCTTGACCCCCCTGCCTGTCTAGAGGGCTTCCGAGCCGTTTGACGTGTAGTTGTGTGGCCTGGTAATGCTCCATTCTTTTTGTCGACCAACGCCCTCGTAATCTCGTGTGCCGTGTAGGTATTTTACCACTTCGAAGTGGGATTCGTCGCACGAGGGCGTGCAAAAGGTCTCCCTGCTGCTTTCCCATGCAAGTTCCGTCGCATCGTGTCCTGTGAAAGGTATCCCGGAGTGTGCGTCATCGACAAATGCAGCTGCGGCCTTGTGACATTCCGATGCTGTGAGGCGAAGTCCTGCCACCGAACTAAGAGCTAGGTGATACTGCAATAACCAAGGTAGCGTGTATTGTAGAGGTTAACCGTTATATAGTTGCCAAGTGCATTTAATATTTCCCCTTTTCATTTTATGCGCTAACTAACGTTAATATCTGTAATCTGTCTTCCGCTATCATGTTTCTCTCACTAAATTCATGCTAGTGACCCCATTTTGGGCCCGATTTAATAGTAATATCCGCCCTTTTCATGTTGTACGCTAACGAACATCAATAACTATATGTGTTGGTGTACTCTCGGACCATGTATATGTACGTTATACCAATAGATCGGTTTGTCATATATTGGCTTGTATTTTCTTTGCGCCGGTTGCATGCATATTTTCAGGCTGAATTGTTCGCAGTGTAAAATCGATGTAAGGTGGAGCCTGGATGACGTTGTAAGCGTCAAAGGTAGGCCAGGGCGCTCAACCGTCGCAGTGCCGGGGACTCGCAAGGCTGCACACCGATTCTACTATATCCCGTTTAGCTTTTGGGTTTTGCCAAGGTGAAAAGTTGAGAGGTAGGCTCATTTGCTTCCCGGTTTCTCGGTGGGCTTACCTTTGTATTTTCGTTCATATTGATGGAACTGGGTGGCGCTCAATCTAATTTATCACTGTTTATCGTCCATTAGGCCGTTGCCCGTGTGTTATCTCGTGTTGAACCACCCCTTGCTTCACTGAGTCTAGTCGGCATTTCTTGTTGCGGACAGGGCAGCGGTCCTATGTGAGTTACTCTCCCGATTTTGAATGATACAGTCCGCGCCAATCTAGTTTTTTCGTGACTTTTTGTATGAGCTGGCGCGGTGTCGTTACAGTCATTTTGCCCTGTAACAGCTCTTGGTGATTCAGCTTTTACTAAAACTACAATTAATATAACAAACCAAAAGATTATTTCATCTTTTGAATGCTTAAACACTTTGTAAACTTTGTATTATTTTGAATACAGCTTTTCTTCTCTTCCAATTTCTTTTATATAGATATCATCCTGTATTATTTCACATAGAAGACTCATTTAGAATTGTTGGCCGATTCCCCAATTTGAAGACTTCAGCATTAATTTCTTTTCTTGGCCATTTGGTTTTTTTTGTTATTTTTATTAACAGGTTGTGTGTTTGACCAATGTGGTGGTTCCCATTATTTTAAATAGCATTTACTATATTTGGTATAGAGCATTCGTCATCTTCATTTCTGACTCAATCCATTTTAATTTTTCTAATTATTGTCATAAGGGAGTTCATTTCTGTTGTGTTTGGTAGATACTTTTATTATTATTTAATACACATTTAAATTGTAACGTTAAGCTAATAAAATTAAATTTTGAAATTTTATTATCTTTAAGAAATTAGGGGTATATTTAGATTTCTCGATATATCAAAACCTAGGAATAACAATTTTTTGCTAAAAATAGCTGCTTTGTCATAGCTAATTAAACGTAATTTATGTTTTCACAGTGTAACTTATTTTGCATATAACACGTTTTATATCTATTTAATGAACTATAAGAGAAGTCTGTCAATAATTTTTTAGCATAGGTAGTAGTTGTGCTGTCTATTGGACTCTCATATCAAGTCTCTGCTCATAGTTAAGGCCATTCCTCCGACGAAGGTGCGAGCAAACAATTTTACGAGCCCAATGCGTTTTATTGCCAAGCACGTAAAGGAATTACAAAGCTCAAATTAAAGATAACTTAACATATGGGCAGTAAACGGCGCGTTTTTCGCTTATGGCCGCAATTTCCTGTGAAGCCCCCAGCGAGCGCAAAAAAGGAACCAATAATTCTTGCGCAGATTAGCAGATAAACGACCGAAGACGAATTTCACGCATTCCGAGTGAGCATTAATTTAAGATCGAGAACGTGTTTTCTAATTTTAGCCGTTGTTTATTATCTGCAGCATTAGCATTTGTGCCGGGATGATGGCACGCACTTCTGTCATAAGCTTGATTAGCGTAGTCGTGATGGCCGAGGCCTTCTCTCTGGCCCATAGGCGTCGATTTGCCCAAATTATTGAAGAGGAAAGGGGAAGACATGTCGAAAATATAATTTTATCTCTACTGGGACTTTTAAAAGTTGAACATTTCAGTTGATTGTTGCTACTGACAATTTTTGTACCCTTATCCCCCCCCCCCTCCTCCTTGAATCACCACCTATGTTCTGGCCAACACCAGCATCATCACCTGTCGGCGCTAAATTACTTCACACGACCTTCATCCCGTTACGAAGCCGACAAATTATGATTTATTGGTGGATTAATTGTAGCTAAATTCGGAAGTTTAGGTTCTGGTCCAGATGAGATCAGAGATAAGCCTTTTCGGGTCCAGTTTTTCTAATCGGTATTAATATTGAATATTAACATTCATAAATTCAGATATATTGCTATATTAAAAAGTACCGCGTGGCCGAATCGGCCACTTTATCAAATGATCGAACGCTGCTGCGACTTTAATATAGAGATTCTAATCGCTAGTATTAATCATTTCTAAATTCCTCGCTAAACTGACAATATTGAGATGCTGCCGTACATCTGTTCGATGTTTTGTTGTGTTGTTTAAATTAATGGATTCATGGTAGAGGCTGCCATTTAATAATCCAATAATCAAGGTAAGAAATTATTTCCTTTGAACTTAATGGAAAAAAGTACTGCTTCTAAAAATAAAATAATTAAATGTGTGAAATTATATACATACTGTAATGATAATGATGCCCGCTACTTAAAAGGATTTTTTAAATAAAAAATAATGATTAGGGCAAATCACCACAAATTACAATAACATAGTTTTAATCGAGAATTCTTGTGTAATCTCAGGGCTTTTTAAAATGATGTTATAATTAATATTTGCAAAATAAATGGTTTATTGCTCCTATTTTATTCATTGGCAATCGAATAAAATAAAGCTTCGGTCTAGCTTGAGAAAAACTCTTGTCAAAGGGGTAGGTTCAACAACTTGTATTACAATAATTTTTGAGTAGGGCTTATTAACATGTATGGTAATTGCTCGAATTCGAATTGTCTGTGCCCTATAACAGGTTGCCTTATCTTGCTTTTTGCAATCTTTGCTCCCTTGCAGTGCTTTGCACCCTTTCTTTACCCGTCAGTTGTCTTGCTGTTTGCTGGCTTCATAAACTTTTACTCATAACGCTCATATAATTTTTGTAACACCACAAACCATCTCTGTATCATATTCACATTATTGTATTGGCGTTACCAAATCAAATCTCCCAGCTACAGAAATTAAGGTGCGCTTGCCATTACGAACATCAATTATGAATAAAACGTTAAACGTAACCCTTTTGATTCTGCTTTATCTAATGCTAACCTTTCTCAATCAAATATATAGTTACTGCTAATCATATCACGTGCATTATTAGTGTAAAATACTGACTTTATCTTGCAATAAACAAAATATAAATTCTGTGCTCATTTTGAATTCTTTCATTTTCGTGTTAGTCGGGCAACCAGAATTGCTGTGGGCATTAAACCATTGCAATACATAACGCTACTTCACCACCAATCGAACTTGCTTCGTCAACGATCGGACACACTTCCTTCAACGCCATCTAAAGGCAATGTCACAAACATTACTACTATAGAATGCTGCCTGTAACTTCATTTTGTCTTCGTGTGTTTAAATAATCGGCAATGTTACCAAAGTGCGAACTCCTGTAATAAACGATATAAAGTATTACCACCACTGTGCGTCATACGGCCACGCCCCAATAATTACGCTGCACTTGAACGACCAATCAGCGTTACATCGATCCGAGCGGCTGATGCAGAGGACTATAAATAGCTTCACACCGACCTTCAGTTCTTGGTGCGACTTTCACTCTAACGATTCTAGCTGCAAGGTCTTGCAAAACGTCAATCAATATGGGTACATAAACAGCAACAAGGTCAAATCTGCCTAAGTATCGTCGTTCTCAAAATACTCAAACAATGGATCCTTGATCGAGTTCACAAGGTACAAGGCACATTAAACCAGAGAATGCTGGGTGTTTATCCACAAAAACTACATGGTCTAAGCCGAAATTCTATGTTAACAAGGATCAATCATACATGATGTTTCTAAAATTATATGTTACACTTTACAGGCTGTTTCTGTGTAATGGGACTTTAAAGGAGTCTTCCGGAAAAATACGAAGTTGAGAAACTGTGCCAGATGATAATAAAAAAATTATCTTCGGGCGTCCTCTTGGGCTACGTTGATGACGACTAATACATTCCAAACCAGAAGCATCAAGTAATACTAGAATATTCAATCAATTCTTTCAGCTACTATACAGTTTCTTCCACTCCTGGCCAAAGCAAGTCTAAAATCGATAGGTGTAAAACTAAAACTATAAATCTTCTTGATTGGATGTAACTCTCTGAAACCTAACGTCCTGGTCATGAAGAACACTGGCCCATATGAAAAATTCCTTAACAGATTGCGGACCGGCGTTGCAAGATCTAAGAACAATGTTTAAACATGAGACTCCTTGGTAGAAGAAGACACATTTTGTGAATGTGGGGAAGAGGAGACGATGTGTTATACGTATCGATATGCCAGTTGTCCAACTAAATACAGCAATGAAGATCTTGCAAACGCTAAAAAAAATGACGTGACTCATGTTTGGAAAAATATGGCTTAGTGATAGAGATTTCTAAACAATTTTTTTGTACATTTAACATATGAAGCTATTTTCCACATGGTCGACTTGAATGTTTAAACACTTATTACACCATGTGACAATTTTTTTGGATTCTTCGTCATACAATTCCACCATAAGTCTATTTAGAAATTTAGTGATCGTTTTCTTTAGCTCGTCCCACAAAGCGTTTTCCCCAAAAAGTCCTTTACTTTCGTGAAAATATGGAAGTCACTAAATAGAGGTGACAGAGATGTGGTATTAGGTCTTAATTGATGGACGATTCTATTGCTAAGTTAGGACATGCACTTTTCTATAAAGATTGAGTTAAATAACTGCCAACGTACTGGTAAAATAAACGAGTGAATATTTATGTCGATGAATCTAAGTAGATCACGAACAAAATTGAAGAATAGAACGGTTTCAACTCTACTCATCATCACACTGAAGCTTCGCAACTTTTAGTTATGAACTATAGTATGGAAGGCTTATCTATGATAATGGATTCGGTTTTTTGCAGGTGCCATCCTGGAATTTACTTTCGAGGGATTTAACATCAAATAAATTGTCAATCATTCGTTACAATAATAGTAGTTACGAGAGCCTACACCTACAAGCTGTGGAAGTGCAGAGTATGAGACGCTTATGATATCAGATTATAATAATGGTAATCTGTAATACGAACTATAAAAAATGAAAAAAAAATCAAATTGGTGATGAGAAAAACTTGTGCTCATTCACGTACACCATTATACGACGACATACGAAATATATTTACCAAATTATACTATAAGCGACCTATTACTTCACTACTGCCCTATATGGGTCTGAAACCAATTCATGTAATTAGTAAGTCTTTATGTGCCAAAGCAAGCTGTAATGATTCTAAAGTATTTGCGATTGTGTATATCAGGTTGCCTATATAGTTTTCGGTAATTTTTGGTTTCGCAGTTGGTATACTTTTTTGGTTCCCAATTTTGAAAATTGTACTTCCTATGCTATAAAACGCATTTTTGGAGCTTCCTTTGACGATATTTACTGAATGAATTTATCTCGAAAAGCCGCCGGTAATATGGTGCAGATTTGGTTTTGGTCGTTTGGTGAATTGCTGAAGCCGTATGAATAAATCAGGATTGATAGTATTTGGTAGTAAACTTACCTGTGGACCACCCAAAATCTCAGATATGGCTGTTATCGCTGTTATCTTCACGTGATCTGAAATCTTTCCGGATTTATGTTTAGGTATTTTTCTGATTAAATCCCCCCGAATATTCGTCAAGTTATCTGAAGCAAATCTTCAAATCTTGAAGGAGCCGTTTGTTGTTGCCCCCCATATGTTTGGATTCAAATTACATACGAGAAAAAACCCTACCACCTGGTGGTACGGGTCCGTTTTGACCGATTCATCCTGTCTTTCGGTACAACAAACTAGCATTTTTATAAAGCTTCAGTCTAAAACTGAAGTCTTTAAGCTAACCATTAAAATTAAACTGGTGAAAACAAAAGCTCGTTTTATATTTTCATATACACAAACCCACATGTGTAGTTGCTGCGATTAATAAATTGTCAAAAAAGAAGATACCATTGTAAAATCAAAAGTCAGTGAAAAATAGTGTAATGAATTAAATATATTAAAACATTAATATATGCATTGTGATTACTCTTCTAAACTGATAGTTGTCTACAATTCTCTTTAACTAAATTACGACGTATAATTTCATATTTTATTATTACTGTAAATTAAATATTTCTTGATATATTGAACTGGGTCTATGCAAAGTGCGCGATGAAGTTTATTATTACTAGATATAAACCAGCCGGAATCTACTGCTTTTCTTAGTATTTTATTGTGAATAACCTGGATTTTATTCAGTTTAATTTTGATAGAGCTATTCCAGACTATACACGAGTACTTCATTATTTGTACAGGAGTAACATGCAATCCGTTTTAAAGTTAGATTTTTGTATTTATACTGCGGAAGAGCTACTCTAGTTTGGCATATCCTTGGTTTGGGTTGTTCAGAATAATTATTTTTCCAAGCCAGTTCTGTATCAATGTAGACGATAGAATATACTTTACAGCTTCCTCATTTTAAGTCCATTCTATAGCACTTGTTTTAACAACTTTAACGGAGGGTTGCTTATTTTCTTTAGAGCATATATGTTGCTGTAAGTTTAGTTTAATTCAAGATGATGAGGACAAAGCCGCAATTTTCTAGTAATTTATTATATTGTTTTAGCGCAACAAAAAACGTTTCTCTAAATTTATAATCTGATGTCCATGTTGTTCTTGAATTTCACACGAAGTAATTGATAACACATTTATTTAATAGCATGTAATACACTTAGATTAGGTTTCTTCCGTTCTCCAATATCACACTGTCACAAAACTGTGCTCGTCTTTAATTTCCAAGATAATGTCATTTCAACCAATTTTTCAAACCGTTCGTCTCTCAGTAATAGTTTGGTAACAAAATATACAGCACGCGCAGAAATTTTATATTTATTTACTATTTTTTTTTCTTGTATCTTATTATTTTCAGTAAAAAATAAAGAAGGCGATCCATAAAAATATGTCCAAAAAGCTAACTTTTTATTAGCATCCACTCTCCATGAAATTCCTAAAAACCCACTCAGCGTTGGTCCACATTAAAAAATAATGTATACAAAACATCATAAGATGAACTCTGTAGGCGAGCAGTCGAAGCCCAGCAAATCGCTTTTCTAGTCAGAAAACCAACAATTTACCTAAATAATGGCCAATTTAAATAAGATAATCGCGCAAATTTAAATTTTAGAAAATGCAGTAAGCTATTTTTCTAATCTTCATTTCTTAAAAACGCGGAGTGGGTTCGCGTGCATAAAACAGTTCTCGTGTATGCTTAAAAATGGACAATTCCAAAGGCCTTTTACTTTCGCGCTTCTGCGCTTATACAACACCTAGTTGATACATTCTTTCAAACACGCGAATCTCTTGGTTTTTCATTATCATAAACACGCGCGAAATTAGTGTTATTTTTTATTTATAGAGATTTTCTAAATATTTTTATCAGTACGAATCAACAGGTTTTTTGCTCCGCAACATGAAACGGTGATGCAATCGTTTCCGAATATCCACCACCTAAGGCGTCTTTTTTGTGATGTGATGGTATCGGGTTGTTGATGAATTTTCCGTACTCTAAATTACGTCATGATTAAAATATTTTTGCATCTTTTCGGCTTTAACAAAACGCAAAAGCTGCAGAGTTTCGATTACATCATCTACCAGTTCCAAATTCAAATTTGGTATAATTTGAGATCAACACAATAGAACTGTTTTGAATGATTTGCAAAGAGCACATAAATTATGAGTATCGTAAATCAGTTAATAGTAAATCAGTATAATTTTGATGTTATAATCCGAAATTTCTTATTTGACAGTCGATATTTCAAATAATAAATTATCAACACCTGAAATATTTTGGATTCAATTACATACTTTTAGTAATGTTTAATATAATTTCTCATGTAATTTTCAATGCAAGAACTGATTTTTTTCTCACTTGTATTTTAATTTTATATAAAATATTTTTATATTACGAGTAGTTTCGAAGTTTAAAAGCAATTTCAATAATTTTACTTAATAGTATATTATATCATGAGAGACTAAAGTGCACCATTTAATCCCGCGAGTGGAGTTTGTTGCCTCGAGGGCGAAGCCCGAGGGCAACAACCCCTCAAGGGATTTAGGCACTTTAGTTCCGACGTATATACGCTATTTTTTGCACTTTTGGGAACATTATCATCAAACATTTCCAAAATTTGGAATCTGTCAATTTGAAGACTGACAATTACAACTTATTAAAAACTAAATTGCAGCAGGTCCTGAATAGCCTGAATCAGTTGGCAGTACTGAAGTGTATTGTCAGTATATGTCAAATTCGAGATTTTCAGGTTAAGTTTTGCGCCAGTGTGTGTCAAATGACAAACAAAATCTAATCTACTAACCTCGTGTGTACATAAATTTACCATAGTTACGGTATCATTTTTACTTTAGTCCCTAGGGATTAAAGGAGCTACTTTAGTCCCTGTTTACGGGGAGTAAAGTATCAACTTTAGTCCCGGAAGTGCAAAAAAATTTTTTTTTCCACGACCGGGACTAGAAGTCGGTTTCTATAGCATCAAAATTGTGACAGAGGTAAAACATTTACTCCCTACAGACTAAATAAGACAAAAATTGCCCTTTCATTATGACTGACACAACAATTATGTCAAATTCGAGGTTATCAGGTTAGGTTTTGGGTCAGTTTTGACACAAACTAACGCGAAACCTAACCTGCTAAACTCGAATTTGACATAATTGTGAGCTCTTGTCATAATGACTTACAGTGCCACCAACTTTAAAATTTACTATAGACTACTAATTTTAATATAATTGTAACTAAAATGTCAATAAATGACGTTTAAAAAACGGGTTTTTCGTTTTAAATCTTCCTGCAACGTGAAAAAAATAGTATATACAACTCGGAGAGAATGCTATTTTGCTTCAGTGCAATTTCTGACTCTCCGGCTTCACCCTCGTTTCCGAAACTGCACCTCAGCAAAATAACGCATTTCTCTCCCTCATTGCATAATCTACTATTTTAAATTTAAAACTAATGGCGTGCGTTACTGAGCTGGTTATAAGCTTTTAAACAAGATCGTAATTTGATATTGATCTGAATTTCTTCCTACATCACTTGCAATATTCAGCCAATTAGAGAAACCATCTAAGTAGTCTACACTAGATGCTCAATAGGGTGAACAAAATGTGTTCATTTTTACAGGGTTTCGGACAACACCTTTATTTATAAATTTTTTTATGGTGAAAAACTATACACGAAAATGGACATATCTATTTTATTTTATTAAATATTGCGTAATGAAACACTGGATATATTTTTTTATACATTACTTTCGCAATTTCCGTGTTATTTGCTTCAATAACCTTTTCATTTCTCACAATATCTCTATGTTTTTAAGCTCTATTAACGTATCACTACTTAGCACACCAATCTTGTTTCTTTAATTCAAACCGTTGATGTATTTTTCCTTCTTGGCCATTCTAATCCAGTGTAGGTATCAGTTGCATCAATTATTTTCTGTTTGTTATTTTACTTGTACACATTGTTGCAACTGAACAATTTCTCAAATGAATTTATTGGTGTTCAAAAACTGTTTAAATTTTCTGTTGATTTTTTGGTGGGGCACTCTTAAAGAAGCAGAAAACGAAAAATAAAATAAAATCGGCCTGATAAAGTATATATATAAAATTCGTCTATAACTAAACGTTTTCTCCCAAACAACCCGTAAATTTTTATTGCAGCTGTTCTGTTATAACAACTGATTCATTTTTCTGAAATGTTATACACAGGGTCTTCCAAAAACACAGTGCCAAACCCTCTCAAAGACAATTATTATATAATTAGGTTATTGTCATTTTACAGATGGAAAAGGTTATTAAAGTTTAAATTGGCAGTTACGTTCTGCCTATGAGTAGCAGACTTATTTATGAATCGCTTTTTTAAATTTCTACAGAAGGCTTTAAGGTGGATTGAAATTAGCACCCTTATAATTGTTTTTATCCACAATCACCTTATAATTGAAGTTTTATCCACACTTATGAACCGTCTAAAGTACCACTTTATCCACTAGTTGAATAATAAAATTACTTTATTCTACTAGTGGGATAAAACCATGTTACTTACTACTGCATTGTTGGTAGCACTGCCAAGCTATGCCAAATTCCAAATTTGTAGGTTAAGTTTTGCGTCAATCTGTGTCAAATAACAAACAAAACTAAACCTATTAACCTCTCGAATTTGACATAGACTGACAATACGCTTCAGCACTGCCAAACATTTGATCTTTCGGTACTTTCCAAATTGTCACTATGGCTTTTCATGGCTGTCAATACAAAACGTATGTTTTTTAGATATTTATTGAGTTGTTGGATAAAACGTTGTATTGCATTCGTGTTTTAGTTGCGTTTTATCCACTTAAGAAAATTAAACGCTCGAACTGCGTTCTCGTGTTTAAACATTCTTGCGTGGATAAAACACCACTTATACAATAAATAACTATTATTAGAAGTTCATAACGGACAAGAATTTTATTATAAAAATATATACTGAAAAAGCTTTTATACTCAAATACATGCGCACTAGCTCTGTAAGTTTCTTCGTAAAGCTGATAGTTTTGGTATAAAAAAAACGTTAAGATGCAAGGCATTTTGTTAAATAACTGGTCCGTGAATCATAATGTACTTTATTTAGTTTTGCAACCATAATCTTACCCATTCGCTTTCGATTGCGGTCGTAAAATGGCTTTTATAGCCCTAGGACTTATAAAGTTGCTAAGCAATATAACAAGCACAACAATGTAATATAGCAACACCAACAATCTGCATATAAACCATATCACAACAAAACCTCACAGCGCCAGCACAACGAAGACGCATTAGTCTGTAGTCAAAATACTAAATGCTTAAACTTTATCCATTTTGCGAACCAAAATAAAAGAAAACGTTGTATGTGCCACGTGCCTAATCACGATTATGCCCTTAATACATAAATAACTATTATTTTTATACCAAAAATATAAGTTTGACGAAAAAACTATAAAGCAAAAAGTTATTAAAGGAATAAGGCTTTCTGGTACAAATTTTTATAAAATATAATTCTCTCCCGTTAATAGTGTTAATGTAACCCACTCTATTTAGGTGGTTATAACTTGGCAGTGAGGGATTTAAAAGAAAAAGTTTATACGAAAAATGTCGATGTTTCAACGTCTCCTCTAACCTGCTTAGGTTTTTGCATCATGTTTTTGAGACACCATATGTTTAATAATGCATATAACGTACAGATGTGTCTTCTGCCGGAAGAACTTTTGTGCAGACTTTTCATTACAAGAAGTCACTGAGCTTCCAATGGAAAAACACTTCTCCTGTCCTTCAGACAGGACGCAAACCGTTCCAAGTGCTATTGCAAATTTAACCATGACAAAATATTTCAATCTTAATTATTATTAATGCATTACCAAGAAACTAAGAAACGTTTTTAATATTTTTTTCGACAACCGTCAAAAAAACGACGACGTGAAAAAATGCATTTCCCGCACTAGAGCGCCAAAACTTTTCGCGAAATAATATTGATATACTTGTTTGACGGTTGCAGAAAAAATATTGTTTGTATTACGTGCGCGAAGCGTTTTTGTGCGTTTCTCACGCACAAAAACACTCACTTCGCGCACTTAATACAAAAATTACTGTTATCCTCGACAGTGTGTAAAATAGACTTTTAGTTGGCAGTTTTAAGTTTGTAAAATGACTGTTTAATAACATTGTTCATTAGTTTATATTGTCAGTAGCAACGTGTTTTAAAAGTACACATGCATAAAGCATCTTTAGTCGCTCGCGTTTTAACTGTGCCACACCCCTGACTAAAAACTAGCTTTACGCACTTGTATCGTAAATTACTATTAAACAAATTAAAACGCTCTTGAATAGTCCATTCTCCAATATGGTATTATTGTTAGGGGTGGGAGGAGGAATCTTGAGTCTGCACAATCAGACAATTACTTATTATGGCCACTGTATATAATTATCATGACAAGCTAAAACAGTTTATGCAACCAAGAATACCTCAAATTATTTTGTTGCTACAATTAATGCTCAGAAGAGAATTGTAATAATAAGTAATTCCTATTTAGCTTCACGTTTTTATAAATTGCTTCCCAGAAATATATTGAAAATTAAATCAAAACCACTATTTCGGAAAAAATGTAAAAACGAACTACTACATTACCGTGTAATATTAAGTATTTTTGAGATTGTTAAAATGAGATATTGTAATAAGTAATAATTCATGTTTAGCTTCGCGTTTTTATAATTTGCTTCACAAAAATATATTGAAAATTAAATTAAAGCCACTATTACGAAAAAATGTTAAAAACGAACTACTAGATTTACAATGTAATATTAAGTATTTTTGAGATTTTTAAAATAAGATATTGTAATAAGAAGTCATTCATGTTTAGCTTCAGGTATTTATAGTTTGCTTCCCAAAAATATATTGAAAATTAAATCAAAACCACTGTTTCGGAAACATTTTAAAAACGAACTATGTACTACATTATAGTGTAATATTAAGTATTTTTGAGATTGTTAAGATGAGATATTGTAATAAGAAGTCATTCATGTTTAGCTTCGCGTTTTTATAATTTGCTTCCCAAAAATATATTGAAAATTAAATCAAAGCCACTATTTCGGAAAAATGTTAAACGCGAACTACTAGATTACAATGTGATATTAAGTATTTTTGAGATTGTTAAAATGAGATATTGTAATAAGAAGTCATTCATGTTTAGCTTCGCGTTTTTATAATTTGCTTCCCAAAAATATATTGAAAATTAAATCAAAGCCACTATTTCGGAAAAATGTTAAACGCGAACTACTAGATTACAATGTGATATTAAGTATTTTTGAGATTGTTAAAATGAGATATTGTAATAAGAAGTCATTCATGTTTAGCTTCGCGTTTTTATAATTTGCTTCCCAAAAATATATTGAAAATTAAATTAAAGCCACTATTTCGAAAAAATGTTAAAAACGAACTACTAGATTTACAATGTAATATTAAGTATTTTTGAGATTGTTAAAATGAGATATTGTAATAAGAAGTCATTCATGTTTAGCTTCAGGTTTCTATAGTTTGCTTCCCAAAAATATATTGAAAATTAAATCAAAACCACTATTTCGGAAAAATTTTAAAAACGAACTATGTACTACATTATAGTGTAATATTAAGTATTTTTGAGATTGTTAAGATGAGATATTGTAATAAGAAGTCATTCATGTTTAGCTTCGCGTTTTTATAATTTGCTTCCCAAAAATATATTGAAAATTAAATCAAAGCCACTATTTCGGAAAAATGTTAAACGCGAACTACTAGATTACAATGTGATATTAAGTATTTTTGAGATTGTTAAAATGAGATATTGTAATAAGAAGTCATTCATGTTTAGCTTCGCGTTTTTATAATTTGCTTCCCAAAAATATATTGAAAATTAAATCAAAGCCACTATTTCGGAAAAATGTTAAACGCGAACTACTAGATTACAATGTGATATTAAGTATTTTTGAGATTGTTAAAATGAGATATTGTAATAAGAAGTCATTCATGTTTAGCTTCGCGTTTTTATAATTTGCTTCCCAAAAATATATTGAAAATTAAATTAAAGCCACTATTTCGAAAAAATGTTAAAAACGAACTACTAGATTTACAATGTAATATTAAGTATTTTTGAGATTGTTAAAATGAGATATTGTAATAAGAAGTCATTCATGTTTAGCTTCAGGTTTCTATAGTTTGCTTCCCAAAAATATATTGAAAATTAAATCAAAACCACTATTTCGGAAAAATTTTAAAAACGAACTATGTACTACATTATATTGTAATATTAAGTATTTTTGAGATTGTTAAGATGAGATACTGTAATAAGAAGTAATTCATGTTTAGCTTCGCGTTTTATAATTTGCTTCCCAAAAATATATTGAATATTAAATCAAAGCCACTATTTCGGAAGAATGTTAAATACGAACTACTAGATTACAATGTGATATTAAGTATTTTTGAGATTGTTAAAATGAGACCCTTTAAATCTCATTTTATGTCTTTTCTAATTTTTTCAGCTTTGAGGTATTTTATAATTTTATTTTAGTCTATTTTACTTTATGTTAACTCTTGTTGCTTGCACTGATTTCCACACACAAGCTCAGCTTAGGCTGAAACCATTGTACAGCGGTATTTTCTTTTTTTGTTCCTTTTTTAGTACAGTTCTCGGAATTCTCGTATATACAAAATCTTATTTTATTTAGATTTATATTCTATATCAAAATTGTTATATACTATTGCGAGACGCCTAAAGTCGGGGTAACTGGCAATCCTTTTAGTTGAAACACACTCGGACACGAAGACCAAAGCTACTGTTGCAAGATTAATAAGAACACTTAAGTACAAACACTTGCATTTATTTTTCTGCCGTTTACAGAACACTTAAGTTTAATAGCGTGGTTTCTTAACTTTACGTATTTACATCTTCTTATTAACTAACTTAATTCTGACCAAGAAAGCTCGGTGGGCGTTTACAAAGTTCCCAATAACCTATCAGAGCTGGTCTAAATTTTGGAATTTTGGCACGTACACACGGACGTGATAGTTCCTAATAGTTCTATGAATTTTAAAAGTTTGAGGCTTTCCCACGGTGAAATGTGGTTTGCTCGGACCCTTTGGAAATTACCGCTATAAAGGATTAAAATTCTACTAAAAGCATTTGGTCCCAGCTGCAAATAATTTTTATGATCGAGTTGCAACCGTTGCTTCTTCTAATCACGTACCGGTCATATACATCACTCAATATTTCGGTTTATGAAGTAAACCCTGCATAAACTTACTCTAATCTATTCGTGAGATTGGAATATCTCCAGCTTCCCAAACGAAAGGCACGTTTCTAAACATCCGCTTGTTGTAATTTAAATATGACATTTTTCCTACGAATTTTACCTTAAAATATTATACAGATGGCTTACAGCTAACTAAAATACAGTATATTCCTACATAGTTCATTTCATTAAAGAACGCAAATTGTAACAGTTGCCCCCGGATTAAGATAGTCTTTGGGGTTTAAATCTATCGATGTTTACACCACAAGACGTTCTTCTTTCGCACTTAAGCAATACCAGTCATAAATCTCAGAACTATATGGTCTCATCATGCTTACCCTAATTTAACTAACCTACGTGAATTAACATCAGTTATCTGGTGTAATTGTCAGTACTACTTTGGTTCTCGGTGACTTAACTAAACAAAATACCTAGATAAGGAATCCACGTTTCCGCATTTCTTTCCCGGTTTATAGAGAACAGTGAAATTTAACATTTGTACAATTAATGACCACCGCAGTAATCTGCCATTCTTATTGCTCATCTGCCGTAACCAGGTCAAAGGACAGTGATCCGTTTCTACGGTAAAATGGCTCAGAAACAAATAAGGTTTTAATTTTCCGACTGCCCAGACTAAAGCTGCACATTCGAGTTCACTTGCGCTATAAGTTTGCTCCCTATCCGTGAGTTTTTTGCTCAGATACAGTACCGGATGCTCTTCTTGATTAGCATCTCGTTGCGATAAAGTCACCCCCATTCCTCGCTTCGAACAATCGGTTTGTACTATAAATTCGCGGGAATAATCTGGAGCTCTCAACACCTTACCGCTCATTAATTCGTCCTTCAATCTTTGGAATGCAACTTCTTTCTGATCATCCCATTCTACTCTTGTTTTCGCATTTTTCCGTAATGCGTCTGTAAGTGGACTAGCTATGTCTGCATAGTTCGCGACGTAATGATTGTAATACCCAGTGATCCCGAGAAATGATCGAATATCCCGTTTGGTTTGGGGACGTTGAAACTCCTGTATGGCCGCTACCTTTACCTCCGACGGTTGTCTAAATCCCTGACCTATTTTATGTCCCAGATATATCACCTCGGCTTTTCCCCACTCACACTTCTTAGCCTTTATCGTTAGGCCTGCTTGATGCATTGCCTTGAATACCGCACGTAGATGTTCTAAATGCTCCTCCCAAGTCATCGAATGTACCGCCACATCGTCCAAAAATGGTTCTGCGAAATCGTCCATTCCCTCCAATATGGTGTCCATTAGCCGCTGAAACGAAAATGGAGCAGATTGCAGCCCGAACGCTAACGTCACTGGTTCGAAAACTCCACGATGAGTTATGAAAGCAGCATAGTTACTTGCTCTTTCAGTCATCCCTATTTGCCAGTAGGCTCTTACTACATCGATTAGACTCAGGTATCTGGCCTTGCTGCATCTTTCCACACATGCTTCTATATTAGGAACAGGATGTTGCTGTGGCACCGTAATAGCATTTAACGCTCTGTAGTCGATTACAGGCCTTGGATCTTTCCCTTCAGCCTCCACAATCATCATAGGCGATGAATACTCGCTGTTACTGGGCCTAATTACTCCCAATTTTAACATTTTATCGATTTCTTTGTCGATAATCTCGCGTACCCTCGGTGAGTGTGAATACGCTCGAGTTCGGATAATTTTTTCCTCCTTGAGAGCAATATCGTGTTCCACTAAGTTGGTTCTTACGGGTCGATTTGAAAATAACCCTGGAAATTCTTGGATTAATTCCTCCAAGCTTTTCATTTGGATTTCCGTGAGTTTTCCTACCCCTTTGGCTTGTTTCAACACTTCCGAAGCACTTAAGATTTCGGTGTCATCTATTTCCAGTTCTGGAAGATCGAGTTTTGCTCCTTCTTCCCCAGGTTGTTTGATTACTATCGCAATGACTTCAGCCTTTACAAAATAAGGTTTCAACAAATTGACGTGGACAAGAGTTTGTTTACGTTTTCCCGAAATTTCTTTAATTATATAATTCGTATCGGAAATTTTCTCCACAATTTCTTTGGGTCCAGTCCATTGCATCTGCAATTTGTTGGTCCTGGCTTGCTGATACAACATAACCTTCTCGCCAACCTCGTAATATGAAGCCTTCGCCTTCAGATCATAATAACCTTTTGATTTGGTTTGTGCTTCCAAAGTCGCAGTTTTCGCGATTTCCTGCATTTGCCTTAGCCTATCGAGTAACTTTAATATGTACACTACTACCGGTTCGTTGGTTTCCTTTCCAACCCACAACTTCTTGATCATGTTTAATGGAGATCTAATCTGACGTCCATAAACCAATTCTGCGGGACTAAATCCGTGTGCCGCGTGCGGTGCACATCTCAAGGCGAAAAGCGCTTGATCGATATATTCATCCCACTCATTTCCGTGTTCGTAACACAACGCTCTTAGGATTCGCTTGTATACGCCGTGGAATCGTTCTACTGCATTTGATTGCGGATGATATGCTGAACTGTGTATGATTTTTATACCACATCGGTCAAGAAATTCGGTCGTTAGATTGCTAGTAAATACAGTGCCCAAATCCATCTGGATTTCGGATGGAAATCCTACTCGTGAAAATATATTTAATAACCCTTTTACCACCGCTTCAGAATCTGCTACTTTCAATGGAATCGCGTCAGGAAATTTTGTGGCACTACAAATTAGCGTTAGTAGATATCTGTTTCCCTTCTCGGTTTTCGCTAAAGGTCCTACAATATCCACATTTACTCGCTTATAAGGTTCGGTGATTACTGGCACTCTACACATTGGAGCTTTTTTCTATCAGTGGGCTTCACTACGCGCATGCAAACGTCACAGCACTTGATCTTGTTTTTCACGTCTCGTCCCATCTGATTCCACCAATAATTCTGCTTGATCCTGTCAATGGTTTGGTTACAACCCAAGTGTCCCATCCACATGTTATCATGTGCGATATCTAGCAACTTGCTTTGTAATTTTTCTGGCACCATCACTTGCTCAAAGCTCCGACCTAATTTGTCAGTAATTCTCCTGTGCAGTATTCCATAAGCAATGTAGAATTTTGCTCCATTGTTCTCCTTCTTTGATTCTGCCATCTCAAAATACTCCTTTAATTTTGGGTCTTCTAATTGCAGCATTCTTAAGGTTGTCGGTGTAAGTTGTGTTATGTCCGAGTAGTCGATATCCGATTTAGGTATTGAAAATTGTTCGTCCTTTTCCAGGCTCGGTGATTTATACCCAATCTCCTTTTCCGCTTCTTCTCCCTGTTCGTCGGAATCTTTTCCGTCTTCTGAACTCTTTACTTCGGCATTCGTTTCTTTGTTTTCATCGTGAACCTTTTCCTTTTCCATTATAGCCTTCGCCTGCGCTCTCGTTAATGCGAGCACTTGTTGAATTACCACATCATTTTCCTTCGGCAGCATCTACCACGTTCTATTCGATAGCAGATACGTATAATCTCGAGGCAAACGATTCGCTACAGCTGCTTCAGTTTCCACCTGAATTTCTGGCAAATTTAATTTTACCTTCGCAACTGGTAACGCCACACATTCTTCATTCAGGAGTCCTTGCACATTTATTTATTTAATAGACTGACAAAAACGGGACCAGCCCAGTTACATTTGTCAGCATTCCAACATACAATATAAAATAAAATAATGGCATTTACAGTAGTACATATTATACATAAAAAAAAATGAAATCAAAATGAAATAACGTGTAGGCAACTGTAGCATTTGCAAAAGACAACCAAATCCCAAGTAAAAACGCATCAAGACATTGATAGGGATCAGAATTAAGTTAGCGTAAATATCTGTTAGCGTACAATTTTGTAATTTGTTTTTTAAAGGACGTGTAGGGTGCGTCAAATATATTAATATCTTGATCTGAAAGTACACTATTGATACCAGTGAGCATTCTTACAACAGGCGAATTTTGTCTTAAGTTGGTACGAAAAGGCGGAACATACAGCGCGCCACGCGGCCTTGTTCTGTATGCTGGGACGTATAAACCCACAAGGGGAAGCAAGTTGGGACAATCAAGTCTATTATTGATAAGTTTATAAACAAATAAGATATCAGTTATTTCACGGCGGTGGTGTAATTTAAATAATTGGAATTCATTTCGAATATGCTGAAATGAGTTGTTTTCTGGATAAGAGTGGTGCTTTTTAAAGTATAAAAATTTCATAAACTTATTTTGTACAGTTTCTATTTTATTTTGATATTTTTTCACTTGAGAGTTCCAAACAACTGATCCGTATTCAAGTTTAGGACGCACAAGAGAATTGTAAAGTACCAGAATAGGCTTGGTATTTCTAAAATTAAATGTGCATCTCATTAAGAAACCTAAATTTCTCAACGATGCATTTACTGCTGAATCAATATGTAAATCCCAACTAAGTGTTGGAACAAAGATGACTCCTAAATCTTTGATTTGGAACTCTCTAGTCAAATTAACCTTATTCATATTATACCCAGAATGAATTACAGATTTGTTCAGTGTGTATATCATGTACTTACATTTGGTGTTATTAAAGTATAATTTATTTTTGTTGCTCCAGTCGGTCAGGCAATCAATATCTTTTTGAAACATATCAGTGTCAACAGAAGTGGTGATTTCTTTGAAAATTTTAAAGTCGTCTGCAAATAGCAATCCGTGAGAATATTTTAAGCAAGCATGTAAGTCATTTATAAAAACTAGAAAAAGCAGTGGTCCCAAATTACTTCCCTGTGGGACTCCCGATGTGGTTAAATAAAGATCTGAATTAAAACCCAAAAAGTTAACAAATTGATACCGACCTTCTAGATAAGATTTAAACAAATAGAGTAAATTATTAGAAATTCCAAAATCAAATAATTTTTTAAGTAGGATATCATGATTGACTTTGTCAAAAGCCTTGGCAAAGTCGGTATACAGTGTATCTACCTGTCCCCCTGCATCCAAAACTCTAGTTACAAAATCTGTAAACAAAACTAAATTAGTATTAACCGATCTATTTTCAAAAAAGCCATGCTGTTGGGGTATAATTTTATTCTTAACATGATAAAAAACTTTATTATATAGCAGTTTTTCAAATACCTTAGCTGGGACAGATAAAATTGATATAGGTCTATAATTTTCTACATGTGCTTTATTTCCAGTTTTATGTATAGGAGTTACTTTAGCTAATTTGAATTTGTCAGGAAAGGTGGTTGTTTTTAAACATTTATTAAACAAGATAGTGAGTGGATATTGAAGTATTTCCCAACAAGCTTTAAATATGTAAGGGGGAATACCATCAGGACCAGCTGATTTTTTGGGTTTCAGCTGCTTCAAAGCTGCGGCAACTTCCTCTACTGAAAATTCAGTAATTGCAAGAATATCCACGTTCAACAGTGCACCCTCATCGATAATTTTATTTAGGTCATAATGTGATTCATCTGCGTATACAGAACTAAAATACTGTGCAAAACTATCTGCTGTTTCTTGTTTAGTAGTAGCAGCCCGATCATGAAAGTAGTAAGTGTCTATAGTTAAATTATGTTTTTTGTTGTTATTAACATAGTTCCAAAATTCGTTAATATTGCTACAAACACTATTCTCAACACTATTTAAGTAAACAGTGCGAGCCTGTATAATTTTTTGCTTAATATCTTTTCTGATGCGCTTAAACTCTTGCAGGTGATATTCAGATAAATTTTTACGCTTATGATGAAAATGTTTTAATTTAATATCTGAAATTATTTCTTTAGTGAACCACAATGGATATTTATTTTTCTTATCAGAAAATTTTATTTTAGGAACACAATCATCTAATATTGTGTAGAAAATGTTATAAAAAGCATCTGTAGCAGCATTAGTATCTGCGAATGTATCAATAATATCCCAGTCTGAATTCAGGAGCGAATTATATAAAAGATCAAAATTTGCTTTTCTGTAATTATACTGATTGGTTAATTTTTTTTGGCGTAGACTTTCTGATTTGTTTACTAAACTAATTGTTATGTGTAAAGCAGGATGAAAAATATCAATTGGAACTAGGCTATCAATGTGGTGAACGATATTTACATCTAGCGACCCCATTACTAAATCTAAAGTTTTGCCATCTCTGTTTTGAATGTTGTTAAGTAACTTTAAGTTAAAAAAATTTAAAAATTCTTGTAAACTCTTTGATATCGGAGTACCACCTGCAAGATCACAAGCCGCACCAGTTATGCATGGAATATTAAAATCCCCCAAAATTACAATTTCATAATCAAAAATGTTATGGATATTTTCAATCATATTAAAATATTCGATATATTGAATTAAAGGCGATCTAGGTACGATATAGGCTGAGCTAATAATAAACAACTTGCCACAAATGCTTACCTTAATTGCCAAAGCTTCAGGATATTTATTTACTGAAATAACTTCAGACGCATAGTGAGTTTTGATAGCAATTAGCACACCTCCTCCTTTATCTTTTCCAGTAAGTAATTTGTCACGATCACATCTGAAAACATTATAGCGTTGATCAAATAATTCAGAGCTGTATACATCAGAATCAAGACCAGTTTCATTTAATACAATGCAGTCAAAATTTTCCGCTAACAGATTATTTAAGAATATATTTGTTTTTGTTCTAAGACCCCTAACATTTTGAAAATATATATCGAAACTCTTATATTTCATAATAATTTAATGGTCGAATGTTAATACTGAGTACCTATACGTCTTATTTGGAATCTAGTTGCCGCCACAGCAACTACACAATAAACACAGAATACATATACATATTTCCCTGTATAATCGGCTCCTTTGATTAAATTTGTGTGCACGATATCATAGCTGGCTCCGCTATCTCGTAGTAATTTTGCTTCCGCTCCATTTACTTTCGCTATTATGGTATAAGGTTCTAGCAGACCTTCCTCGTTCTTGCTCTGGCCTATCGTTGCTAAAACGACTTGTGTTTTGGGACATTCCGGTGAACCTTTATAGTGACCTACTGCCCCACATCCAAAGCACTTCCCCGGCCTTCGTCTGTCGAAACTGCGTTTGTCCAAGTTTTCCTTGACAACACCTTCCGTTTGCACCTGACTTTTCCCTAAGTCATTTTTCAAGTTCGACGTCGTTGGCTTAGTTTCGAACTTATTTTTGGATGGCTTGAAGTTTCCATTATATTGCCGTTCCGTACCTGGTCCTCTTTTGGTGACGTATGTGTCTGCATGCTCTGCAGCTTCCTCCATCGTCTTGGACTTGTTTCGGTCCTCCACCCAAAATTTCATCTCCCCTGGCAACGAACTATAAAATTTCTCCAAGCACATCAGTTGAGTTAGCTTGTCGAAGTTTCCTTCCGCTTCTTCGCTCTTGATCCATTCCTGGAAATTGGTTTTTAGTTGGTATGCAAACTCCGCATAACTCTGGTCAGTTTTCCGTTTCCCGTACCGAAATTTCGTTCTAAAAACTTCTGCTGTTAGCTGATATTTCTTGAGCAGACTAGCCCTGACTTTGTCGTAATCTTTGCTGTCCTCTTCTGTTAATCGAGCCACGACCTCATTCGCTGTTGGTGACAACACACTCGTCAATCGAATTGGCCACGATTCCTTGGAGAAGTTCAATTGCACACAAACCCGCTCGAAATTCGTTAAATACAATCCCATGTCACCGTCATCCTTGAAAGGTTGCAATTGTTTTGTCATATTCAAGAACATATTCCTAATTGCATTGACATCATGTACATTATTTTCATTTGCCGTTTGAGCTTGGGCCTGAGCAATTTTCACTTGAGCATTTAATCTAGCTACCTCCAATCTTTCTTCTCGCTCCCTTTCAGCTAATTCTAACCTTTCTCTCCTTTCAGCTAATTCTAACCTTTCTCTTCGTTCCCTTTCAGCTAATTCTAATTTTTCTTTTCGTTCCCTTTCAGCTAATTCTCGTTCCCTGCTAGCTAATTCTTCCCACTTGTCCTTCCGAGGGTTTTCCTCCCAGGCACCTAATTCTACTTTAATGTCCTCTACCGAATGTTGAGCCTTAATCAATTCTTCTATGATCTCTGCCTTTTTCTTTTTCTCCGGTAATTCCAACAGATTAGCAACGTATTTTAATTCGTTCACCGAAAAAATACTGTATTCGGAAACCATTGTTTCTTTTAAATGAAACACTTGATAAAATTTAAATTCTGTAAACCAGGAATTTTGCGTAACCCGTAAATTACCTATCGCTGCTGTAAAAACTTAACTAGTTCACAACCCGTCGAAAATTTACTATTACTGACAACTACGAGCAATACCTGATCCTATTATTTCAAAAAAATATATACACAACCTTACTAAATCGCATAATAAGACCATATAATCCCGAAATAAACAACAAGCATTACTTACGCACAACTGCAATTTTCTGTTTTCCCCGTTGTGCTGTCGTCTTATTCCCATAGATCTGGACGCCGCCTCCCTGTCCTGAAGCCGCTTCCCTGTCTTGTTTCCTGGAGTTTCCGCCGTCACTCACTTCGACACATTTACTGGCTTTTACTGCACTACACTGGTTTTTCTTCGTTGTCAGTTTTACTGACGTTGTTCCCAGAATGCTGCCTCGCCGCCCCTTCGAATGACTGCCCTCCTGTTGTCTGGCCACCTCCACGGATTCCTTGCCGTCACCTCCTCGACGCTAGCTGGTTTTCCAACGTTTCCACTCTTACGTGACGCCGTCCCCAGTCCTCTACGCCGTTCCCGGATTGACCGCTCCCGTTGGACCACGGAATTTCCTGCATTCACTCCTCGACGCTCCTGGATTTTATCTACGCCCCTCCCCGGAATGACCGCTTCCGTTGTACCGCCTCAATTTATTAGATGCTTTTTCTGTCCTATTCACGTGCTTCCCCTTGTATATTTCAGCGCTTGCACTTGGACCGACTTCGAAACAAAGAAATCTTCTGTCGTGCGATTTAAATAAGTTATAAATCACACCGCTTGATCACCACTATTGCGAGACGCCTAAAGTCGGGGTGACTGGCAATCCTTTTAGTTAAAACACACTCGGACACAAAGACCAAAGCTACTGTTGCGAGATTAATAAGAACACTTAAGTACAAACACTTGCATTTATTTTTCTGCCGTTTACAGAACACTTAAGTTTAATAGCGTTGTTTCTTAACTTTACGTATTTACATCTTCTTATTAACTAACTTAATTCTGACCAAGAAAGCTCGGTGGGCGTTTACAAAGTTCCCAATAACCTATCAGAGCTGGTCTAAATTTTGGAATTTTGGCACGTACACACGGACGTGATAGTTCCTAATAGTTCTATGAATTTTAAAAGTTTGAGGCTTTCCCACGGTGAAATGTGGTTTGCTCGGACCCTTTGGAAATTACCGCTATAAAGGATTAAAATTCTACTAAAAGCATTTGGTCCCAGCTGCAAATAATTTTTATGATCGAGTTGCAACCGTTGCTTCTTCTAATCACGTACCGGTCATATACATCACTCAATATTTCGGTTTATGAAGTAAACCCTGCATAAACTTACTCTAATCTATTCGTGAGATTGGAATATCTCCAGCTTCCCAAACGAAAGGCACGTTTCTAAACATCCGCTTGTTGTAATTTAAATATGACATTTTTCCTACGAATTTTACCTTAAAATATTATACAGATGGCTTACAGCTAACTAAAGTACAGTATATTCCTACATAGTTCATTTCATTAAAGAACGCAAATTGTAACAATACAAATACAATGTCACATATTGTTTGCCTTAATCTGTGAATGAATAATAAATAAAATAATAACAATAATCTTAGTAACTGAAAGAATACAAAAATTTAAAACCTGCAGGTTGAATCAACTATCAACTATCAACTATCAACTATCAACAATTAGCTACTTAAATTGCAAGCAATATTTCAAAATTGGTGTTAGGAATTGACACACATAGTGTAACTACATACGTAATGAGTTCTTTTGCTTCTGGCGGTTTCGAGAAAATATTTGTTGGATTTTGGTTTGATAAGGGTCCTGAATTCTTTCAGGTCCAATACTTTCTCCTTCAGACTTTTATGTAGGTTTGTTCCCATGTTATTCTGGGTCTGCCTGTCCACCTATCCACCTATTATGTTTAATAGACATAAATGCCAAGTAGAGACAGTTTTTGGGCGAATATGGACATTGTTGTTCGTTACATGAATGCGTAATACGTAAGACTCTTTTCTGTTTCATGGTATAGTTTTTAAACCTACCGTTATTTAGATTGTTTCTTTAACAGGAACTATATCTGTGGGTTGTTCACTGTTGTGTAAACAAAATGGCTTTGATTTGAGTACATTTTGAAGCTAATTGTACAGCCATTTTTTTGCTAATAGTACACTTTCTGCTCTTTTTAATATTGTTTGAAGAATGTCATACACTTCCATTCTGAAATACCGACAGTTATACTTGAGCTTTTTATTTATACCTTATAATTTTTAAATCCAGATAAGAACTATGCTTAAGTCAAAGTTTAATTTTACTTTTTAAATTTCAAATTATGTTTTTATTTTCTTACAAATACCGAGGATTTTAAATTAAATCAGATTAGATATTTTATATTCGAACTTCTGAGTGTAGCTTATTAGTACCTACATTAAAATTCCGAATGTTTTAGACTTTAATAACCGTTTCGCTCTTTTGCATTTGAATGTTTGCAATTTTAAAATACGTAAAATTGAAAACACCAAATTATATTGAATATTATTATTAACTTTGTATGGATTTGATGGTACGATTTCGGACAACATAATTTTTATTTTATTAGAATTAATATTGTTTCTACAATAGTAGTATAGTTTGACATGTGTTAGTAATTATTTTTCGAAGAAAATACATTATATTAAAAATTATGTTTTAATACCGTGGTCTACAAAATTTATTTCGCTACTTCAAGCAGTTGTTCCTATAAATTTACATAACCCTAAATTACTATCATAGCTCTGGGCAGGGGCGAACTTCGATTTTACAAATTTTGACAATCTAAAATTGCCACTGTATTGTGTGCATGTTTATAGACAATTTTATTTCTGGATCTCTTTGCATAACCCAAACTTTGAGTCACACAAGTTGGCTTGTATCATACGGAATCTTAAATCTGTTATAATAACTATACTCGCAGAAAAAACCGGATTTTAAGTAGAATTACCTATTTGAACTTAGCAATTAATGAGTCATGGGTATCATGACTGCCTACGCATTGGGGAACACAATCTACCGGAAAAAACCTTGGCTTACCACACAACACGCTGGGTTCAATGCTTTCCAGATTCCTTTACTTTGCGAATTTATTGCAAACCTTTCGGACTCATTAAACCTCAATAGACGTATTTATTACTGTAGCTTCTAGTTTTAATTTGATTACTAATACTTATAAAGAAGGTGTAATTTCAAGCTTCTCAGAAACCACACTCGGATAATTGTCCAGTTTTCCACATCTACGCATAAGTTCTTCATGAATGAAACCCATCTTGCTGCGTAATTAAGCCTCAGGAATGATAACCGACTTTACCCGGCTAGCTCTCTGATGTCACCTCCTGTAAAGATATACAGGTGAATCATCCAACGTGTGAATAATTAGTAAACATCCGCAAAATCTCGTGTTCGATAAACATCTCACTCAAGTGCACCCGGATACATCATCCGAAGAGGCTCCCTGAAATTAAGCTGTCATCCAGTAAGCGCTGGTGGTGCCTAATAACTAACAATTTTGTACCCGCGAGCAACGGCCGATCACAAAAGAATTGGTTTGTGGGAACGCGCCCGTTACGTGTAATGTTACACTACACCTGGACAATGCAGGGACATTCGTGGAGGTTGGCAGAACCCAGAACCTTAGAACCACCACTATATATTTTGTCAATTGATTATAGCTGTCGAAACCAACAATCTCCTCAATTAGTTCGGTTCGAAATGATTCTCGCTGATATATAGGATTGGATAAGGCCAAGTTGTACTAATATGTAGAACCTGATAACTGCCATAAAACTTCTAATGATGTGTCGAAGATGTACAGAAGTCGATTTTAACTGGGAACGATGTTTAACGAATCGTTATATTTTACAAAAAGAATGATTGCTATTATCCAAAAATACTACTACACACACAAGTATACAATAACATTCATATTGTTAATTTTATTGGTATACATTTAAAATTGCATAAATTCTTACGTGTTACTTATGTGCTTATAGAATTCGTATTCCTATTCATATTTGCATATTTGCAATCCTTTTCATGCCCCCCATTATTCCACATGGTCAAATGATAACCAACTCCATATTCCGTTATTTATTTGTACTAACAATTATGTTTTAGCATTTATTCACATTTAACATGCGTGACGGTATCATTATCATATTGCTATTTACATTCATATTCATTCCACATCTCTACTGTGAATTATATCAGATATCTCTATTATGAATCAGATTACATTCACTTTTAAATTTATGTTATCTATTACTAATTTATTCATATTGAGATTCCTATTCACACATATATTTTCTTGTACACATTACTAGTCACATTCACATTGATATCTCTATTCGTATTCATACTGTCTTTATTGCATTCAATTTAATATTGCTATTTTTATCCACATTGATATATACATATTTAATGCAGAAGCAACGGGAACTGTATACGAACATATTAGGATAATTAATTGATAAACAAGTCAGTGTAGACAAGGAAATACATCTAACATTTCTGAACATTACAAAGGCTTACAACATGGTCCCGGTAATGAAAATGTGGGAAGTTTTAGAGAGCAAAAACATAAATAGCACTATCTAAAAGCATTCAGAAAACTGTATGATATTGTCGAATCCGATAAAACTCGGTACTATTAAAGTGGACAATGGTCATACACAAAGGCATTGCATGATATCATTAAAGCAATGGAAAAAATACATTACTATGGGAGTACTAGAGATGTATCTGTACGGAACAAAAGATATAATGTAACAAGCTTGACCTGGCTCGCCTGAATGTGCTTAGAATATTATTTCAAGACACAATCGATTTGTGCATCTGTGCACGTTATTGATTGCTGTTATATGTTTATAATTAGTTAAATGTGCCAATGTAAGTTGTAAACGCGCGAATGCTTTTTGTGAATTGCTTGCTCCGTGGCAGGTTGCAGCTTTACTTTGGAAATGTGCTGCAGAAGCTCACTGGCGTTGGCCGAGTGAAATGGCTACGTTGAACGGGTATCAGTAAACGCGGAGCAAACAAATTTTGTAAGGTGTGTCCCAGTTAACGGCGAGGTTCCTACATTCCTTGAGAAAAGCGTCGTTGAAACAACTGTAAGATGACGAAATTTTCCTGACATTTAAATCTGTCGATTTGGAGCCAGGACACCAACGAAGGAAGTGGCTGCGACAATGAGTGACGCTATAGCGAAGGCTTTGCTGGATCGAGCTGCGAAATTCCAAGTCCATGTAGTTTGCAATTGGCATTCCTTCATCACTGCAAATAGATGGTTCACACTGTAATTAGCAATCTAAGAGTGGCCATCATGGCCGGCATCAAGCGAGTTACAGCGCCAAAGGCAGTATGTACATGCTTTCTTGTTTTGATGCGCACTGCGCCTGAGCATATGCGCAATTGACTGCCAGCACAAATGTGGTGTTTAAAACAGCTGTCTGCGAATGATTTAATGTTATGGTTCTGCGCGCTCTGAGCTTGAACAAGTGCGTAGTAGAAACAACTGTCAAAGGTGTGCGTTAATTATGTTTCATATACCTAAATGCCGAGTAGTGACAGTTTTTATGCCAGTATAGACATTGTTGTTCGTCATAAATGCTTCGCGCCATGCTTTAAACATTTCCTCCTGCTATGATCGTCATCGTGTACGTGGTACATACAGCATTCTATTTCATTTTGGTTCTCAAAATGGACAAAATTCAAGAATTCGGTATTTTCGCTACATTGTTGTGCTGGCGTTGTGAGTGCTGTGGTTCCTATGCAGATTGTTGATGTTGCTGTACTACATAGACTCAACACTTAGTTACACATGTTAAAATACAATTTGTGTAATCATCTTCAATAAATATTGTAATTTGTTCAAAATAGTCACTTGAGTAACTACTAGTACAATAGTCTCTGCAATTCGGTACTAGTAGAAGAGTCACTACAATTTGTTTTGGTTGGCTATGAAATGCAAAATCTGACGTTTTCATTGGTCAACTTTTGACAGAGGACACTTTTACCACAATTAATACAATCATTTATATTACCCTCTCCATGTGCATGTAACGAAATGATTAAATATGGGGTAGACGACACTAACCGAAGAAATAACAATCCTATTCTCAAAAAGCATTACAACAGAAGCTGTATTACCCAATAGAAAACTAGCACCGCTATTCCCGTTTTCAAGAAACGACCCAAATAAGCATCAGCATGAGCCAGGCGGAGAGATAGCTTCAGTCTTACTCTCTTAAATCTTATAATGGAGAGCAATATTAAAAGTGTAAGAAAGTAGAAAGTCAAATATTGTGTAATACACAGGGTGCCACATTCACAGCAAACAACAAAGGTTTGCTGAACCAAAAATCCAATAAGATGAAAATTATTATCGACCAAGTAATCAACTTTAAATATTTCGGCAACGAAGCCCTACTTAGAATACATTTATTTATGTAATGATTTATGTTTTAGCTTTTATAGTAATTAGCCCCACACTATTGACAAATTTATTTTATAATGACAAATGTGTACTGTGTCATAAATGACTTACTGTGCAATTATTACGTTTTCTAACTAGATCAGCTTGTTTTATTTTAGATACACAATTGACTTTTATATCAGGTAGGGTCATGCATTAATAATAAGTTTTTAATCTTATTTTAAAATATAAATTTGACATTTAAATATGACGCTACGATAATACAGATCTCCACTTTTTATCTATTGCAAATTAGACGCATTTTCTTTTATAAACTCACTTCGGCAAAAACATCCCACTGTCTCTCTGGAATAATTCACAGGTAAATTATATATTTGCTTAGCTTCCTATGAATATTATCTTCCATTGCTTTCCCAACAAAGTTGGTCACCTTTCGGTAGATTCCCTCTTCCTCATATGGGTCCTCAGAGTGAGCTGCAAGTGGCCTCTGGCGTTGCCTGTACAGCTGGAACGAGGTTCGATGGTTGTCTTTGTTGAAGAGGCACTTCCTTCAGGATTAACTCAACCCGATAACGTCGTAGTCTATGAACCTCCTTTACGTCGGCAAACTCGCAGCTCCAAGAGTAGGAACGGGATCCCAGCTCCTTCTGTGTGGTTTCCTCAAGGTCCTACCTTTCAAGGTACTTCGTAAGCTTTGCTGAATTTATTTATCGTTTTTTATTTCTATTTAGTTGCAGCCCTTCTACTACGCATGTATTCACTCAATAAAACGGTAAATTAACATCTTCTCTAGAAAAAAATATTTTTGTTTCCAATTTGGGAAGTACAAGTGTATTGAGCGCCTTCTAAAAAAAACAACATTTTAATTTTTTTAATCTACAATGCAACCAACGCAATTATTTCATATACAAACATGATAAATCACATTACCTAATTTACATACTATATCAATATTATACATACAATTCACTTTATTTTTGACTTAAATTTTGTAATTATTTAATTCACTTTAAATAAAAATCAATATATACTGAGCTGGTTATCATAAATTTCTAATTAATATATTTTGTAGGTCAGAATTTAGTATCATTACTATATTTCGAGACTATTTCTAGAGTAAAATACTTTATACATTTGCTTTTCCTTCTACATTTAACTAATTGCTAAATATTCCCAAATCTATCAATTATTAAATTTGCTTGTTAGCTTAACATATGAAACTACCTGGATATTTGTGTATGCAAATATTCACTAATACTGCTTGATTGTGATCGAACGAAATTTTTAAATACAATTATTTGATTGGCAGAAGCTTTCAAAAAGAAATAGTCATTTTACAATGTTTACATACATATTCAAATTCACAATTCTACTATGTAATAACAGTTATTATACTTCTCTTTATATACGTATTCAGTAGTTGTATCCGTAGTACATTCTGTATATAGAGAAATACTCGAATTATACAGAATGCACGCGGGGAATATTGCAAGACTATTCCTCGAAGAAATGTCCTCCTTTGTGTACCACACTATTCATTTTTAAAGAGTTTTCAGTTTTTTTTCTGAAATTTCTTGTGTACCTTGCTGGGTTTGCTTTTCTTCCCGCAAATACTCGCTATTGCACTTGGGCAAATATTCACTGTATTCGGTGATTGGTTCAAATTTTGAAAATTGATTGATGGGATTGGTTTATAACAACAGATCAATAAAAAAACCAATTAGGGTAGGCTGTGATATGTGTTATACGTTTGGCAGTACTGAAGTGCATTATCAGTCTATGTCAAATTCGAGATTTTCAGGTTAAGTTTTACGTCAGTCGGTGTCAAATAACAAACAAAACCTACCTTTTCATCTCGAATTTGACATAGACTGACAATACACTTCAGTACTGTCAAACGTATAACACATATCACAGCCTACCCTAATTGGTTTTTTTATTGATCTGTCTGTATTATCTGAGGGGAATAGTCATATGTATTCACCTTTGAAATTGTTTTCACCTCTATGTTTTTATTGAAATGTGTAGGCATAGTCACGATTGCATTCACAATTACATTACATTCGTAGTCAACATACAAAATATCCATTTTCATATTTATATCTGCACTGATAGTCACGCTCATATTGATGTTCATATTCATAATTACATACATATTTATGATTATAATTAACTAATAATATGAGCTTGTCTGTGAATATCGAATATTATTGAAATTATACAACACTTACAAGTCTGATCCATATTTTTCCTATGCGATTTAGTAATGTTCCAAGCGTCTCACGACCTCGCGTATATATTTGTATTATATAATAATAACATTTTATAAGAAAGATTTAAAAAGAAAATAATTTACTTGAAATATATTTGTATTGTCTTATAAAGCTTGAAATATGATTGGATTATTTAAATATACAGAAATGATTATCTGCAGCTACTAATCGTTTTACCAGTTAGATACGTACTTTCCAACTAATAAATAAATCCATTTTTAAAAACAGGAAACATCACAAAATGGCAGCCTGCTTATAGTGATGTAATTACTAAAATATGCAGACAATAAATTATATAAATCATTTCACTAAGTAGATAAATGTGTATATTTAAATCAAATACAAATCATTCTAACTATAGTTAATTTAATAATTTGAAGTTCAGAAAAATTATATTATTGTTGAAATTGATTTCTTAATAGTAATTATTAGTATATTAGATACATAGTTATTTTAAACCCAAAACTTTTGCTATTGTTGTCATTTGCTTAAATGTATTAAAAGCCATTGAAACCAAAGCTTTTCAATTCAATAATTTAATTTCAAATCTTTGTCGATACTGAACAACAAAAAATTAAAAGTTTATTTAAATTACATGTTTTCTGTAAAAACGTTAAATGGTTGCAAAATTCGTGTTAAACTAGTTGAAAAACTGTAAACAAGAGAGTGAGAGAGAGAAATATATTTTATATATTTGAGGAAATATTATACGTTACGTCACGTCTAATTGTAATTTACTGCTTGGAAGTCGCTTAAATTAAATTGTAGAAACAAAAATTCCCGTGCCTTTCATGTAGTATAGTTGTGTAGATTTTATTTTTAATATAACGTAAATCTAGTAACATTAGATTGGCTTTTAGATTGTTCAGTTTCAGTTTGGCTGAAAAATGTGTTTTTTATGTCAGGAAAGCGTAATAAGTTACTTTCGGTATTTATATACGTTCTAGATGCTGATGTTTACTTACAAGATCGACTACGAAAGGCACGCAATTGTAGTAGGCAAAACTCTGTTTGAACAACGACGTTAAACAAATATGATTACCTTGCTGAATCTGAAAAAACATGTAAAACAATATACACTTGCTCGTATCAATGCACCGAGCTGCTGGCAGGTGCTGGGGGCTATCCGAAATAGGGCCCTAACCAAACTTATATGGCAATTACCGTAGGAAACGCGGAAGCATCAGAACTGAGGTAGCAGTTTCTATGTGATGCGAAAACTAATTATGCTGCAGTCGAAACAGCTGTTAAACTCACGGGCTTATCGTCTTATTTACAAACACAGCGTTCCCAAAATGTAATGCAATCCAAACAACTACGGTGCATTCTTATAGACATTGAAAATGAATGTATTGGACCTCCGACCACTATTTTGCCAATAAATTAGTTCTAATCGTTATAACTGCTTGCAAAATAATGAGAAGTGAAATCGGGCCTTCCCAGATTTGATATTTTCCACGGGTTAGGTACTCGTATAACTCGCATAACTAAGTATTCTTAGTATTAATTTTAGAATCGTCTACCATTAGATGAAACGGTTAAAATAAAAAACGAGGATTAAATTTCAACCTACAAAATAAAGTTCGAACTCGCAATTTTAGAAGACATTCTTTTGTGGATGTGATGCATGCTCTGTTCTTTTTCCCATTGTTAAATAAATGATCGTGTTTCGGTTTTTAACACTTATGTACATTTTGTGTTGTGTTTGAATAATTTTTGTTCTGTGCATATGTTTTCTTTTAGATGATTAAAATTGAAAAGCATTGATATATTTGGATAAAAACATCTCCGGAATGTAAGTAAGCCATTAATTATTATTCTTTGTAATTGTTAAAAATTAAGAGCCCCTCCCCCCCAAATACAATTATTACGAGCCGCCACTGCTGTACCTGTACGATTATAATTGATTGTTTTATTGCAATCAGTAAAATTCAGCTTCGCCAGGAAGTTACTCGAGACTGGTGAACCCGAAAACGAAATTCGTGCCCAAGATATTATATAACGCGAAATCTGTTCCTGCCAGACAATTTGAGTGGCTGTTCATGGGCGCCCTGTTTGCAAATCAAAGCGAAACGTCAGGTTAACAAAAGGCCAAATCGGCAACGAGGCCCATTGGGCGAAGACGCCGTGAATCCGATTTGATTAAAGATAACAAGATAACTAACGTTAAAGATTTGAATAATAGCCCTGGAGATGCTATCTCATAATGATACAATACAATGCGAAGCATCGCTGGTTGAAGAAACTCATGCGGACACAGCGAAAGATGTTAATTTGCGGACTGGACGGCTTAAGTGCTCAGCGTTTGTTTGTTTGCCAGTTTTTATTCGCTTTTGTCAACGGTTATAGTGAAAATGAAGGTTTTTGCCGGCGCGCAAAAACGGTCCTTCAAGTCGGTCGTCGTGGAAGTGCGCTTTCAATGAAAGTGGCAGATTTTGGGTGAAATCAAAATGAGATCGTAGCTTCAAAAATTTGGGAAATTATTATTAACATTTTTTGATTGTTAACGGTCATACATACCTTTTATTACCATTTGCAGCTATGTTCATCAAAAGCCTTATGTTAAAATCTTCCTAAACTTATCAGTGACTTAATTTCTAAATAATTTCCAACTAACTAAATGCCGAGAAGTGATTTTTTTTATTTTATTTTATTTCGCACTCCGCCAACAGCCGTAAGGTCAATTATAGGCGTCACTGTACATTTTATGGGGACTTCCAACCCCACTAACGACTATCATAATGTTATTATGATATCCGGGACCAACTTTTTTCCGTGATAGCCGTACCACGAGGTGCCGAGAGATGCAGCCGTGGAACTCCCATCCAAGTTCTGACCAGAGAGAGCGTTGCTTAACTCTGCTGATCGAACGTGGACGCTTGCTCAAGCTACACCACCCGGGACCATTTTTGCCAAGTATAACCACCCAGAACCATAACAGCTAATAAACAGCTAATAATTCCTTCCTAAAACTACTCTACTTACCTTTAACTTGATTAAATATAAAGTTTGATCAAAAATTCTTTTCATCTAGTATGGCTATGGAATATTTCATAATTTATGAATGCACCAATGTTTATATTTAAATGTCAAACTTGACATTTGATTTTTAAGTAATTTATAGTTGCATTCATAAATTAGGGACTATTCCATAGACATACTAGATGAAAACAATTTTTGACCATACCTATATCTAAGTACTATGGCACCATATCTGAAAAGAAAATGCTGGATTGCACAATGTAAATTAATCAATGGCATAATGTGATTTTACCTTACACGTGAGAAGCTACCCCCGAGAGCGACAACAAACAATATTTTTCTCAGAACTTTTATTAATATAATAAGGCGACATTTTCGCAATTTCAATGAATATTTTTTATGTATTCTATTTCTATTTCAAGAAAGTCTTAATATTGGTCTATGAGAGATATGTGGGCATGGGTTTTGATCTTGATCGCTACTGATTATTAGTGATGCAAGAATCAGCTCGGAAATCGACCCCAATAAGAAAGCAATCTGTAAAGAGCTTTACACGCAACTTACCTCGCAAGTGAGGTTCACGTCGGTCGCCCCATCTTTCTTTTTATCTCTTTTACGATGCTCACCCTGCATCTGTTGGATGCCATTTTCATCAAAGGTAAAAACCTGAGCTATGTGCTAATTATTACTTTTATCTCGGTACTTTGGTTCCAAAAGGGCAGATGTCCAAGACGACTAGTTTACAGGAGAGCCGTTTTCATTGTTGGCAGTGCTGATTGCCATCTTTTGACAATTGTTACTATTTTTCTCTTGAATACAGACAATTACTGATTTAATTTGTTTGTCTGTAGAAAAATTATTATTTCACATTTAGTTACAAACATTTTAGTTAGATGTCAGGACAAGCTTGCATTGTTTGGGGGAATCCCAGAAAGATTATAGGATTTTCCATAAACTTTTAAATAAAGGCTTCTAATATACATGTTGCATTGTTCATGTTACCGCATCTTGTACGCCGTTCACACTACAGAATACAAAATGATAAAAAAAGTGTTTACATTAGCGCGTTGTTCCTCCAAATGTATGAAGCCACACGTTCTCATAAATTGTGCCCATGCTGTTGGTGTTGGGTAAGTTTTCTTCCTTTCTCAATAAGGGCGTGTATGAAATCAGCCTGCACATATATGTGGCCTATTAATAAATATTTCTGGTTTATCACTTTTATAGATGGATGAAAATGAAGTATCTACATGTAGATTGAAAACAACATTGTGTTCTTATTCTGTCCCGCACAATTGTGGTAACAAATGATAATTTATCTTTTTTTTAAATTTGTATCGCTGAACTACATTCTCTAACTGACTGTCTTTTATTCAAGAAATATATTGTTTTCGGTTTCCTCTGATGAATTTCTAATGATGTTTTCACGATGATCGCTTACATTACAAATGTCATTTTGTGGAGGTTTAAAGATGAGATTAAATTCATTATGAAATATATACTAATGCATGATATGCTTAACAATTTCTTTATCTGTAATTTGTTTATTGCGGCAAAATTCCTCGTATAAACTGTACATTATACTTATGTTTAAATTTGGATGTAAATATTTTTTTACGCCCGATCAGAAAATACGGAAAATTTTGTAACCAGAAAGTAACGTTTTGCCGGCCAAGATCGGAAAGCGGGCATCAAGGATCGGTAATAGTTATTTACGTGGCAAGCTTAGTAAATTAGCCTTTATGGGCGAGCCGGATTATTTGCAGGGTGAGCGACGTAGGAACGAGCCCTGTAATCCGATGAGCCCCAATATAGGCTAATTGCAAGCGAGCCGCGTACAACGTTTTATTTCCTCTTGCTGAAAACCCTAAAAATTCATATTAGTGATTAATGATGGATGTATCTATTAAAAAAAGATGCTTGTAAAGTCGCGATGGCAACATTTTACAGACACCTGGCATGTAAAGACTCATTTACCGGTCAGTTCAGATGAGATTAAACCTATACAGGCATCTGGCCTGTAAAGATTCATTTACCGAGTCAGTTCAGACGACGGTAAATGACCTTTTAACAAGTCAAGAGGAAATAAAAGTTTGTGCCGGTCCCTCATGCCTTCGTTACTATGGAAACAAGTTTGCGTTATTGTTTGGATAATTCAAATAATAATAGATACTAATGTCACAATTTTTTTGAGTTTTCGAAAATGAATTCGCAAGTTTGAAAGTATGAACTCGGATGTCGTAAAAAAATATTGCAGGATACAAGACCTAAAAGTGTTTTGCAGGTCTCTGCAAGCTTCAGGGGCTCGCCTGCGGCTCGCCCTAGAATCTACTAGGTTCGACCTGCAAAACACTGCTTTCCGGTCTTGTAACGTAAATTACTACTCAGCTCATTTTTTTTCTATAGCAACTCTCCACAGTTGGAAAGAATCTTATGTGCTGTATTCCTGTCCTAATCGTTTTTTCTTATTGTCATTTTTATTCCTTGTCTTCGGTTTGCGTTTTTTTTTTGTCGTATTTTTCTACTATTTAATACTGATAGGGCGTCATCTTCATTATCCTTGCTGTCTCCTTCATTAGAGGGTGAATACTGAGACTGGTCAGATGGATGATAACGGCTATCAGAAGTATTAATATAATTTTTATGATGAGCAGTAATACTACTAACATTCTCACGACTAGGACTTTGATTTATATTAGACATAATTTGGCACCGTTAAATATTACCTGCTTGAATAATTTAATATAGTTCTATTCGGCTATCGCATTCTTCAATTTTCAATGCAGAATACAATTCGCCTATGTTATAAATAACTGTTGTGCTGATTCCATCACCTGCTTCAATTATAACATCTTGAGCAATATATTTTAACTGACTAACATTAGTTGTACAAACATCTTCGTTTATATCAAAATAATTAGTTAAATAATTAAAATTTCTTATGTAAAAGTTCTTAACCTCATATGACTGGAGATTTCAGCAATGCTTTGTTATGATGGAAAGCTTATTTTTAATTCATCTGGTTGTGCCAGGATTAGCAAGTATTTCAGAAGTAAAACTGTTCCATCTCCGGCATTATCTCTTTTTGAGCTCTGTTGCCACCACGTAGAGCACCTGAAGGACAGATTTGTAAGCGGTTTCGGGCGTCCTGTCTAGCTACGCTGGCAAAATACCTCTCTCCGAAGTGTTCCACACCTTTCCCTCGTACTATTTCACTTCGCCAACTGGAGAAAAAACCGCAGAACTCAACCATGCCGTTTGAGCAGTATATCCACGGCTCCTGTGACCTCTTCATGGTTGCCATCTAGGCTTGGACAGCTCCAGGTACCCCCTTTGCGATCTCTCTCGTGGCTTAGCTATTTTGTGGCTCGCGAAAAGACAGAACTATAAAATATACCTCATGTAGATGTTATACCTTATCATAGTATTTACACATGTACAATTCCTGAATCACAGCGATTTGTTTATTGAGTGTTTATTTAGTTTATAGAAATTCCTCGTGCAGCATAGTATCACTTAAAACTAATATTTGTCTCTGTACTTTCCTCATTTTTAACTCGAATATACACACGTAGATGTGTACAATTAAGAATTATTGCAAAAATCAATAATAGGCCACAATAACAAAATCGCTTTAATATGTCGACACCCTAATGACCAACTTAATTAAAAAGTATTATCCCATTAGCTAGGAAAAGCCCGGCCTTGTAGAGACCTACATCCTGAAAAAGCGTAGGAACTCGAATCGGTTCTCAATAGGCAGACGATTCTAATGCTGATTTGTTAATTAACACTGGGTTAATTAAAAATCCCGAGCCTAATTAACAGAATTAGCCGTTAATTGAAACAGAAAACGAATGATAAAAATGGATGACAAATTAATAACGAGGATTCCTGTAGCGCACTAAAAGCAACAGTAACTTGATAAGCGCGCACTGCATGCGACCAGCGAGAGCTTGTTTGCCACATTATATTTTGGCATTTTTACACGGCCTATTTACATAAAATATTAATACGGTTTCTTGTCGCACGATTATCTTTAAGGTTTACACATGTAACTGCGGTATTTGCATATTGCATGAGAAAATTCAAGAGTTTGCCATTGCTTTGCAGTTTGTGTCGTCGGAAATACTTATTTATGTGTAATTTTAGCTTTAGCTTAATAATGTTTGTTCGGAATAAATGGACAATTTGTTGGTTTTACTTGCTTATATACGGAGTGTTATCTATTCATAAATGTTTTCTAGCGTAATCCTTTAAACTAAAAACCTATTTTCATAATACAGCAAACAGTTTGAAAGAAATTTAATTATTTGTTAATGTTTCTGAAAGTAAGAACAATACCCTGAATCTGTAAAGGGGTTTACATGTAACTTCCATAGCGCGAATTATATCAATTTGCAAATAAAAAAGGATTGCAGTCACTGGGATTCGAACTCGAGCTCTCAGGCACTCACTCGGGCAGAATCCGATTACTTATTGCTAGTCCGTCGCTTTAACCCCTAGACCACGTCGGCACAGCAATTGGATTCGCTTTTAGCTGTATTATAAAGGACGCCTTGATATTTTTTCCCTTTTACGACGTTTACACTGTTGGGTTCCAATTTCATCAATGGTAATAGCCTGAGCTATATGCCAAATATTACTTTTATCTATTTCTGAGTAAAAATTGCTAGCATTTTATTTAACATAGTCACCCTGTATATATTTGACCAAAAGTATATCCGCTTTCAAGCCAGGCGGACATATAATCCGCATGCAAAATATCGTCATCCTTCAACAAATAGTTTTTGAGCTATACCTCCAACAGACGGACAGACGGATAGTCATCTAGTAACCCTGAAACGTGAAAATCTACAGAAATCTGGAAAGGTGATTTTTCACGATTACAATACTTCCTTCGTCTTTTAGACGGGGGAAGTAAAAAATGTATGGAGAATAACTCCGTACACGACCATCGTTTAAAATGTGGTATTGAGCTGATATCTACTTTAAAAACAAACATACGAAGTAAAGCAACCAGGCTATACACAACACATCTAGACATATACTGATAGGAATGGTGCTACGCATCTTTTAAGGACAGTAATTTCAGCCCTAACTATTATCCAGTGGATGATTCATCACTAAGTAGTTACATTTTGACAACGCGAGCTTTATTATTGCATACTGACACCGTTATACAAAAATAATGGGATATAAAAGTGTGCAAATATCTGAACAACACTCTCCAATGAACAGTTAATCTTTATTGCAATAAGAGGAAGTCGTATAAGTACTATTTAATTTATTAACTGCTGCAAGGTTTTGGACGACAATCATTGTACAAATCTTTTTAAAGTACTCGCAGAAATGATCACATTCCGTATTAATATTCAGAAGCTCGAGTTACCCGAAACATTCAACGTTAACATAAAAAATACCTAATATCGTTAACTCTTAACAACTATGAAACTAAGAAGTGCTGATCATGCAGCAAGAAAATCGAGCGAGAAATTGGATAAACTGGAAATCGTTAACCAATTTAGAAATTCAGTTAAGTTTTGCGCATTCGAAGCGAAGCTTTGAAGTGATTTGGCAAAAACATAATAATTGGATTAACCCAAATACGGAAATACGATTTTATTTTTTTTTTAAATAGCAGGGGTGCGAGTTGTACTTTGTTCACTATTTGTAGAATAGAGCCTTCAGAGTGCTGGAGTGATTAAATCAACTAGGTGACCACTCAAATACTTCTTAATGGTGAAAAAGGTTTGCATAAAATGATAATTCCGGTAAAATAAGCGATGTTTGGTGCTTTGAATCAGGGGTTATCAACTCCCCCCCCCCCCCCTTCTGACAGTCCACGACGTCAGTGTAGCCATATTTCTTCTAGGAGACAGGATCTTACGTTACAGCGCTTTATGGGGGCTCAACATAACGCACTTTTTAAATTTTAGTTTGAAACTTACCCTCGTTCTTCAGGTGGTATTGCCGTGGCCCTCGTTGAGAACCACTACTTTAAATAATCCTCTTAGAAGTTGAAACGAAGACAAAATTCTAATAGAATTTGGAATGTATGACCACAGCAGTTACAGTCTAATAAATAAATAGAAAATAAAGTAGTAGTTTCATTCATTAAAGAATACTACAATAATTAAATTGGATATTTTCAGCCATTACTAAATGGGATAAATAAAGTTCCGGGTCTTCTTCATCAGTCAGTTTCAGTTCGTTGGTGAATATAAGCCTCCTTGTACCAAATTTTATTAATTTAACTCCTGTATCTTCTTTAGATCGTCTCTACTAATTTTTTTCATAATCTTTTTAATGAAAACTCACGTTTCTACTCCATATATGGTGACTGGAAGGATGCACTGATGATATGTAGCTGCAATTATATAGTATATTTGTAATTACATGCTTTTTTATTATCAATTAGGCTTAAACATTGTAACTACTATAGCTGAATGTGCACGGATACGGCCTTGTTGAGTGAAGCTTGATTTGGTCGGTGCACCGATAGACGCAACTTGCAAACCGAGTCATTCGCTTGCGGGCTTGGCCCAAGAGAGCAGGTCGGTGAGCGGCTGTTAGTGAGTGGTGTCTGCGGTGAAATAATAGAAGCGGCTTAATAAGCCTTGTACTGTTTAAAGTTTGCTGCATAAGTTTGCATGCAGCAGGCAGTATTTTCATTTCAAGCAGACGCCATTTAAACCGTGTACTTAGTAAGTATACAAATTGCAAGGCAGCAACGTAGTTGTGTGGCGTCTATTTAGTTTAAGTCTAGAGCAGCCAGAATATTCTCCTGCATTATTAGTAGGAAATTTTTACGCCTCGTGCCGTTAAGGGTCGATGACGCATTCAAAGACAAGCTCGATCCGCAACGTTACAATTCGCAGGTACCGAGGATTCGCATGTTATTTAATTTCGGTTACTTCCGAGCTCTTGCACGGAGAGTGTATATTCTTATTTTATATTTGTGCTTAGCAATTGCTATTTATTCTAATTCTAGGTTTTAATCCTATTTTCTTTTGTTTTCTATTTTGTTTTTGATGTGTCGTTTAAAGATCAATATTTATTTGTGTAAAAAGTTGTCTTTCCTTGTGTATGTTGTTTGAAATCAGTTTCAACCCAAGAACATTACAGACCAGCCTTCTGTTTTTGGCAATTCGTAATCGTTTGTAACCATGACTCGGGGATTTAAAAGGGTTCAAATAGTTCAAATTAATAAATAAAAATACTAAAGCATATCTCATTTAAATTTAACGTCCCGAATGAGGGGCTAACAAACATCCCGTTACAATTTTTATTTATTTTTTCCATCTCTGAGACTGTATTCAGCGGCTGATCGAATAAACCTTGGATATTTGCTGGACATAAGTGCATAGTACAATCTAGTTTGAATTGTTAATATCAACACACTGATTATACGATATTTTTAGAAAGGAAAAACCTTGCCCTCCAATAAAAAATAGTGATTTTTTTAAAGCGGCTATTAATAATGTGAAAAACTCTTTTTCAAATTTTCTCAGAATGTACACACATAACGTATGCCCGTAAGTGTTTTACATAAAGTGTAACAGATGTGTTTAAGTGAGGAAAAGGTAGGTTTTGTTCGAAATGAAAGCACGATGGCCCAGTATCTTAATTTTTTTGTATCAGGAATGGTTTACTTTAGTTTATTGTAAAAAACTTCTACTCGCTTTTTGCCAACTGCCAAAATAGTCGTCAACCCTTGATCATGGTGTTACCATTTTCTTGTTTGATATATACTTTTAGTTCTTCGCACTATATGCAAAGGGAGGTTTTGTCTTGTATACTGACCATTTTTTCTGAATAAATTAAGGTAATACGTGTATTTTTATAAGAACCAGATGACCCCTAAATTGAAATGAATGTACTCGTATAATTCCGTTAGTGTTTTGCAGCAAAGCTTTTTATCTTCACAAACCACAGTTCACTATGGATGTCAATGTTACGCATGTACCATGACCAATTACTTTTAAATCAGCAAATGCATGACTTCAAGGAGTTCAATGTATTCTTCCAGTAATTGGTTATTCAGTAGTTTACGTGTAAATCCTTCATGCCAAAGGGATGTCGTCATCAAAGAATACACTAGAAAAAACTGGCTGGCATCCGTTCTTCTGACAGGAAACTCCCTTGGTCAGTTATTTTTTGCTTTAGTTGCCCCATTTCGCAGCGGTAGCTCACAAAGTGGATTAACTTCCGCTGGTCGCGTGGTACATGCCTCATTGCAAATTTCACACATTTAACTTCACTGCTGCAAAATCTTTGAGTATGTCCATATCTCTGGCATTTTTTACACCGTGGCAGCATCTTGCTATTCCTTATTACTTCTATTTTTACTTTTTCATGTACCAAATATGATTTTGATATCCATAGTCGCTTCAAAAGGCAAATAAAGGTTTGTTTTTTGGCATCTTCTCTTATTTTCTTGATCTTATTTACAACGCCTAAGATCACGAATTTTCTGTCTAGTAATTCCCACTTTATTTCAAGCAAGCTACAAGCCAGACCGAGATTTCGGGCTATTGCCCGAACTGGTCGGGTCTGTTTATTTTCCTATGTATGCCCAGAGCTGGGTTAATACTTTTAAAAAGTATTTAACTACTAAATACTAAATACTTTTGGAAAATCGAATATATTTAAATACTAAATACTTTTTATGATAGAAAGTAGTTTAATAAACACCTACAATAGTTAACAGTTAAATACTTTCATAAAAGTAATTAAATACTTTAAAAATATTCAAATATTTTAAAAGTATTTAAATATTTTAAAATTATTTAAATATGTTAAAATTATTTAAATACTTTTAGTTTTTAGATATCACTAAAATGCAAAAAAAACTTCTGAAGTATTTAAATAGTAATGCAGTATTTATAATCTTTTTAGCAGTTTAACAATTTTTCAAAACTAAATTTAAAGTTCATAATTTCCTTTCATTCGAATACTTGTAATAACTGTAGTAAGCCAAGTCGTACAGATGACATAACTAAGCTATTTCACATAAATTATTAAAAACCCAAAAAAATGGATATATTTTGGTGTGTGGTGAATGCATAGTTTAGATGTTATTTTATAAATATTTCGGCAAACAAATCTTAAAATCCATGAAATACTTTTTTGATAAAATTACATATATTGAATATTAACAAAAAAGTAAAACAAAGTTAGTTAAACAAATAGAAATTTTAAAACAATATAAACGCTTTTTTTAATTTTTTGTTTTCATATACATAGCAGTTCCTTTACATCTTTGCCATACGTTGTACAGGGCCGGCGTCACACTTTTAGCCCGAGTGGGTAGTAAGGGAGGGGGGAGGGGGGAGTTCCAAGTGATTTTTCACAATACACTCATCTGAAGGGATGAGGGATACAGGGTTATCAAAAATTGATAAAAATATACTTTGAGATGTCACAAAGTTCAATTTATTTTTTGCTTTCGTTTAAAGATACAAATAAATCATTTTCGTAGAGCGAAACAAGACGTTCGTTTTCTATTATGAACAATAAATTCATCCATTAAAGTTTCTAAATCAAGCACATCAACTGAATCCGGGTAGGAATGCAAAATAACAACGTGGTTTAGCCGATTCTGTGCCATAGCCGATCTTAAATAATTGTTTATTCGACGGAAAACTGAAAAACTTCTTTCATTAGAACAAGAAGATCTCGGTACTGTTATTATTAATCTCAGAAAACGCACGAATTCGGGAACCATTTTCATATAATGTTCATTTTCCCTGAGAAAGGACCCACCCCCAATTTAAAATTTCAGGTTTTGTTCGAAAGTTTCGAGTGGGTAATTACCCACACGGATATTTTCGAGTTGGTAGTACCGCCGGCCCTGACGTTGTAGGCCTTCAGCTAATAACAAATTTGAAGATCAATTTAAATTTTTCAGTTCAAATACAAAATTGTCCTTCAAATTTAGCACGTTTAAAATTACGCAAAAAGTATTTACTAGTTAGAAATATATTTTCTTAGAAGTAAAAGTAGTGAAATGCTCTCAAAGCTATTTAAATTAATTTATTTGTTCCTCACTTGTAAACATCAATTTATCAAGTCACTGTATTCACCTTGAAAATGTTTCTTAACTGGCTAGCCAGTAAATTTTTTACTGGCTCGCCAGTTATATTTTACAAGCGTGCTCATAGATAAATGATAGCGTGCAAAGCCAGAGTTGTCTTCTTTAGTATGTGTCATATTGATGAATTTAGTTGCTTGTCAATTTGACATTTTGAATAAATGGTAAATTTTTAGTTATTTACAAGTGAGGAACAAATAAAATATTCAACAATACACGCCAGGTAACCATTTTTACTGGCTCAAGGATATGACAGGCTCGCCTAACGGCTCGCCAGTCATCCCAATCCTATCGCCAGTAAAAACTGTTTTACCTGGCTTGTAATGTTAAATACTATACCTGTATTTCTTAAAAAAATATATTTCCAACTAGTAAATACTTTTTGCGTAATTTTAAACATATTTTAGGTCATCATTTGATACTATTTAAATACTTTGAGAATATTTAAATACTCTCAAAGCATTTAAATACTCTAAAAATAATTAAATAACCTAAAAGTGTTTAAATACTTTCAAAAATGTATTTAAATACTAAATACTTTGCAAAGTATTTGCACCTACAAATACGAATACAGCCCATTAAAAAGTATTTAAATACCTAGTATTTAAATACTACAAAGTATTTAAATAAAAAAAGTATTTACAAATACAAATACTGCCCAGCTCTGTGTATGCCATTGGCGATTTTGTTCATTCGTGATTTTGGTTAGTGTTCTATACTCAAGTTCAATATTTAAATTGATCTTGGCCTGTTGTTTATTGTGATGGTTTTAAAGTTCAGAGAAAATGGAGAATAACAACACATATTACACTAAACAGAAATGGCAATAGGTATAATTTCGATAAATAAGCGGGAAATCAGACCGTCATATAATGGTTGGATTGAGGACCTCAACTGGTTAAGATTCGGAGTCTCTTAGTATATAAAATGAAACTAAAACCTTCGTCATTGACTCTATCTGCTTTTGCCTTTATTTTCAATTCTCACCACCGAGAACAATAGCGCATTGATGTTCGGTAGTTCAAGGATCGAACTGATCGTGTGTCACGGCGTCGGCGACCAAAGTAAGGTCGTGGGCAGGTTGTTTACAGGGATCAATGGGCATTATCTCCTGTTCTCGGCAGATTAGAACCCAACGCCTGCTTTTAACGCGTCTAAATCACGAGCAGAACGCGAGATGCGGCGTACCGTTAGCCCGTTCTGGAAAACAATTTGGCGAGAAAAAAAGCGCCATAATTTTCGAGTATGACGCAAAGTACGAATTTTACGTCCCCATGAAGCTGCAGGCCGCGTGCGTATTTCATGCGAATGCGGTGCAACGGTTCTTGGCGTGTAATGTTTGCTTTGCAAATATTACTGTAAATCAAAAGCTTGATTTGTGGACATGTTCTAATGATATACGCAGCTGTTTGCTAATATATTCATTATGTTTAATTAGTGTGAGCTTCGATTTTTCACGTATGTGTCGCATTCTGGGGAACACCTCGCACTACAATTTCTTCCTCGTCGGAAAATGCGTGGGAACATAAACTTTGACGATTCGGAATTCAATTATGGAGTTATTAACTTTCAGCCGCTTTAATTGGCTATTATTGCCGTCAACATGAACAACTCGGCAAACATACTTAATATATAAATAATGCTCGATTGATGGCTTCCCACCCTTCCCTCGTAAACATCCGTTCCTGCAATATTTAGAAGCAGAAACGATCTTTACTGTTGTATTAATCTAGCAGAGTTGCAATAACAGATTGCAATTGATTTCAATATAGTTACAGATAAATACTAAAATAGAACCAACCTATTAATAGATATATCTTTTAACCTGTGTACAATGTATTATTGTTGGTTCTTTCGTATCCCAAAATGTTGTCACTTTGACTTGCAGAGAATCTGAAAGACCAAAACGTTCAAAATGTAAACACGATATTCAAAAGTAAAATTCTCACTTATCCTAAGAAATCAGTTTACACTCCTAGTTTTTAAATTTTAAGTTTTACACATCGGAACTCTTAAACTTACACTTCAAATTTAAAAATAAAAATTGCGATTTGTTGATCAAAAATTATTATTCCGTGCAAAATACAAAAATATATTAATTTTTCAAGAGATGTTCTTGTTTAAAAATTGCAAGTAACTCTGAAAGAGTTAGATATCTACAGTACTCGTAGTATATATTTAGTTAAAGAACACGTGTAACAGCTTTAAACGAGTAAAACAAGAAAATAGGAAAATGTGTAATTCAAAATTGCAATTTGCTACACAAAAGGTTCAATTCTATATAAAATAACGTTTTGTAGCCCGGGACAATGTATCCGGACAATCGTTAAAAATAAATTTGTTTTATGCTCTGTGTGCGAGTGGATTGTCGCCATAGTCGATGTGCCATAGTTGTCAGTCCTTCGGCGTGAAATTTCTTGTTATAAATGACGCCTTACCCTCCCTTGTTTATTAGAACGTTCGTACGTTTTTCTTCGCTTCTGCGGATTTAAAACAACGGCCTTAGAAGATTGTGTAATTCCTGAGGCAACGCTTCATCCTATTTGTTACAAATTATTGCGAAAAATCGCTGGCAAGATGGCCGCTCCTGTCTGTTTTTATTTACCTCCAATCCAACGACCAGTTGTCACTGGAATCAGTTACGTCGGTCGAGCTTGGAAAACTTCAAACCCTTCCTACATCACCCTTAAGGTCAGCTTTCCCAGCGAAATCTGAATTGTAGGCGAGCTTCCCCAGTGACGTGCCTAAATTACGAGGCGCTTGCTTAAACAGCAATGAACTTGATTTAAGCGTGAGTAGTGCATAGCCACGGTTGTATTTATACTTTACATTTCCTGTTATGCAACCCCAATCATATAAACCTCATTTATTAAGCTACATATTTGGTTTCTTGAATAAATCTACCATTCATTTAAGCAGCAATTTGAAAATTCTGTTTAGTTTTTCATTGGAGAATTGTTAGGAGATTATAAAGGAAAGTTGGACTCAGACAGCTAAAGCATTCAAGATTTCAGTTGAAAAAGAATTAAGCTTTCACGTAATTATATTGCACCAGTACCCACTGCCCCAACCGTGGATGAGGCAGATTCATACAGCTATAAGTTAAGTTTCACGGTGGCGCCCTAGCAATCATTGAAGTTTTCACTGTAATAAGACGGAACCAAACATCAAGTGTGTCGTGGACCACACCATCCCGTGAGCTTGACTACAATCTGGGTCTTCATACCAATGCCTCCCAACGCAAACCGACCTGTTGTAAATGCGGTCCTGTTGTCGTAAATTTCGATTATAAAGTAACAAATTGGAAAAAGGAAGACCATTATAATATTATAAACGTCAATAGGATTTAAGAAAAATTACTGTTAATAAAATTATAAAAGAAGTTTGTGGCAAAATTATATTTTTTCAAAAATTGTAATTTCTTAATCTCTCCCCAAAGATCCATATCTGAAGTAAATTAAAGTGTTGTAATATGTAGTTTCCTACAACTGCTAGGACTACCACTATAATCAGTAATAGTTGTACATGAATGGGAAATGTTTCTCAATTTGGGCTGCCAAATTTCCATTTAATTCTTGACTTCACTAGCAATTCTCTTCAAATCTCTATATCTCTTTAAAAAAATTAAATACACGTTTGTATTTTTTTCCAACTACATAAATATGTTAGTACTACAACTTAAAAATAGGAGCGTACCGCCGTAGACTAAATGGAATCACTATGATTTATAGTACAAAAGTTAGATTTATATATAATACGGGGTGTCTCAGAAAGAAATTTACATTTAAAAACGCCATAACTTCTTTATTTTTAACTTATTTACATAGATAATTATAAAAATTGAAAAAAAAATCTTTGCAAATTAAGTGCGAAAAATTACATAGGTTAGATGTTGCCCCTGACGGCGTATGCACCCTTCCAAACATACCCTTACCTCACCGGTTAATTTGTGTACTTTTCTTGTGGTTTGTACTTTGGCGATAAATCTTGTATAGTTTGTAAACTGGCTAGATAGTATGCAAACCAGTCAATATTCATAGCTATTTTAGTAGAAATATGATTTTCCATCAAAATAGCCAGACATTTGGATAGTATACTATCCAGCTAGCCTATAAACTAGCCAAGTAAACACTTTAACCGTAACATATATATATTTTTAAATTAAATAGCACTTAAGCTTATTTTTAGTTTCTTTTCAATTTTGCTGTTAGTCCCTCCTTTGTCAAGCCATTTGTTCGCCCAATGAGATGTATCTGTCATAAACAAAAACCTGTGCCAAGCTAAACTTTTGATATTAAATCATGAAACAGTTGCATTTTGCCCTTACAAGATAAGCTGTGTAATTTTGTACTCTATTCAACAAAAGAAAGTGCTGGTTATAATAGTTAATAGTATATTATGTTATTAGGAGTAAAAGTGATACTTTGTGTGACGATACCTGACGCGTATGACTGACCAACGTAAGCGAGTCAGACAAGTCCGGGCGAGGCACACAAAGTCACTGTTACTCCGAATAGCATATGCTATTTTATTTTCAAACGCCCGAACTAATATAAATAAATATACTTATATGTATTTCAAATATTACGATTATCGAGAATTAACCTCTACGTTAGTTCACGACAATCAAGAATGCCAATGTCAAAAATATTCGAAGCTGATCAAGTTTTGAAGTACTCTTACTACGCCGCCGTAAAAGTAACCACTTTTAAGCCTAGGCATAAAAGTAACGCATTTACCTTGTCTGAAAATAAAAATATTTGTGTTTCGTTAAATACGTAAATAAGAGATCTCTTGTTTTGGAGACCAGAATGAACGCGAAGATATCTTGTTCAACTATATTGAACTATAATCAAAGAATTCATTTTATAAAGCATACGTTTTCTTTGAAGAGGTTGCCAGGTAGTTTCAAATCATTGCTGTAATAAAATTAAAATGCAAAGAGCTACTTCTCAAAAAGCTTGCTGAAGTGTAGCATAATGCTATGCCTTAATTTTGAGTGTTCATACGTACTTAAGGTGCATTTTACTCTGAAATTAAACGTTTTATATTTTGTAATACATAAAAAAAATCAGTATTTCTTTTAAATATTTTTCTTGCATTGGTTTAATGCTCGCAGCAATTCCAGTTTCATAACTAAGCCACAAAAATGAAATAAAGATTCAAATGGGCACAGAATTGGAATTTTGTTTATTGCAACATAAATTCAATGTTATACATTAAGAAATGCACAAGATATGATTAGCAGTAACTATAATTTGATTGACAGAGGTTAGCATTAGATAAAATAGTTTCGAAGGGGTTACGTTTAACTTAAATATTCATAATTGATGTTCGTTGTGGCAAACGCACCTTAATTTATGTCTGACAGATGTGATTTTGTAATGTCAATACAAGATTGTGAATTTAATATGATACAGAGATGTTTAGGGCGTTACAAAAATTATATGAAGCGTTAAGAGTTCAATTTTATGAGGCTAATAATCGGCAAGGCAGCTGACGGGTAGGAAAAGCGGTGCAAGAAAGAATAGAATGCATAGAGGAAAAAATGCTAATAAAACTCGTAAAAACAGTGCAATTAAAATTAATAGTGAAAAATCAAAGAATTGTTAGGTTAAAAGTGCTTCGATTTGACATTTACACAAAAACAATTTTAGTTTCTAAGGAAAATAATGTATAAAAACTTACTGAAAATGGTTGTCAGAGTTGGTAAGATACGAGATGTTCTTTTGACTACCGAAGCCCTAAAAAAGATAGCTGTGTGCAAGTGTGGCTGGTAGAACTTGTATTATTTTCAATATTAAATGTTATTTTTGTGAGCCAAAATTAGGTGTTTTTGATCACCAGTCCGCAGAGTGCCTTTGTGTAAAGTTTCATCGTGTTAATAAGTCCCAGTGAAGCGGGAGGTGCTCGCAAAGTTTGACCAGGTGAATCAAAATTCCGGGCTGCTTTTCGAACAGTTTGAGGCATCGGCCAGCTGAATCTTGTGTGCATTGTGAAGAGGAGACCTTCCTTTGTGTCTACGTTCAAAAAGCAAAAGCCAGGATAATTCTT
>OW679196.1:14279371-14374503 GCA_940337035.1 Agriotes lineatus | reverse complement strand
TTAACAAACCTTCTTAGACAAAATTAGCGTTAATATACCCCGATAGCCAATCTTATCATGACATACAACAGAGAAATTAACAAGTAACGACGGTACTAACGATAAGAAAAATATCTGGTGTGATATACGCACACAACTTCCTTTTACAGTGATCTTATAATTAGCCAAAAATTTGATTTTAAATTTTTAAGCATTTGTAAAAAAATTTCAAAAATTACAAATTTTACAAAAACGGTACATAATAGAGTGTTAGTTCAAGAGACAAATTTTCTCTACAATTTTAAGCTGAATTCAAAAATGTAATAATATACCGGGTGTTCTATTTAAAATAGGAGTTTAAAAAAATGGAAAGAAAAAAGAAACCCATCTTAGAAGTATTCAACTGGAAAATCACCTATCTCACATCAATACACATTAAAAATGTAATAAAAATATAAAGTTTAAAAAAATCGTTGGAGCCGTTTTTGAAAAAATCGAAAAAAAAAAACTGAAAAATCACAAGAGTAAACACCTACTTCCGGTTATGCGATTTTCTTCAAAAGCTTGCTGTCGCATCTACATAGTACACAAAACTTATATATGAAGTTTCAACGCCATACCTCTTTCCGTTTTTGAGATATTCTGTTCACAGACAGACACACAGACACACAGACACACGGACAGACAGACAGACACACAGCAGACCAATGAAAAAAAATGTGTTTTGGAATCAGGGGACTCTAAAACGTGGAGATGTGTTAAAAACTCAATTTCGAATTTTTGGGGTGAATCCAATACTTCCTTTATTGTAAAAGGAAGTAAAAATATAAAACAAAAAAAAATTGATGATGATATTCGAATTCTAATAGCAAGACGAAGATTTTTAAAGAATGATAATATAAAAGAAAAAATCGCATACTTAGAAATTAATAACCTAATTCGAAAAAGAATAAACGAGTAAAGAAAAACAGAAACTTAACAATAGAGGGAAATAAGTACTACTATTTAATAAAGGCGAAATGTTATAACTAATCTTGAGGAAATGTTGAAAATTGTAGAGGATTTTTATAAGAAACTCTACAACACAGTTAAAGAAGAAAAACGGTTTGTCTGAAATAAATGAAGAAGAAGCAAGAAAAGATTTACGGGGTATTAAGAAAAACAGAGTGCCGGGAAAAGATGAAATAACAACAGATATGATAATCAAAGAAGGAAATCAATTAATTATAAAATGCTACTTTACTTTCTGTTCATTCTCGTAACGTTAGTTAGTTCAATCAAGCAGCAAAGGCATGTACAAACAACTGTTTGACCTACAATTAAACGTGAACAAAGTATAAGAAAAGTCATAAAGACAAATGTAGAATTTAGTTGGACAACGTAGTAACAGAAACGAAAAGGAGTACATCTTTGCCATGTGGACTTTTGATGTGTATGAATGTGTAGAATTGTGAGCGTTATTGGAAGGTGTTACGTTTAGAGTTGGAAGCGATGGATAGAACTTTCATAAACTGAGAATGAAAGTTGTGAAGTTATTTATTAAGAGTATTTATACTTTTATATTTAAAAAAACAGTTGATTTATACAAATGTCAATTTAATTTTTAAAAATGCAAAATTTTAACAGTAACCAAGAATATTATAGTGCCTAGGCTGAGTGCTAAGAGAGAGGTTTAGTAAAAATAATAAACAGTGTGTACTTGTCATAAAACAAAATATTCACAAATTTGAAATGTTAAATTAAATCAGATTGCATTCCATCATAAAAGATTGAATAAATTATCTATTAATGTCTTATTCTAAAAACAATGTGTTGTTAATTGATACTTTGAAACAATTCTTTGGCTCAGCTTATTTGTTTCGCCCTTTACCCATCTATTTCAGGCCAACCTGTATATTTTTACTTGAGTTATAATCCACTGTATTTCGAATTATTTCAAATTTTTAGTCTGCTCATTTTGTACCGATTCTGTAAAGCCCGAATTGCTCGTTATCTCGAAGCTCCAGCCTTCAGCTGTTTTTCGTTTGTTGGCTGATCCGCGGGCATTATTTTCCTGCATTTCGACGAAGCAACTCGCTTCTAAGAAGGCGTTGTGTGTGCCTATTTCGCCATGACAACTAATTTCGTTTCCAAGAGCTGATAATCCGAATCAGGTACGATGGCGCTTTTCTGTTTGTTATTCCCATATTGATTACATTTTCTTTAGCTCTTAAATAATAGTTTAAACCGAAGAATTTAATATGGGACGCAAGGTCGCCGTTCTGCTTTGATTTTCGACACCGGCTAATGTCCAGCCTAACTGTTGCAATCTGGGAAGTGATTCCGCTTCAATTGGGGGCCCATTCAAGGTGCTGTGACCATTTGGTATAGCAACCCCTGACCAGTTTTTCCCGTCAACAATTGGTGGGTGCTGGAAACTCCAGGTTAGTGCCGCCCTTGGTGGTAAATTAGTGTATTGAAAGCAGATGGTTTTCCCGGCCTGCAAGTTAATTTTGGATCGGCTATTCCACAATTATTCGACGTCAGATTATATTCGATGCCTGGAATTTGCATACCAAAACCACCAATTGTTAAAATTTGTATCTACGCTTATCATTATTATCAACCGGTAAAGCTCAATTTCATACATGCTTTTGTTTTTTAATATTTAACCTTTTATGCATATATTTAATTATGATTAATATTAAAGCTACGATTTTCGTGTATAATTGAAACTTTTGTAAAAGGAGCATTTACGCCTTTTGAACTCAATAGCCTGAGCAGGAAGGTTTAATGATATGAGAGTGATAAGCTTATCCCTTCATTAAGTTTGAGGTCACAATTCACTTAGTAACCCGAAAGGGGTTTTTTGCTCTTTGTGCGTGTCGCGAACTTCAGTTATTTGCACATTTTTATTCATTATCGAATTACAATTATCGACTCTACAAGACTTTTTTTTTATTATTAAATAAACGCTAGTCACTTGTGGTTTATCCTTTATTATTTTAAATCGTTTGATTTCTGGCGCCCATTTCTTTTTGAAGATATTGCAGGGAATACAGCTGATGATTAGAATCCACGACCATATCGCCGAAATTGAGTTAGCTCCGCCATCGCGGTAAGTGAAGATTTTTCAGAGCTTCCGTGTTGTACAAACTATAGGGGGGTTGATCTGCGAGTTTTCTTACTACCATTGCTTAATTTTAATTAATTAACCGCAAGTCAGCATCTTTATCGTTTCACTTCCAACGTGGGGCCTAATAATGCAGTATCAACAATCTAGAATGTGGGGTATATGATGGAAAGAGCTGTTGTAAACTTGTAGTGATTCATAAATTAGCTGTAGCAGAGAATTTCTTAATATCAGAGAACTAAATATCAGAGAATGTCTTAAAAAGCTTAAACTAATATTGTATATGGAAGATTGGATTGAATTTCTCCGGAAAGACAAAATTTATGATAAATAAATTAAACATATAATATTTACTTGAAATAATTTGGAAATGAAAATCATAGGAGCTGTTAAGATTTCACATTTAAAGGTGACAATATATAGATATTTTTATCCAAATCTTTCAATAATTAAAAAATGCCAGTTTCGAACTCGTGACCTTTATCTCAGCAACCCAACTCTTACCATTACACCACCATGCTCCGTAGCTACCCGGCTTCTTAACGGCTATTACTGGTGTCTTAAATAGAAGTCGAAAAACGACTATCTCGCCTAAAAGCTTTTCCGTTCTTTGCATTAATATTCCACAAAAACTGGTTCGGCAGTCATCTTGATACATTATGTCATTCTTGGCATAGCCTGTTTACATCCATCTGGCGGGACAACTTTACTAAACTGCACTTTGCGACGTTCATTTAACCTCAAAGCGGTCGCTGTCTTCACATTATTGATGTAATTCCATGAAACCTTTCATATAATTTTGGTTTGGTCGCATTTGGTCAAGCGGTTGTGGCAAAAATTGTAAATTAGTAAAAATGGTCGGATCCAAAAGTAATAATTGTATGTATGTATTATCTGTAACCTCATTTACCTTGCGGTGTAGAGGCTGCTGCTTTAAAGTAACAAAATCCTTCAAATTCCTGTTGCTTCTTTTACATGTTTATTGCTTCTGAATTATTGCAGGTAGTTTTGTGCTTCTTAAATTTTTAAATATAATGTGTTTTCTTAATGGCATTTTTAAAATATTAGTCGTTAAAAAATATATGTTTGAAAAATCTTCGCAAACTCCGCTTGTTATTTTAGAGGGACGAATTGATATATTATTACGATGAACACAAATCGTTTTCGCTCTTTAAATATCAAACATTCCAGCAAAGGAGATCGTCATTCACCCCCTTTAGCAGAATGCAACTCCCTAGAGACAAAATGAATAGCAAACATCCCACTCAACTTGTGTCAAGAAACGTGTCTGCCAAATATTGACACTTTTATCCAGGAAAATGCGAATGAAATACGCGAGCAAGAATCTACTTCATTTCTACACCTTTAGTGCTTTAGTTTTCTCTTGCTTGGTCGCAGTTATTTCTGGAAGGTAGAGTTGCTTGACCATTTTAAATAGCAACCCAATTGAATTAATAATGTTCATCTTGAGATTAACAAAGCAAAAACTAAATTATACGCAAGTAAAATAAATAAGTCGTAAACCACAGATATAATATTTATTTAAGGAGATAATTGTGTCAAAATTGTTCAATAAATTATAAGAATATGCATGATTTTTTGTTGTATGAATAAAAAATCATTTTGTCGCAAAATATTATTAATTAAACGTTTCGCTAATAGTATTACCTTCTTCAGTAAAAAAATTGGTACATTGTTTAAGGATGTTAAGTTACAAAGCTGAAATATAATTTCGAACAAAATTAAAAAATCTAAAAATTATAGTTACATTTGGTGTACCGGGTGACAATGATACCAAGGCCGTGCCTGTATTTCCGTTACTTATGAATGAATTTGGATGAAATTTGATACAAGGATACTAGACATAATTTAGGATTGACATAAAAGTATAATCAAAATGGCCGACTTCCGATTTCACCGGAAATAATACTAACTTCGATTTTTTAAATGGATCACCCTATATATTTTATATTCTTCGCAATCTACGACTCAAATTGCATACACCAATGTTGCCGAATTTGCTTAGGTATTACACAGAAATATTTAAAAAATTTATTAATTAATTATTCTTCAATTTTAGATAAAAATAAAGTAGTGCATGATGCATATCGTTAGAGTGGTAATCAAATTTGCTGTTTAATGGCAAGATAACCCTTAGTAGGTGCCATTAAAAAAAAGGTTTTGTTCTTTTATGAAGGGTTTGTTATTGACTTTATTGATAAAATACCTATTATTATTAGTTGCTAGAGTCAATTGGAACATATTTTTCAAGTCACAGCCTTCTACCGTAAAAACTAAAAGTTGAATAAAATATTTTTTTGTTTAAAATGAAAATTTGGTGAGTCTAGTATATATAATTTGACTTGTAGATTTCGATAAACATAAAATATACAGGGTGTTCCATTTTAAAAATCAAAGTTGTTATCATTTCCGGTAAAACCGGAAATCGGCCATTTTGACTATATCTATCGGTCAAACAGAAATTATCACTTATAATACCATGAGTAGTCAAAGTTATGTCGACTATTTTTGCAGTGGTATCACGAATGTGCTATCGCACTCGTCCTAATCCCAAGCGCAATGGACATGAGTAGTGATACCACCTTAAAAATAATTTACTTAACTTCGACTAAGAATGGCATTCGAGGGACTATTCAATGAAGCAAACTACTTTTTCAAATTAGTTTTCAGTAAATCTAGCAACAAACTACGCAATTTCTATACTAACAGAACACTAATATCGACTTTTTCTAATAAAAATCACATTTGTTTAAAATAGTCACTTGAATACTTTCTAGGAAGATATATCCACTGATATTTTTTTGATTGGTCAAGAAACGTCAAAATTCTGAATTTTTATTGGTCACTTTTTGACAGATGGCAGGTGAATTGAATAGTCTCTAGTATTTTCATATAAAATTTTATCCAAATCAATTCATAAATAAAGAAGATATAAGCATGGCCCTGATTTCATTGTCACCCGGTATACTAATATCAGTGTGCAAAGGTCAGTTTGGCCCAGTTTAAAAATATTGCAATTTTATATTTAAAATCTTATGTTTTTAAGTTATTCTGTGTTACATTGGGTTTTTGTTAATGTAGTTATTCTAGTTACAAAGAGCTCAACATCAAATTCACATATAGCAACATAAGGAATGTATGACAAATCTAACAATATCAAGCCACTATTTATATATATATATATATATATATATATATATATACCGGGTGCTGACTTGCGCGACGCACCATAGGAATTTGCATAGTAAATTATTTATGTTCAATTATTTGCTCCCCTAATTACTTTAGAGTTAAAGTGTAAATATATTTTTTGTAGAGAAAAAAATACTGCATCCATTCATACTGTTGCTAACAATTTTTTATTTTCCGGAACCGAAGGAATGCAAAAAACAAACTAGCATTTTTACAAAAATCAGTGATGCCATGGAATTATTGAAACAAGCCAATGCCAACGCAAATGCGTGCGGCGCGACAATATGTGCTGTTTGTTTGTTTGTCATTGATGTTTGACGTTTATAATAATTCATTATTAATTATGTTTTGCTTAATGTCTCTAAGGTACCTAGACCTTGTCCATAACAAAAATGGTTTTACGAGTATGGTGGACGTTCATTAAGTAGGTAAGCTCCTTGTTTATTGTAAAATATCCGTATCGGCAAATTCCAAACAGTACAACCATTAATAGACTGATTCATTTTAAGTTTAAGACTACAGCCAAGTTATTAAATAATTGTAGGTGCAATAATGAGGTTCAGGACTTACACCAAAATAAGAAAAACGACAATACGTTCAATCTTTTGACGGCAGTGACTGGATAATCGCCCCGCACGCACTTGCGTTGGCATTGGCTTGTTTCAATAATTCCATGGCATCACTGATTTTTGTAAAAATGCTAGTTTAATTTTTTGCATTCCTTCGGTTCTGGAAAATGAAAAATTGTTAGCAGCAGTATGAATGGATGCAGTATTTTTTTCTCTACAAAACATATATTTACACTTTAACTCTAAAATAATTAGGGGAGCAAATAATTGAACATAAAGAATTTACTATGCAAATTCCTATGGTGCGTCGCGCAAGTCAGCACCCGGTATATATATATATATAGCGGTTTGTTTACAACTTTTAAGTCATCTACCGCACTACCGCATCTCAGTTTCCACATTTTTCTATCAGCATAATCGTCTTCGTCCAAATTTTTTTTTTGCATAGCTTCCCTTATACCATCATTCCATGATTTTCTTGGCCTCCCCCCCCCCTTTTTCTCCTGTAACGTGGCTTTCATTCCCATACTTTTTTTGGTAGTCTATCGGTGTTCATCCTTCTCATGTGCCCATACCAAAGCAGTTGTTTCTGTTCAACTCTATCGGTAAGTGATTTATTTATGTGAATTAGTTCTTTAATTCTTTCGTTTTTTTACGCGGTCCATTATTGTTAACTTGCAGCATCGCCTCCAGAACATCATTTCTGTGGAATTAATTTTGTCTTTTATGTTGTTATTTACAGTCCATCCTTCGGCTCCGTATGTGACGCTACTTTCGATAAAAGTACTATATAGCCTTTTTTTAGTTTTATTAGATATTTTGTCATTCCACAGTACTGGATGCAATTTTCTAATTACAGTTTTTGTTCTTCTTATTTTGCTATGTATATCCTGTTCGTCTCTTCCATCTGCTGTTATAGTGACTCCTAGATATCTGTAATGTTTTATATGTTTAATTATGCCTCTGTTTGTATTGAGATCGTGTCCTTGACCTCCAATGACCATGTATTCTGTTTTCTCCATGTTTATACTCAGACCCCACTTTTTATACTCGTCTACTAATTTTCTAAACATGTAGTTTATGTCGTCCTCGTCTTCGGCAATTATTATCTGGTCATCAGCAAATAAAAGACTGTATATGTTATCCTGTCCAATATTTAAACCCATCGATCTGCACTGTCTTCGCCATTTTTTCAAAGCCTTGTCTATATAAATTTTAAATAATGAAGGGGAAAGACAGCACCCTTGTCTCAGTCCTTTGTTTACTAGGAATTAGTCCGAAAAACATGTCCCACCTTCACTTTGCTCTTTGTACCGTTATACATTTGTTTTATAGCATTTATATATGTTCTGTCTATGTTTTTATCAATGCTTCCCACAGTTTTTTAACAGGTACAGTGTCGTAGGCTTTTTTCAAGTCTATAAATATAATGTGCATCTCTCGTCCGTGTGCTATCATTTTCCCTGCCAACCGTTTTATGCAAAAGATATTGTCTATGCAAGATCTACCTGGTCTAAAACCACTTTGTTCTTCTGATTCCTCTAAATTTTCTTCTACTCTAGCCTTAATTATTCCTCCATACAGTCTACTATTTAATGGGAATTTTTGAACGAATTTTATCTACGCCTTTCTCATACATTTCTTTGCTGGAGTGTACTTACACTAATTTAGTTGATAATTTAACATTTACAATAAAAAAAATGTGTATGATACTTTTAAAGACCCATTTTGTTTGTACAGAGACATCACAAATGATTGAAGTCCACGCGACCACTCCCATTTGGAGAATTAGCTAATTTAAGGTTGTAATGTTGCATGCCAGCACCGATTTTTGACCATTAATGTTCGTGGTGTAGTTTTGAACTTTTACGTACTAATCTTCTAACTCACGGTACTTTATTTTCTTTATATCAACGATAACTTTATTCAGGTCTAAGTTACTTACTTTTGAATTGTTTCCGCATCTTCTAGTGCATTCATTCTTTAATATGTTGCACGCTACTGCTACTGTCAGATTTAAATTTTGTAAACGTTGTTGTTGCCATTTGATTTGTTTCAGACTGTCCATAAGTTATTCTCTAGTAATTCTTCAAGCAATTCCCGGAGTAACATTCGACTGATATTAATTAATGCTTCATAGATTCTTAATTACTTTGCGAATGGTCAAATCATGGCGAACCTACCGATATACGGGTGGTGCTGTTCTTAATACCTTTCGCCTGATCGAGTGCACCTAACGCTTTGGGAAAAACCGCTACCACTGCGTTGTACCGAATCTGCCGGTCTACATCCCCCTGGTTGGATCGTACGAGAAAGGGTCCTGGTAACCGTAGTCAGTATGCGGTACAAATCAGATATATTTGTACTGCTCCATTTGCGTACATGTTATCTAAGTAAGCCGATCGTACGTTTTTCGCTGAAATAAACGTCGGGTAGTTCGTCAAACTTTATTTTTCATGAGGATTAGTTATCGTTTTGCTTCGAGTCGTTATGATTTTTATAAGCACTTGTTTACCGATTTCACTGGCTTTGTTTAATTTATTTGGGTTAATTTGGTAACAATAGCTGCTTTTGGCAGCAATTTAGTCATTTACTTCTACGTTCTGCAGTTCAATTTTTTATTTGTTTATTACCATAATGCGTTGAGGCCTTTCCGCGTAAACACAGCTGCGGGTTATTATGTGCCAACTAAAAGTTTTGAATATGAGATGATACTCACTTTAATGTAAGAATATATTTCGCTTAATTTCTTCCGAGCGCCCTGAAATAATTAAATGATTTATGCTTACCCATATGATGTTAGAGCATTGAGTCTTTTATAATATTTTTATTGAATATTAGGTGTCATTATATAACGCAGTTAGTATTATTGAATAATAAAGTTTGAGAGTTTAAGCAACTTCTGATCGTTTATATTATTTTGAATTGTTATGTAGTTTAGGGTTTATATTTTTACTTGTAGCTTTTAGGGTTTGGACTGCTGACTGCCTCCAACTAGTAGCGCTCCCAGACCCAACTCTAATTAAGAGCCAACTGGCACATTTGGCACACACTTCGGCAACTCCAAACTACTGAATAAGTTTTAGAAATAATTTATTATTATTTAATAATTACATTTTGAGCCCAGATGTAGCAATGTATTGCAATGTTAGTTCGAACAATTTTAATGAAAATTTTTCACAACTTCGACTGTGTCCTATCTCTGTCAGGACGGCAACTATAATTAATTTTTTTTATACAAGATCTAAATTTGAAAACCAAAATCAACTATGTATGTAAAAGCTATTATTTTTGTAGGAATTTTCAAAACTCATTGCACGTAATCATTTACAAAATAGGTTGCTGTAGTAGAGTTATAAACGTCGAAATATATCTGTACTTTGAACCTAATTTATAAAAAGTGATTAACCATATTATAAATACACTTTTAAAAAAATTACACGAAAAATATAGAACTCAGTTGGCTACAATATAACTGAGTTCAGATACTATAACTAAATTTTAAATTAAAAAATCAAATTTTTGATGTCCACAAATGAAAAGTTGCAAATTTTGGTGGATTTATATATTTATAAGAATAAAAGGGACAGGACCCCTTTTATACAGTATTTAATTACCTTGTTGTCTTTAAAAGATTGCTCAATTAGGGCTTCCTAAAGTTCCCAAGATTTGTGTTCCCACACAGAAGAAACTGCAAACAAAATTAACCTTCATAAATGAGCTTGACCGCGACACCTAGTTTCAAACAATATCATTACAAAGTTTTTTAAATAAAAATCCATCCTCATAAACCTTCCAGAGAAACTACGCTGCCTCAGAATTAATTAAAATATTTTCCGAACAAAACATGTTAATTAAGTATGTACGTAAAATTAATTAGCGGTTATAGTATAGCTTTGAATCTATTTAACTATAATTGCTGTTGTAGCTACCACAGTAGCATCTAACTCCTTAACTGCAGTACCGAGCTAATTTGTTATTTCTTGTCGGATTCAGTTAAAATTCAAAGCTCTCCGGACTATCCGTTGGGACATCTCGGAGAATTGATTGCTACATTAAACTACAAACCTGGAATTAGCACTAATTAGATGTGGATATTCAAATCCCAGCGTTTGTTTGCTAATTGCAACCTTCGAACCCGACTTAAACGCGGAGGTTTGAGATCAAGACTCTAAATCTTCGGGCTAAGTTTACTCCGAGTCGCCGTGAGGCCGGAGCGTTGTTTGGGTACTTACTCTCTCTTATTATGTCATAAAATTCTTATTATCAGAGGTAACTACCGTAAAAGGAACATTACGCTATACCATAAAAAGCAAATTTATTTGAGTTTTTGCGGCGTGTTACAAAATTGCGCCAACAACCTCTGGAACACCGGCAGCAATTATGCACAAGCGCGAGAGTTAATTCGTTGTTTTGGAAACAACATTATGAATTACCGGCAGGAGCTGCTTTACTGTTACGTTGAATAAATTTAGAATGTGGATCAACTGAACTTGTTCGGCGATTATTCAAGGCTTGCACCTCGAGCGTCCATTCAATGTCAAGTTCGAGCAAGAGCTGTAATGTAATTCAGGCTCTAAATAACGATTTTTAATTAAAATCGAGCCATAATTAGTTATCTGTAAGGAATAGGAGTTGCCTTCCGGGATAATCTTTATATTCTAACTGATTTAACATGTTTTTTATAAGGAAGTATCTTAAGTTGTATTATTGCTGCGCTTATTCAAAATTCAACATCGCAAATTATTATTGTCAAACAACAACTAACTATATATTGATATCATTAAATGATAAAGCATTCAATAACTACACAATAATAAATCAGCTTAAAATAATGTTCCTAAAAGGAGTGATGGTTTCGTTTTATTATTGGAATTTCGGTTTCTTACAACGGTATTTGCAATTCATTTGTAAATAATCCAGTTTTGATTGCAATTGTAATACAAATTAGTCAAGACTTATCTAAAGAAGTAATATAAAATATATCTGCTACTTACAGAGTTATTAAAATTGAATTCAGTTGAATCGTAAATTAGATGATCATAAAATTGACAGTAATATTAATCTAAAATTAATTTAACTAAAATTAAGTATTATCAAATGTTATTAACAAAGGTGTTAAACGTATGATAAAGGCAGATATTAATTGCTTAATAAATACAATTGTCCTATATCTTGTATTATAGTTATTCATTGTTTATGTCTTAATCTGATTTTAGTAGTAACCCTGAGATAGAGTAGGATAACTAAGGTTATTACAATTACATGCAAGAGACTGTGGACAAAAGGTAAGATTTAAATCAAAATAAAATAAGATTTAAATTAAATAAAATCAAATGAAAGCTATTAGACCACAGCAATATATACAAATATACAAAGTGACTCCAAAATATGTGAACGGAGATGGCTTAACAAAATAGCTTCAGAGTTCTTCTTATAGTTATTTCAACTTTACTCGAAGAACTAGAGAAAGGAATAAAGGTATTCAAAGCCATCTGTAAAAGCCGCGTGAAACGGGTAAAACTTACTGGTTCTTCGAGCCCAGTGCACTTGGATTTGGAGGCGCGTGACTAACTGAAGACCATCGATCGTGTCGCTTTAGATTGTGAATGACAGAAGCAGCGCCGGATTAAGGAAAGTTTCCGCTAAAAGCAGGGCAATTTTTTGTCACCTCAATTACATACATGTTGTATCTCCTACGAAAAGAAATAAAGCAAACTTTTTATATCAATTTTTCTTAAACAAAAACATTGGAGCAGACAGTATATATAATGATAAAAAATAAACTTAGAGTAGTTATTTTCAAACCAAAACATACAAAAAGCGAAGACACTCGAAACACATTTAAAATACGTAATAAATATATACTCTAGTTGCTACCACATTGTCAATACCGAAAGAAATTCAAGTTCGCGGTCATTCACGTAAGATGTGTTACAGCCACCGCTATGTCCAATAGCATTCGAATGTGTTTCCAATTGGTGGTAGACCACGGCGGTGGTAGTTTACGTCGGTGGTTATTCCAGTTGGATGTAGATCCACATCAGTGGTATTTTAGTTCAATGGCATTTTATATTATAATTATCAGAAATTTTTTAAGGTCGGTATACGAGTATATAAAGCAGTCCCATCCGGGTGTAATGATAACGCCCGCTCTTTGCGCCCTAGGGGCCCTAGTACGTTATGGACTGCTTTTCAAATAATTTACGTATTCACAGTGGAAAATAAAAGGATGTATGCGTATGTGTATTGCTTAATGTTTATAGCCCTGGGTACATTGTTGCGTGGCAAAAGCGTAATTAACATGAGAATTTATTTTGTATATATTTCATGGCCGTGTAAAAGCTCCTTTATTGGAACACGGTCGTTGTGTAAACGCACCGATTAGGATTAATGCGTTTTACCGGCAGCCGTAAGCAGCTGTTTTAAACAATTCCTTTGGTCTCATTTGTTTTCCTCTAGCAAAAGGTAGCGTATTTTTCGGAAGAATCTTTTGATTGTGCTCCAAGTTTTAGCTCAGAGCTTCAGGTGTTTTAAAATATTATTTGTGGAAGCTTCGCTGGTATGCGGTTTTTGAGCCTTGGACATTTTACGGACATTTTAGTCCATGTTCTAGATACGGTTTATCATCACAGGACCGTTCTAGCTAATCGCCTGTAATTACAGGATGACTGCAATTTCTTTATTTTTAATTGTGGTAACGTAATTGCAATGAGCTGAATTTAGTCTGGTATTTTTAGCGTCACCTGCCAGGTGCAAGGCGTCACCTGCGAAATGCAATACAACGACGATTTTGTTTTTGTGAGAATTTCACAACAGACGTCACCCGGCGGTTGTGAAAACTTCTGCGATCTATACGACCTTGGAGGGCCCCTCTACATCATGAGAGCCTAATTCGAATTCGGGCCTCATAAACTGAGAGCTTTACTAATGACGTTTTCCGGCGTCGACCTCCTCCAACTGCAGTTTTGGACCTGTTTGGGGGCCATTCGTTTAACCTCCTGCAGATGCGTGAGGCTCTCAGATAGGTAGTACAACTAGTGCTTACAATACCGGTATTCCGGGATCCCGAATACCGGGATCCCGGACGAATTTTGCCCGGTATTGAAAACCGGTATTGATGATAAAAATACCGGTATTTCGGTATTAAGATATTATAATCTTTTTACGTCTGATGCATCTTTAAAATTTATGATGGGGGCTCTTTTCCAACAAAAATATCCAATAGCTTTAGAATTGGTAGATGCTTTAAAATTTGGCATCTTACAGATTTGTCATAGATACTTCGGTACCTACAAAGGGGCTCGCAACATGATACAAAGATGTTATTTTAACGTATATCTAAAGTTACACTAACGAAAAATATTATACGTTTCACTAAATGGCTTTTACATGAAAATTTAGAAAAAGAAACGTCACTTACATATATACAAGAAGAATTCTGCTCGGCATCTAATACTAAAACTATCTTAGAATCTGAGAGAATCTTAGAGAAAACTGCAGGCAGCAATAGAGAAAACACTTACAAATGTGCCTACGATTAAAAAATAACGGAATTTTAGCAAAAAATTAAAGATGAGATCACGTTTTTTGAAAAAAAAAACTAAAACAAAAAAGACGTATTTAAAAAAGGCGTGCGATTACTTATTGGCCATTGCAGTGACAAATATAAAGTCTATGGGCGGTCAAATCTGCAAAAAAATCGTACCTCTCTTAATGATAAACCTATGAATTGTTTGTGCTTCTTGAGAGCCCATTTCAATAAAGAAAATTCAGATTTTATGAACAATTTCAATTTATCTGTTAGTCGGTCTATTAGTTACACATAAAAATACTTAATTTTGTTAGATATATAGAATTTATTTTTTATTATACCTGCATCAGAATCGCCGTTTAAAGTACGCCTGAGCGTGCGAATACAGGCGATTAAAGCTCGCCGAGCTTTAAAGGTTGTCAAGGAAACGACTGAATGCAACAACGGACATGGACGCGACAACAACGTAAATAATTCTCGTAACTATAGTAGCAATATTATTATGCCCTCTCGATTTATCACGACAAAAATTATTTCTAAGTTTTTATGGCGTAATTTATTTCCAGTATTGGAGGTATAATAAAAAATAGCGTAAAGTATTTGTGGATAACTGGTCTTTAAAACACTTGCTCTATTTCGAGCACTCCGGCTACGCCGTCGTGCTCGAAAACTCGCGCGTGTTTTAAATACCTTGTTATCCACTCATACTTTAATACACTAATTTGTGATATTTTTCATCTACTTTATTTATCTACTTATAAAGAAAAAAATCATTTTGTAGTCAACGTTAATTTTAAAAATAAATTTTTACTGGTTTTTTATATTATTTTTAGACATGTCATTACTTGGTAAAAATTTAATAGCAATACCGGTGTTAATACCGGTATCCCGGTATTAAAAATCTAGAATACCGAATACCGGTATTAAGACTTTGGCCCGGTATTGTAAGCACTAAGTACAACTTAATGATTTGTGTTAATGATATTTGTACCACAGAAACTGTAGCTGTATTTAATATTTAATTGTACATTTTACTGGTTCAATAATAGATTGTGTATTTGTATCGTGCTATCACTGCTATGATATCGTTAATTTGGGGTGCACAACACCTTTTGAATGAGTAAGGCCTAATCAAAATTTATAATATTTCCGTATTGGTTAGCATATGCAGCGTTGATTAATAAGCTCAATATACATGTTTATATTATTCAGTGTCTGATTTTGTTACTGCTACCTTCCGTATTTCAGATAATTATTGTGTTATTCTGAGTTTATAAGTTCTTGACTTACCTGAGTATATTTGTTGTAATTGAAAAACTTGTTGGAACTCATTTGATTTAGTAATTGCATCATTTAAAGAACTGCGCCCGCCTTCACTGAAGCTAGCTGGAGGATCCTCAAATATGCTCTCGTAGCGTTGAAATAAAGTATGATCAAAAATTATTTTCATTTAGTATGATTATGCAAAAGTTCATAATTTATGAATGCAACTATGTTTATACTTAGATTTCCAACTTGAAATATGATTTTTAAGTAACTTATAGTTACATTCATAAATTAGGAACCATTCCATAGCCATACTAGATAAAAATAATTTTTGATCATACTATATTATTTCAAATATTTAAGGAATCTATAGTGAATAACAACTGAAACGCTAATAATATAATAATTATTACCCACCTATTTAACTGAAAATATTGTGCATTTTTTAAATCGAACGCTAAGCGATCGTTCATCAATTGTTATAATTTCTGAGGATTTTATCAAAATTCCCTAGAGTGTGGTAAATTTCTCTTGGCCCTTAAATGGCTTGAAATTTCCCCAGAGTTAGCAAAACTGGCGGTAATCTACATCGATCGTAGTACGTCTAAATGCCCCTGAGCATAGGTAGTCAATTTTTCTTTTTCAAATGGCAACTATAATTTTTTAATCTGTTTTCGAATTCCACGGATTTTCTGAATATAGTAATGTAAGAATATCGCATTTCTTCATTCATATCAAAGAAAATACAATAAAAACTATGAAATATTTACATTGCGCAGTGGCATCAAATCACCCATCAAGTATTGTTACATCGCTGTATTCAAAAAAAAATCTGTGGAGTACGAAAAATATTAAAAAACTATAGTCAAATTTCTTCTTTCAAAAAAGAAGACATATGACTATCGTTATTCATATTCTTATATGGGTATTTCGCCACTCTGCAAATTAAAATATTAAATAACGAAAATATTAACAACGAACGTTGTTAATATTTTCGTTATTTAATATTTTAATTTGCAGAGTGGCGAAATACCCATATAAGAATATGAATTATGAATTCACGCCACAAAGAAGTTTCAGAGATTATGACTATCGTTGCTCAGAAATATTTTGAATAAACAAATACTGTTTACTATAAGGTTACAACGGGCTAAAAACCATTTAATTTGGCTTTTAATTTTGAAAATCGGATGACAAATAACTACCCTACAACTCTGTCCGATACGTGATCGCTAGGGTCGGAATCTAACCTGATTTTATCAAGTACTTTCATTTTTCATTCATAGTTTCTAGCACGAGTTCGTCAATGAGCTTTCTAGTTATTCACAGTAATGTAATTGGTATCCAGTTCTCGCATAAATGTTTTCTGATAATTGCATTTCATAATTTCCTCCTACCATTCTTCGGATATACGTCTTCCAGCCATATTTTCTTTATTAAACGTATTGTATTTTTACGTCAGTTTCTGTATCTCTTTTGAATAGTTCCGCATGTATGTTGCTAATTCCAGCAGCCTTGTTAGCATGTAACTCTTTTATTACTCTTTGCTTTTCTTCCTTGATGAATTATTTCTCGGTTGCATCGTTTGGTGTGTGGATCTTTTCTTATTTTGTTCGTTGCTCCGAGTCTTATTTTTTCTTTGTTCATTATGTGAAATACTCCATTTATATAAACTTTATTTCTTTATTATTATTATTTCTCTATCTTTGCTTTTCATTAGTGTTGCCTGTCTATACTTTATTTTTGTATTTTTTTTTGTTACGTTGTATAATCTCTCTACTTTTTCGGCTTTTGTATAAATTTTTCCATATACAGTTGTCTATCTTTTGTAGAACTTTTTTCCTATTTATTTTGTCTGCGTAGTCCCTTAACAGTGGTTGTCCCCTCTCGTAGACGTTTGTCCTATTAATCATATATATATTTTTTCTTTTTTTTACTGGGTTCGACCGACCATCATATGCAACCCGTTAGTTTTTTTTCTCCCGATAGTTAATGCTATTATGGACATCTTCCTCTTCTAGAACCCGACTTTCCATAAATTTTTTCTCTCTTCATTCCACGATCGTCCTGGTGGCCTTTTTTTCTCTTTCCAAGAGGCATCCTTCTAAACGCTATACTTTTTCACATTTTGAGTTATGTTTGTCCCACTAGATTAAGCTTATGCAGCCTATTATTTTTTTACTTTTTCCTATACCATTTCTTATTTCAGTTGTGCCAAACCCTTCTTTCGTACTAGTAGTAGCCTTGTCTACCTGTTTTAGTAGTAGCATTATCTAAGCGCATTAAAAATCTGGTCAAATTTATACCCAAGTACTCAGCTTTATTAATACTCAAATGTAGGTTGAATGCTTTCTTGTACGTTTCCAGCATTTTGTGAAGATAATTTGCTGTATTTTCGGCTTTTCCACCTTTTTCTCCCATTTTTAGTATCTTCCCCGCTCATTTAAGCCTAAATTAACAGTTTAGTGATGTAGCCAAAAATTTATTTCGTTTATTTTGGGACTAGCGTTTCTCAGCTTATTTACGATCGTCGATATTTAATTCCAAATTTGGCTTTGTTCCTGCATGCTATGTCGCAAAGTGTCTTATCGCATTCTAAGAATGTCGCCGTTGCCTGATGGCTCATTGTCTGCGGTTTTGACGCTTATGTAAGCCAGAACTTCACCGAAGTTTCAGGCATATGGCTGAGTTAGGATTTCATCATCATGGGACTTTTCCGCGCGGTCCATAAGTTGAACAAAGTGCGAAGCTAAGCAGCACGTGGGCCTTATCATTTGGCTTTAGAATTTCATCCCGGAACAATTTACTGCCGCCCCAACCTTGGTTTAGTTAACAAGTGTTTCGAATTTGCGTCACCAGCAGCCTCGCGCTGTTGGGACGCGATGTGAAGTATTTCATTTAATTAACTGGGGTGCCTTGTGATAACGTGGAAGTTAACCGTGTACTTTTCGTTGATTTTCGTGACCTTTGAAGAAGTCGAATTTAACTGTGTGCTTTTCGTTGATTTTTGTGCCCACTGAAGAAGTTGAACTGCTTCGTTTCGTTTCAAGGCAACCCTTGGTGTTTCGTCGTGATGTGTGCACTAGCTGTCAGCGTTGAAGTGACGCAAATAAGGTAGTTACGGTTGAAACATTTTTACTGGGAGGTTGCGAGACCTTAATTTTCGCATTTAATTAGAGGATTCTCAAACGAGCTAACTCTATCGTCGAAGTCGACGTGTTGTATCTCGCAAGTTGAAAGTGGTTGTACGTCGTTAATTTACCCTTGGGGGATTACTGTCGTTTCAACTCCTGGCTGTGGTACCAATCATCTTAAAGCCCTGTTCCCGCCTCCCGCAAACACCCTTTTAAGCAGTTGTTGATTATACCAATTGCTGGTGACTTCAGTAGACATCAATGTTGGCTTCCCTGGATTCTGAAAACCAAGTATTTGTTTCTAGCTATTTATAGTGCATTTCAAACCCTTTTGTGCAACGTTGTTCGGAATATATGAGTGTATAACTTAAACTCTCTTATGACACGCATCTAATCGTAGAATTTGTGGTTCGCTTTTATTGAATATCGCCGTAGTAAATTCTGTTCTCAAATTTACGATTACTGATGCCATTATTGTAGATGGATCTTGTTCTGTTCAAGTAATTTTAAAGCTACCAACCCCTTCATTTGTTTTCATATTTGTATAATTATTTCACACGCTGGTTGAAATCAAGCACTGCAACCCCCGTTTAACCCCCTTTTAAGCTCCGTTATTTTGCTTCCACTTTTACGTAAATGGGTTTATCAACAAAAGTGGTGGCGCTAAAATTTAACACGTGTATTTCGTTTACTGGATCGTAGCCTTAATCTAAGGTTGTAACGAACCCCCCCCCCCTTCTCACTGAGCGTTTTAGCAGGGGCAACCTTTGTACAGCCCATCGTAACGGGGTTGGGGCAACGGATCTGTGTTATTTTCCCGATTTTGTAGTAATGCAGTTTTTATGTGATAACAAATTGGCGGTTTTGTTTTAAAGCACAGTTCATGCTGTAACAAGCTGAGATCCCCAAGTGGTGCCATTGTTCTTTTGTCGTAACACCCGTTTAGGCTGTAACAAACTGGGCCCAAACGTGTGGCCTTGTTTTGCCCACTCAAAGGCCTGTCTTGTATTCATACCGTTTCAGGAAGTAACAATTTTTTCTACGTATTTCTCTTCAAATTCTTCTACCCTCCCCAGTTTTTCTCTTAAATTATTTTCGAATTTGTCAGTTTCTTCTGTGTTTTGCTTACGTCTCGGTATATTAAATTTTTTTTCGACGACCACTACGAAAAATGCCAAAAATGGTATGGCTTGGTGTTACTGAAAGTGAGACATTGCACAGGTCACCTGAAAAGGTCACGTGGAGCGTGCGTTTTCCGTCTTGAAACACTAGTGTGACATCGTCTCCCGTAGCAACTAAAATGCGCGAGAACGTCACGGCCAATTCGGCATAAAACAGCGTGCAAGTCGCGAAACAAGCCGGTTCAAAAATCTAGTAAGCTAATGTCACAGAAATAGTATAACAATTTAAGTTGATGTTTAAACAATAATTGTTTCATTTTGCGATTAAAAGTGGTAAATTTGGTTTATATTATAAAGAATCAATAGTATATTGGTGGTCGTCGGAAAAGTATAGTGTATAACACTTGCTGATTGGATATTTCACACTTCTGCGAATGAGCCACTTGCCTTCGACTCGTGGCTCAACTATCGTATTCGTGTGAAATATCCAACTTTTAGCACTAGTTAGACAATATACTATCTCTTCTTTCTCTTACCAGTGCATAGTCCAAGCCCCTCATTGACGTTCTGAAATGAATTTTTCCAGTTGCTCTTTGATTTGTCTTTCTTTGTAGATCCTTTTATGTCTAAATAAAAGATATACAACATTAATACATATGAGGAAACTACTCTGCCGTCACAATTTGAACATAGAACTCCAAATAAAGATGGTGCGATGTTATGTATTCCCGGTTCTTTTTACGGCATCGCATGGAGGCTTAGAGAATTGGGTTTATCGGAGCTTGCTCAACCTTAGCTGGACTGAGAGAGTAAGGTACAAAGGGATACATACTTGAATGAACAAGAGGACAGAAATCGTCAAAACCGTCAAACAACGAAAGTTAGAATACTTTAGAGATATTATCCGTCACCCAGAAAAGTATTAAATCCTTAATCTCACCATCGAAGTTAAACAAGAAAGTAAGCGGAGTCCCGAACGACGGCGAACGTCGTGGTTGAAGAAATTGAGGCAATGGTTTGGTTAACCTACGGTACAACTTTTTCATGCAGCTGTAAATAAAATTACAATTGCAAATATGATAGCCGACATAATCACCTAACGATCGGTAAGGATTAAGACACCATAATCGACTATCCAAGTAAAAGCTATCATTTTTTAATGGTTTGCCGATATCATCACAAATAACAACTTATATCTATATGGAATGTCACATCAATTATCATCCAAAACGGCGCAAGCGTTATAAACAAAGAAGGGGAATACTACATTAACAAAACGCATTTTCAGCCAAGGAATCATTTTAGGAACTTTACACACCCAATATGGTGCATCAGTGGTTTCAGACAAAGGCAAAATAATTCTTCCTAGAATTGGCGCTTGGTTGACAGATGGAGAAGGTATACTAGGAAGCAAGGAGACTATGTAGACGTATAAAAATATGGTTTAGTTAATTTGATAGCTGAATAAATATTTGCATTTGAAACAGCTGGGAATCTGTATTAGCTTCTTATAAATGACGTGTCAAACGAGAAAGGGTTAGTATGAATCTGTGCAGACCTCCCGTTGGTGACTCATCAGACTAATGCTCTAATGGAGACTTATCGGACTTAATATGCAGTCATCTCCTCCAATATTTAAATAGCGCGAATTGCTGGGCAACTATTTGCAAAACTAATTGATAAGCATTAACATCTTAGCGGGGAAATGGCATAGGCTGAGGAAGTGCACCCGTCACTCCATTAATAAGTCCGCATCCTCGAGCCAATCTTTAATGAGCTCTTTGAGCTCTCAGGAAATCGCTACCGAGGTATCCGAGGACTCGAATTAATCCGCTCTGAATGTGGCACCTCCGATCACTGGAACGCCGATTTCCATTTCAAAGACGCGTATGGCAAAAGCGCCGAACTAACGGGACGGACTTATTCTTCACCGCAATAATAACTCTAAACATATCCGAAATAACAGTAAATTATTTAAATGCGCAAATACAGGCGCATAATCAGCGAATCCGAATTTGCGGAAACCCACGCCTTGTATTGGCGCAATTTACCTCTTACGGCTTTCGCCCAAATAAGGGATGAATTACCGTCACTCAGACGCTATTACAGTTGCTAAGCGCGAAAATTCCTGAGAAACTGGCCAAGTTTTTCCCGCGTTGCTCAAATTCGCAGAGAATTAAGAGGTTTAATTTGGAAACTACTCGCAAAATTGAACTGGGAAGGTGGGAACAATGTCTAACGAGTCGGATATTAACGCCGTACTGTCCCAGTTCCTTTATTCCGACGCAGCAATTTAATACCAAATTCACTTTTATTATGCCATTAGGCCAAAAATGCGACGTCTAGTGGCTTCTGCTAAAACAACTGTTCTTTCTGGTTTATTGGGGCTCAAAATTACCACATTAACCGAAGCTTGTAGGCAGGATTATACAAGTTTTGCTGAGCCAATAATTTATGGTGCCTGTATAATTAACAAAATTAAGCCATTGGAATAATTTGTTCCTAAATTACTAGTGATAATTAACATCCAGTTTACAGATTGGGCAATTAAGAAGATTTCCAAATTCTTGGATTGACTTTTATTTTATGATTTTCTTTACCAGCCAAGAAACGACTGAATCCAAAGATTTTTTTCACTTACCATAACAATAAGAATTTGAACGATGTTATGCTCACATGATACTATACGGAGATTTGGTGCGCATATTTTGACGTCATGGTCCTAAAGCTATGCCTTACCCGAGTTGTCTTAACCGCACTTATGTACTGCAAAGAGAAAAAAATATGAATCATGATTTCCGCTACTACAAGTTTTCTTGGTCTTAAACAAATATGACTTCTTAATTATCTGTTCACTTTGACGTTTGAAGGTTAAATATTTGACGTGTAAGGAGTAAGCTGTGCCTGTCGTCTCATAGAAGTAACTCTAACTGACAGCAGATTCATAGCAACTTTCAATTTCGATCAGGAATTCTAGTATCATTGCGTCACATTGTGGTGGTATTAACCTATTTTTGTTTTCGTCACTTAGGGATAAAACACAATTTAAGCAAGGCAATAATCAATGTGTCGAGATTTCTGTGGAATTTTTATTTCAATTAATGGCTGAGTATACATCATCGGTTCCGATTCTTGTTTTTGAGTAGTTTTGGGATACATATCACATAGACCGTGGGATTAAATGAATTCAGAAATGCTTGGTAAGCCGTAAATATTCATGTTGGCAACTTTGTAATGCAATTTTAGTCTATTCTTTAGGTATTTATTGAGTCAACACCATTGACGTAACTAGAATTTTTGGCTAGGGAAGACCAGGCCCCTTAACCAACTATCGTCTTTACCTAGACCTAGAATATAATAATAAATTTGAGACAGTACATCACCACCATAAGCCCATTCATCCCTTAAGGACAAGGGCCTTCCCCATGGTTCTCCATAAATTTCTGTCTCTGGCTTTAATTTTCCAATTCTCTCCCGTTGTTTCCACTAACTCGTCACACAATCTGTTTGAAGATCTACCTCTGCTTTTCGTACTTAACACTGGTACCCAATTTGTTGATAACTTTGCCCATCCATCTTTCCTTCTTTGAATGTGTCCTGCCCAATCTCATTTTAACCGTTTAGACTTATACACAATACTTTTAACGTTTAAGCGATTTTACATATGCTTTATTGACACATTAACACTGGTGCGATACAGGTTTCCAAGATTTTGCTGCTTTTTAGATTGGTCCATACGTGTTTGAGATCCCAACATTTTTTCAAGCCCTGAGTTATTTTTCTTGTCATACCTCAGTATGGTCGTCGGCAAAAAACATTTTTTTAGGGTTTTTTTATTTTTTTGTGATAAATGACTGGTTCATAACATTTCATTGTATTAGAGAAACGGAGTGATGTGGAGTGTCGAAGTATTCTTGGAAAGCACGGAAGGGCGCTTTTCTTGGGTGGGGGTACCGTATATTTTAATTATTTAATTTAATTTAATTTGTAAAGTGTGCACCCATTTGGCATATTTAATTCTTTTACTTAATAACTTAATAACTGGAGGGCAACAGATGGTAGACTGTGGTGGGCCTGCACCCCCCTAGCTTCGAGTAAGCTTTTTAAATGATAGACACACCTGTGAGCTAATTACAATTTTTTGGGATTGATGATTTTCTTTTTATTGATAGTTTCGTTTAATTGATGGTTTTGATATTTGCTGTTGTTGACCTCTTCGTTGTGCCTTGGGATCCTCTGATGGACAAATGCCTTCTCCATTGTTTACATCGTTTAAACCCAGTTTTTTCCGAAATTTTCTATATGTCTCACCATCTGGCCTGGGGTCTTCCAGTGCTTGCTTGTTTTATACTCTCCACTGCATGAGTATCTTTATCCACTTGGTATTATTTCTAGCTACGTGGCCCACCCACTTTCAGTTCAGTTGCGATACTCCTGCAATAATATCCTCCGCTTTCGTTCTTCGTCGATGCCTGAGGCTACTACTCGAAAAGTTATTACGGACACTTTCCCGTTTAGAGTCATCTGTATTTTAGGGATCAAAGTGGCTATACTCATCAATCACTTCGAGAGCATGGCTGCCAATAGTCACGTTTATATTCTCGGTATTCATTATTTTAGTCTTTTGGGTATTTAGTTTCCGTTTTTAATGCTTGCTGTAGTTGTCATAACATATTTTTATGTTCTTTAGTATCACACTAATCAATGCAACATCATCTGCAATTTCAAGTGGTTGAGGTATTTTCCATCAATCGTATTGCCTTTGCCCTGCCACGGTAGCTTTTAAAATCGTCCTCTAAAGCCAGGATAAATAAATAGTTTAGGGGAGATTATATTCCCCTGCCTGACACCTCGTCTTATATTTCCTTTCTCGATGGTTAATTCTTCATTGATATTAGCATATATTATAGCATTTTCATATACACTGTGTCTCACCAATTATCAAACATAGACAAATTAACATTGGAAAATTATTATTGGACTATCATCTAGGAATCAGGCATCGAGGTACGTGATTGGTTAGAAATGGCAAACGTCAAATTAATTTTACTATGTATGATACTCTACGAAACACACAGTATGTAACCTATCAATCGTGTGTATTTCGAGTCGATCGTCGCACTATTCACACCATTCAAGATACCCCAAGTTTCAATAGAATCAAAAGCCAAATGGAGATATTGTATTACCTGCACTTCTCAATAAGGCTCCAGACTTTCTTACAATGATCGATCGTGTCGAAGCTCTTTCAGAAGTCTACCTGCTCTTTCGGCTGATGGAAGTTGAATTTTAATCTGTTTGTTAGTATCTTTGTCAACAGCTTGCATACGAAAGACAGCAAACAGAATGAACGATAATTATCTCCCTTTTTGTATAAAATAATGCCCTTGGCGTTTTTTCTACAAGGATTTTTTTTTAGTTTTAAAAATTAAAATAAAGATAACTCCTTCCAAGATTTTCCCCTCTATCATAGGCATCTCGCTCTTGAATCTATCTTTTTCTGGTCCTTTATCGGTCTTCAACTATCTTAGCACAAAATTTAGTTCATTTATATCTACCTCGAGTTCTTGTTCATGTCCAACATTTCTGACCGTCTGTGTACATCTTCCTACTTCTTTTGTTAGTGCTTATACTGACTGGATGTACAAATTCTGAAACAGAGCAGTGCTATCTTCCACACAAGTTAAATATTCCAAACTCCGAAACAACTACAAGCTAAAGCGTTAATGATAATGTAGAAATAGAAACGCATTGGCATAGCTTAAAAAGGATAGTTACCGAAATGGTACAGCAAAACCATCCGGAAAACAAAGAGCAAGGAGAATGAAATAATAGTGCTATGCCGAATGCAAATGAACTAGAAACAGTGTTCTGTGTAATATGAGAAACAAAGTAGCGACATATCGTGAAGAGAGAGTTCAAAAGATCTGTAGACCAAAGAAAGCAGCACAGTTCAGTTGTGCAATGGTAGAAGAAACCGAAAAATATCACCAAGAAGATCAAACAAGGAACATGTCCAGAACTACAATTAAATTAAGTAATTGCTTTCAACCAGGAAATAATATTTACGTGTAAAAGTGGCGAAGGAAAACTAACATGTAATAAAGACAAATAGCAGGAAATTAGTGCACAATATTTTAAAACTACTAAACGGTGTTACGGCCATTTTGACGAAGGCATATATTTTCACTTTATTCCCTAAGTAATTTACCTCACCTCAGTTTTCTCTAGCAGCTACTTAATTGATATGTAAATTTAAAGGATGTAGGTGGTTTTGGTTTTACTTGCCACGGTTAACGTAGAGTTTCGATTCTAGCATATTTCTTCCTCGAGTAATATTATGTCTCCTGGTTCTGTTAGCCTTTCTGAAAACGTTAATAATTACCTCTTGTAATTACATATTTACCTGGTTGGTAAACCAGCTGATTATTTTCACGTTTTGGGATATATTTATTAAAGCGAGACTACTTGAGTGGGTAGTGTTTCTTTACCCACATCTGTGACTTTATTTGCAAAATCATACCCGTTATTACATTATTTGGCTTATCTGATCTATGTGTGATACCTCGTACTGCCTTGGCTTCTTGGGCATTTGCAAAGTTATTCGTTTGCCGCGATAGGTCCTAATGTGCTTGATTAGTAACTTTCTTCTACGGTCAAGTTTTCTAAGGTTATTTCGTCCCACTGTGGTGGTAAAATCGCTTGTTAGTTTTGTTATGGTTTTCAATAGAACGACTTCCGATGGAGCTCATAAAAACAAACTACTACAATTTTCGGGGCCTCACGTCTCGCTCTTTATGAGGCATTTTTCATTCCATTTTAGATGGTTTTTGATAAGTTAATACCTCTTTATTACTTTACTCCTGGGACTAGAAGTAGATCGCTAAGCCGATTTACATTTGAAGTAAGTTTTTCCGAAACGCACTCCACGTCTGTGCGCTAATTGCGTCTTGTTGTTTTAGAGCTTTTCTTTGTATTTGGGTTTTATGGATTTATGAAATTTCAGTATGGATTTCTAATTGCGATTTTGCTCCCTTTTGGACATCGTTTTCGTAGGACACTGGATTCAACAAATAAGCCACCCACAACCTTTCTTTAATTAAAATAAATATTTTGTAGCAACTCCAAATGTAGTAGCATGAAGAAGTTCATGAGCTTATGATACTGAATTTTTCTTTTTATGCCGAATTTCCATTTACTGTTGTAGTTGTATGTATTATTAATTTATATGTGTATTTCTTACGTATCTTGTGCTTTGTTTATGTGTGCGTTAAGCTTAAATTTTACACGTCGTGGATTTGACATTGAGTTATCTTCAATTACTTACGTATTTTGTCGTTTGATCCAATAATTTGTTTCGAGAAACTGTCCTTTTTTTGTGATTTGTTTGCATTTATTGGAAATGAATATCACGTTAATTGAGCCGCATTAATGTCTTCTCTCTGCAGTAGGCGTCTGATAAATGTGTTTTTGAGATATCTTCCTTCAATGTAAGTTGCGCTTACCAGATCGCCGGAGAATCTTCCAACTTAGATTCGTGAGTTGTTGAAACAATCGAGTTGGTAGCGTCTTTATTTAGTTTCGATCAATTTAGTGTTAACTCCTCTTCCAAAGTAGCTCAACTAGCTCATTGAATACTATTGGTTACGGACTATTTTGGGCATTCACAGCTCTCTATCATGCTTACATTAAAGTGCTGCAATATTATCATTAGTTTTATTTTTGTACGTCCGTTTATTAGAGTGATTAGCGGTCATAACGGAAAAGATAATGAACAACTAGAATCAAAGGAGCACATAGAAATGTTGATGATAAACGTGTTGTAAGGGCGATGACTAGCAAATAACTTACCTGCAATAACGAATAACTTGTTAGCGTTCTAATGATTAGTCGGCTAATCCTCTCAAACAAAACAAACTTTATGACTACTTAAATACAATTACCGGTCGATCAGGTCAGGAAGACGGCGTGCAGCTCTTTAAGTACTAACAAATGAATAAAAGCCAAAAGGGCGCCAACGAATCTTTACCAATTAACGACAAGTGTGTCCAGGTATTCAACTGAGAATTCGTTAACTCAAGTAGCACATAATTTCCCGAAAAAAGCTCAAATCACGCACAGGTAGCAGTAACAAATAATAACACCAAAATGCTAATATCACAGTACATAATCACAAATTTAAATGGCATTTAGTACAAAGTAATTATTAGTCCAAATATCAGGTAATTTTTAGCCATTTTAAGATGCACCTTGAGAAACTCGGCTTGCGAGGACAGAGGCTTACACAACAGTCTTAACAAAGGTAGAAACAGCTTAAAATTAAATGCGGTCCCAAGTAATCTGTACGCCATGGTCGGAAAACCAATTCTTGAGGTAGCTCAGTTCATGAAGCAATTCATGAAGCAAACTGTACAATAGCAGCCGACGTCCAAATTGGTAGCAATCGGGTGAGCCTCTAACACTGGTTCACCGATCTCATCTTGTATAATCTCACTGAAGAGAAGGGAAGACAAAACCTGATCTTAGCTTCCTTTGAGCGCCTTCTGCACGCTATGTGATGATCCAGATAAGTGGATAGTTCGAACCAGGCAAATGGCGACGAGTTCGGTCGCGGGGATAGCGTTTTACAACCAATGCTGAACCTATGAGTTTCAGGAGCCCGGGACTGGTTGCTGAAGAAAAGGTAGCACCCAAAGTAGACTCATGGATGCTTTCGATAAGAATCGGCGCAAACAGTTAGGAAACAACATACCCCTATATACATTTGGGCCGCGTGCCGCTGAATGACAAGTGAAGCGCAAATAAAATCTACCAACTAGGCGCGAGAAAACAAATTCTCTACAGAACTGCTCAGGCTACAACAATCCGCAGCTTCTGCGGGGGCCATGGACCAAAACAACCATATTCTATAAGCCCATAAAGCCGCAAGGCAATTTCAAAGTCACCATCACGGAAGGAAGGAAGGCCGTGAGTGAGCGAAAATACGAAAACCCGCACCACAGACATTAAAAATATAGACGGCGCACACACCAAGCTGTGAAAATAGTAGAAGAGCCATCTAAACGTAACAAATTATATCTGAATTTACTTTCGAGTAATGAAGAGATTTTGTTTACGTAAATTTTGACAGTTGTGTGCACATGTCTTCAAGTGGTGTAGCCAGTTCTGTAGCATGACGAATTCTCATCAAATTTGTATAAATGGGAGAAAATATTTATCATCGGCTGCATGCACAATTTGGTGCTGAATTCCTTTCAAGAACTCGCCGTTCGCGGGGGTTACGTTTCAGAAGAATGCCGCGAAAGCGCAAAACCGCGATGCGCAAGTAAACACATAAATGATAAACACGGGATTAGGTTCCATTAACTAGATTTATTTATACTATGCAATTTCAAACAATTTAAAAATACATAAACGTGTGTATACAAACTAAAATTCCATACTTAACATAAGTCTGCCACTTGAATCTAGAGCTCGAATGTCCATTTGTTTATTCACGTTATAATTTTACAGTTTATTTCAGGTCCGATTTGGTAATAAGAGATTCAAAGGAATAGGCTCGATAAGTGTGTCCACAAGTTCGTGATAAATAATGTTATTTAAAGTACTTTTTTTTCTATAATAATTTTCAAGGTCAACTTTCTAGGGGATAAGTTGCATTCCTGCAGGGTCCCTAGTTTTAATAATCTTGGTACATAGATTTTTAGTTCTTTTTTTCCACTAAAAAAATTATTGTAATTTTGACAGATATGTCATAATTTAATATCGCTTGCTTCATTTTTGCATTTAAAATATTTCTTGGTTTTCTTTTTTTATCCGATTTTATTGATGATGATGATGATTCTATGTTAAAAAAGAAATTTCTCAAGAGTTCAAATTAAGAAACTTTGACATTCAAAATTGACACAACCATAATTTTGAAAAAGTTCTACCAACACGAGGTATAAAAATTTACTAGCGTTTTAATCGCATATCTACCAACATTGTAACACTTTGACAGTAATTATAGAAAAAAAACGTACTTTAGGTGTATATGACATAAACCGCATATCTCCTTTATTTACTTACGGCCGGTCTTATGAAGGTCACTAACCTGACGTTAACTTTAAATCGCTGTTAAAATAAACAAAAGCTCATCAAAACGTTGGCGCTTATGACATATTATTCATTAGTAAACAAATTTTTATGTGCTTTTGTATATTTTAACAGCGAATTAAGGTTAACATCAGACTAGTGGCCTTCATAAGACCAGCCGTTAGTGTGTGAAAGTTGAAACAGCTAACGTTAGCAATTCCATCCTCGAACGGCAAAGCAAATATCCGCAAACGGCAAATAAAAGGGAGCACAAAGGTGCCCCGGGTAAAATCAAATCAGCAAACCGCACAGCCGCGAACGGCGAGGTCTGACTGTATATCGTTGGTCATAAGCCGTGTTACAAGTATCAAACTATTTTAACGACACTCACGGGCATGGAAGTGCCAAATGCTTAATCATGTCCGGGAGCAGTCAACACTTACCCTGGAAATCTCTACAAACAGGCTCAAAGGCCGCCGCTATAATACGCTTAGGGAGATGGGCATGGTCCTAGAAGCGGTACACCACAAGGCAAGCGCGACTGTATGTATAGGGTGTTGCAAAAGAAAAAGGCGCCACAAGGTCCAATCAGGGAGATCCACGCTTAACCGAACCTTGAAGGTCAAACGGGGTGTAATACGGGAACTCGGCCTCACAAACCTCGTCGCTGCAGCAGCAAGCGTCGCCAACTTACTTGTGACGCTCCAACGCTCAAGCTCGCCGTACATATATCTTTACACTACAACCTGAAAGGGGCATGCGCAGACTCGTAAATTATAAGGCCTCAATTTAAATAACAGTCTATTGGTCTCACACACGTAAAATTAGTGATACACGTGACAACAAAGGATTAATACACAGATCTGGACTAAGCTAAACATACCAGTATAGGGCCCAGCTGGGAGGCGTTTTATCACTAGTTACAGTTAAGCGGTCGTATTAATTTTTATTATACAACAGGCCTTGGTAGACCATAAAGAATTTAAAGCATACAACAGGCCTTGGTAGACCGTAATGAATTTAATTATACAACGGGCCTGGATAGGCCGTAAAGAATGTAAAGCATACAACAGGCCTTGGTAGACCGTAATGAATTTAATTATACGACGTGCCTTGATAGGCCGTAACGAATGTGAAGCATACAACAGGCCTTGGTAGATCTTAATGAATTTAATTATACAACCAAAGCGCTCAGACTAGGCCAACACAGATAAGCAAAATTAGTTATGTATGACAGCGGCCACGTTATGTAGCATTTGCAGCAAATACAGTTAAAATTAAGCCAACAGAGATAAGTAGAATTAGTTATGTATGACAGCGGCCAGATTATATTACGTTTGCGGCAAATACAGTTGAAATTAGGCCAACACAGATAAGCAAAACTAGTTATGTAGGACAGCGGCCAGATTATATTACGTTTGCGGCAAATACAGTTGCAAGGGGTTAATTACTAAGCTAATTACACACACAGTGCGCCAAGCGTGGGCGAGACGGTAGCCAGCAGCCTGCTTGCTGCAACGGACGCTCCAACAAAAACGTGGGAGTAGAGGGTAGCACCAGCGGAGATTCTACCAACGTGGCGAAGAATGAGTCACGGCTGCATTGAGACGAAGTAACAGCGAGACCGAAGATTTGGACAACCCTGCGATTATGATCCCCAGTTTGGAAAAAAGGGCCTAGCTTGGCCTTACGAAATAATGCACGGCTGACGGTCATCTGAATACACTAGTCCCAACACACACTCCACTAGCCAGAAGCCAAGAAAAACCACCTCACGCTCTGACAATTCGAACCGAAGTCCAAAACAATCAGCAAAACACAATCAACACGGTCGCCCGCCCATGCACGAAGCGCAGGGGCGACAAACTTACCCTAAAACGACTGTACTCTCTTGCGGGCCGAAACTGAATTGAATCCCAAAAACAGAAGCCAGCCAAGCTTCGCGCGCGACGCTGCGTCACGCCGGCAGATGTGGCCAATAGGTACGCGGTAAGTTTCGCCTGACGACGATGAAGCAGGCCGCGAGAATTCAAAAGAATGAGAAAGAACGAATGTCTCTCTGTCGCACTCGCAGGGCCTTGTTTTAAAATTACTGCAGAAAACGCTCCAACAGCCAGCTGCAACTGCTACGGCATAGAGCCCAGCGCGGACCGGAGTTGCGAGTAACAACTTTAGGATTTGAGATGCAAAATAGCGAAAATATTATGCGGTGCAATATGACTGAAACTGAACCTAAATACAGGAGAGATCGTAAACTTTGTACTGAAACTATTCGAAATGGTTACGTAGCTATAGGAATTACAGAAAAATAAGATGGCCTGACAGCCGTAAACGTGTATTCAATGTTCTCCATGTTGCAAGACACACTACTGCAACTGTATTTTGGAATAATCACTATACAATTTTGGGTAGAGAGGCTGAGAATCAAACGATGCCAACTATTGATGTATTGATAGTCTTCTCTACGATAATGCTGGTTCATGAAGAGAAGTATTGCCTAGCCCACCTTATAGTCCTGATTTATCGCACTGCCAGTACGAATCCCTTAAGGAACATATTGGAGTCACGAAATTTGAGTCGAAGCAGTGTAAATTTGAGGTCACAGGAAACAAAAACCCTTTTGTTCTCTTATTCTGCCCTAATTGTCCAAGCGTTACGTTAAGTGTGTAACTATTGAAGCGTTAATTTGAAAAATATAATTATATAAAGTTCAAGTTAAACCTATACTCCCCTCGTACCATATCAAGCTATGAGCATCGCTGTACACTATCAAGATTTACGGCAGGAAGTCATCGGTTAAAAATGCAAAGATTTTAAGCTAGAATCTACTTTTGCAAATGAATGCACGTCCGCATAAATTGCCGCTAAATCACAGGAAGAATGCAAACCCGTGTTTTGGTGTCAACGACAACGCCACAACCATTCTACGCCCGCAATATCCCACACAACGAGATCAGAGAGGAGCCACATAATTGTGGAGATGCCCACCGGGATGCTTCGGTTATCTAAACCTTACCCACATCCTCCTACGCGCAAGGACGTTCCGGGCTTTGGACTTTATTGTTTGATGGAATATTTTAAAAGGACACCTCGGAGACCAGCAAAGCGTTTCTATTAGAAAACATGAGAGGCTATTATACCATCTGTTCGGTCAATGGGTGAATGAATTATAGCTTTGCCGTCATTTAAAACAGTGACTAACAATGGTTCTTATTGTACATCTAGTTTTAACATAACCCCTTAAAGCAAAACTATGTTAAAATTTAAAATAGAATTGGCAATTATTCTATTCTTTTCTATTTTTGTTTAGCAATATAACACGAGCAAATTACAATAAATATAATAAAAATATAACAGCTTGTTTAAGGTAACTGTTAACGAAATTATTTTGCACATAAATACTGCATAATAACCAAACAAATTAAATTAAAAGGTCTTGTAAATATAAAAGTAAAACATGATTCATCTACTTACCTATTCCGTTTGGAAATCATTCACTTAACCTCTCTCTATAGCTGTAATATAGTTCAAAATGAGTGATAAAAATATCTGAGATTTGGGTTTAATGAAAAATTTTAAACATAAAAAATGTTCTTCAAATTTAGATAAGATGTAGCTCAGGGACGAGATATTTTTGAATTTTAACAGAGTCTGGAGAATTGAAAATGTTATGTTGATTCAAATAACACAAAATCCACTAACACGGGATTCCCGAGAATATTAAACAGCAGGAGATCTACAAAGCAGAATAGTTTCTTGTCCAGAATATATTTCCTGAAATTAATCATTTCAAGTTTTTATCTTGGTTTATAAGTACTATTAAATCAAATTTCGGATTTGGTGGCTCATGAACTCTACAACCGACCCATGATTTGGTCCGTTTTATTAGAGTATATAGACTTCAGCTGTCACGTTGAACAACAGAATGCCCTACACCTTTGAAACTACGAAAGTGCTTGCAGGAATGCAGCATAACACACACCCATTTTAAAATCTATGTCTACCATGCCCTCAGACAATAGACAAGAAATTCTTCAGCCATGGGAATAAATCTAGATGCCTCTGTCCTGTACACATTGCTATTCGCTGACGACCAGGTGATCATAGCTGCCAATGAAGATGATGCATCATACATGTTGAGAAATCTTAGGGACGAATAAGAATCCTGGGGTTTCGAAGCCTTGATAAAACAGAGTACCTGACAGTAGGTACATATGGTGAAGGCTTGGATATCGACGCAAACCATATAAGTTATAAGTCATTGCGAAGAGTTTAAATACCTTTTATCCATCTTTAGTAGATACCCAAACTGCAAACGGGACATAGAAAGCAGAATCAATCAGGGACGAAAAGATACACAACAACTCAATAGTGTATAGTGATGCAAGGGAATTGTCGAAGGAATTGTCTTCTATAACTCAGAAGTCTGGGAAGACAATAGAAAGCAAAACGTAAGACTTCAGGCCTTAGAAATGGATGTCCTTAAAAGAAGCTGCAGAGTTTCAAGACTATGCATATGCCCAATAGAATCATCAAGGCAAGAATGCAAGTTGAAGATGACATAATAGCTAGGGTGTAAAGGAAAAGGCTAGTGTAATACGGATATATTACCTGCATGGAGGAAATTAGATGACCACGAAAAATTTGGAAATGGACCTCTGCCGAAAGACGTAAGAGGGGACGACCTCAAAAAAACATGGCAACGAGCAGTACAAGAGCCAATTTCAAGCAGACAACTGACACAAAAAGACACACTAAATAGAAAACTATGGGGTATTGGATGCGGGAAACAATCAATGCTGTAGTAAATTCGCTAGATACTGTGATGGTTTACTGCCCATAGAAATTCTGATTGGATACTTAACTAAATGGATAAGGTCAACATGAGCAGAGAATTAAATATTTTATCTATTGTAAAATAATCAATACTTGACATTAATAGGTGCACTTGATGTGAGCAGCAATAACTAATAATTTGAGGGATAGAAGTTAGCATGAAACAAAGCAGGTTATAGAAGGGTTACATTCAGAGTTTCAGCTATGATAAATGTGGGCCAATGCAATTTAATTTGTAACTGACGGAATTGAGCTTATTAATGTCAGACATAATGTGAATAGAATATTACAAAATGATTTGTTAAATACAGAAAGAATATAAGCGTTATGTAGTAAAACTGTATAAGTCAGCAAAAGCCAGATTAGCTGAAAGGTAAACGAAACCGTGCTAGCAAAATAATAATTGTAAAGAGCAATGAAAATGGAAGGCAGCCGATAGAAAGACAATTAGTGAGATGCTAAATGAACTCCAAGTGTATCAGTGTATTATAAACAAAAGTGATTTAAAAGCAGATCTAGTTTAGTAACAATTATTCCAAGAAAAAGACAATATTAGTGGTTAGGTAAAGATATGACATAGAGTTTCAAATGTTATCAATCCTAATTTCCTTTATAAAAATTTGAATATCTAGTTCCTAGGTGACCTGACTGTCAGTTATTGATGAATAACTAAACAGGATTGAAAAAGGTGTGTTGGGGCCACATTGAGCGTCTCAATTATCATGTAAAATTGCAAATAAAAAGTTCTTAGTTATACCAATTGTGGTTAAAGTTATTCACGAGTGTCCTGTGCATCTGTGGGTATAGTTTTCCAGGTGTTAAGAAGTCCAGGTGAAGCAGATAAGCCAGCAGAGAAATTCGTCCAAGTACGAGCGACTTCGGGGGCCAACTTCCTTATGCAAGCAGCTTCGCCCAGCTAGAATAGTGCGTGCTACTTGTAGGGAGGACATTCAGGAGCCAGTGCATGCAAAAAATTCAACCAACCAGCCATTAACAAGTGGATTATTCCTGTGGCGTCATTTGGGAAGCGTATCCAGCATCCGAGAGGTCACCGATAACGGTAGAATTTCACAGGGAAAACGTTGCCGTAGGTCCATTACTTTTGGACTTCAGCAAAGTGTCTACGAAGTGGAGAGCCATATTCCAGTGGTTCAGAGCCGTCCAGTTTCCAGAAATTTAGGTAGCGACCCTTGAAAATGCGAGATGACGCGGCATTTTTCAGTTTTGTGCCGGATATGAAACAAAAAACTGTCGAGCATCGGTTGCTACATCACAGCTAGAAACAAAACAAACTTAGCAGTTGCTACGTCACAGTAATAAATATTTACATGACACGTCTTTGCCATTTTGATCGTTTTAGAATTCAATTTACGCTGTTTTGTGCACTAGCAGATCATTGTGTTTGTTGAGTCAAAATTTATAGGTTAACTAAATGTCAGATGAAATTGTGCATTTGCCCGAAATATTTGGGAGTATTTGTCATACAAGTTATTTGTCATACCAAGTTTTTCCTAAATTTTATGAACCTACGACCCTGAACCAAGTATATTGTCAACAAAGACACTTAGGCAAACTTGCTATTTGTGCAACCATATAGATATAGACTATCGTTTGCACTACATTACAGACTGCATCATCAGAGCCAAAGTTACTCACAGCAATTTTTTATAGTTTTTTGGCACGAATATCCAATACTACTGTATGATCACATCATTTTGAATAGTTCTAATCGTAATGACTTTCACGTTTAAAACATTAGTAGATAATGCAAATTTAAGAAAGAGATTAATGCTGTGCGCGATAATAGTATTTGTACTTCATATTACTGGTCACCTATTAATTCTATTACATTGCTGTACCCTGCTCCATCTGGTATACGTAATTTTTATTTCAAGTGATCTCGTCACTAACTGAGCAAATTCGTCTTATAAACAGACCCATTGGAGTCCTAATTAAGTAATTTCATTTTCTAGTAGAATCCAGCCGTCTTCACTGTATGTTAGCCGGCCTTCGAATCTGCTCACATAGTCTCGAAGTTAATTAGTTTTATTTTGAAATTAAAGATTAAAACATTAGTATCCAGCGATGGCCTTAAAGGGAAATGACTTAAAAAATAAAAAATTGTTATTAGGTATATGATACTAATCTAGCTCGCGTATTGATCGAATTCTCTTTTTAGAAAATGTATGGTATCATAAAAAAATTTTTAGGCAATGAAATGACAAAAAGATGATGTTACAATTCTATAAAGTAATGGCAGTTTCCAATGTACTGACTGTATGATGGAGAAATGTAGACGCTGAATAAAAGACAACACGAAAAATCGGTACGTAAGTGGAAATGGTAAAGGTAAACGTTGGAACCAATAACATAAGTTTACAAACTAAGAAATTCGAAATGAACTACAAAACCAGTCAATACCAAAACAAATAATAAAGTTAAATATTGAATAGAAATCGAGGGCGCCAGAGCTGTAGCAAGGTCTCGAAAACACTGACATATTGAACTGGAACAGACCACACGGTCTAATTCGCGAGGACGGCGATAACAACGGCATTTTGCAAACAACATAGTAGGACAGCAATTAAAGAGTAAATAACTACCATTTATATGGGAACTATAACAAAAATGACAAAAGTTTAGGTAACAATAAATTCATATCGTTTAAGCATTTTATTGGAATTAACTCAGTTGTTATAAAACCTGAATGACCCACGAAAAAATTGATAGTGTAAATATAAGATAATACCAAAAAACCCAGTATTGTGACGGAGATGCTCCAAGACATAATTGGAGAGACAATGAAAAAAAGAAATAAAAATGTAAATAGTCTTTTATTATTTAGGCGTAATGCCTGTTTCCAGTTCTCCGCTGGTCTTGTCAGTGGCAGTCTATGCTTACATTTGGTTGCTAACTTCATGTTTCTTATTATTCGTACCAGTCTATATTTGGGCAATTCGACCTGATTATTCCATTTTTTCTGCGTTTTCTTGTAAATTTCACTGCATCAGTTATATTACACTGTTTTCTCATCCTTTTATTCCTTACTCTGCCGAGTCCTGTTTTTATGATTATAGCTCTTAGGGTGTTCATATTAGCTGTTTGCAGAAGTTGTTTAATTTTACTGGTATCGGCTCCTTAAGGCATTACGAACCTTACTATTGTTTTATTTTTCATTCAGACCTTACAAAGTTGAAGATCCTGAACATGGTAAAAAGGATAAAAGAGAAACGATCGCTGCGGATCGCAGCCATCGCAACAGAAAGGTGTAGCGATCGCCGCACACTGCATTCAACACAGGGAACATAAATGTGCTACGATGGCCGCGGAGCGCAACTAGAGCGGAAAGAAAAATATAAACACTTTACAGATTTTTAATGATATGAAACCGTACCTGTTCACTTAAACCACAAGGTTTTGTTTAAAATCACAATGTTTTTAACAGTTGGGCCTAGAAGAACGTTACAAAGAAATGAGAAAAAATTCTAATGTAGTGTCGCTTACTGGACAACTATCGTAGAATAGTAACGTTTAAGTGATGTGTCTTGCTTAGAGCAATGGGTGTTTAAAATATATACGTTTAATTATTATTCTAAGGTTTTTTATAAGTTCAAGAACGTTTATTTATTTTTTGTCTATTACTTAATTTTTTTTCAAAAGTTCATGTTTCAGAAACTCAAAAATTAGCCACAATGGTGTGAGTTGAAATTCTTAAATATATACGTGCAATAAATATTCTCATTGTTCAATGGACTGCCGCTGACATTTGTTCAACTGTTCAACCCATCATACCTCTTAAATAATGCAAAACACTACATGCTGTATTAAACCGGCACAAGTACCAGGACTTCATTCGACGGATTACTATTTTCGGGTTTTTGTAAACAAACTTCTCATTATTATATTATCATAGAAAACAATTACCTATTATGCTTTCTGCTTGTATTTTTTTTAACTACAAACACAAGTACATTTCATTTAATAATAAGGAGATCGGTCACCCACACGCTCCGTTTAAACACACCCTTATTATTTCTGTGATTATGGTCTGCTGTGCAGCATTCCTACGTTTTAAATGCGACATACGCCGCGGGCTACAGATATTTTGAATAAATAAAAGAAGAAATTGCAGCTATGGAAGTGTATGTTATTATAACGTAAAACATAAAGAGACATAGATTATACCGGAAGGGAACAGAGGAAACCAAATAGATAACATCCTAAGTACAAAGAAAAGAACGAACACAATAATAAATGTAAACTTTTAGAGGGGCGAATACTGACACTGATTAGTATTTGGTTTTTGCAAAAAGAAACAAAAATAGCAATAGCACAAAATTAAATGACAAAGAAACAAAAAGGGAATATATACAAACGCATAACCAACAATTAGATCAAAGAACTTCAAATGATGAGCATTATTAGAAGAGTATAATACTTCTAAGTGGTGTCGACAAGTTCGTGATTTCTTGCTTTATTTCACCTTCGCTATTCTTTAGTTGGTGCATTTTAATTTTTCCATCTACTCGGTCTCTTTTCAAAACTTTTACTTTTATTGTTTTCAGTCACTCTTTGCATTTTGTGTTTTGTTTTCACACGTCTTGAACATATATTTTTAATTACTGTCTTCATGTCGTTTATAATTTTCTCGTCTAACTTATTTATTTCTATTTCTAGAATATTTCTTTCAGGGTGTAACTGCTTGCTCATTTATTCCTGATATTTAATATTTATCAATATGTTCTTTCAGTTTTTCTGGAAGTAGGAAACTGATTGGTTTTATGGGCTTGTTTCTCTCTGATGTTACCGCTGCATGCCCCAGTAAGCAATAACAATAGAATAAATTAACGATAATCTCAAAACACTTCAATGTAAATCGAATACCGAGTTATGAATACCTATAACAGCCCCGTAACCAATAGCGTTCAACTATGCTAAGCTGCTCCGGAGGGGAGAACCAGTTAACAGTAAAATGATCACACCCAAATGCGGGTACCACTAACTTGATTATTCAACAACTTGCGCATCTAAGTTGAAAGTTTCCTCTCGTAATCGCAACTTACAATTCAGGCTCTTTGATAAGCTATAACCTATTATAACAAGAACAAGACATAAATGCGGCATACTGAAAGTGATATTGATTTTCAATGCCTACATGAAGACAAGTAATCGTATCGAAATAAAATATTGTATGTAATGTACTTGAAGATAAAGTAGGTACGCACCCCAATACCAACTCTGCGACGTGTAGACGTTGCATTCAGAGCATAATGTATGTAATTTGTAATTTCACTCACAATTAAACAAAGCGCAAGGTATGTAAAAAATACGCGTCTAAATCGCTACTGTATTAACACATAAATGATAAAACCAGCATAAACAGAACCAGGTCAGTATCGTCAACTCATATACTTAGTTATTAGCGCCGATACATTTTTCTTATCTTATCTGTTGAATCCAGCTTCGATAAGAAAACCAATCTGGTTTCAACCTTGCATATCTGCTGCTTTGGCTACGTAATGAGAGGAGACGCAAATAAGGCACTAAAATAAGATGGTAAAGATTCTAAAAAGTAAAAGAACATTTAAAAATCTTGCTGTAGAATTGGAAGAATAAAATAAAATAAATGAAAGATATGGTTAAAACAGGAAAAACCAAACACGAAACTGAAATATTAAAATCACCCTAAGAAGCGGATTAGTAAAGCTTCAGAACGGAACGATTATATTCTACTAGGAATATACAGCCTATTATTATTATTATTTTTCATTTTTATGACGATCTATCATGGGTTGTAGATAAAAAGTAGGGTTTATACCAAGCTCTAATTATTAAAATACGTCTTACAATATCGCATGCATCCAAAACTACCAATTTGCTGATTGAAGGCTGCATTTATATTCATAAGTTTTGTAAGTGTTTTTGGAACAGCACCGGTTGTTAATGTTGTTATTGGGTATATTAGTACCTTTTTTACTTTCCACATTACTTTAGTTTCTGCTGCTAATTCCGAATATTCATTAACTTTAGTAGCATATGTGTACTGTAGATTATTATTCACTTCCTTATTTAATTTATCATATCTCATCTATTAGCTTATATAGTAATATATGTTCTCATTTCTCGGTCCCAATATAATATATGCTTTTCCTTGTTTAGTACGTCAACAGATTCATATTTATAGTATGGGACGACAGATGATATAAGATTATAGTCAGATATCACGCACACTTGGCAAAATATTATTTACATACGTGGCGCCTCCACCATTTGTGTCAAAGTTGTTTAGCCGAACTCGAAGTTTTTCAATTCAATTACTGACCATCATAATTTCCAAAACTCCAACTCGTTTTTGCTATGGCAGGAATCATGCACATCATATATTTATAAACGAAGTATAGTTTCGCAGAAGTTTTGATAATATTGAATTTTTCAAATCAGCTCCTTTCGTGACGTTTCCTTGCAGCTCCGCAAGTACTACAAGCTTATAGGTTATAGCTTGCAATTGCAGGAGCAAATTAATAATACTAAGCCACCCTAGCGTTCCCGCCGCCACCAATGCTGCAGTGCACCACCGACGAGTTTATTTGCATTATGAGCACATAATTCATTTCTCGGTTATTCACAAGCAATTTACGATATTTATTAGCAGCTGGTTTATTGATAGACATTAGTTATATCAGATTTTGTCTACAGGTGTCGGCATAGGAGCGCCATTAAAGTCGGGGTCGCGGTCGCGAGCGAACGCTCGATCTAATTGCCAGTAACACAGGGTGGCCAACCGTTCGCAGCGATTAGCAATCAAGACAGAATTTAATTATTCTCCGGGATATTTGTCTAAAATAGTTAATGACCTATTGTCGAGCATAGGTGGCGGCGCATTTGAAATTTTATGTTGCGCAACTTTGCGGTTGGCGAAATCAAATAGGTAATAAATCGGAATACACCTGAGTTTGCTGAGCTTGTTTCCATTCCCAAGGCAATTATTACACGCCAGTAAATGTTTGCACTCTGTGTTTACCCAAAGGCCTCGTGATATGAAACAAAAGAGTGACAAGTGCAACAACCGGTCGTCGGTCTGTGCCTCTGCCTCTCGCGAGATTAAGAACGCTCGCTCGGTAGCACCACCGTCCGATTCCAATCACAACGCGCTTATTATGCGCTTTTTCCCCCGACCGCAAGTAAAACGCTGCGCAAAAACATGGGCTTCAAAGTAATCAAAACCATCTAAACGAGTAGCCTACTTGATTTCAGCACTCGATTGTTTAAACGCCAACGCCAACCGGGATTTATAAATAAGCGCTGGTTCGCTCCTAACCTAATGCCTTTTTCCAAAATTGAAACAAAATTTGCGGATTGAAAATTCTTCTTGAACAACTATGGAGCACAAAATAGCATTGAGATGAAAGCAGTCTAAATTGCTTTAGGAAGAAAATCAATAAAAATTGGTATGCTGTAAATAAAAAAAAAACGACGAAGCTCCTCAAAAAGGTGTTCCTCTTCTTGAGAAAGATTACAATTAATAAATATAATAATAATAATAATAATAATAATGAATTTATTGTCTAACAGCATATAGCCAATAACAAGACAATATTAGATATACGGATAACCAGTAAGAGTAAGTATAACTTAGTAACTAATCATAAATTCAAATTTATTTGATATTTATTTTAATATAATAACTAATAACTTAAATATATTTGTCTATTCACCAATAAGTTCTATTAGTTTTGGTAATGTACAATTATTGATATCACATTGGCTGCTTATACGGTTATAATTACTGCACATGGTATAGATAGGAGATTTAAATATAATATTAGTTCTAGCGCCAGGTAAATAGAATAGCGATGACTGTCTAGAATGTATTCGAGGCACGTGAAAGTTTAACTTTTGCAACAAATATGAGCATTCAAATTTATTATGTAGCAAATTAAAGAGAAAAGTCAAACTTATACGTACCCTTCTGTGTTCACATGAATTAATATTAAATGTATTTAGTAAGGTTAAGTGCTCAAAACCTCTAGGCGGATAGACATGGTACACCTTGAACCACAAATATTTTAAAAGTTTTCTTTGTACATTTTCTATAGACGTTATATGACATTCATAAATTGGATTCCATATGATACTTGCGTACTCTAATTTTGAACGTACAAAAGCAAAATATAATGCCATAATAGTAGAAATATTTTTAAATTCCTTACAGCTGCGTACTATGAAACCTAACATTTTATAAGCAGAAGACACAATTTCATTAATATGATTTACAAACCTAAACTCAGCATCAAATACCACACCCAAATCTCTTATTGAGTGTAGTCTAGATAACGATTCTGAATTTAATGTGTAGTCAAAAAGGATTCGATTAATTTTACGAGAATACGTAACAATTTTACATTTGCTAACATTTAGATTTAACTTATTTCTCTTACACCAGTTGGAGAGTATGGTAAGGTCGGTTTGAAGGTTCATAGCATCATGGTGACTTGCAATTGATGAAAATATTTTTACGTCGTCAGCGAACATAAGTACTTTACACTGCAATTGATAACTGAGATCGTTGATGAATAAGAGGAATAGTAAGGGCCCCAGATTAGAGCCCTGGGGCACTCCGGATGTGGGAATATATTGAGTAGATCTATACCCATTATACACAACACAGTGTGGTCTATTTTGTAAATACGATTTGAATAGTGCGACATTTGTGTCACTAACACCAATGCTATGTAGTTTTTGAAGTAAAATACCATGATCTATTTTGTCGAAAGCTTTAGATAAATCTGTATAAACAACATCGATTTGGCCTTGATTATCTAATTGTTCAGAAACAAATTGCGAAAAGCAACAGAGGTTAGTGATGGTGGAGCGGCCTGCCATGAATCCATGCTGGGAAGATGATATGACATGTTTCACACTACTATATATGTGTTTGTACAGAATAATTTCAAATACTTTGGAAAAGTTAGAGAGAATAGCAATGGGCCTGTAGTTCGTAACATTGGAAATATCGCCATTCTTAAAGATGGGACAAACACGTGCAATTTTCCAGATTTGAGGAAATGTCGACGTTTTTAAGATTAAATTGAAGATGATTGAAAGCGGAGAAGTAAGAACGTTTGTGCAGTCTTTAATCATATATATATACAAATATATTTCACAGCAGACAAATTTCCAAGCAAAATACGATAATCATAGAAATGGAGTTACTGTAAACAAGGAAATCCATAAAGTGGTTAAATAGCCTGTTTCTTTCTCTGGTAGACTGTTATTATTACAACTATCAGCGAAACCTGTAAACATAAATATAATTACAACATACATACAAAATTTCATGAAAAACAAATAACCATAGAACTGATGTTAAAGATATTGTAAATACTGAATACTATAAAGCTCTTTGAAATTTTGCCCTTTTCTGTGATAGAGTTGCGCGAATGCTAAATACTCTTTAAACAATAAATGGTCAACAGCAACAAAAACTTCAACTTAACAACGAAGCCTTAACAGTGGCTTTACGAATCGGCAGCCAAACTAGCAGCACAACTTTTAACGACTCCAAGGTCGGCTCTCTACATTTTTAACTCAAGTGCCTAATTACAATAATGAACAAGAGAGGATAATCGCGCACATACCATAAGCCACGGCTCTGGAATTCGATACGAAAGGCGATAAGGATCGGAAATCAAGTGCGATGGGTAGACAAAACCCAATAACCTCCATTAAATAAACCTACAGAGATCACCGTAACGCGAGTAAACTAAGGAACACTATTTTTTCCTTACAAACAGCCTCAAGCTAGGCCAAACATTAACAACAAAATATTGCGTGTGATTAGCTGAACGGACGCTAAAAAAGAGGAAGAAAACCATGCAAGCAATTAAAAAGAAACACGTCGCACACCTTTAAGAACACATGCAAACAATTGATGGCATGACATATTTTCTGCCTATCAACCGATCGACAATTTTCCTCATACAAGTTGAAGGTCGCCAAACGAGTTCAGTGACACCAAGATGTAAGCCACCAAAGCGCTAGAACGGAGTTAGCCAATATAGCATGGAAAGGATTGGTACAATCAAAGCTTGATGCATTTTGACCGTAACGGAGTACTATTATTACAATTGTCAACCAAATCTATTGATTTCAGAACTATGTCTGCTCTAGAAGCAGATAAATTCTCATAAAAAATATCGATGCTCATAGTCACAGAAATGTGGTTAAATTAGAAAATCGATAAAGTTGTTAAGAAGTGTGCTCCTTTCTCCAGTACCGCGTCATTATTACAATTGTCAAAATAATGCGTATATATATCTACGATCATACAGTAGACAAACTTTTATGTTAAACGATATTAATTACCACATAATTGATATTAAAATTATTGTACTTTACGGAGCAACCTAAAGCTGTTTGAAATGTTGTATTTTTTCTGTAAGAGTGCCATTAGAACTGTTACTGCATATATCTTCCCGCCACTTTGTATTAGGTCTAGCGCAGCTGGCGTTGCAGGTGTTCAACCATCTGCTGAGGCCAGACAAGCGATCGCGCGACACAGTCCATTGAAGGAAGCGGCGAAGAGCGAATGGGTGTTCGGAGAGTCAAAAATTAAAAATACAAAAATAACTAATGTGTTTTACTTCGCTCTATTCACCCAACATTTTGGTCCTTCGAGCCGGATATTATGGAGATGTGGAAATAGGACTGGATTCGCAGGAAACGTTCCAAGACAAGGCTTCAGGGATACAAAGGACGAGGCGTTCGTTGCGGCGGACCATAGCTGTTATTTGGGAAATAACGGCATCAGGCAAGCGTTGGATGGAAATTTAGGAACTCACGTATGTACCAAGCTTTCCTTTGTGTTATCCTTTATTATCCTAGTAGCTTATCAATTTGTGTAAATTGTGTTTTAAACTCACAATGGAGACGTCAAAATTACTAATTAGAAAACGTGGGGCTCTTAAACATAAACTAACCTCATTTAGTAGTTTTCTGGCTACTATTTCGGATAATCCCGATGCGCTAATTATATCCGAATTAGAAGAACGGGTTGAAAAATTAAATGGGACATTTAATGAATTTTCAGAAATACAATCAGATATCGAGGATAGTTGGGAAGAATCTAAGCTAGAAGAACAATATAATGAACGTGACGCTTTTGAAAAATCTTATTATGCAGCAATTGCAAAGGGAAAATTATTGATTTCAAACTATAAATTGGGAAATACGCAAGATAAAACCGCGTTGGATAACGAATCGCGTTCGAATTCGGTAAATGCTTTCAATATTAGCAGTCAAATAAAATTACCAGTACTTCAGTTACCCGTATATTCTGGGAATTACTCAGAATGGTTGAGCTTTAGAGATACTTTTAATTCAATTATTCATAATAACTATGATTTAACGGACATTCAGAAGCTACATTACTTAAAATCGACGCTTCAGGGGCAAGCTTCCCAATTAATTAAATCTTTACCGATAAGTGATGCAAACTATTTAGTTGCTTGGAAATTATTATGTGACCGTTACGACAACAAGAAATTGTTAATTAATAACCACGTAAAGGCACTGTTTAATCTATCTGTTGTTAAAAACGAATGTGCTAGTGAATTACGGAAATTGATCGATGATTTTTCAAAACATTTATTTTCTTTAGAAGCGTTGGGTCAACCGGTAAATCAGTGGGGCACATTGCTATTATACTTAATATCGTCAAAATTGGATACTAATACAAAACGTGAATGGGAACAAAAGGTTATAAATGCGTCACCAACGGTTGCCGAGTTTCAAACGTTTTTAAAAGACCGTTGTGTACTTTTGGAAAATTTGGAGAACCAAAACGCTAAGCGGGTGTCAGGCAATAAATATAATCCCAAACAGAGTGAAATGACCACCACATTGGTAGCAACTGCAAATGGTACTTCAGGAAATTCTGATAATATTACTTGCTGGTACTGCAATGACAAGGGCCACCTGATTTACACTTGCAAATCCTTTTTAATTTTAAGTCCCAACGACAGGACGGCCGAAGCAAAGGGTAAACGTCTTTGTGTTAACTGCCTAAAGCGAAATCATGTTAGCATGAACTGCAGGGCTGGGGGGTTGTAGACGATGCGGAAAGAAACATCATTCCCTGTTGCATTTTAATAACTCAAATCACAATACTAGTGATGAAGGGCAACAAATTAATAATGTAGATACACCGGCAATACAACGAGGTGGAAATACTGTAGTTGCAACATATGGTAGTGTATGTAATCAAGTGTTATTATCCACAGCTATTTTAAAAATTAAAAATAATACAGGGTCGTATAATTTGTGTAGGGCCTTATTAGATTCTGGTTCTGAAAGCACATTCATTACTTCTGAGCTATGCGATAAGTTAGGCTTAAGAAAATGGGAAATTAATTTATCAGTAGTGGGAATAAATCAAATTGTCTCCAAAATTAAATTCAAAACGGAAATACAAGTACAGAGTTGCGATTATTCTTTCGCCACTACTATCACTTGCTTTGTAATAGATAGAATAACTGAAAATATTCCATTGTTTTCATTTGATGCTACAGCAATAAAGATACCCAAGGATATAAAATTAGCTGACAATGAGTTTTTCAAATCCAATAAAATTGAGTTATTATTAGGGGCCAACATTTTGGGAATTAATTTGTCCAGATCAAATTAAATTCGGTAAAAATAAACCTGTATTACAACGCACACAACTGGGATGGGTCTTGTCGGGACCAATTAATTATAATCAAATAAATAATAAGGGAGTTACATGCAATTTTACAAAAAGCATCGATCTAAATAATCAACTTAAAGCATTTTGGGATATAGAGGAAATAGACTGCGGCAAGCGGTTTACAAGAGACGAGCAATATTGTAAAGACCATTTCAAAAAAACCACTTTTAGAAATTCTGAAGGTAGATTTGTGGTTTCCATACCATTTAAAAATGACACTTCAGTATTAGGTGATTCATTACAAACGGCTAATTCAAGATTTTGCAGTTTGGAAAGGAAATTAGAAAAAAATGCCGACTTAAGAAAATTGTACGTAGAATTTATGAGAGAATATGAAGTCATGGGGCATATGTCAAAAATTCGGGAACCAAATGTGAATATAGATAATTGCTATTATTTACCTCATCACGGAGTTTTTAAGGAAAATAGCTCAACCACAAAATTACGTGTCGTGTATGACGGTTCGTGTAAAACCAATAATAATATTTCGTTGAATGACATTCAGCATATAGGTCCGGTGATTCAGGAAGAATTGTTTAATATTTTATTGCGATTTAGGATACACATGTACGTTTTATCAGCAGACATAGAGAAAATGTACAGACAGGTTTTAATAAATCCCAATGACAGAAACTTTCAACGAATTTTGTGGCGTGAAAATAAATCAGATTCATTAGAACATTATGTTTTAAATACGGTAACTTACGGAACTGCATCGGCTCTATACTTAGCAATCAGATCATTACATCAAGTAGCGTATGAATATAAGGACACATTTCCTTTAGCTTCGGAAGTTATACTTAAAGACTACTATGTCGATGACCTTCTGACGTCAGTTGACAATATGGAGGTTGCGATTCAATTGTACAAGGATCTGAACTCCATTTTAGGAGCAGCTTGCTTCAAGCTTCGAAAATGGGTATCTAATAATGCGCAGATTCTAGAGGAAACCAATTCGTGTAATGACACACAGGATACTTTACATATCGGAAATAAGGACGTCGTGAAAACTTTAGGCATAATTTGGTGTCCACTTTCAGACTATTTAAAATACGAAATAAACGATTCAGAGTCTAAAGAAGAAATAATAACAAAAAGGTCAATTCTATCTTCGATTTCAAAACTGTATGATCCCTTGGGGCTTGTTGGTCGGTGTGTTATTATAGCCAAGATAATGCTGCAACAACTTTGGTTTAATAATTTGGGATGGATGACACTGTACCGCAAGAAATTGAAATGAAATGGATACAATACAGAAACGATTTAAACACATTAAACAAAATTGAAATACCGCGATTTGTATGTTCCAACAATTATTCGCATATAGAATTGCACACATTTTCAGATGCTTCTGTAGCGGCTTATGGGCGTGTGTTTATATAAGGGTTCTAACGGAAAACAACATTAAGGTCAATCTTTTATGTGCAAAGTCAAGAGTTTCGCCATAAAGCGTTTAACAATACCAAGATTAGAGCTCTGTGGAGCCTTGTTAGCTGCTCGGTTGTCAAATAGGGTGCAGGAAAGTTTAAATATTAAATTCAACTCAGTTTATTATTGGTGTGATTCTACAATTGTGCTTAGCTGGTTGAAAATGTCTTCAAATGTGTTGAAGGTATTCGTAGCCAACAGAGTATCGGAAATACAGGAACTGACAAATACAAAGGATTGGTATCATATAGGAACTTTAGATAATCCAGCAGATCTAATATCTCGCGGGGTACTACCAAAACATTTGATTAATTCAATTTGGTGGAAAGGTCCTAATTGGTAAACTTTATCAAAATCACAATGGCCTCTTTCTAAATTTTCATTAAACGGTCAAGAGGTCCCAGAATGCAAGGAAATTGTAGATTACAGTATCAAACCTAGCAAATATTGTAGGTGAAAATTGGTTTTTTTACGAGTTTCTCGTGTGGAATAAATTACAGCGCACAGTAGCATGGTGTTTGAGATTCATCAATAATTGTCGGAAACCAACAACGGAACGAATTTTAAATAGTAGTATTTCAATAATCGAGTTAAATATATCGGCTAAATTACTCATTGGTCTATCACAAAGAGAAAGCTTTCCTCAAGAATGAAAATATTTAAAGGGAGTCCAAAAGACACAACTAAAATCAAAAATTGGGCGTTTATCAACATTTATTGATTCAGAAGGTTTATTACGTGTTGGTGGGAGATTACAAAATTCCAATTTTAGCTTCAACAAGAGGCATCCATATTTAATTTGAGGAAAACATCCAATTTCTGAAACTAATACTCCAATATGAACACAAGCGGTTATTACATGGCGGTCCACAGTTGATATTAGCTAGTGTAAGAGATCGTTATTGGCCCCACGGGGGGGGAGAGCTTTGGCAAAAAAGATAGTATATCATTGTGTACGATGTGCCAGAGTAAAGCCAAAACAATTGATTCAATTAATGGGAAATTTACCTGAAAACAGAGTTGTTCCGATGTACCCCTTTCACACTACTGGGGTCGATTACGCCGGTCCATTTCTCGTAAAGCCTCAGAAAGGACGTGGAAAATCAACATTTAAATGTTACATATGTTTATTTGTTTGTTTTACAACAAAGGCGATACATTTGGAAGCGGTCACCGAATTAACTTCTCAGGCATTCTTGGCAACATTGCGTAGATTTGTAGCTCGACGCGGTAAACCTGCTAATATATATTCTGACAATGGGAAAAACTTTGTAGGTGCAGCGTCTGAATTACGAGAATTAGGAAAATTTTTAATTACAAATAACCGTAAAATAGAAGTTACAGCAAACAACGAGAATATTGATTGGCATTTTATTCCCGCTAATAGTCCAAATTTCGGGGGGTTATGGGAGGCGGGTGTTAAGTCTACGAAATATCATCTGAAAAGAGCAATAGGAAATGCATTAGTCACCTTCGAGAGTTTCTAACAATAATTACACAAATTGAAGGTATCCTAAATTCTCGACCCTTGCACCCCATATCTACTTCACCAAACGACTATGACCTTTAACTCCTTCACATTTCTTGCTTGGTCGAAGTGGAGTCAGTGTACCAGATCCAAGCTACGAAGACGCTACTGTCAGCCGTCTTCGCGCTTCCAGTACTTACAACAAAGGGTACAACAATTTTGGCGACGGTGGTCTCAGACATACATCACGGAGCTGCAGCAACGTCAGAAATGGACCAGACAACAGGACAATGTCAAGATTGGAGATTTGGTTGTGATTAAAAACGAAAATCTACCTCCACTCAAATGGCGATTGGGGCGAATCAGTTCCATCCATCCAGGAAGTGACGGTGTAGTGAGAGTGGTGACTATAAAAACCTCGTCCGGTGAATTGAAACGCGCAATAACAAAGATTTGTCTACTACCCATCAGAGACTAAAAATAGAACTTTGCGCTACACAGTGCTGAATTACATTAGATTTAAGTTTGCATGTATCATATAAGTCAATTCTCATTAGAATAAGCATAATACCTTTATATTACTGTAATTATGTTGAAACTGTATTTCAAGGGGGGGAGTATGTTACTGCATATATCTTCCCGCCACTTTGTATTAGGTCTAGCGCAGCTGGCGTTGCAGGTGTTCAACATCTGCTGAGGCCAGACAAGCGATCGCGCGACACAGTCCATTGAAGGAAGCGGCGAAGAGCGAATGGGTGTTCGGAGAGTCAAAAATTAAAAATACAAAAATAACTAATGTGTTTTACTTCGCTCTATTCACCCAACAAGAACAATTGTTATCCAATTATACTGATCTATATATGACTAAACAGACAAACTATCATTAAACAATACCAATGATAATTAAGTGCCGATTAGAGCTGTCTAATATTTTTAAAGACATGTTTGTCATCTACACAATTTAAAAAAGTTGATTTTCTAAATTTGTAATCTTAAAGCAAGTGCCACAGAGGTGCCTTAGAGAAGGTAGCTAAATATTTACGAAAAATATCTTCGACCTCACACTCCTTCTCATGAGACGCATTTACCTGATAAAAAACATACTTTTGACTTTTTATTAAAGCAAAACAAAAAAATCTCAATTTAGTCTATTCAGAAAAGTAAATAAAAATGTTCAATGGGGATTTGCCCTTTTCTTGCCTCGATCTTCTCTAAAATGCAACACAAAGCTTCCATATTTCAAATAAAGACAACACAAGAACTCCTAATTTTTTATATTTCTAGGCATTCCTGAATTATATGAAAATTATCTCTGCAAAGATTTGGAAATTTTTCGTAGTTAGAAATCTTTGGTTATATGTGGCAATTATTAGTAATTTCTGAAAATGTTTAAGAATCTTTTAGAGGTAGACAACTGTACATTCCTGCATAGACGAAATTGTTAATGATAAATATATGTACCAATGATGACTCATCGTTCACACCTCTTGCACAAAAGTAGAATTACGTTCTCTTTAATATGATACTATATAATATAATTTATTGCATTGTATATAAAGCCTACATTTTTACTTGGGCTTGTATTTGAAACGGTATCTGGCTGCCTTGTCTAAAATGTTTATTTTACTATTTACATATATAGGCAATTTATGTTTGCTTGCCACTATTGTAATGTAGCATAACGGAAGTGAGAAAGTGTGAGTACGGTCCGGTTTAGTGTGTGAAGCACTCGATTTTGTCATGTGCAGCGATGAAAAAAGTCAACGGTGTCGCGGGGAACTAGAAACCAATCGCGGACGTGAAATCTTAAAGGCGACTCGCTGTGTCAATGACGATCACGTGCCGCAGTGGTTAATAGTGTCCGGCTAGCAATAAGCGAAGTCCCCGTACAGGAGGAATTCTTCCGCAATCCATTAGATGGGTATCAGGCCCGGTCACCATTCGCTATTGGAATACAATTAACGGAACTTTTCTCCGATTCATTCAAGGTTGATGACGTAATCCTGTCCGAGCGCTACTCAGCAGTTTTCAGCCTCGAGCATAAGGTAACCTGATACAGAACATGTTTGCAGTTTGAGCTATAAGCGTTTGCTCAAAGCTGTAGGAAGATTCTGTGACCGTAAAGAAATGCGCTTCATGAACAATTGATACGTATGTGAATTGCCAAGCCAAGTTGCTATGCACGAAACCTCGATGGCGGATGCAGTTTAACGTTCGCGTATTCAAGACAGTTATTTTGGCATCTTCATAATGTTATTTAAATGTGAATATATTGCAAATACAATTATTCTGCTATTGTTTGATTGATAAATACGAGCCTTGAAAAATCAAGTCAGAGCAAGAAAGCGTAATCAAGACAAGAAATTATATCAAGAAGCAGCAGTGTATTCAATATCCCTCTATAGTTTCAGATATTCTTCAGATATTAGCTGCGATCTCTTGGTACTAGACATTTTCAATCTGACACTACTACAATAGTGACCTATCAATATGACGGATGAGAAGCCGTGTGTCCTATGTTGATCTTCTAAGGGCCGTCATAAAAGTTTATTCAAATGTATATACAATAAACATAAGAAAGAAACTAGTAGAAGGAATATTAACCTGCCATACTTCTATAAAAATGCTGCCAGTATATTACATAATCAAGTGTTTGGTTCTCTTAATTTTCACCTCTTTGTTAGTCTTAATATCTGCAAACAATGAGATTTGGCTTTGTCATTTTATCTAATCGCAATGTGGTGAAAATAAATAGAATTAATGCAGTTGAATGACTCTTAAATTTCCTTAATTAAGAAAACAGTATTTAGGTGCTCACAGCTTCGAATGTGTCATTAAAGTGATAATTGCACAGACTTTTTTAACTATTTACAGTAGTGTAAAAGCTTTTACCCAACCGCAACACAACGTTATCTAAATTTTATTGATAATTGATGGCTTCCAATACCGTAATACTGCAAATAGAGTTGCGGTTCCAAAGCACAAACAATTCTGACATTTTGCCAAGGTGCATGGTAATTTTAATTGACTTCTCGTGGTTGCCGAAACGAGTGCCGCCAGATGACTTCACTCTGATATTTCGAGTGTTTTATGCTCAGGCATTTGTCAAGTTAATTTATCAAGGATCCAGCAGCTAATGCATAATTAAATTTACCTATTAAAATATGTTGAAGTACTCAGATTGAGCCACGTCCGTCAGGTCGCTAACTCGCCATTCTCGCCTCCCTCCTCGTAGTTTATTTGACAAATTAATAACTTAACTAAATGAACTGAATTATTGCAAACTGCATTCGTCGATGCCGCCCCCGACGGCCACCTAGTGACACCTCTGTGTGGCAATGCAATGGGTGGCCCTCTGTCTCTATCCTTCTCCCGGACTATGGCCTTTGCGCCGTAGACGCCCAATTTACCCGTCCTAAATGGACGTTGCTTCTTTCTCAGCTGCCTTATTTACGTGTCACTTTCAGAAATTGTCCTGCTTTATGGACAATAAAGTGGATTTAGGAGAAATTTCAAGGCCGTTTCCTTGATTATTGTTGTAGCTTGGGCTTGAGCATTCTCTTTGTCAGGATTAATTGAGGTGCTTTTCATTAAAAGAGCTCCAAGGGAAAAGTTTATGTTTTGTACTAAAGTTAATTATTGTGTAGCAGAATAGCGGAAATATTTTGATAATTGCGGGGAGTTAAAGTAATTTTGAGTACTAAACTAATTGGAATCATTTAGACATTTACTTTTTAGGTTTTTAATTGAGAGAACCCCGAAGAAAAAGTTGTGTTTACTGCAGACGTCTCATAATAAGCAACTTTAGATGATGTTCTGTCGATAATTACATAAAGTGTGTACCGTAAAATGGATTGATGTTCTTAATTTGCCGTACCTTGGGTTTTAAGCTAAAGAAAATCTAAATGAAAGACGAAGATAGTGTGGGTTTTAAATTATTTTTAACCGAATTACTCCCTGTCTGTGTGTTTCTTTGTTTTCTTCTTTATAGGTTTGTATGTGGATTATACTTTTATCACAATTTTCCTTCATTCTTTTCTGTTTTTTTTTGACAAGAGAGAATGCTATCCAAACCATAATTTTGCTTAATGAAGCTGGCGATCGGCTTAACCCTCAAGCCTTACATCCAAGAGATTGTTTCCAAGCCATAAGTTTTGGTCTATGAGGCTGCAGATAAGCAATCTCCCACAACCAGCGTTCCTACAGAAAGTCACCGATACTGACACTACCACGGGTCGGCGCACCTTTCTTGATCATGATTGTCTCCTTCGTTCTCATTATTTATGACGAGCTCTTTCAGTGTGCCATCATTTCTTTCTATTTCCTCCTGTATCTCTTATTAGTTTTTCTTCTATATCTATTTTCGTAAATTTTCTTCCATCCTAGTGTTGTACTTATTGCTTTTCTTTCAATAATCATTCTTCCTTTTTTATTAGTCAGAGGGATTGTCTCTCAGTTTTACTTTCTTATTCATTTTTTTTATTCTTGTTCTTACGTCTTGCGTTTTCTCATTTTCTTTATTTAGTTGTACTCCTACGTACCTGAATCCTTGTATTTTCTGGAATTTATAGTTTCCTAACTTCAATATTCTTCATTTCATGTACTTTGTTTACGAGTCGTTTACTATGAGACCTCTCTTCTTGATTACCTTTTTTATGACCATGCAGATGCATCTCTATATTCTTGATCGTGCCTTTGTATCTCGTTTTCACATTATACAGTCTAAAATTGAATAATGAATTGAATAATACCAATGATAGTGCATCTTCTCGACATAAATATTAGGTTTCTTCATTTTCAACAAGCTGTTGCTCTTATTCTGCTAATACAATTTGTGCCGATGTTATTATTTTCTGTGGGACGTTTTTAGTGTGTTTGTGTATTTCATCTCTATTTCACCGATTTTTTTTAATAGCCATGAAGTTTTCCATACTTCTGCTCTGTGCATCATGCAATAATAATTTTATAACCATTTCATATAAAACTGAACATTTATTCTGCAAGTTTTTGCTATGTAAATGGGTATAATACAAGGCGGGCCACGAAACTTGTGGCCCCTGACGAATTTTGACTGCAACCCAAACAACGAAGGTCATTACATTCTAGATGGCTATATTTCTTATAAAGCAAAAACAGATCAGCGTAGGTAACGTCAAACAAATTACAAATTGTAATCTATGTCATTTGACAAGTTACTGTTTTCGGAATTAGTTATCGCGAAGGTAAAATCATGTTTACAAATAAAGAAAAAACAGGTATGATACTAATATTTGGAGAAGCTCACAAAAATGGAAGTGTTGTTCGTACTTTATCCGTTCAGCGTCATCTTAATCCTAATCGCATAGCACCGTCTGAAAATATGTTTAGACGTCTGGAATGGGAGTTTCAGCAAACCTACTAAGCTATGAGCGAAACCTGCTGCTAACAAAGTTAACTAAATTGTAGTCGTACAAGAGGTTGGCAAAAATCCTCACGTTAGTCAACGAACCTTGAATACGAACTTGGAGATTATCAGAACTTCTATAAGAAGAATTTTGAAAGCAAATTCATTCCATCCTTATCGACTTACTTTGGTTCATGACAACAAGTTTCTATCATTTTCTGCATAGGATACAGTTTTGCAAGTTTCTTCAAACCCAAATTACCGTACGATCCAAGGTTTAAAATTATTTTATGTTCAGTGACGAAGGGAAATTGTCAAACAACGGTGGAGTAAACGACACAATAGTCATTACTGCACTTGGAATTTACGAAATTAAATGTTCCCATTGTGATTCTAAATATATTGGGCAAACACGTCGTAATGTTGGTGCTAGGTTTAAAGAGCATATACCTCATTTTAGATTAACAGATTCGAAAAATCTAGTATTGCCCAACATATTTACGAAACGGGTTATAGTATAACGGAAACTGACCCAAAAGTTGTAAAGGCATTAACTTCAACAAAGCATCTTTTTGAAAGCTTGTTTGGAGTCAATAGAAAGTAGAAATTAAGCGCCATCAGACAAGAGTAGTCCCGTCAACGAGGCTGCTCGACTCGCGCAGTGCACTCACAGAATAAAATTTCAAATGGCCCATGCGGCCAAAAATTGCTGAAAACGGCTGTAAAACTCGACGTCGACCGGGAGCGACAAGCAATAAAATGTACAAACCGCTCGTGTGAAATAGAAAATTCTTGGACGACTCCGAAAGGAATCATCAAAAATTCAAACTTTAAATATAAATAATTAGCGTGGCCCGTAACCAACATACCATGTGTGTAGTATCAAACTGCGGCAACTACGGCGAATTCGATAGACTCATTGTCCGCTGCGACCGACAAGCCTTATCCAAGCGCTGACCTCAAAAGCCACAGTTGTCAACACGGGGAAATCTCTACCGAAACTCGTCGTGTGGGATATCAAAATACGCATCTTTTTACCACTAAGCCAATGATAACAAAATCAGGCCGCTAATTGAAGGAGCCAAGTAGGTAGCGTCACGGTGCTTCTCCCACGAAGAAATCGGCGAGGCTCTCCCACCTTCAACCAATGAGATCAGCCGGAACAACGAACAAAGTAGCGAGTTCCTTTGTAAGATCCAGATCCAGTGGTAGAACCAAATAGTTCGCTTCTCATCTGGCACCACTTCTGACTCTCCAACTCGAACCTTCCTTGTTCGGTTGGGACGCAGAAGCGCCCTGGTCAGCCGTCACCAGCCGCAGCATCCCATGCCCGCACTTGTACGTGCGACCCCCACACTGGTACGTGCGGCAGAATTGCTCCAGCTCTGCCACAGCACCTCCGGCCCGGGATCTCCCCACCTACGCGCCACAGCCTCCAGAGGAGCATCATTTTGATGGCATAAGCGGCCCTCAGCATGCCCAATCCTACACGACCTTCCGCTGTCCCACCGCGATTTCTTTGAGGTTAAACATTACTTATTCCAGAACACAGAACTTATTGGAGCGGTTATTTGGGCCTTCGCCGTCCAGCAGCCCCGAGACCCCGCTGAGACAAAAAGCGCGCCGCTGGCGCCAGTCCCAACTGTCCCAGCTACCCCTTGTCACCCTCGCCCTCAACCCAGACGGAACCACCCCTGGTTGCTGCCCCGCACGCCTGACCACGGGAATACCCCCACGACGGCCGCCCGCCTAGCTGCTGCCTCCGCCGCCCGACCGTCTGCCGCCCCCGTCAACTTGACCTGGGTTTGTAGCTGCATCCTAGGCCGAACGAGGAGGAGGAGCTCCAGCTGTTGTGGGAGGCGACCCAATTTGCTCCCGAGCCCGGCCTTCGCCTTCGGTGGAGGAAAGTCGCGCTGTCTCCCAGTAGCGCCGCCGTGGCCCCAGGCTCAATGCCCCCCTCCAAGGCTGACCCCCGGCCCCGCTTCACCGGAAACCCGTCTGCGTCCCATTGGACCGACAAAGCCAACGCCGCCATCGCGCTCCACGTCCTCCGCCATTGACCCCACGCCGCTCGCGGTGAGGAGCACCGCCTTCGCCGCCCCACCCTTTTACACTGTGTATTTATGTTTGTGTTGTTTTTTTTTGTTAATTTCATGTACGTAAAGGCTAATAATAAAAGCCCTATATAGCGCTACATCGTCGCCGTCTTGCTTTGCCACGCCTGCTCTTCATCGACAGCCTCTACCACTGAGCATACCGGAGTCGTGATAAGCATATCATCGGAGAACTTTCTCGTGTTAGTTTTTCCCCAAGGCTACTGATGATGACAGTTTAACTGTCGAAAAACGTATTTAGCGGTTGTTAAATATTTGTGTGGTTAGGGGTTTTAACGAATTGTGTCAGACGCATTTATTATTAAATTATTAACGCACACATTCGAAAACTGTTTAAAACGCAGTGCGCACAGAACCATATCATTAAATCACTCGCAGATACCTGCTTCAAAACGCCGCCTTTGTACTGATCACGTGCTGCGCACATACTCAAACGTAGTGAACACCGAATGCAAGAAAGCGCCACCAGACGCCCTTTGGCACCCTGTCACTCATTCGATGCAACCTCGATTGTGACTCTTGTGCCGCTAATGACAGTATAAAATCGCCCACCTGTAGTTATGCCTAACAAATACCAGTTACACAGCACTTGGATTGTGGGCTTTCCAGGGCGATTAACTTTTTGTCGCTTCCTTTGTCGGTGTCCTGGCTTCGAATCGCCAACTATACTGTATGTACCTACAGCTCACAGGGCTCTATTTCACCGCTTCTCCTCGCTTTTAGTTTACCAGGAATCGTACGAACTTCGTTTTTTGCTGGCGCTGTGTCCAGCTTCCAAAGTGGTTCGACCCGCGTTTACTTTTGGACCCGCAAACCAAAGCACATCTTCTGTTAAAGCCAAGCCGACACTCCCGAGCTCCCAGCCCAAACTAACTTTTAGCGCAAAATATCGACGTCAGATAAACAAGCACATTGGTGCGACTTTAAAACTAACTAAATGTATTTATAAATACATATACCAACAAACAACAATGAACACTGATGTAAAAATGCTATTCTAAACACGCTAGGTCAACTCCGTTACACGACTAGTCCGGCGTAAAACCCTAACTAAGGGCAATACCCCCATAACCATCCACTCAAACCATAATCAACACACCCAATCCCACTGCTAAATCAAGAGCACTAAAACCATAAAAACATATCACCACAAGTGTCATAAAAACTCAGTCATACCAAAGAGAAGAGGTAAATCCCAGCCTACAAAACACCACCTCGGTGGTGCCATGGAGAGAGTACCAGGCTTGCAATAAACAATAAACAAGTCCTCGCTGCAAATCCGTAAATGGGCAGCAGTCCACTGGGTCGTACTGAGCATCTGAGGACAGAGTAACAAGACTACACTTAAACATATACATGCGATAAGTGCGCGTGAACTCGATTCACCGCCTACCCCAAATGCCAAACATACAACCCTTATAATAAGAAATCCCAGAAAATGAAATAGAGAAAAGACGACGGTGCCCGAATCAAGGCAAAGCCAGGGTACCAAAAAAAGTCTAATACCAACCACCCGATGAAGAAAAATTAATAAAACCCTTGCAGGCACCCTCTAGATTGTTACAATGAAATTGAAGTGCTGGGCGAAGTGCTCACCCCAACCTTTCCGCGACTTCTACAACCTATTTTATAATAAACACAATAATATTGCAATTCTACTTCAGCAACCATATATCTAATGCTTGAGTTGAGTTGAGAAACCTTATTATACAATTAATTCTAACACTATGAAGTTTCAAGTGGTCCACACTGTTTAAAGGTTAATAATGCTGTATCCTAAGATATAGACAGGTTGCAATATGAAATTTACAAGATGAAGAAGTTTAATGTAAAAGTTCTTTATCAAAAGAATTGAAGCAATTGGAAACGTCAAATATTTGCGAAATAATTACCTGGAAAAGCTTAAATTAATCCATATAAGATTTGCTACGTATCTATCTATAGGAAAACAAATAAAATAAATGTTTAGGTGGAAGTTCTTGAATTTTTAGACTTAACATGTATAAAATACATTACTTGCCCCCAATCATCACAAGAATGGTAACAATGTGATGAATATAAATAATGTTCAGTCGTCATATGTGAGTTTCGAACCACAGAAGTACCTCAGCTTCAGTTAAGGCGAAGTCATACGCATTACAACGCCCTGTTACTTCGAGGGCTTTGCGGGTTTAAAAAACATGTTTTGGACAGGTATGGAATAAGCATTGGTACAGTTAGAATTATTGTATTTTTTCAAATTCTATGCAGAAGTAACATCAAAAGATAATTTGTTTTATAGGCTACGTGCTTTGTAAGAGAGGTACAACTCTGAGATGGTAGAGGAAAGGAAAAAATTAACACCGTCTTTTTACGCTTGCTCGAATTTTGCATTCTATTATTTCATGTTATTATATTAAATCCTATAAACGTCGAAACCACCATGAAGCCATAACCGGAACAGCAATTCAGCAGTTGGCAATCAATTTCGGCGTTCGATTGCCACGAAATGGAGTAGATTTACCGTTCCGTTCGCCAGCAAAAACCACAAAACCATCTAGAATGTTAAAATGTCGCGACCGTTATGTGTATCATCGCAATTTAGGTTTTGCAAAGCATCACATATTTCCAGTGCAGCTTAGACAATGCGGAGCGACCGTTACGTGAGCATTTCCCTTTCGAGCTACCTGTCAGCCAACAAAGGAGGTATCGTTTGATTCAGCCAGCAGCAGACAACTCTTCATCTCATCCATTGACTCCGCGACCAGAATTTAATTTCGCCGGCTTATCGACGCGTCCAATCGAAGCACGAACCCGGCCGTGTGTTTAGCCACTGCCATTATAATTGCATCGGAGGCCACTTGCGAATACGATTACTTGAAATTCGAAAATCCGTATTAATAACCATAGCTGCACGGCACGCCCGTTGAATTCGAAATTTAATGGGTTGTGTGCATTTCCATAATAATGTTTATAAGGTAGACATTAAAATTTTGTGAAGAACCAAAATAGTTTAATAATATCACATGAATTATATTTTGTATATCATATACAGTTTCTCGGCAATACATACTAATAATTCTACAAATCATTTATTACTAATGACACAACTCTATTAACAAAGTATTGTCTGCACCGTTTCAGTTTGCAAATAATCCAGTTTATATACAATCGAAATCAAAAACATCGGCGTGATTTTGAACCATGGTTAGAAGGAGAAGACTTTTACATTTAACATCATTTCCACCATTTCCTATTTCACAATTATCAATATGGACCAGATCCTGAATTTTTATCATCAATATATCATGTGAAATACCCTATACAAACATTTCAAAAATTATGCTATTATATCTTCACTGTAATAGCATCGGCCTCTCCTCTTTTAGAATATGCAATACGAAGCAGAAATAATACCGCTTTCCAAAAGGATGTAACAACGAATGCGAGGAGAAAATGAAAATCAATTTGAGACGGTGAAAGTAATCGATAGCGTAAATAATAAATGGGAAATTAAAAAAATAGTTTGCAAACGACTGTGAAAGAGCAGTGAAAGAACGGGGCCTTGGCAAACGGAACAGCAAAAGAAAAAAAAAGTATAGAAAAAGCAAAGAGAATCCAAATCAATATATCGAAATAAAAGGAGGAAGAAAATAGGGGAAATTAAAGAATACCATGACGGTAAAGAAATGCGGCATTTCTACAAAGAAAGGGAATACTGCCTACATGAAAATTGATGAATTGGCCGAATACTTTAGTGGGACAGTTAATAGGGAACACACCACTGAAGAAGGTATAATACGTATTACCAAAAACATGCGAAAGCCCTGGCTAACCAAGTCTTCAATATGGGAGGAAAATAAAAAGCAGTTTTGGTGTATATCACATACAGGCGAACACCCTTTGCACAAAGAAATACACACACTAATACAAGAGCTCTGGTATAAGCAATAAATACCAAACGAGTGGCAAGTGACGGTAATTTATTCAATACACAAAAAGGGCAACAAGTATAAATGGAGAAGAAAATACTACCTAGAATATATGGACGAGAAAAAGAAGGTGAACCATGGATAAGAAGGATAAACGAAGAAATGGTGAAGGTATATAACGAACTGGCCATTGCGTCAATAATCCGAAGGTATAGAATGTGGTGTATAGACCATATAGTACGAATCAAAAATAACAAAAGAGTGTTCTTGGAAGAACTATCTAGAAGATACAATAAAACAAGAAAACCCAAGGAGAAAATAGAAGAAGGCGTGAAGACTGATCGAGCACTTGACTGCCTACGTTAACAATGTCCAACACCGATCTGCTACCGATGGGCCTATAATTAAATATAACAGACGTGAGATGTAGTGAATAATAGTTATGCTTGTATATAAAGTGTATACAGAGTTTTATTTGCCACTTTAAATACATAAATACATTAAAACGTTTGAAGATCGGTCTATAACGCCCCAGGGCGTAAAGAGCGGGCGTTATGAACTGCTTATATACCTCGTATGATAGATATAAACAACAAATAATAGATAAATGGGAAAAAAAACAAGTACCATATGATCGACTACTTTTATCATATGGAGGACTGTAGAATTGTTTTTTTTTTACATTTCTCATCACAGTCAACATACATTTCATAGCCATCTGGAGAATAGACAAAATCTGGTGTGATACACTCACACAACATCCTTTTGCAGTAATCTTATAATTAGCCAAAAATTTGATTTTTAATTTTTAACCATTTGTCAAAAATGTTAAAAATTATTCATTCTACAAAAACGGTTCAAAATAGAGCGTTAGTTGAAAAGGCAAATTTTCTCTAAAATTTTAAGCTGAATTCAAAAATGTAATAATATACCGGGTGTTTTATTTAAAATAGGAGTTAATAAAAAAATGGAAAATAAAACAAAAGAAACCTGTTCACATTAATACACATTAAAAATGTAAAGTTTGAAAAAAATCGTTAGAGCCGTTTTTGAAAAAATAAAAATAAACCGAAAAATTACAAGAGTAAACACCTACTTCCGGTTATGCGATTTTCTTCAAACGCTTGCTGTCGCATTAACATAATACACAAAACTTATATATGAAGTTTCAACGCCATATCTCTTTTTGTTTTTGAGATATTCTGTTCACAGACAGACACACACATAGACACACAGGCAGAGCAATGAACAAAAATATGTTTTGTGGGTTCAGGGGACTCTAAAACGTGAAGATCTGGTGAAAACTCAATTTCGAATTTTTGGGGTAAATCCAATTTGTACTTCCTTTATTGTAAAAGGAAGTAAAAAGAAAAGCGGACATACTTATATGCAAAACTAGTTAAGCAGGCTTGTTATGCATTTTTATTATAACGTGTTGTTGTAAACGTCAAAGATTAAGAATTTTACTATTCAGTTACTAAATAAATAATCTAATAATTATTTCGTTGCTTTCACGCAAAGTCAATTATCTTGTTTGCTTTAACATAGTCCCTTCAGCTTTACATGTTGCTGCAATCTTTCTGTGGGTATATAAACAATTTAATTTACTCTGTTATCAAAATTAGCTTCTACATAGCAAGCTCAAATATTTCCTCTTTTAAATGTCTGATTAACTTAACCTCAAATACTGATGCTTATATATTTCTTTAATTTTCTTAAATAACCCGGTACGCTAATTACTTTATTATGTAATTTTATACACTAGATCATTTAATCATTTTAAAACATAAAACTCTCTCTCAGGTTGGGACAGGCATTTTATAACTGTAATAGATTTCTGACAACTATTTCCGTTTAAACAACTGGTAGATCTCTTTAATATAAAATGTACCTAACAGTTTACTTAACCTCAGAATTTTATAGCATTTGCGGATATCATTTATCACCTTATAATTGCATGAAATTAATTATTAGGAAATACATGGTTTAATTTATTAATTATAAATAAGGTGTGGTGTTTCAGAATATTATAATTCAGTCTCCAATGTTCTCTATTGATATAACATTTTTTACTTCCTTTTACAATAAAAGAAGTATTGGATTCACCCCAAAAATTCGAAATTGAGTTTTCAACAGATCTTCACGTTTCAAAGTCTCCTGAACCCAAAAAACATGTTTTTGTTCATTGGTCGGTCAAATTTTTGGCTAATTATAAGATCACTGCAAAAGGAAGTTGTGTGAGTGTATCACACCAGATTTTATGACTTATGACGTGTTCCGCTAGTTTAGAGTTCTCTAAACAGCTAAGAGATGAACTTCGAGAGGTTCACACCAACTCCTTCCGTTATATGTACCATAGTCTAGGATGCTGACACTCCCATCATCAGATACGTGCCAAAGAACAACACGTTAATTATTAGGCATCACTTAAATGGGAAAATGTTCAATCACTCTAGTACATTTTAATTTATCAAAGCATAACAACACTGCATGATATTCATTACTAATGGAAAATACACTATTTATTATTTTTAAATCATAAATTTCACGAATCACCCAGCCTAGTTACCATAATATTCTTAGTTACTGTAAAGTTTCTTATATTAATTTCACATATTAAATGAAACAAAACTAACTTTTACGTAATAAACTATCATTTTTTTTACAATTGATATAACTTCTATAATCTACCCAAAACATGTCTATTTGTCACATCCAGTTCCAAATGTAGCACTTCTTAACAATGTTTACAAATCTACACATTCAGATTCACTTCTGCGCATAAGCACTCCATATGCCAAATCTGCGCCCCTTTTCATACTCGTTACTAACTTAATTATCCAAATTCCACCTTAACACTTTCCCTTTCTAATTACATTGCACCATCGAAGAATTAAAAATTGGGACACCCACAATTCAATAGTGTAATTGGGATGCCAGTCTCCACGGAGACAACTGCGCTCAGACACTTTCTTGTAACAGTACTTTTGCTTAGCCCTATACGCTCCTGTACTATTAATTTATAGTGCCCTGGATTCGCTAGCTTAAACAGTCGTAGAGACATAAAACTCTATTAAAATCGTCGGGGCGGTAGAGACATAAAACTCTATTAAAACCGTCGGTGCGGCTAAGGGAAAGCTAATATTGTTTTGGGGTTGCTCGTTGTCTCCTGGAATGCTGAAATTATGCATGCAAAAACTGACAGCAATAAAAGTCCAACAGTTTACATAAAAAGATATATAATTTGCAAAAATCCCAAATACAAGAGAATACATGTAACATGTGAGCAAATAAAAACAAAATCAAGCTTAGCTTTGAAAAAAATAAGTCATGTGCTGTATTACTTCTGTTGTTTTTAATTTAAATATCACAGTTATTATAACAGTAACAGTAAGGCTGAAAAACCAGGAAGAGTCTTACTCTGTTGCTGCGTGTTTATTAGAGTTTAGAGAACGATTTCCTAATGATGTGGTTAACAATAATGTTTTTTATACGCATTTAAACAGAATTGTACAAACGTTTAGAGAAACAGGTAGTGTTAACCGTAGGCAAGATCTGAGACCAAGACAAGTTAGAACTGCAGAAAATGTTGAGCAAGTTAGAATTATAATGGAACAAGAACGTAATACGTCGGTCAGAAGATTATCTCAACAAGTAAATTTAAGTTATGGTAGTTGTCGCAACATTCACAGACATTTTTTACCGATGAATCGTGGTTTCATCTTACTGGCTACGTTAATTCCCACAATATGCGTTTGTGGTGCAGTGATAATCCGCATTATTTCGTCGAGTCAAGTTTACATGCTCTAAAGGTAGGAATTTGGGTTGCAATGTCCAGAAGAAGAATTATTGGGCCAATATTTTATTACGGGACTTTGGATGCAGAAAGATATATTCCTGAACCGTTTATCAATCAGTTACATGACGACGAAATGCAGGAAGACTACTACCAACAAGATGGAGCAAGACCGCATACTGCCCAAACAACGCTCAATTATTTAGCACAATTTTATGCCTTTTCGCCTTCAGAGATAAGCAATGAAATCAGATATTTAAACAGTCATAAAGCTCCTGGGTATGATCTAATAACTGGAAAGATGTTAAAAGAGTTACCTAAAAAGGGAATAACAGCATTAACAATAATATTTAATTCCGTCTTACGCCTAACATATTGGCCAATCCAACTAAAATTTGCTCAAATCATCATGATATTAAAACCAGGTAAACCTTCCAACGAGACTACCTCATATAGACCCATCAGCCTTCTCCCAGTTATCTCCAAATTATTAGAAAAGCTAATACTAAGAAGACTACAAGAAGATTCGTTGCTAGAAGATTGCATTCCTAAACACCAATTTGGTTTTCGGCATGCACATTCGACTATCCAACAGTGTCATCGGGTCACCGATGCTATAAATAAAGCCTTCGAGAAGAAACAGTACTGTTCTTCCGTGTTTTTAGACATAAAGCAAGCCTTTGATAGGGTATGGCATAAGGGTCTCCTATTTAAAATCAAAACTATTCTTCCCTATCAATACTACCTATTACTCAAATCCTACTTAACAGAACGCTACTTTAAAGTAAAAATTAATAACAACACCTCTAATCATTACCAAATCAACGCCGGAGTTCCACAGGGCAGCGTGTTGGGCCCTACGTTATATATTCTCTACACGGCAGACCTGCCCACAGCCAACGAGATAGTAACATGCACCTTTGCAGATGACACAGCTATCCTTGCTTGTGACAGTTCTCCAGCAATAGCTACCCAGAAATTACAGTTACACCTAGATATCATTTCTCAGTGGATGAAAAAGTGGAAAATAAATCAGTTCACGTTACATTCACGCTAAAAACACAACAATGCCCAACTGTTATCCTGAACAACAAACCCGTTATCCAGGTAGATGAAGTTCGATATCTAGGTATGCATCTAGACAAAAAAACTCAAATGGAAAACGCACATCTTGAAAAAGAGAAAAGAATTAGATATTCGAGCTAAGAAAATGTACTGGCTAATAGGAAAAAGTTCATGTCTGTCCTTAGAAAATAAGCTTCTAGTTTACAAAACCCATATGGACTTATGGGATAGAACTATGAGGATGTGCCAGCTATTCAAATATAGATATTCTGCAGAGATATCAATCTAAAACGCTACGACTAATCACAGATGCGCCATGGTTCATCTCTAACCGAACCCTACACGAAGACCTAAAGGTTCCATACATCAAAGAGGTAATTACGCAATACGCTGATAGACATAAAGTTCGACTACAGTCCCATTCGAATGAAATGGTCCAACCTCTAGTTGACGAAACATTCCATAGAAGACTGAAGCGAAAGTGGCCATGTGATGCAGTAGCTAGTGATAATTAAATAATGTAAATAATAAAATATATATTTAGTTCATATTAGGGATATTACCGCTGGGTATGATACCCTCCATGTTTTAATTATCGCCAAACAATTAGCTTATAGAAATTATTGTATTAAGTTTTAATTTTCTGATTGCAAGTGATATTTAAAAAAAAAAAAAATTTATGATGGTATGGTTATGAGCAAAGACCTTTGGCCACCCCGTTTTTGTGTTTAGATTTTTCCTGTTTCGAGCCAGTGTCTTTTCCGCAGCTAGAATAGCCGAGGCACGGGCGTGTTCGAGTTGGACGAGTTTCTGCTGCGTTTCAAAGCACCATACTATTCTGTCCCATTTGTGATGTTTACTCTGTATCTGTTAGATCTCATTTTCGCTAATGATAAAGCTTGAGCTATATGCAAATTATTACTTGTATCTATTTCTCAGATAAAGCAACAATAAACAAAATTTTATTATTTAAAGGTGCTCACCCTGTATATATTTCTCTCGATTTCATGCCAGGTAGATATATATACTATACATGCAAAATACCGTCTTCCTCCAACAAATAGTTTTTAAGTTACCACTAACAGACAGACAGACGGAATTGAGAAAACATGTTTTTGATCACCTAGGGACCCTGAAACGTGAATATCTGAAGAAATCCCGGAAGGTGTTTTTTCGAGATTCGAATACTTCTTTCGTCTTTTAGACGAGGTAAGTAAAAACGAAAACTCAAATTCTGGGCATAGAAATTGAATAATTCTGTTAGGTAAAAGTGCGTTGCCTAAGTGATTTAACAAACGCAAGTAAATAGACGCCACAACAAAATACTCCCGATTCGCTTCTTCTGGAAATGTGCAAAAACCGACGCCAAATTCTATTCTATTTTTAGGATAACTTCCTAACTTTATTTGGTGTTCCTGGTGCAAAATAGGACACTAAGCGTCCCCACAGCAAGTCCCACGACGGTCAGGGGCTCCTCCAAAACTGCTTATAACTCCGTATTTGTCCCAGTCCTACAGCTCCGCAATGCTCAGCACGAATGTCGTTGCCTCCTTCCCGCTTTCAGGGCTGTGCTAACCTCGTAACAACTCCAAAAACTACCACAGGAACACCAGCTACTACTTGACGTATAATACAACACTTTTTAAAACTCCTGTAGGGGTGCAACGAATCAAAGCAACCCTTCTACAGCCTATCCAAAAGACACTGCACTAATTATAAAACACTGAATTAGGAAAAATGGGTATTTATTAGCTTTTAAATAGATTATTTATGGGGAAGCCACAGCTTGGCTGCGCTTCCCTCTTCTCTTTTTGTTTTCCTTCATTTTACATTGTTATTCATTATTCATAAGCCTGCTCTAATTACATTTTATGTTTCAATCAAGACTGAGACCGTTTTTACAAATTATTAACTCAAATTCATACAATTTGCAAAAATTACAGTAGCACATATATAGAATATTTTGTAAAAAAAATATGAAATGTTTGAAATGTTATTAATTGCTATGATAATAATTTTAGAGGCTTTAAAAGTGTTCATTGCAATATATGGCTCTTTTAAAATCATTCGATCGAGTACACAGGCGCAGACTAATTGCTAAACTTCAATATCTTGATACGGAAAGGCTTTTGCTGTCTAGCATTTATGATTATTTAAACGGCGAAGGGTACTGCGTCAGAATTGGTTGTACGTACTCTAGAAAGTATCCCAAGCTTTCTGGTGTTCTCCAAGGCTCAGTGCTCCAACCGACTGTATTATGTGACCTAGACGCTCTTATTACTTCTCAACAGTATTTTTATGCGGATGATCGGAAACTTCACAACAACCCTATTTCCAATCATGCTGTCCTACTGGACGATGTACGAAAAGTGAACATTGGTCTGATCTATGGTTATTTCCTCTTAACTTTAAAAAATGTTCTGTTTCGCTCTATCAACCTTTCTTTAAACTATATAGTTACATCGACTGATATTCTTAGTATTGATTCCCAGGTTGATTTAGGCGTTACCATATATAAAAGTTTAATTGGAGCTTCGCATAGAAGTAGTGTCAAAAAAAGTAGTTCTGTTAGATATATGCTATATAAGGCTTTTCAGAAACCTGAAAAAATTTCTACTATGCAGATATTCGATAGAATGTGCAAACATCGTTTAGTCTCCATATTTGGTTAAACATCATTTTATTGGAAATCCATCTGTGGAATTCACTTCCTGAAGCTAGTGCATCTTAGTGCATGATATGGCCTTTTTCCATACAGTGTTTTCGGGTGTTTTCTTTTGCTTTTCGATGTTTTTTTATAAGAATCACACAAACATTTAATTTACTTTTTTTAAAACTTTTGCTAGAGTTAAAATATTTCATAGTTTCAAGATGCATTCTTTTTAAGTTTTAATTACTAAGTTTACCATTGCTGGAATATTTTGAACCCTAAGATATAATATCATTTTGACAAATATATTAGGTGTTAAATCACGAACTGTTGGTTCGGGCTCGCGGCGCCGAGCGATCCGTCTCGTGTGGGTGTGCAAGAGGGCTACTTTGCGTATTTATTAGCATATGCGATTAGACGATAATACGAACCAATAATTATTTATAGTGTGATAAGTTGCAATAATGCGGGGCGAATCTGCGAGCGCTACCATGTCCATCCTTACGTAGTGAAATAGATTATCTAGTGTAAAATGTACGTACTATCGTAGTCAGTTGAATGATGTAGCTTTTTGGCAATTACAGCAACCGGTATACGTCAGAGTTTTTTGCTCGTGCTGGACGATTATTTGATAATCGAAGGTATGGATCCCGCAAAAGCATGAGGTTTCACACGGTGGTCCGCAGGAGTATGGTAAGTTCCGCAGTGATAATGTAAGCCCAAGGAAGTACGTGGTTCCGCAATAGCCTAGCAAGATTTACGGCAATTGCCTTACTGTGAAAGACTAGTAGCCCCAGGGCTTTTACCGACTCTGTAGGGGTTGTACGATAGTTAAACTAGTAGATTATTATTAGGCAATATTAACGAAAAGTACCCCTAGCTAACCAGTGAAGGCAGCAATGAGGTGGCAAAGGGTTGATGCTGACTAATGAAAGGCCAAGTATTGTAGCGTCGCTGTCGGAAGTACGGAGGAGCTAGGAGGGGAGGCACCCCAGTGAGTACAATTATCATTATCGATGAGTAAGTTTATGTTTTTTTTTATTTAACCGCCTGTCACCGCTACTTGCATTTTTGCACTCCGTCGCTGCCTTGTGGTTATGGATGAGTTGCATCCACCGCTTTGACACATTTCAAAAGTAAAGGAGTCTGAATTTTAATATAACACACACACGCATCTACGCTACAATGTATATTGTTTGGTAATTGGACATAATAGTTATTGTAACTCTGTCCTAATCTTTTTGTAATAATAATAGCTCTCCAGTTTGGATCTCCCACCGCTTCTTCTTAACAAGTCCCTTTCTGTGGATATCTATCATTCTCTATTTCTCTTGCTGACATTTCAAAGGTCCGCACCATATAACATCACGCTTTCTACTACGAAGTATTGACAATTATCTGCTTCTCTGATTGTGATGTTCTCTGTGTAAATCTATGCGCTCTAGATTTTCTACGGCTAAGTATGTACTCACATTTTGCTATATTCATGATAGGCTCGCTCGCTAACAACTTAGATCTTTTGCCATTACAATTTGATCATCAGCTCTGCAGAATGTGAATAATATATTGTCTCTAACTTTAATGTTCATGTTCCTAGGTGGCATTATAATAAATTAGTGTTTCTAAAACATTACCTATGAAAATGTCTAGTTTACTAACTTGTATGCATAACATGTGAGCATTACCTTTAGATTAGAACATATAATGCTGCAGGTATTCAAGTATTAAATTTCATCCAAGTAATAATGAGACACGTAAATTACAAATTAAGTAATCGCAGTAAATGCCACGACCTGGTCGCTTTCTAACGAAGATGTTATGGGAAACTAAATAAAACTACACGCATTTCTACGCTTGGAGTTTTCGCTTTCGGTTTCCAAGATGTATACAAGCGCAAACGAAAATAACAGTTGCGAGCGGCTGGAATCAGTTTCGTTCCTCAATTAATCAGCATCCGCGTTCACGCAAAACAAGCATTAAACAGAATTTTTCGGATTCCAGCCCAGCGTTCGTTAATTTGACTTCATGCCTGGCAACGAATTGCACGAATTCTCCGGATCGCAGCGTTTCGCAGCACAATGCAAGGTAGGTTTTGATTCATTACCAGTTAGGATTAATTATTACACGGCATTGTACTTGATCTTGAACACCGTTCTACTCCGAAAAATTTAAATAATTTGCGCCATATTACGCTAACGAGGCCACAATGACCACCACCTTACAATCTCAAATCGAGCATTTAAATTCAGCCGCGTCGCCATTTATTTATAATATCCCCGCTTGTATTACTGCTGTATTAACAGTTATGCAAATCCGCACCACTTTATAAGCAAAATGCGTTTTCTGTGACAAGTGCGAATGCATGGAGGTTCCGGCGTTCTCACGCAAACCCACCTCGACGGCGCTAAAAATGTTGCAGAAGCAGCGCTACATTTTGGAATTCACGTTCGGAACGCACCACTTTAAAAGAGTCCTGTTAGCATAGGATATTATCCACGGGCTTTAGCGCTGCATTTTCATTTAATTAGAAGGAATGTATTCTTCCTCACGTTTGGGATACTCCGTACAGTTCAGTGCATGACCTTGCAACGCAGCAGGAACAATGAGCATATGAGCAAGACCTTTATGGAAGGTTCAAGTTTAACGAATTTAATTTTTGGATACCTCCAGAGGTTACGGAAGAACATAATAGGTTACCACCTGGACTGCTAAATCTAGAAGCGTATCTAAACCCATTTTGATTAATTACCTTCTACAGGAATGTCAAGTTCCGCTTTAATTGCAATTCCAGAAAATATTCATAACCCAAATGAATATACATGCAACTGCAGTGCATGCACTATGGTGCGTCTAAGAAATATAACTGTTCGTTGTATATTCACAACAGGTGAGAAGTTGTGGGCAGCATGAAGTAAACAATAGTGGGTAATAAATAAGCTTGTGGAATATTGACCTGATATATGCACTCTCCCACCCGATTTGCACCGCTCGTGTGTTGGGCTGCGAGGCACTGGTTACTATAATTTGTAAGACGACAAAGCAACCCATTAAATCAATGTATATTATGAATGACTTGTGTGGGACATACTTTACGCTATGAATATTAAGTAGGTACAAGTAATTGATTGAAGTTTTGACAGATTTACGATTGTTATTACCGCGATATTGCTAGCAATATCAGGTTTAATGCTGCTTAGACTGCACATAGCCGTTTACAAAACCTTAAACATTTCTTTGCTTCTAGATTTATGGGAACTTTCCGGTATAAAGTGTAAGCTACAGTTCCAGCTTGTCGTGGTCATTCACAAAGGGTACTCAATCAATATAATTACTTTTTATTGCTCCACAAGCCCATAACAAGTATCACGTGCAAGCTTTTTGGGAACTTCAGATGTCATTCCTTTCCTGACGATCGTTTAGTGAGAGTGGCTACTGGTTACAGTCATTTTTATCACCAAAACAAATATTTTTTCAGTTCATCATAGTTATCTTAGCAAAAGCAGAACACCACTTTCTTCAATCCAGACACAATTTTGGATCGTCAAAATTGCTACACCAAGGGAACTACAACTAAAAGCGCCAGCATGATTTTTTCTAAACTTGGTCAAGATTGGCTTCCTCTTACGGAAATTGTTAAGTGAGGCTCCCTTGTGGAGAATATAGACAACTCCAACCAATTTTCCAAATCTTCTAATAACTGAATCTTTGATTTAATACTTGCAACGGGCCTGATTCGGCGCCAGAGCTTTACATTATTTAAACCCGCTAGAGTAAAGCTGAACTGTAACTTTTAGATTTTACTAATTAGATTAAGTAGGAATCCTGAATTTAAAGACGCTTTCAAGTGAGTTCGTGCGCTTAACGGTAAGCTACGCCAGATGCGTCTAAAAATAGAAAGAAAACGCGGTGATGTCGTGTTTGGCCGGAACTAACATTGGTAGTGCGATTGTGCGAATACGCGGGTGCCTGCAAAGATAGCAGCTGACACTTATTTCTTGGGGTAGATACACCGAGCCCCAGAAGAGCAGTACAGCTTTGGAAATAATCTTCGAAGTCCATATAATTCACAGCAGAAAGCTGCTACAGCGACATCAATGTGAAGACACCCAATTTCAGTATCGATCGTGCTGAATGCAAATTCTACCGAAGACGCCAATAAAGAAGCCAGATTCAGGTTGCTAGCAGCAAAAGGGGAAAACAGGTTAGATCATTTACGACCTATGTACTTGATCGAATCCATAATCCAGTGCTAAACAGTTACATAGCACATAGCGTCTCTTTTTAACATCAAATGGCGACATCGGTTGCAAAGTGCGGTCGCACCGCCAGGAAATATCTGCGAGCAGGACCGGATTAAAGTGAATTTAACGGAGTGCGTAAAATATATTTACGAGAACTTTCATGTTAGCGTTAATGTTTGACCTTTTATTACTTGCATTTTGTGCAAGCTGTAAATGCGCGTAGAATTTAGCTTTTAGTTCGTAGCCATTCAACTACACTCTAAGCTTGTGTTTATTCTTGACATATGTTAGTACCAAAGTGCCAAAGCAAGTAGAAGCTAGCCTTTAGCTCGTAGCCTTTTAACTATACTTTGCTTTTCATTATTAAGAGCGTATAGTATTTGCGTATTGTCAGTTTGTAATTCTTTTATTTGTAGGTATGTATAACATCATATAGAGTATATTACGTGTATGTAAACAGCCTGGGCTTTTATTTCTAGCGGAGTTAGAGTGATTCTTTTCAGAATTAAAGATGTGAACGAGGCGAGTTCGGGAGAACGCTTCGTTGGCATACCTATATCCACAACTGAGGTAAGAAACGGGTCATGTGCATTGACATCTGAGCTAGCTAGCAAATTAAGAGCAATTAAATTGTAAAGTAACGAAGAAGAGGGGCAAACGCTGCGTTACGTACTTTACAGCGAATAAAGACTTCTCTCCACTATGAGCGAAAGTGTAGGTTAAAAATAAAACACAAACATGGAGTTCAAGAAATTTAAAACACATAAAAATGCGGCTTTAGTACTTTACTATGTACGAAGTTTGATCCCAAATCTGTAAATAACACTTTTCTAGAATATTAACCAGTGTTGCTGAATGGTAAAGCCTTTGCTTCTAAATCAGAAGATTGGGTTCAATTCCCAGCGGGCTCGCCAGCTATTAAATCTAATGCCGACGCCACAATATGACTAGGTACAATAAGAAGCCACGTTCAATTTACATCATTTTGAGAGCTGAGAAAAACAAACCATTTTGATGCTATAAAAGGCCATGTAGGAAGATACCGGATATCTATTACTGTGAAAACCCCGGACTTTTTTAAATCAAAATAATTTGCCACATTTTAAATTCAATTCATAAGAAAATATGATGCAAAAATGTGACATGTGGCATTTTACAATTCTTGCCCTAAACTCGCTTTATGGGCTTACAATAACATGAAATTCGGCTTGTGCCGCTCAAATTATCACTTATAATACCATGAGTAGAAGAATGGCATTCGAGGGACTATTCAATGAACCAAACTACTTTTTAAAATTAGTTTTCAGTAAATCTAGCAACAAACTACTCAATTTCTATAGTAGAACACTAATATCGACTTTTTCTAATAAAAACCACATTTGTTTAAAATATTCACTATACAACTAGTGAAAATTGTCGATTATTTTCACTAGTGAAAATTGTCAATATAGTTCATTTTTATTCGCTCAAAGACGTCAAATCTTGTATTTTTATTGGACAGTTTTTTATACATGACAAGTGAGTTGAATAGTCCATGTATGTACTTTTTTCTCACATGCAACGGAATTATAAGACACATTTCAATGATATTTGATTTGAGGTGCTGCCCTCTTGTGCTAACACAGAATTAAGCTATGGAGTATCAAATATGAACCAAGGATTTTTGTAACTAAAATGTCAGCCTAATCCGATGTAAATTGGCAGAAGAATCTTACACTGTAAAGTTTCGTATCATCGATATGACATGCGAACCTAAACTTTCATATTTTAAGGTAACTAAATACTTTTTTGCACTCGCGGGACTAAACGACCTACTTTAGGACTCATTTTGAAAGACCAAAGTGCCACTTTTAATTCCTGAGTAATTAAATTTTTATTTATATACGACAGTGTGTAAAATTGACTTTTAGTTGGCAGTTTTAAGTTAGTAAAACGACTGTTTAATAACATGCATTCATTGGTTAACGTCGTCAGTAACAACTTGTTTAAAATATTTCATTAGGCACGTCGTCAGTAGCAACGTGTTTGTTGACCACGAAAAATTACGACTGTTTGCTCGTAATCCTAATTTACATTTAATTTTTTTTTATATTTACGGTGTTTTCTAGATTCTATCGTAGATAAAATATTGTACGATACACATGCGTAAAGCATTGTTAGTCACTCGCGGCGCTTAAAACGCTCATTCACTCGCGTTTTAACTCTGTTCCACTCGTGACTAAAGACTAGCTTTACGCACTTGTATTGTAAATTTCTATTTGTATACAGTGTTGAATTCAGACTGATTACTCCGGGCGGGAAATGAAACGTCTGGGGGTTATTTTTACCTATTCCAGCGAAATCCACCCATTCTTGTATAGTATAGTATAATGTTTCCGTGGGGGGGGGGGGGGGGGATTTTGTACTGCCTGTGGGGGAATTTCCCACTGTTTGTATATTAGCTTCAAAGATTTCAGAATTTAGGGTCGCCGACCAAAAAGGTTAAGAACCGCTGGTCTAACCATTCATGAGCATCCTCGGATTTGGATGACGTCCGATAGAGATCCATAAACAACCCTTTTGACGACAGACGGCTGCAATGTTTTGGGGGAGAGATTCCAGAAAAGAGCTAAGAATCAGACGTGTTGGAGAATTCGACTATATTTGAATTGCATGCGTTTCTACGAAAGTTCTTATATTTATAATGCATATGTAATAAAAATAATAAACTCTTTGTACTCTTACATTGGAAAAGCCAATTCAACACTTGATTAAAGAACCCGCGTCGTAATTTTTGAAAATTCAGAATATAATTTCCAATTACGTAAATAGCAGATTTCAAAATAAGAGTTTTATTTGTTAAGGCTAGTCATCCACATAGCTTAAATAGTTTTTACAATGTGTTGTCTTTAATTTTCATTTGATTTACTTCAATTTTTTTTCTAATATCCCTAAGACAATATTACTTCGAGTACTGACGGCTGTTTTCCCAACATTCCTATAGATTCTTCTAAAAAAAATCAAAACTTGAAGAAACAATGGCTTTACTTTTATTTTTTTTAAATTGGCTCAGTACTAGATGACTTATTGTGTTGTGATGCGTCGTCTGGATTGTAAATTTTGTTTTTGAAAACAAATCTGTCTGTTGTTAATCGTGCAAATGGAACGTTCTAGAAATACAAGAATGGACGGGAATGCGTATACCTAGAAAAACTAGCGTTAGACACGGTTTGAAACGGTAGGTAGAAAAATCTGGTGTGATACACGCACACAACTTCCATTTACAGTGATCTTATAATAGCCAATAATTAGACTTTTAATTTTTAAGCATTTGTCAAAAATTTTTAAAAATTACAAATTCTACAGAAACCGTACAAACTAGAGCGTTCGTTGAAGAGACAAATTTCCTCTAAAATTTTCACATATAATCTCATAAGACCATTAATTCTTTCCGGAAATTTTTTGAGTGCGTTCCAACAACGTCGTATTAATTTGCCCTAGCGGTCCGTTCCTCCCGACTCACCCTGTGTATCTAACATTCAAATAATTGTAAAATACATTTTGCATCTAAAGAAAAGATGCTTCGCCTCTGTACTTAAATTAATAGATACAGCTAAATCCATTGGGGCTTTTAAACAATTTTTGTTCAATTTTAATGATTGTCCATTAAAATGTTTGCTGAAGAGATGTCTGTAGGCAATTTGTGATTTTATTAAACGAAGAGAAGGTACTGACTGCATCACTTTTCAACTTCCATTTATTTTGAGAATTCCAATACATTCTTTTTTGAACAGTAATCACTTTCTACGAAATGATTTGAACATATTCTTCATGTTTTCACATTAAAGTTGTGTTGCTGATAACACTTTAGAATCCATTGTTCGCAAACTTGTTTGTTATTTGGAACAATGGCAATGCGAAAAGTCCTTGCTTTTTTTTGTTGTTATTGCTTAAACAACCCACCACTACACAGTACACCATGGTAATAAATGTTTAATTCAATGGTTTTAATTATAATTTATTAAACTTCACGCACCAAAATTTTTAAACGCCATATCAAACTGGCTGCTGCTGTGGAAATTTGTCACCGAGTGACGTCAGGCGTGCGACAGAGATGAGCTTATCCCATGCGCGTGGGTTTATCTTGTCGAGTACTAGTACCATGAGTCCACCTGGAGTTGACGGATGCCTGTCAGTGTGGTACCCGAACCAATTGGCAATGGACTTTGGCGATAATAGGACCATAAATTACAATGTAAACGTTTGGGTAACGAGTTCGCGCCTCTATCCTCTTTCCTTGCTTACAAAAATGCATCCAGATAGCTAAACGTATGTTTGCACTAAATAAGCACAAGCAAAAGTGCAACGCCCATTTCAAATCGAACCGTGCTTTAAACGGGTGAGCAGCCTTAAGGCTGTAGGAGTCACAGAAATTATTCGGCTAAAGATCGATTTATATATCTGCCTTCTATAGATGAACAGCGTATCGATGGTGGACAGTAGTCAGTTTTGACATTATTAACAGAATTATGACAAAAAAATTATTTATCTCTTCAACTAAAAAAAATAGGTTAATTTGTGATTTTGTCGTTATTTGTTACTATTTTGAAAATCTGTTTAAATACACATAAACTTTATAATGGGGTGCAGGACATAAAGCAATATAATTATTTTTTTATTTTTTCGTTAACGTGTAATTAATTTTTAAAATGGGACTAGCAACTTTTATTCTTAATAATAGATATTCCCAACTCTATCAAAAGCTTGCTGGAAATCTATGAAGAGCGTATGTACTCATATGTTCTTATTTCTACATTTTTCATGGATTTGTCTGATAACGAATATTTGGTCTGCTGTTGATTTTCCTGCCTTCAATCCCGTGGTATTCCCCTGTTTTCTTCCTTGATTCGTCTCGGGCTCTTTCGGTAATTAATGATGCTGCTATTTTGCACGTAGTATTTAGAAGCGATATTGTTTTCTGTTGTTTGATAGGTTCTTATTTTGAATATCGGGCATACCACAGCTGTATCCCATTCTTGTATCTGTTATTTTCCTATCCATACGTGTTTTATTAGTTCGCAAATTCTCTTTCCCATTTTTTCAATTCCATATTTTATTAATTCCAAGAGTATATTATCTATTCCTGGACTTTTATTGTTATTTCCTTATTTTATTATTCTTTGAAAATCTTCCCACTTTGGCAATTTTATTTCGTCTTCTATATCTGTTTTTGTTCTATTTTCTTTGCTTCTTTATTATTAAATACTTTTTCAAAATACTGTTTACATATATCGGCTATTTCCTTTTCTCCTGCACATAATTCCCCTGCTTCGTTTCTTAAACCCACAGCTTGATGTTTGTACCCGTTTCTGTTCCAATTTATGATTTTTTAAAACATCTTGACATTTTTATTATTACAGGATTCTTCTACCTTTCCTATTTTTTTTTTGTTAATTTTTCCCCTTTGTTCTGCATATTGTTTTAACTTTGTTTTTTGTCATTTTGTGTAGATATTCAGATTCTACTGTACGTTGTTGCAATCACTTTATTTTTGCTGCCTTTTCTCAATTATTTCTTTGCATTCTTCGTCGAACCAATCCTTGTTTTTACATTCACTATTCTTTTCAATTAATTGATTTTTACATTCTACTAGAGTTCTTTTTAGGAAGCGCCATTCCTTTTCTATGTAATTTTTACTGTTTCTTCTTCTTAATCTCTGTTTCAGCATTTCGGAATATTTTTCCTTCTCTCTTCTTTCTGTATAGTTTCTGATATACTGTTTTTTGGTTTTCGTTGTCTTATTTTATATGATGGTCTATGTTGGTTTGTTCTAATTCTGATCAAAAAATGATCGGATACGATCTCTGCTTTTCTACATGTTCGTACTTCTTTGTGTTCTTCTCTCTTTTCGAAATTAACATTTGGTCTATTTGATTTGTAGTTTTTCCATCTGGGCTACACCATGTTGCTCTGTATATATTTATTTTTTGCATGGTACTTTTGATCACTAGATTATTTCTTACAGCGAAGTTGATTAATCTTTCACCATTGTTGTTTGTTTTTCCGTGAAGACTTTCCTTGCCTGTTTTTTTGCATTTTGGGCACCTATAATCAATTTTATATCGTATTTTGGTAATTATGCTCTCTAATTTTCACAAAATGTGTCTTTCTGCTCGTCTTCTGCTCCTTCTGTTGGGGCGTAAATGTTAATACTACTCATTTTTCTATACTATCCTCTCAACCATAATAATCTTATTCTTTCATTAATTTTTCCAGTCCATTTTTTCTCTTACAGTTTCCTTATCAGAAAGCCTGTGCCATATCTATTTTCTTCTCCACCTCCATTTACCCATATATATTCTTGTAGTTTTGCATTTGTTTCCCCTTTACCGTTGGTTTCTCTCCTAAAAAATATATATCTTCTAAAATTGTTTTATTTTTCCTTCTCTATTAGACCTTGTGTGTTCCACGAAGCAAATGTAAATTTTTTTATATTTGGATTTTATTTTTTGTTTTTCCTTATTCGTCACGCTAGTCGTTGCCAAATAGCGGTCCAGTAGTTGCGATTTTTCTTTTTAATTTTTTGGGTGATCTGCTATCTGTAATTTTTGTTGGTCATTTCTCCATAAATATAGCATATGCCACCAATAATTAATTTTTTATACAAAATTTTCATATTCTTTCCTTTTTGTTTTTCTTCTTCGACAATTTCTTTTAGTTTCTTTTGAACTGCAATTCCTTTTGCGATTAGATCGTTTTGAATTATGATTTTTAATCCTTGTAATTTTCTTTTATTTTCTTCATTATTTCTATTTTGTCATGCATCTTTTCCAGAGATTAGACATTTCCTAGAATAAAATCCAGAAGATAGCTGTAGGATAGGGTAGTATTACTAGTATATTAATTAGCATTTGTAGTTGTGTACAGTTAACATTATGAAGCATTCTAAACTACCTAATATGTTCATTAATTTTATGTCGTGCTCTGTGTTTGTGTTTTCGTGTTGTCAATAAAGATTATCATTAAAAAATACATTCAAGGACCCCAAAAGTTTGCTCGTACACGGGCTCCAAGCGGTTTAGTTACGCTACTGAGAACTTACAACACGAAACTAATTTTAGTTGATTCTGTTGGAGCCATACGTTTTCCAAAACAATAATAAAGTAATCTGCAATTTATATTGTACAAATTCAGTCACAAAGCCAGGTAAAAGGGATAGCTGTAAACATTATAAATAAGCAAGTATGCTTCCACGATTTAATCTATCTTAGGTAAAGTAGTTACTTAGTAAGCTTACATGACAAACACATTAAAATGTCAGAGATGCACATTTTTTCACAACAAAAAATAGATGATATCACGTCTCATTCATTTTGAAAGTAATAATAATAACCTTGAAATTACAAGCATTTGTACATTGAATAAAATTTAATCAGAATTCCCTTTACCTTCAAAGTCGTTTTCTACTTATTATATAACACTCGATTACAGTTTACACCGCACTGCGTTTTTTGATATCGTTTTTTTGTTTTGATTATTGCAAGAGTCGCACTTGAATTAAGAGGTGTGGGATTGTCTGCTGGGGAAGAAGCAACAGTAATGTAAGAATTGAAAAGTGTGCTTGTTCTTATGGTCACTTACCTTTAAACGATACTGGGCTCTGCATGTGGAACTCACCTTTGTGGTAAATATTCAGTTTTTAGCTTCAAAAGAGAATTAGCTATTTACTTTTCGTATTTTTAATAGATACAAAAGGAAGGGCAAAGAAAATAAAAGGTTTAATTTTAATGTAATTAATGATAACATCATTTATTGATTACGAATCCTGAGACAAAACAATTGCAAATATATTATTTGTAACAAGAGTAAGTACAATAAAGAAAATCTGAAAGAGACAAATAGTGGTAATAATAAAAATAAGTACTCGCTAAAAGTTATTTTTATACAATTACTAAAACAATGTAAAACTTGATTTGATTTATATAAAATATGTATATTTAATTACAAAGTGCTAATAAAAAATATAACAATAATTAGTTCACGAAAAATAGATTAGGGCAACGTAATGATCGCCTACAGCAGCTGTTCACGGTCTATTGCAGGAATGCAAATTCACAACCCGTTTGATAAAATCCAGTTGAAAGGTACTACTGAAATCTCGATACAGCATGCACATACAAAACGTAGAAATTTATATAAACAGCCAAAAAATCTAGTTAAATTTAGGGTATATGCGAACTCACAAAACCGGGAGTTACAATAAGGACGTATCAATTTACGATCTGAAAGATTTACAAACAGGGCAATATAAGTAACAGTTTGCAAAAATAAAGAGTCACACTTGCCTCAATTCGATGACCCTAGGAGCATGTGAAATCCACAATCTCTATGCTGAAGATCAAACTGAAGAGAGGGTTCATCCTAGTCCTGCCCACTGCAAGAAGTCGGGGAGCTCCCGGACGGGCAGGTCCCTGGCGAGGGCCTTCACTCGAAGGTTTCGGTCCTCGGTTAGTAGAACTACTTCTCGATGCAGCTTTCTGGGCTCTGCGACGCCTTTCGCGTCACCGGCGACTACGGATTCCTCGCTTTCTTTGCCTTCCGCTATTTGGTCTTTATTGTTCTTGCAGAGCACTAAACACGTCGCCAAGATTTTATCGTCGTTTCGCAGCGCCGCATCCGCAAGGGAGTCCTCTTCAACGGTAAATGTAAAGGTAGGCAAAGTCGTTCCTTTCGTTGTCACGCACTTTATGTTACTGTGGCGATTACCGAGATATTCTAACGCCTGCTTCGCCGAATCTGCCACCTTTAGGACGTGCTGCGGGTCGGCGGGCACCCTTGGAGATGGGGCTGGATGCTTGCCGCCTCTCGCTAAACCTTCCAATTCGTTTAAAACTGTTCAAAAATTAATACAGTGTAACAGTCTGTTGAGCAACGAATGTGATTTTCGCAGAAAAAATATACTCACCAACTAAAGGAACCATAAGAGTATACACGTGAGCTGCTACGATCGTTTTGATCATCACCAGATAGTCGATAAAACAGTTTGTATCAGGTACCAATATTTTGGGGCGTATTTCAATATGAACACTAACAACGGATTGCTGGAGGATTTTCTGTAACAAAAAATGATTTGATTGAAGATAAAATACTCATTTGAATAATATGTATTCAATGCAACAAAACATAGTGATCGAAAATGATTTCCTTTACATGGAAATAATTGTTGAAACCGAATATAACCCGCAAGATCGCAGAGCTTGAAAGGGATCAAACACCATTGGCAGGTCATGAACTCGACACGAAGCATGCACGGCATTTTCGACTGCAGCTTAACATGATATCCTATAGTTCAAGTAAAGTGCAGCAAATTGTAACGTGCGTAATGTGCTCGGTTGCACTGCCAATTATGAACGTAACTCGTACACGCGAGCTATTTTGCTATGTTCCATTATATCTGCCAGAGATTGCATCAAATCGTTGCTAGTTTCAGATTTTTCAAAGGCTCAAGCTTTCAGCATAACGACTAGCACTTCTCCTAGGACTGTTGAACACAGCAAACCCAGGAAGGCCACTTTTGCGAAATAAGAGCTCCCACGAGACTAACAATGAGTCTACGTGCACAGCTTTTGCTAGAAGAGTAAAGCAGTGGCAAAGAATTAAATGACCAAAATCGCTTATATAGCTCTATTTCAAGTCGACGTTGTTTTATACCGATGTTGTCGTCAATAATATGTACGTTATGGATAAAAATGAAAGCGATATGTTCCCAGCTTGGAAATTGTAGCCCGTGATATCGTAAACAAATTTTCACAGCATGGTATATAGCCAAATCATCACACACGAGCAGAAATCAAATTAAAAGCAAAAAATTAACTCGCCATTTGCGAGGACATACCGCTGGTTAAATACATCTGGAAAAATTGAATATCTTCAAGTTTCTCGACATAATTACCACATTCTCATAACTCAGACACGTGGTAGTAAACAGGTTAGTTATGTCTTTAAATATCCAAATTGAGATAGATATCTTATGTACACAAACAAGTTATGGTGTACGATAGAGTAATCAAAAACATCAAAACTAACAAACAAAAATGAGAGTGACCTCATGTAGTTATAGCCTGCTAAAACATTTCAGTCAGCAGCACGGAAACGACATTGTCCGATATAAGTTTCTTACCAACACGGAAAATCTTATTTTGTCTCAAATATCAGATATAGTACATCTGTATTAAAGAGAACACTAATAGTTATTTATGTATCTAGGACGAAAAACTCTCTTTTTATAGACGATGTCTGTAAATTACAAGAGTTGTTGCCGACGAAAAGGGTTTGAGGACGAAAACTTAATCCTGTCCAAAAAATTACATTTTTCGTACGTACATGCGGCCGTAAACTCAATTTTATAGAGGTCAACAGAAAATAGTTATTTATTATACAAGACGATAAGTTAAACTTAATCACGAGTGAATCGTTTAACGTCGAGACGTTAATGATTTAAAGAGAATAATAATTATATAAAAAATAAATAATAATTATAATGTGATGCGGTACAACCATACGATGCGAATCTGCGAGCGCCGCCTACTCTTAGTGAATTAGATGGTAGCTATGTACTTATTAGTAAGTTGCATAATGTTAGTACATTTTGGCAATTACAGCAAATGACAGACATCAGAGATTCTTTCATGTGCTGCATGATTATATGATAATTGAGGGGGTGCATCCCGCGGAATACGTTCCGCAGTGATTAGCAGCCGAGCAGATTTACAGTAAGTGCTTTACTGTGAAAGTCCAGTAGGCACCGGGCACTTACTGACTGTACGCGTTGTAACAATAGCATAGCGGGTTACTATTAGGTAGTATGTACTAGCAAAAAATGTCAAGAGCTTTCCCAACCAGTTAAGGTAGCCAAGAGGTGTTAATAGGTTGATGCTGGCTGATGCAAGGCTGACTATTGTAACGTCACTACTGGGCCAGGGGAGACAGCCATCCCCGGTGAGTACAATTATTATTATCTATGAGATTTACAAGTCTGTAGGTTTATGTTTTTTTTATATTTAACCACATGCCGCCGCCACTGTGCCAAGGAAGGTTCACACTTGCTATGTTTGCACTCCTCCGCTGCTTTGTGGTCATGGCCGAGTTGCATCCACCAGTTTTACACATTGTAAAAGCATTACAATCTAACATCGCACATAACAGGCGTTGAATACTAGGGTACATATATAGGGTGTCTGAGGAGGAATGGTCAATATTCTGGAACGTAGACATCGTTTTAAGCATTCTTAACGGCTATAAAGATACAGCGTGTTCCCATGTTTAAAAAAACACATTTATCATCTTAATACCAGCAAATTTATGAAAAAATAATTATGTACACTATACTTGGCGCAGCGAACAAATAGAATGGCTTATGCAATCCAAATGACGCATTTCAAAGCTCACTGAATCAGTATTTTTATAATAATTACTAAAGTATCAAAGATGGCAGTCCTTATAATTAGACCTAATTTTAACTGGCATTGAATAATCGTTTGAGGTTATGAAACAAATAGAAACTTCCATCAACTTAAAAAGCATGACACTGGTTCACTTGTAATATGTAGGCAATAATGATATTTAGCAAGAGCCAGACCACATACATGCGTGCCACCAAGGGCGAGCAACGTCCGGCGAAGATCTGATCGTCATATGTCAGCAGAAGATTCGCTTGCAGTCGACAAGGGTCGCAAGAATACGACAAGCTTTGACCAAGCAATGTCTGAAACTCGTTGATGTTACATTATAAACTGCCGATATTTAATCGGAACATGCACTCGAACTAAGTCACGGGAAGGGGGTGGGTAACCTACCTTCAAAACTAATAGATCTAATTTATAAGGGCGCCAAATGATTCAGGCCCATGTTTCCTTGTTCATTTGAACGAACGAACCATTAAATTGTTCAAAGGTAGTAACACAAAATATAATCAATGAAACCTACAGTTCGAAAAATTGTATAAAGATTCAATGAAGTAATATATCAATAATAGGGGAGAATAAAATCGATTGTAATTACTGGCATCAACAAACAATAAACAATACTATATCACATAATTAATACTATATCACATAATTATCACAATTTTCATAATTCATACCTGAGACAGTGTGCGTGGAAACGCAGCCCTTGCTGAGTAAATATATGCTAATTTTCCAAACTGGATTAATTTAAACCTTAAAGTAGCCAAAGCAGTTAACTTTGAAGCAATCCGTAGGCTGAATGAATGCTAATACGTTACTGCGTTCCACGCTTAGTGATTTAATTTAATATCGCGAATAACCTCACATTCAGATATCTGCATGGTAATTTGCAATACACTATGATATGCTAGGATCGTTTTTCCCAGCCGACAAACTTAATACGGGCGATATTTAGAGGGAACAAACGTAAAGTGGTGCAACCACCCACTCAGCTAATTTTCGACATACAAGACAACTGGACATGAACTGCACATGCAGCACGAGGTGGATGCGACGTTAATACAGCCCCTTCTGCCTGCACGTAGGTGGACACGGTTCTTGGGCAATTCTCGTTCCGTTCAGGAGCAGCGAGGTTAATTGCACTCGAATCGATCAGCTTAGCCCGTAGGGCGAAGGCAGAAAAATCTGCCAGAATATACACACAACCTCAAAAATGTGCTCACTCAATCAATTCATCAGGCCAGTTTTCTGGTCAAAATATGCCTTGTCCTGCGTTAGCCTGACATATCTAGCAATCCAACACGCTCAACAACCCATCTCAGGAAGGTTTAAACCGGCCGATGACGAAAGATTCGACACAAAGACATGAACGTCAAAACGTCTCTCCATGAAATTTTTGGAGACCGGAAAATGATGCAAAACTATATCGCCATCTAGCGACGAATTACTGCACTTCGCGGAAATATTGCAGTTTGTGGGAAACTGTACTAAGCAGAAGACTGCATTCGACCAAAATATACGTTTGCAAAACCAGTTGCCTATTCGCTTGGCGTTTCTCTGCCCGTGGAAATTACTAAATAATGAGATGGGCAAATAAATTAGTCGCATTGAATTAACGTGAACACAAACAATTACTACGTCGTAATAAAATGCAGAGGCGTCGAGTTCGAGCTACAGGGAATCCGCCTCGGAATGGTTGAGATCGTAAAATTCTCGACAAGGAAACAGTGGACACAAACAAGCCGTTACCGTAGTTGGTCGAGACGATAAGCCACCCTCAAAGACGCAATGACCCGTTGATACATCGGAAGAATGGGAAATTTCAAACCATACGGCAGACAAGCCGGAGGTCGTAAATCTTTCAGCTTACGCAATGAAACAGGTGCAAAATATAATCACCATCGGTGTAAAAGCTAGGATTCTTGTCGCGGTCATCAGCACTAACAAGACGCCCGGGATTTGATGTTAGCACGTCAGTGCGTGAATGTAAGAAACTGCTAAAATACCATTTTTACACGGTCACCTCTAAAACTGACTATTAAAATCTCACTGTCAATGCGAAAAGTAAGCGATTCACAATTTTTTTTCCTAGTAACCATTTTAACATCGCAACCACGTAAACAATGTCCTAATGAAATAATCACGTGACTTCATTTTACTTTACGCACCGCCATGGCTACCTGATTATTATTGTAATTCGTCATTTTTCTGGAACTGTCAAAAATGATTGGCAATTGCAACATGGCGCGTCCATCATCACGCAACAGTTTTATTGAATTTGTGAGTTTTTGTGAAGTTGAAGATGGAATCTGAAGGTAAAATATTTATTTATTTTTCTTAAACGTCTCGTGTTCCACTAAAATTCCACTTATTTATACAGTACAACTACACAGTGTCAGTGATGTATTCCTGGTTGCCTGTTATAAAGAAATTTCATTTATTTAACAATTTTGTCATTTATTTAGGACCGTAGAAAAAAATTTGTATGTATTTCGAGTGTAAAGAGCCATTTTGGTATTCGGTTCCTCGCTACCGCTCGGCACGAAACTCGCATCCTCTTGCCAAAATGGTTTTCTTTGCACACTAAATACATAAATATCTATTATGGTAAAAATTACATCATCTGTAAATTGAAGAACGGAAACAGTCTGTTCTTGGCTAGTAACCAGTGACAAACCTGGACACACACGGCTTTATCTCCAGGTTGAAGGTGTTGGACACGTTGGAGGTGATACTTGTATAAGCGTGTAGTACTCTTAATAAACGATTAGTAATCGATCGACAGCTAGAAGCAGGACTCCGTACTGAACCGTCTGAAGTGAATCGCTTTTTCGGGGATTATTAAATACTCGAATAAATACCGTTCCATCTGGGATTCTGCTATTTGGAAATATTTGACGTTATTCTCCAACAGCACATGCCCCACGTCCATTACAGAAGCCGTAAACATAAATCATGTCTACGTATTCAACGTGACTTGTCATACATAAACAAATGTTTAAATTTGAAACCACGTTAACATGCAAAATACATTAAGATCAGTGGAAGTGTATTTTAAAATTGAAAACGATTATTTGTAACATCGTAAAAAAGACACGTTTATCTCTTCAAGTACTCTTCCTCCTGAAACACCCTATTATACCTATGTGCCAGTTTGTTAACATAAGTTTTGTTTGCGGGAGTTTACCTATCTTCTCCCTGCTCAGGTATCTGTAATACATATATCGTTCTGTAAATAGATTCACGGACCAACTATGTAGTTTTATTTATCTAATTGTCAAACGTAGTCATGTGGTGGCGGCTGGTGATAATTATATTTGGTTGCTCTTAATTTTTAACAATAACTAAACAAAAAGTTGAATGAAGTTAATGATTCACCTACATTTCGTTCATGTTTTATTTCAAATATAATGATTTTGTATAACAAACAAAAAAAGTATTCAAACACACTACAAAATGCTTGTATAACTACGAGTCCCAGATTTATCTTGCTGGTTGAGATTTAAAACCGGTGTAGGCCGTCCAAGTTTTATATTTTCACCTTTTCAGCTAACAGTAGGCTTTTAAAATTAATGTTGAGAATATGAGTTACGTATTATCTGCCATTCTTTAATAAAAAACTCTACGAAAATAGCTGAAATCACTCCAGATAAATAATCACGCTTCAACTGCAACCGATATTACCAAACACGACGCATAACAATACAACAATGCTCGAATTCACCTTGTACCTTACAGTTTATTTTCAACACCAAAGCTTGCAATATTTCCAAGAAGTTATGCTATCATGTGGCTGTCGCTGAATCGGCAAATCGAATTACATTTTCGGAAGCGCAACATTTTTAAATATACGATAAGACCGGGAGTCCGCAGCGCTGGCGTCTTCAAAATGGAAAGCCCTCAGGCCACGTTGACACTGCTATATCGCCGATTCTGCGCGACAGAGTTTTATCCCGCAATTCTCATATACGTGTGGAGCGTATTTCATAGCGCTCTCAGCAGCTGCTAGCTGCTTGGTGAGTGTGATACGAGGGTGTTAACACCTAACTCATGTTATGTTGCCATACATCTTGGATATTGTTTTACATGTTTCAAGCAGGATCGACGATCGCCGGATCTCATTACTTAAACCTTGCTATAGAATAAAGGTGGGATAGATAAAATATTTTTTCAATTGCACAATAGTAATTTTTCTTAATGACAGATAAGCTGTTGAATGTTGACGGCTGGAACCTCGCGCCCAAAAGGCGCAGCCGCCACTAAGTCCAGGATAAACCGACCGAGGACGCGACCTGTCAGCATGACACATGCACAAAGAAAAGTAAAACGAATTAAGTTTGGAGTTTTTAGGGAAAAGTTTCAAAATGCCAATGTACGAAGAGTGATCAATGTGTTCGTTGCCTAACATAGAAAGCTTAGACATTTAAAAAACAGTTGTCATTTGACACAACAGCCTTTTTAGTATCACATGATTACGTTGATAAATAAATGTTTTCGACTCAAGCATCTTGTTTGTTTTTTTATATTATAGGCGGCGAATATATTGATCATCCCTAGTACTTTGTCACAAAACATTCGCCAATATTAAAAAATGTCAGAATATTAATGATTCGAATAAGACGAGTCAAATCAAGAGGCATACGCATATCGAATAATGGATTAAAGATATCTAAAAAACGAAAACGGCTGTGAATACTGACTGAATTTTTTATTTTTTCTCTGCCGAAGGCAAGATTTGAAGGTACATAAGATCATTCAGAAACAAGATCGTCTGTAGAAGAGGCAATTCGAAAACGCATAATTGAAGTGCAAGAGAATTTATCGCTGCGGTTTTATCAAGTCGATGGATTCGAAATCTTTACTTACGATTTTTCTGAGATACACTATCAAATTAATTACAAGAAGTACCTTTACGCCCTCTGACTTCCATGCACGAACGATCACCCTCCGTTCTACATTAAATATACGACCTCGTTTGTAACCGCAGTATCATGACAGATGGACAGAATGTCGCAATAAATTGACGCTCCCTAATCTGTGTGATTATTTCTGTGGAGCACAGGACAAAACTATACTAATAAACATCACAGTGGAGGAACTTTCAGAGCAAATATGAATTCATTGGACGTTTAACAACTGGGAAAACCTACAATGGGTGTAGTAGCATTTTCCGAAGATATGAATGATGGAGGGGTAAAAACTGGTAACAATGAAATCTTGAAAATGCATTTTTGCTTAAAATGTTGGCAACAATAAGCAGGCACAACAGGATATTGCATCTTAACTTTTGCCTAGATGGAAATAGGTAAAATAAAATTTTCACCGTACATTAAAAAAAGACGTTAAACGTTCTTTCGAAATCTCAAAATTACTTTACATATACAGTGTTCATGCTGTACAGTTAAAGAAACGGCATATATTTTACTTAACAAAGATGAATGCGTTTCGTCTTTCTCGGTATATTTAGACAAAAGTTGGTCACTTTTCCGTTCCAGTAGCAAGTTAGTCTTCCTTGTTCATTTTTAGTATTAATTGTTAATTCGTTGATAACGAGAACTGATTGTTTCTCCAAATCTTCGATTTTTAATAATTTTAATTATGTAGGGTGCCGAAATACCCAATAAACAGCATGAATTATAATCACGCCCCAAATATGTTTCAAAGACAATATACAGTGTATTCAAAAAGTTTTCAACATTTTACTTTTCTTCGATTTTTAAATGATTATACCACTCCCTGTAACATCACCCAATGAAAAATGTATAGTTACGCATGTACTAACTTTTGGTAATGTGCATAGCATCGGTGATAATCATATACCTTCTTGACTAATAACTGATAGTCAAATGCCTTCACAAATATCGCATTATCTGCTGAAAGTACAATCGTCATAGCAACCACACTAACTGTACTTTTAATATTTATAAATAAACTGTTCAAACGTTGTTTATTGACTTGTCATATAATCTAGCCGAATGCAACTCGTGTCTTCTTGATTATCATATCAGTGCTGTGTCCACTCGATATATTCTTTTAGACAATATATCTCGTGTAAACAGAAATGATTATTTGATGATCAAGAACTCACTAGTTGCATTATATATAAAAATTATTGTTACGTTAACGAAACTTGTCAGTTTTTTGCCCTAAACATTATACCGTATACTTTACTAATCTGTGGAAAGCGTGTATACAATTAGCAAACATTTTAGTATTTAAAGCACATTACTTGTTGTATTTAAGATTTTGTAATACTCGTATTAAAATAAAAATCGGCGGGCCATAAAATTAAACAATAAATTGTATCTAAGAATCTTCTAAGAGCCTAAGGTATTATAAAAGTTTAGTGAGGAAATAATCAGTTTCGTTAACGTAACAAAATTTTAAAATAAAGGTAGTTGACTTCTGATGTAATTTTAAATTAATTATATTTCCCGACAAACTGTAAAACAATTGATAAATATTATAATCTTAAAACCGAGTTTAAATGATGCACACACTTTTAGAAGTAAAATTCTTTAAGAAATCGATAACAAAAAAGTTTTCAATTTGTTGCAAGAATTTTGAAAGACGTTGTATACAGAGCGAATTCATTATTATAATTTGTTCGCTATAAAAGTCAGAACTAAAAAACATGTTTTATTCAACATTTATTTATGTACATCCAAATAATAATAAAATAGACAAAAAATCGGAATCTCAATTCTTATATTAACTACGGACACCATAAATGAAACTAATTAATTTTAAAGATCAGGGTTTATTTAGTACAACTTTTGCAAGACCGAATTACGGCTGAAGTGTGTTCAAAATTACGTATAAAAAGCTATCAAATACCTCAATCCCACTAATGACACTGAAACAGTAAAAGTAAATACTTAGTATGATGAATTACATCAATTTGCAAAGAAAAAATGCAGCCGATGGGATTCAAACCCGCGCTAACGCAAGGAATCTGATTTGTAGGTAGACGCTTTATGCGCTACACAAAATTCTCCGCCTGGCGTATTTGATTATCGATGCGTTATGAAGTACACGGTGAGGACAGGACCGACGGCGGACGAAGTGCGCCCGATCGGTGCCGATGAAACGGTGTCAGAGCAAAAGACGCAGGCACAACATACATTGATATATGGGGATTCTTCAACAAAATATAAGTTATAGGAAAAATATACGTAAGCTATTGGCTGGCGATTAGGGTTCGACAACTATATTTCAGCTGTCCGGAATCTAACACATGCAGAAAACTAGTTTTAGAAGTAGTTAATTTATATCCGGATAAAATTCCTTTGGCTTGCTCGCGTGGTAGATGATGTAATAATTTGTGATCTAGTTTGTTATAAACGAAAGCTTTGTCATTTTATCGTTGAAAATCCGTTCGTTATAAATGAACCTAAATACACTTAAAAGTATAGAGTTTTGATCGCGACTTTCATGTTTGTACGTTATAAACGGGCGTTCGTATATCACGCGTTCGCTATATTGAAGTTCCCACTGTGGCTGGGAAAGCAAATAAAATTAAGTTAAAAAGCGCCTATAAATAACTTCTACACGATACTGAGCTAACGAAGTTATTTATAGATACATTTGAATAAAAGCTATTTATGCAACAAGTGCTAAAAGTCGACGTTTATACACGAGACATGAAAATTATGAAACGAAGCCCGAAGGCTGAGTTTCATAACTGTCTCGTGCATAAACGACTTTTAGCATGCGTTGCATACAATATTTTATCTACGACCTTAATTTTACTGTTATTAATCCATAAATATCGATTTAACAAAGGTTTGCATCTACAACACTTCTAATTTATGCGAAGCCAGTACTGTCAAAGTCAGTTATCAAAGATAATTATTAATACTACACATCTCACTGTATTCATTACATAACGCTTTAATTATTTCACAAACACTTTACCTCTAACGCAAGAAGCAACTAGAATAACTTTACAACTTCACTTTCATTACGAAATTGTAGTTTTATAACCTCACTTCACTTTTAGCACATGGGCTAAAAGTAAACAGCTGAATCTTTAAACACGCTAAATTATAAAACGTCACTTTTAGTGAAAAAAGCTAGCGCTAAAAGGCCTACTTTTAATGGTGGTCGTAGATAAAATAATTTTTTGGCTTTCTGACATGTAAACAACACATTCATATATAGTTGACGTCCACCGTAACTACGATTTTACAGTTGGTCAGTGTTTTTATACACCCCGTGCGGTAAAATGGCTAGAATTTTTTAGCTTTCAGAAACTCTTAAAGAAAAAAGCTGTTTTATAGTAATAAAGGGTATTTGCGGAAACGTTTGTTACGTAATTTCGTTCAGTTGAGTTTTGGAGAAATAAAGAAATTTGATGTTTGCGACTTTGATTTTTGACGTTTCCAAGCGTCAACTACAAAATTTACTGAATGCAGCTTGTTTGATGGTAACGGTAGTTTTGATATTCAAAAGCAAAATTTGGAACTTATAGAAATGTTTAAAAAATAATATGTCGGCTAACAAATTTAATGCAATACTCGATGCGTTAAGCATTTTACAGAGCTCGGTTTTATAAAAACACTCCGCTTCGCGTCGTGCTTCAAAAATTAAAAATCTACCACACTTGTAATGTAAATAACTATTACTTTATTTTAGAACCATGTGGTTACCATACAGGATACAGATAACGATACAGTATTCCTCGCAGAAAATCAGACGCAGAAGAATCAACATTGGTAAATTACGAAAGCATCTACTATTAACTACTGTGTACGCATCGAGGTACGCGGTTGGTTAGAAATACAAACAATTTGAAATTAATTTGACGTTTGTCCTTTCTGACTAATCACATACCTCAATGTTAATTTGGTATACACATTGCATTGCACTAAAGTTTCTTTAGTTGCGGAACCTCGGGTAGGTATTGAAATGGTGTACCGAATTCATTGCAGTAGTAGGGAAGAAATGCCGTTGCACAGAATTATTATTGTATATGTGGAAATACGTTTTCATTTTTTTATTGAAATTTTAAGTTATAGTACAATTATTTTTCAACAAACGAAATTTTGAAAATTCTTAAATTTCATTTGCAATAAGATGCAAAATGTATAATATGTTTAACTCTTTCCTAGAATCTACTTTGAAAACTGTTCAATACATTTCGTAATAAGGTTTTTGAACAAATTTCAAAATTTTGATTATTAAAATGTCTAAACACACAAATATTTTATTGTGATGGTAGCAGATTGATCGTAGTAGGTGATATGTAGGTTTCTCAATAATATAAAATATGATGTGAAAATAACAACAATCTCAAAGTGACAATTTTAAAAAATCCGAACAAATTTTTGAATAACAACTTCCGATGAAGAATTTCAGTCTCAAACCTGTATACAAAACACTGAAAAATATTACCGTTGGCAAGTGATTTCCATGATATCAATACCATGTAAATTATCAACCTCTATACATATTTTCACGAATGATATTTCAAAAATTGAGAGCAAGCTTAAAATGTTATTACATAAATTTCCAAATTCCGTACATAAATGTTTGCTAACATCTTCGTAGTCCAAACACTCCAAACCCCAGTAAAAGACAATCTTCTTATAAATTCGACCTGCCCGGGGTGTGCACTAAGATGTCTTATGATATTTTATTCCGCACTCCGCCAACAGCCATTAGGCCAATTATAGGCGTCACTGTACATTTTATGGGGACCCCACTAACGACTGTCATGATGTTATTATGACAACCGGGACCAACTTTTTTCCGTGGCAGCCGTACCACGAGGTGCCGGGAGAAGCAGCCGTAGAACTCCCATCCAAGTTCTGACCAGAGAGAGCGCTGCTTAACTCTGCTGATCGAACGTGGACGCTTGTTCAAGCTACACCACCCGGGATCTATAAACACACATCGTGTGATAGTGGCAGGCTCTTAAGCTATAAAAGCATTAAGAGGACAAATAATTCTAAATCTGTGTGTGTAGACGCGTTAATTTTGATTATAGTCGAAAACTAATATTGATAATGAGAGATAAGTCGGATAACTTTTACGCAAGTGTCTAC
>OW679196.1:14002118-14279271 GCA_940337035.1 Agriotes lineatus | reverse complement strand
AAATTACAAATTGTAATCTATGTCATTTGACAAGTTACTGTTTTCGGAATTAGTTATCGCGAAGGTAAAATCATGTTTACAAATAAAGAAAAAACAGGTATGATACTAATATTTGGAGAAGCTCACAAAAATGGAAGTGTTGTTCGTACTTTATCCGTTCAGCGTCATCTTAATCCTAATCGCATAACACCGTCTGAAAATATGTTTAGACGTCTGGAATGGGAGTTTCAGTAAACATACTAAGCTATGAGCGAAACCTGCTGCTAACGAAGTTAACTAAATTGTAGTCGTACAAGAGGTTGGCAAAAATCCTCACGTTAGTCAGCGAACCTTGAATACGAACTTGGAGATTAGCAGAACGTCTATAAGAAGAATTTTGAAAGCAAATTCATTCCATCCTTATCGGCTTACTTTGGTTCATGACAACAAGTTTCTATCCTTTTCTGCATAGGATACAGTTTTGCAAGTTTCTTCAAATCCAAATTACCGTACAATCCAACGTTTAAAATTATGTTATGTTCAGTGACGAAGCGAAATTGTCAAACAACGGTGGAGTAAACGACACAATAGTCATTACTGCATTTGGAATTTACGAAATTAAATGTTCCCATTGTGATTCTAAATATATTGGACAAACACGTCGTAATGTTGGTGCTAGGTTTAAAGAGCATATACCTCATTTTAGATTAACAGATTCGAAAAATCTAGTATTGCCCAACATATTTACGAAACGGGTTATAGTATAACGGAAACTGACCCAAAAGTTGTAAAGGCATTAACTTCAACAAAGCATATTTTTGAAAGCTTGTTTGGAGTCAATAGAAAGTAGAAATTAAGCGCCATCAGACAAGAGTAGTCCCGTCAACGAGGCTGCTCGACTCGCGCAGTGCACTCACAAAATAAAATTTCAAATCGCCCCAAACCCCGCGCCCATGCGGCCGAAAATTGCTCAAAGCGGCGGTAAAACTCAACGTCGACCGGGAGCGACAAGCAATAAAATGTACAAACCGCTCGTGTGAAATAGAAAATTAATGGACGACACCGAAAGGAATCATCAAAAATTCAAACTTTAAATATAAATAATTAGCGTGGCCCGTAATCAACATACCGTGTGTGTAGTATCACACTGCGCAAACTACGGGGAATTCGATAGACCCATTGTCCACCGCGACCGACAAGCGTTATCCAAGCGCGGACCTCAAAAGCCACAGTTTTAGTGCAAGGGACCTACAAATCCAGATGTCAACACGGGGAAATATCTACCGAAACTCGTCGTGTGGGATATCAAAATACGCATCTTTTTACCACTAAGCCAATGCTAACAAAATCAGGCCGCTAATTGAAGGAGCCAAGTAGGTAGCGTCACGGGGCTTCAACCCACGAAGAAATCGGGGAGGCTCTCCCACCTTCAACCAATGAGATCAGCCGGAACAGCGAACAAAGCAGCGAGTTCATTTATAAGATCCAGATCCAGTGGTAGAACCAACTAGTTCGCTTCTCATCTGGCTCCACTTCTGACTCTCCAACTCGAACCTTCCTTGTTCGGTTGGGACGCAGAAGCGCCCTGGTCAGCCGTCACCAGCCGCAGCATCCCATTCCCGCACTTGTACAGTCGTGTTCATTAAAGTGTTGTACAGCATTTGTGCTTCGTGTGTATAAATTAATTACATTAAGTTCAAAAAAGTGTTGTATATGCAAATATTTTGAAAGTATACATCCAGGTCTACCTAGTTAATGATACAGTGTAAGCCTTTGTTAAGTAATAACACAACCACCAATAAACTTACAACTGTAGCTGTACAGCAGATTTTTGAACACGACTGTACATGCGACCCCCAGCTTATATCCGTCAGAATACAGAGTTCCAGGCCCACACTGGTACGTGCGGCAGAATTGCTCCAGCTCTGCCACAGTACCTCCGGCCCGGGGTCTCCCAACCTACGCGCCACAGCCTCCAGAGGAGCATCATTTTCATGGCATAAGCGGCCCTCAGCATGCCCAATCCTACACGACCTTCCGCTGTCCCACCGCGATCGCTTTGAGGTTAAACATTACTTATTCCAGAACACAGGACTTATTGGAGCGGTTATTTGGGCCTTCGCCGTCCAGTAGCCCCGAGATCCCGCCGAGACAAAAAGCGCGCAGCTGCCGCCAGTCGCAACTGTCCCAGCTACCCCTTGTCACCCTCGCCCTTAACCCAGACGGAACCACCCCTGGTTGCTGTCCCGCACGCCTGACCACGGGAATACCCCCACGACGGCCGCCCGCCTAGCTGCTACCTCCGCCGCCCGACCGTCTGCCGCCCCCGTCAACTGGACCTGGGTTTGTAGCTGCATCCTAGGCCGGACGAGGAGGAGGCGCTCCAGCTGTTGTGGGAGGCGACCCAATTTGCTCCCGAGCCCGGCCTTTACCTTCGGTGGAGGGAAGTCGCGCTGTTTCCCAGTAGCGCCGCTGTGGCCCCAGGCTCAATACCCCCTTCCAAGGCTGACCCCCGGCCCCGCTTCACCGGAAACCCGTCTGCGTCCCATTGGACAGACAAAGCCAACGCCGCCACCGCGCTCCACGTCCTCCGCCATTCACCCCACGCCGCTCGCGGTGAGGAGCACCGCCTTCGCCGCCCCACCCTTTTACACTGTGTATTTATGTTAGTGTTGTTTTTTTTGTTAATTTCATGTACGTAAAGGCTAATAATAAAAGCCCTATATAGCGCTACATCATCGCCGTCTTGCTTTGCCACGCCTGCTCTTCATCGACAGCCTCTACCACTGAGCATACCGGAGTCATGTTAAGCATACCATCGGAGAACTTTCTCGTGTTAGTTTTACTCCAAGGCTACTGATGATGACAGTTTAACTGTCGAAAAACGTATTTAGCGGTTGTGAAATATTTGTGTGGTTAGGGTTTTTAACGAATTGTGTCAGACGCATTTATTATTAAATTATTAACGCACACATTCGAAAACTGTTTAAACCGCAGTGCCCACAGAATCATATCATTAAATCATTCGCAGATACCTGCTTCAAAACACCGCCTTTGTACTGATCACGTGCTGCGCACATACTTAAACATAGTGAACACCGAATGCAAGAAAGCGCCACCAAACGCCCTTTGGCACCATGTCACTCATTCGATGCAACCTCGATTGTGACTCTTGTGCCGTTAATGACAGTATAAAATCGCCCACCTGTAGTTATGCCTAACAAATGCCAGTTACACAGCACTTGGAGTGTGGGCTTTCCAGGGCGATTAGCTTTTTGTCGCTTCCTTTGTCGGTGTCCTGGCTTCGAATCGCCAACTATACTGTATGTACAGCTCACAGGGCTCTATTTCACCGCTTCTCCTCGCTTTTAGTTTACCAGGAATCGTACGAACTTCGTTTTTTGCTGGCGCTGTGTCCAGCTTCCAAAGTGGTTCGACCCGCGTTTACTTTTGGACCCGCAAACCAAAGCACAACTTCTGTTAAAGCCAAGCCGACACTCCCGATCTCCCAGCCCAAATTAACTTGTAGCGCAAAATATCGACGTCAGATAAACAAGCACTTTAAAACTAACTAAATGTATTTATAAATACGAGGGCGATTCAAATTTGACTTGCATTTTATTTTTTTCTGGTCGATGCAAACTACAAATTAATATTATATATACATCATTTTTCTAAGTAACAACCCCTCTTTAAAATACACTTGTCCCACCGCTCCGGTAGCTTCTGTATTCCCGTCGAAAAGAAATCTTTTAGTTGACGACGTAACCAATTTTGCACCGCATCCATCACTTCCTCATTAGAGGCAAAGCGCTTGCCTCCCAATAGTTTTTTAAGGGGGCCAAAGAGATGATAGTCACTTGGGGCCAAGTCCGGACTGTATGGGGGGTAAGGCAGCACTTCCCAGTTCAATTTAACGTGACAAAAAGTCATCGCTTTCATACTTGTAGCGAAGCCGGAGTTCTCTGCAAACCTGTAGTAATTTCTGCAGTTGTTCCGCGGAAAATTGTTGTGAAACCCACCTGGCGCTAACTTTAGTAAATGTAAGCTTGTCGTGGACAATAGTGTGAATACTACCAACACTGGCGTTTACAATCCTAGTAATTTCCTTCACAAATATTCACCTATTGCTCCGGATCAGCTGGTCAACTTTTTGAATGTTCCCAAGATTCACAGCAGACGCTTGACGGGCAGTATGCAGCAAGTTCGATACGCATTCACGATCATCCTGGAAGGATTTACACCATTCAAAGACTGTTTTGAGTGATAAACACCCTTCTTCAAACTGTTTATGAAATCTCTGATGAATATCAGTCGCCTTTATACCTTCATTGAAAAGAAATTTAATAATTATACGTTGTGTAACATAATTTAACAGATTGTTGCACGACATTGTTAATACAAATGAAAGTACTGACACAATCAACTTGTAGTGGTTTATGGCGTTAGCTAACATGCCTACTTCGATGAATGTAAAACCGCTTTACAGTATCTCTTCAATTATCTTCATAAAAAAATAAAATGCAGGTCAAATTTGAATCGCCCTCGTACATATACCAACAAACAAGAATGAACACAGATGTACAAATCGGCTGTATATGGAGATGCGATTCTAAACACTCTAGGTCAACTCCGTTACACGACTAGTCCGGCGTAAAACCCTAACTAAGGGCAATACCCCCATAACCATCCACTCAAACCATAATCAACACACCCAATCCCACTGCTAAAAACAAGAGCACTAAAACCATAAAAACATATCACCACAAGTGTCATAAAAACTTAGTCATACCAAAGAGAAGAGGTAAATCCCAGCCTACAAAACACCACCTCGGTGGTGCCATGGAGAGAGTACCAGGCTTGCAATAAACAATAAACAAGTCCTCGCTGCAAATCCGTAAATGGGCAGCAGTCCACTGGGTCGTACTGAGCATCTGAGGACAGAGTAACAAGACTACACTTAAACATATACAAGCGATAAGTGCGCGTGAACTCGATTCACCGCCTACCCTAAAGTTCAAACATACAACCCTTATAATAAGAAATCCCAGAAAATGAAATAGAGAAAAGACGAGGGTGCCCGAATCAAGGCAAAGCCAGGGTACCAAAAAAAGTCTAATACCAACTACCCGATGAAGAAAAATTAATAAAACCCTTGCAGGCACCCTCTAGATTGCTACAATGAAATTGAAGTGCGGGGCCAAGTGCTCACCCCAACCTTTCTGCGACTTCTACAACCTATTTTATAATAAACACAATAATATTGCAATTCTACTTCAGCAACCAGATATCTTATGCTTGAGTTGAGTTAAGAAACCTTATTATACAATTAATTCTAACACTATGAAGTTTAAAGTGGTCCACACTGTTCAAAGGTTAATAATGCTGTATCCTAAGATATAGACAGGTTGCAACATGAAATTTACAAGATAAAGAAGTTTAATGTAAAAGTTCTTTATCAAAAGAATTGAAGCAATTGGAAACGTCAAATCTTTGCGAAATAATTACCTGGAAAAGCTTAAATTAATCCATATAAGATTTGCTACGTATCTATCTATAGGAAAACAAATAAAATAAATGTTTAGGTGGAAGTTCTTGAATTTTTAGACTTAACATGTATAAAATACATTGCTTGCCCCCAATCATCACAAGAACGGTAACAATGTGATGAATATAAATAATGTTCAGTCGTCATATGCGAGTTTCGAACCACAGAAGTACCTTACCTTCAGTTAAGGCGAAGTCATACGCATTACAACGCCCTGTTACTTCGAGGGCTTTGCGGGTTTAAAAAACATGTTTTGGACAGGTATGGAATAAGCATTGGTACAGTTAGAATTATTGTATTTTTTCAAATTCTATGCAGAAGTAACATCAAAAGATAATTTGTTTTATAGGCTACGTGCTTTGTAAGAGAGGTACAACTCTGACATGGTAGAGGAAAGGAAAAAATTAACACCGTCTTTTTACGCTTGCTCGAATTTTGCATTCTATTATTTCATGTTATTATATTAAATCCTATAAACGTCGAAACCACCATGAAGCCATAACCGGAACAGCAATTCAGCAGTTGGCAATCAATTTCGGCGTTCGATTGCCGCGAAATGGAGTAGATTTACCGTTCCGTTCGCCAGCAAAAACCACAAAACCATCTAGAATGTTAAAATGCCGCGACCGTTATGTGTATCATCGCAATTTAGGTTTTGCAAAGCATCACATATTTCCAGTGCAGCTTAGACAATGCGGAGCGACCGTTACGTGAGCATTTCCCTTTCGAGCTACCTGTCAGCCAACAAAGGAGGTATCGGTTGATTCAGCCAGCAGCAGACAACTCTTCATCTCATCCATTGACTCCGCGACCAGAATTTAATTTCGCCGGCTTATCGACGCGTCCAATCGAAGCACGAACCCGGCCGTGTGTTTAGCCACTGCCATTATAATTGCATCGGAGGCCACTTGCGAATACGATTACTTGAAATTCGAAAATCCGTATTAATAACCATAGCTGCAGGGCACGCCCGTTGAATTCGAAATTTAATGGGTTGTGTGCATTTCCATAATAATGTTTATGAGGTAGACATTAAAATTTTGTGAAGAACCAAAATAGTTTAATAGTATCACATGAATTATATTTTGTATATCATATACAGTTTCTCGGCAATACATACTAATAATTCTACAAATCATTTATTACTAATGACACAACTCTATTAACAAAGTATTGTCTGCACTGTTTCAGTTTGCAAATAATCCAGTTTATATACAATCGACATCAAAAACATCGGCGTGATTTTGAACCATGGTTAGAAGGAGAAGACTTTTACATTTAACATTCATTTCCACCATTTCCTATTTCACAATTATCAATATGGACCAGATCCTGAATTTTTATTATCAATATATCATGTGAAATACCCTATACAAACATTTCAAAAATTATGCTATTATATCTTCACTGTAATAGCATCGGCGTCTCCTCTTTTAGAATATGCAATACGAAGCAGAAATAATACCGCTTTCCAAAAGGATGTAACAACGAATGCGAGGAGAAAATGAAAAGCAATTTGAGACGGTGAAAGTAATCGATAGCGTAAATAATAAATGGGAAATTAAAAAAAATAGTTTGCAAACGACTGTGAAAGAGCAGTGAAAGAACGGGGCCTTGGCAAACGGAACAGCAAAAGCAAAAAAAAAAGTATAGAGAAAGCAAAGAGAATCCAAATCCATATATCGAAATAAAAGGAGGAAGAAAATATGGGAAATTAAAGAATACCACGACGGTAAAGAAATGCGGCATTTCTACAAAGAAAGGGAATACTGCCTACATGAAAATTGATGAATTGGCCGAATACTTTAGTGGGACAGTTAATAGGGAACACACCACTGAAGAAGGTATAATACGTATTACCAAAAACATGCGAAAGCCCTGGCCCACCAAGTCTTCAAGATGGGAGGAAAATAAAAAACAGTTTTGGTGTATATCACATACAGGCGAACACCCTTTGCACAAAGAAATACACACACTAATACAAGAACTCTGGTATAAGCAATAAATACCAAACGAGTGGCAAGTGACGGTAATTTATTCAATACACAAAAAGGGCAACAAGTATAAATGGAGAAGAAAATACTACCTAGAATATATGGACGAGAAAAAGAAGGTGAACAATGGATAAGAAGGATAAACGAAGAAATGGTGAAGGTATATAACGAACTGGCCATTGCGTCAATAATCCGAAGGTATAGAATGTGGTGTATAGACCATATAGTACGAATAAAAAATAACAAAAGAGTGTTCTTGGAAGAACTATCTAGAAGATACAAGAAAACAAGAAAACCCAAGGAGAAAATAGAAGAAGGCGTGAAGACTGATCGAGCACTTGACTGCCTACGTTAACAATGTCCAACACCGATCTGCTACCGATGGGCCTATAATTAAATATAACAGACGTGAGATGTAGTGAATAATAGTTATGCTTGTATATAAAGTGTATACAGAGTTTTATTTGCCACTTTAAATACATAAATACATTAAAACGTTTGAAGATCGGTCTATAACGCCCCAGGGCGTAAAGAGCGGGCGTTATGAACTGCTTATATACCTCGTATGATAGATATAAACGACAAATAATAGATAAGTGGGAAAAAACACAATTACCATATGATCGACTACTTTTACCATATGGAAGATTGTAGAATTGTTTTTTTACATTTCTCATCACTGTCAACATACATTTCATAGCCATCTGGGGAATAGAAATGTTTGAAAAGCGGTCCATAACGCCCCAGGGCGTAAAGAGCGGGCGTTATGAACTGCTTATATACCTCGTATAATAGATATAAACGACAAATAATAGATAAATGGGAAAAAATGCAAGTACCATATGATCGACTACTTTTATCATATGGAGGACTGTAGAATTGTTTTTTTACATTTCTCATCACAGTCAACATACATTTCATAGCCATCTGGAGAATAGACAAAATCTGGCGTGATACACTCACACAACATCATTTTGCAGTGATCCTATAATTAGCCAAAAATTTGATTTTTAATTTTTAAGCATTTGTCAAAAATGTTAAAAATTACAAATTCTACAAAAAAGATACAAAATAGAGCGTTAGTTGAAAAGGCAAATTTTCTCTAAAATTTTAAGCTGAATTCAAAAATGTAATAATATACTGGGTGTTCAATTTAAAATAGGAGTTAATAAAAAAAATGGAAAATAAAACAAAAGAAACCCATTTTCAAGGAATTCAACTGGAAAATCAACTCTCACATCAATACACATTAAAAATGTAATAAAAATGTAAAGTTTGAAAAAAATCGTTAGAGCCGTTTTTGAAAAAAAAAATAAAAAACCTGAAAAATTACAAGAGTAAACACCTACTTCCGGTTATGCGATTTTCTTCAAAAGCTTGCGGTCGCATCTACATAGTACACAAAACTTATACAGGGTGAGTCAATAGTGAGGGATCGGAACTCTGCTTTTTAACCGTTCAAGATAAGAAAAAAGTCTAAACGCCTCCCCACATAGTTTTTCGCTCTGCATCACTCAAAAATATTTTCTGTTGTACAGGATGAGCCATAACTAAGGTACGTATGTTAACTTTTTTTTTTCAAATGGAACACCCTATATTTTATCACATATTCTTATTGGCGTTTGAAATAGGTTTATGGCAGTATAAAATGTTTGACATTTTGGTGCAACGTTGCCATTTTAAAAATTATTTATTAAAAATTTCTTCGAATACATGTGTTTTCTTAAAAAATTCCCAGGAGCTTAGTTTTGAAGTTATAACGTTAAAATTTTGAATCCATAAGGAGAAAGGCCAGTTCTATCCGCCTGGTACAATAAGGTTTGGCTTTACTGTACAGGAGGGTCACAAATTAATTTTAAATTTCGCGTACTTCGGAAGGTCATAACTTCATTTTTTCAAATGGCACTCCCTGTATTTTTTTACACAATTGGATCCGTCTGTGATCTGGCTACATTTTTTATTAAGTATAACCTATACTGAAGATGCATAGTTTCAGAGATATTGGACATTTTTCGTTGCTCTGACTGCTAAAAGATGCCAACTTCAAGTAAAACAGAGTGCTATGGAAAAAAGTGACATTTCTAGTTCTTCTCTTATTATTGCAGCGCAATAACAATTCAAGGTTCTCACGAGAATAAAACAAAGTAAAAGAAATAATAATTTTAATACATAATAATAATAATATGGAACAAACATTTTCACAACATGGCCAGTGGGTACATACACCTAACACCTAACCTAACTAACTCAAATGATATGTTCAATATGGCGACCGTGTTCTTGTCTACAAACTTGCATTCTCTTAGCAAACGAACTGCCAACATTTCGCAACATTTGTTGATTTACTGTTTGAAAAGCATTAAGTATTCGATCTTTCATATTCTCGATTGTTGTTGGAGCTTCTGTGTACACAATTTCCTTCACGAACCCCCATAGAAAAAAGTCGACCTTGGTGAGATCAGGGGATCTTGCTGGCCAATTCACTGGACCTCCCCTCCCTATTATCCATCTGTCTTGAAATTCGGCATTCAAATATGCCCTGACAATATGGCTGTAGTGGGGTGGGGCTCCATCCTGCTGCAACCACATCTTCTGGACAATCGCAATTGGCAAGTCGTCTATAAAATCTTGAAATTCATTTGTTAAAAATTGCAAATAGCGCTCAGCGTTTACATTTCCATCAAAGAAATATGGTCCAAGAACATAATCTCCGACGATACCACCCCACACATTCAATGACCACCTATGTTGATGATCCACTGGTCTAATGAAATGCGGGCTATTGTTGTCATAATAGTGGAAGTTGTGGCGATTGACAAATTCATTTTTGTGGAATGCCGCTTCGTCGGTGAATAAAATCAAATCGAAAAAGTCGTCTTGTTCATCCTTTCTTCTCAAAGCCCAATTTGCAAATGCTAGACGATTGTCAAAATCGTCTTGATTAAGCTCTTGTACAGGTTGTATGTGGTATGGATGAAATTTCGCTTTTCTAATTATTCTAGATGCAGACCTTTTACTGAACTCTTAACTCACGGCTTATTTTCCTAGTGCTAATATGTGGGTTCTCCACAATAGTAGCCAACACCAACAATTCATTCTCCTCGTTGGAAATGTTTCTTCTTCGTTCAGTTTTTTCAAATTCTACGTGCCCAGTTCTCTCGAATCTTTTTCTTAGTTTTTCAAAATCAACTCGCCTCGGATGCCGCCTTTCGGGATATCTCTGCGCGTAAATTCTTGCCGCAAGGAGAGCATTTCTCTCGCCTTCCCCCAAACAATAAGTCATGTCGATTTGCTCTTGTAATCTTAAATCCAGTTAGAGAAATTGCAATTATTGAAACATGCCCTAACATTGACAATAGTAAAACTAAAAATGACACCTGCTGACATAGCACTCTAAGTAGAATGTCACTTTTTTCCATAGCACTCTGTTTTACATGAAGTTGGCATCTTTTAGCAGTCAGAGCAACGAAAAATGTCCAATATCTCTGAAACTATGCATTTTCAGTATAGGTTATACTGAATAAAAAATATAGCCAGATCACAGACGGATCCAATTGTGTAAAAAAATCAGGGGGTGCCATTTGAAAAAATTAAGTTATGACCTTCCGAAGTACGCGAAATTTAAAATTAATTTGTGACCCTCCTGTACAGTAAAGCCAAACCTTATTGTACCAGGTGGATAGAACTGGCCTTTCTCCTTATGGATCCAAAAATTTTAACGTTATAACTTCAAAACTAAGCTCCTGGGATTTTTTAAAGAAAACACATGTATTCGAAGAAATTTTTAATAAATAATTTTTAAAATGGCAACGTTGCATCAAAACGTCAAACATTTTATACTGCCATAAACCTATTTCAAACTTCAATAAGAATATGTGATAAAATATAGGGTGTTCCATTTGAAAAAAAAAAGTTAACATACGTACCTTAGTTATGGCTCATCCTGTACAAAAGAAAATATTTTTGAGTGATGCAGAGCGAAAAACTATCTGGGGAGGCGTTTACATTTTTTTCTTATCTTGAACGGTTGCAAAGCAGAGTTCCGATCCCTCACTATTGACTCACCCTGTATATGAAGTTTCAACGCCATATCTCTTTTTGGTTTTGAGAAATTCTGTTCACAGGCAGACACACACATAGACACACAGACAGAGCAATGAAAAAAAATATGTTTTTTGGGTTCAGGGAACTCTAAAACGTGAAGATCTGGTGAAAACTCAATTTCGCATTTTTGGGGTAAATCCAATATGTACTTCCTTTATTGTAAAAGGAAGTCAAAAGAAAAGCGGACATACTTATATGTAAAACTAGTTAAGCAGGCTCGTTATGCATTTTTATTATAACGTGTTGTTGTAAACGTCAAAGATTAAGAATTTTACTATTCAGTTACTAAATAAATAATCTAATTATTTCGTTTCTTTCACCCAAAGTCAATTATCTTGTTTGCTTTAACATAGTCCCTTCAGCTTTACATGTTGCTGTAATCTTTCTGTGGGTATATAAATAATTTAATTTACTCTGTTATCAGAATTACCTTCTACATAGCAAGCTCAAATATTTCCTCTTTTAAATGTCTGATTAACTTAACCTCAAATACTGATGCTTATATATTTCTTTATTTTCTTAAATAACCCGGTAGGCTAATTACTTGATCATGTAATTTTATACACTAGATCATTTAATCATTTTAAAACATAAAACTCTCTCTCTCTTAGGTTGGGACAGGCATTTTATAACTGTAATAGGTTTCTGACAACTCTTTCCGTTTAAACAACCGGTAGATCTCTTTAATATAAAATGTACCTTAAGAGTTTACTTAACCTCAGAATTTTATAGCATTTGCGGATATCATTTATCACCTTATAATTGCATGCAACTAATTATTAGGAAATACATGGTTTAATTTATTAATTATAAATATTTTGTCTCTGAATATTTTAATTCAGTCTCCAATGTTCAGTATTGATATAACATTTTTTACTTCCTTTTACAATAAAGGAAGTATTGGATTCACCCCAAAAATTCGAGATTGGGTTTTCAACAGATCTTCACGTGTCAAAGTCTCCTGAACCCAAAAAACATGTTTCGTTCATTGGTCGGTCTGTGTGTGTCACTGTGTGTGTGTGTCTGTATGTCTATGAACAGAATATCAAAAACTAAAAGAGGTATGGCGTTAAAACTGTATATATAAATTTTGTGTACTATGTAGATGTTACAGCAAGCTTTTGAAGAAAATCGCATAACCGGAAGTAGGTGTTTACTCTTGTGATTTTTCAGTTTTTTTTCGATTTTTTTAAAAACGGCTCTAACGATTTTTTCAAACTTTACATTTTTATTACATTTTTAATATGTATTGATGTGAGATAGGTGATTTTTCAGTTGAATACTTATAAAATGGGTTTCTTTTGCTTTTTTTTAATTTTTGTTATTAACTCCTATTTTAAATAGAACACCCGGTATATTATTACATTTTTGAATTCAGCTTAAAATTTTAGAGAAAATTTGCCTTTTCAACTATCACTCTATTTTGTACCGTTTTTGTAGAATTTGTAATTTTTAAAATTTTTGGCAAATGCTTAAAAATTCAAAATCAAATTTTTGGCTAATTATAAGATCACTGTAAAAGGAAGTTGTGTGAGTGTATCACACCAGATTTTATGACTTATGACGTGTTCCGCTAGTTTAGAGTTCTCTAAAACAGCTAAGAGATGAACTTCGAGAGGTTCACACCAACTCATTCCATTATATGCACCACAGTCTAGGATGCTGACACTCCCATCATCAGATACGTGCCAAAGAACAACACGTTAATTATTAGGCATCAGTTAAATGGGCAAATGTTCAATCACTCTAGTAAATTTTTATTTATCAAAGCATAACAAAACTGCATGATATTCATTACTAATGTGTTAGCTATTTTTATCTATATTTTCCTTTACCTACCTTTAGGTCTTCGCTATATCTCTTAGTTAACAATCGATCACTATAAGAGTATATTTGAGGCCCGTCTCTAGCATCAGTGAAGACGTCGCGGATTCTAGTTTATGATGTTGATAATTGGCGCCAACAAGTTAAACTCAAATATACTGATATAAGCCAAGAAACTTGTAACTTCACTTTCTATCAACTAATAACAATACGATTATTGAACTCCCTATCAAAATGAAAGAAAGCGATACTTGTAGCTAGTTTTATTACTACTAGAACATTATTACCATCGATCAGACAATTAGCATCTTTAATATTACAACCTAACGCAGGGTACCCCAAATAGCTTAACTTAAACCGCTCGTAAGTTTAATGGTTACACAGTTTTTATATGCAAAAATATCATCAGATTCTAGCTAAAACACTTATCTTTGTGCCGATATACTCGCAGACATTTAATACGTCCCGTTACTCCTATCACATGTCAGCTTGACAGGCCCCAACCTCGGCTGTCATTCGCTACACATCGACCCCCAAGACTGCGGTTGATTCTCCGTAGATTATCTTTCCAAGATTTTCCGCCTAATAGTTGTTGCTATAAATCGAATTTCCAGGTAACAAAAGGCAAATGCCACATTAAACTACATACCCTGTTCACAGGCAATAAACTTCGCAATCGTTGAATTCGTGTTTGCCAAATCGCTTCACAGCTTGAATATAATATTCATTGGAAAAATGACATCCGCTTAATGATCTCCCTTACAGGAACGGTTGGCCAGTAACCCAATTCTTTACTATCACCAAACCATATTAAATGGCGAGATTGTCATTTACACCCCACGAGAACTCTTGCCTTTTTTGAAAAGCTGATTTACAAATTTTCTCTCAAACAAACAAACGTTGTTTTTATATCTTCTCTAGCAACGAACAAAGCCAATCTGATATTAATTTTATCGCGTCACTCTCACTAGATTCCTCATTCAACACTAGTATTAATATCAAATGCTTTTGACACGTAACAAATGGAAAATACACTATTTATTATTTTTATATCATAAATTTCACGAATCACCCAGCCTAGTTACCATAATATTCTTAGTTACTGTAAAGTTTCTTATATTAATTTCACATGTTAAATGAAACAAAACTAACTTTTACGTAATAAACTATCATTTTTTTCACAATTGACATAACTTCTATAATCTACCCAAAACATGTCTATTTGTCACATCCAGTTCCAAATGTAGCACTTCTTAACAATGTTTACAAATCTACACATTCAGATTCACTTCTGCGTATTAGCACTCCATATGCCAGATCTGCCCCCCTTTTCATGCTCGTTACTAACTTAATTATCCAAATTCCACTTTCCCTTCCTAATTACATTGCACCATCGAAGAATTAAAAATTGGGACACCCACAATTCAATAGTGTAATTGGGATGCCAGTCTCCACCGAGACAACTGCTCTTAGCCACTTTCTTGTAACAGTACTTTTGCTTAGCCCTATACTCTCCTGTACTACTAATTTATATTGCCCTGGATTCGCTAGCTTAAACAGTCGTAGAGACATAAAACTCTATTAAAATCGTCGGTGCGGCTAAGGGAAAGCTAATATTGTTTTGGGGTTGCTCGTTGTCTCCTGGAATGCTGAATATGCATGCAAAAACTGCCAGCAATAAAACTCCAACAGTTTACATAAAAAGATATATAATTTGCAAAAAACCCAAATACAAGAGAATACGTGTAACATGTGAGCAAATAAAAACGAAATCAAGCTTGGCTTTGAAAAAAATAAGTTATGTGCTGTATTACTTCTGTTTTTTTTTTAATTTAAATGTCACAGTTATTATAACAGTAGAAGTATCAAGTTGTTTAAAATTATCAAAGAACAAGAAGGCTGGAAAACCAGGAAGGGTCTTACTCTGTTGCTGCGTGTTTATTATAGTTTAGAGAACGTTTTCCGAATGATGTGGTTGACAATAATGTTTTTATACGCATTTAAACAGAATTGTACAAAAGTTTAGAGAAACAGGTAGTGTTAACCGTAGGCAAGACGTGAGACCAAGACAAGTTAGAACTGCAGAAAATGTTGAGCAAGTTAGAATTATAATGGAACAAGAACTTAATACGTCGGTCAGAAGATTATCTCAACAAGTAAATTTAAGTTATGGTAGTTGTCGCAACATTCACAAAAAATATTTGGGAATGCATCCATATAAAGCACATGTGTATCCAGAGCTACTCCCTCCTGATTATAATAAAAGGAGATTTTACTGCAATTGATTTTTAAATTATCTCAACGACAATGACATTCTTGATAAGACATTTTTTACGTATACATCGTGGTTTCATCTTACTGGCTACGTTAATTCCCAGAATATGTATTTATGGAGCAGTGATAATCCGCATTATTTCGTCGAGTCAAGTTTACATCCTCTAAAGGTAGGAATTTGGGTTGCAATGTCCAGAAGAAGAATTATTGGGCCAATATTTTATTACGGGACTTTGGATGCAGAAAGATACTCTTGAACCGTTTATCAATCAGTTACATGACGACTACTACCAACAAGATGAAGCAAGACCGCATACTGCCCAAACAACGCTCAATTATTTAGCACAATTTTATGATGGTAGGGTTATGAGCAAAGACCTTTGGCCACCCCGTTTTTGTGACTTGAAATGTTTAGATTTTTTCCTGTTTCGAGCCAGTGTCTTTTCCGCAGCTAGAATAACCGAGGCACGGGCGATTTCGAGTTGGACGAGTTTCTGCTGCGTTTAAATGCACCATACTATTCTGTCCCATTTGTGATGTTTACTCTGTATTTGTTAGATCTAATTTTCGCTAATGATAAAGCTTGACCTATATGCAAATTATTACTTGTATCTATTTCTCAGATAAAGCAACACTAAACCAAATTTTATTATTTAAAGGTGTTCACCCTGTATATATTTCTCCGAAACTTCCTCGGTTTCATGCCAGGTAGATATACCGTCTGTTCTATAAAAAAGGCCCCGCCTTCTAGCTACTTTATTATTTATTTTAGACCCAATAAACCTTATATCAAATCAAATGGCACATAAAAACCTACATTTTAACACTATAAATTTTTTTTATCTTCAATTGTTTCAGAGTGGTGACGTCACGTGCAATTTTTTTAAATGACACTGTATATATTTTTTGACATTTTCTGGTAGAGGTTTTTTTTTCTCTTTTCAACAATATAAATATTTTATGCCCTTACATAAGAAAATTTTCGAGAAAAATTAAAAAACTTTTTTATCGGTGGGAGGCCACCATACAAAACTATAAACAAAAGTGTAACTCAGAAAAACAAAACAATAAACACTTTAGATTATTCTGAAACCTGACAGTTAAAGCGTTTGGCTACTATTTGTTTTGTTTTTCTGAGTTACACTTTTGTTTACAGTTTTGTATCATGGCCTCCCACTGTGAAAAAGTTTTGTAATTTTTCACGAAAATTTTTTTATGCAAGTGCATGAAATATTTATATTTTTGAAAAGAGAAAAAAAAACCTCTACCAGAAAATGTCAAAAATATATACCGTGTCATTTAAAAAAAATTGCACGTGACGTCACCACTCTGAAACAATTGAAGATAAAAATTTTTTGATAGTGTTAAAATGTAGGTTTTTATGTGCCATTTGATTTGATATAAGGTTTATTGGGTCTAAAATAAATAATAAAGTAGCTAGAAGGCGGGGCCTTTTTTATAGAACAGACTGTATAATATGCATGCAAAATATCGTCTTCCTCCAACAAATAGTTTTTAAGTTACCACTAACAGACAGACAGACGGAATTGAGAAAACCTGTTTTTCATCATCTAGGGACCCTGAAAAGTGGATATCTGAAGAAATCTCGGAAGGTGTTTTTTCTTGATTTTAATACTTCTTTCGTCTTTTAAATGAGGTAAGTAAAAACGGAAACTCAAATTCTGGGCATAGAAATTGAATAATTTTGTTAGGTAAAAGTGCGTTGCCTAAGTGATTTAACGCAAGTAAATAGACGCTACAACAAAATACTCACGATTCGCTTCTTCTGGAAATGTGCAAAAACCGACGCAAAATAGGACACTAAGCGTCCCCACAGCAAGTCCCACGACGGACAGGGGCTCCTTTTTCTCTCCGTTGGTCTGCTGTAACAAGCCACATACCTCTTCGAACGCCGCCTGCAGCTTGCACCACTCCAAAACTGCTTATAACTCCGTATTTGTCCCAGTCCTACAGCTCCGCACTGCTCAGCACGAATGTCGCTGCCTCCTTCCCGCTTTCACAGAGCCGGATTAAGGATATGTGAGGCCCAGGGCTAAATTTTTTAGAGGCCCCATTCCCATTTATGCAACGGGTACACAGGGATCTAAATGATTAGAAACCGCACTAGATTATAGCCTTCCAACCGTTTTGAGGCCCCCGAAATTCGGTGGCCCGGGGCTGCAGCCCCCTTAGCCCCCCCTTTAATCCGGCTCTGCGCTTTCAGGGCTGTGCTAACCTCGTAACAGCTCCAAAAGCTACCACAGGAACACCAGCTACTACTTGACGTATAATTCAACACTGAATTGGAAAAAATGGGTATTTATTAGCTTTTAAATAGATTATTTATAGGGAAGCCACAGTTTGGTTGAACTTACTCTAGAAAGTATCCCAAGCTTTCTGGTGGTCTCCAGGCTCAGTGCTCGAACCGACTCTATTATGTGTTCACGACCTAGACGCTCTTATTACTTCTCAACAGTATTTTTATGTGGATGATCGGAAACTTTACAACAACCGTATTTTCAATCATGCTGTCCTACTGGACGATGTAAGAAAAGTGAATATTGGTCTGATCTATGGTTATTTCCTCTTAACTTTAAAAAATGTCCTGTTTCGCTCTATCAACCTTTCTTTAAACTATATAGTTACATCGACTGATATTCTTAGTATTGACTCCCAGGTTGATTTACGCGTTACCATATATAAAAGTTTAATTGGAGCTTCGCATAGAAGTAGTGTCAAAAAAAGTAGTTCTGTTAGATATATGCTATATAAGGCTTTTTCCATAGATAAATGTGAACAGTGTTTTCGGGTGTTTTCTTTTGCTTTTCGATGTTTTTTTATAAGAATCACACAAACATTTAATTTACTTTTTTTTTAACTTTTGCTAGAGTTAAAATATTTCATAGTTTTAAGATGCATTCTTTTTAAGTTTTAATTACTAAGTTTACCATTGCTGGAATATTTTGAACCCTAAGATATAATATCATTTTGGCAAATATATTAGGTGTTAAATCACGAACTGTTGGTTCGGGCTCGCGGCGCCGAGCGATCCGTCTCGTGTGGGTGTGCAAGAGGGCTGCTTTGCGTATTTATTGGCATATGCGATTAGACCAGCGTTTCTCAAACTGGGGTCCGCGGACCCCCGGGGGTCTGCAAACGCAATCTAAGGGGTCCGCGAGTTGAGCCCTAGAGCTATTATAGATCAATAGCAATAGATAATATGGATTTATAAAGGGTGTTTTTTAGAGGCAGAGAACTTTAAATTGAAATAAAACACAGAAAAATGTTTTTAATATCCATGAATTTGGCTTTACTTGAAAGATAATTTTTTGGCATTACTGTTTGAATATAATTTCGGATAGGTGACCGCCGCGGCTGGCGCGTACATGGCGTAATCTGGAGGTCCAATTTTCACACACTCTTCGCAGTAAATCAGGCTGTATTTCGGCAATAACGCGTCGAATGTTGGCTTCCAAGTGCTCAATTGTTTCCGGTTTATCGGCGTAGACATGCGACTTTACATATTCCCAAAGAAAATACTCTAATGGCGTCAAATCGCACGAACGAGGTGGCCAGTTAACAGATCCATTTCGTGGATCTGTTAACTGGAATATTTTGTGGATCTGTTAACTGACCACCTCGTTTGTGCGATGTGACGCCATTAGAATATTTTCTTTGGGGATATGTAAAGTTGCATGTCTACCCCGATAAACCTGATTTACTGCGAAGAGTGTGAAAATTGGACCTCCAGATTACGCCACGTACGCGCCAGCCGCGGCGGTCACATGCCCGAAATTATATTCAAACAGTAATGCCAAAAAATTATCTTTCAAATTAAGCCAATTTCATGGTTATTAAAAACATTTTTCTGTGTTTTATTTTAATTTAAAGTTCTTCTCTAAAGAAAACACCCTTTATAAAACTGACAAAGATTTAAAAATGACTTTTTTGCACGGTTATTTTTGAATCATTTCAGGCCTGTTTTTCCAGCCGGTAAAGTTCGACAGACCTCACCAAATAACTGCACGTGCGCTTACTTGATAACGAAAACATCAGTGGTTAAAACTTGGTTGAATGTTAAAATGTGACGGACTTTTGGTTACGACTGCGATTTGATTACGCGTTATCACAAAAAGCTTTGACGCATCTAATGCCATTTTGTACGACGTATTTATGTGAACGAGCGTTCTCTACACTTGTATACATAAAATCAAAATACAGAAATCGCTTAAAAAACGTAGAACCAGAACTACTGTTAAAACTTTCTACTTTGGAGCCAAACATTTCTAATCTTATTTCTGTAAAACAACACCACCCTTCGCATTAACAATAAATAGTTATTATTATATATGATTAAGAATTAACATTATATTAATATTATTATTATTGCACGTCTGTATTGATACTACATATTCTATTAATTTTGTAAGTGTTCTTGTGTTTTTATTAGCCTTACTTTAATAATAAAAAAATTAGCTCTCAAATATTATTTAATTTTAGTACCGGTACCTAATGCAGCGGCAAACTGTTTTCAAGGTCACCGGGGTACATAAGTCATACACTGTCTATGGTCGATAAAATTGTATGGGGGTCCTCGATTTTTTTTAAGCAACTAAGGGGTCCGCCGATGTTTACAGTTTGAGAAACGCTGGATTAGACGATAATGCGAACCAATAATTATTTATAGCGTAATAAGTTGCAATAATGCGGGGCGAATCTGCGAGCGCTACAATGTCCATCCTTACGTGGTGAAATAGATTATCTAATGTAAAATGTACGTACTATCGTAGTCAGTTGAATGATGTAGCTTTTTGGCAATTACAGCAACCGGTAGACGTCAGAGTTTTTTGCTCGTGCTGGAAGATTATGTGATAATCGAAGGTATGGATCCCGCAAAAGCATGAGGTTTCACACGGTGGTCCGCGGAAGCATGATAAGTTCCGCAGTGATAATGTAAGCCCACGAAAGTACGTGGTTCCGCAATAGCCTAGCAAGATTTACGGCAATTGCTTTACTGTGAAAGACCAGTAGCCCCAGGGCTTTTATCGACTCTGTATGGGTTGTACGGTAGTTAAACTAGTAGATTATTATTGGGCAGTACTAACGAAAAGTACCGATAGCTAACCAGTGAAGGCAGCAATGAGGTGGCAAAGGGTTGACGCTGACTAATGAAAGGCCAAGTGTTGTAGCGTCGCTGTCGGAAGTACGGAGGAGCTAGGGGGGGGAGGAACCCCGGTGAGTACAATTATCATTATCGATGAGTAAGTTTCTGTTTTTTATTTAACCGCCTGTCACCGCTACTGGGCCAAAAAAGGCCCACACTTGCATTTTTGCACTCCGTCGCTGCCTTGTGGTTATGGATGAGTTGCATCCACCGCTTTGACACATTTCAAAAGTAGGGGAATCTGAATTTTAATATAACACACACACGCATTTACGCTACAATGTATATTGTTTGGTAATTGGACATAATAGTTATTGTAACTCTGTCTTAATCTTTTTGTAATAATAATAGCTCTCCAGTTTGGATCTCCCACCGCTTCTTCTTAACAAGTCCCTTTCTGTGGATATCTATCATTCTCTATTTCTCTTGCTGACATTTCAAAGGTCCGCACCATATAACATCACGCTTTCTACTACGAAGTATTGACAATTGTCTGCTTCTCTGATTGTGATGTTCTCTGTGTAAATCTATGCGCTCTAGATTTTCTACGGCGAAGTATGTACTCACATTTTGCTAGATTTATGATAGGCTCGCTCTCTAACAACTTAGATCTTTTGCCATTACAATTTGATCATCAGCTCTGCAGAATGTGAACAATATATTGTCTCTAACTTTAATGTTCATGTTCCTAGGTGGCATTATAATAAATTAGTGTTTCTAAAACATTACCTATGAAAATGTCTAGTTTACTAACTTGTATGCGTAACATGTGAGCATTACCTTTAGATTAGAACATATAATGCTGCAGGTATTCAAGTATTAAATTTCATCCAAGTAATAATGAGACACGTAAATTACAAATTAAGTAATCGCAGTAAATGCCACGACCTGGTCGCTTTCTAACGAAGATGTTATGGGAAACTAAATAAAACTACACGCATTTCTACGCTTGGAGTTTTCGCTTTCGGTTTCCAAGATGTATACAAGCGCAAACGAAAATAACAGTTGCGAGCGGCTGGAATCAGTTTCGTTCCTCAATTAATCAGCATCCGCGTTCACGCAAAACAAGCATTAAACAGAATTTTTCGGATTCCAGCCCAGCGTTCGTTAATTTGACTTCATGCCTGGCAACGAATTGCACGAATTCTCCGGATCGCAGCGTTTCGCAGCACAATGCAAGGTAGGTTTTGATTCATTACCAGTTGGGATTAATTATTACACGGCATTGTACTTGATCTTGAACACCGTTCTACTCCGACAAATTTAAATAATTTGCGCCATATTACGCTAACGAGGCCACAATGACCACCACCTTACAATCTCAAATCGAGAATTTAAATTCAGCCGCGTCGCCATTTATTTATAATATCCCCGCTTGTATTACTGCTGTATTAACAGTTATGCAAATCCGCACCACTTTATAAGCAAAATGCGTTTTCTGTGACAAGTGCGAATGCATGGAGGTTCCGGCGTTCTCACGCAAACCCACCTCGACGGCGCTAAAAATGTTGCAGAAGCAGCGCTACATTTTGGAATTCACGTTCGGAACGCACCACTTTAAAAGAGTCCTGTTAGCATAGGATATTATCCACGGGCTTTAGCGCTGCATTTTCATTTAATTAGAAGGAATGTATTCTTCCTCACGTTTGGGATACTCCGTACAGTTCAGTGCATGACCTTGCAACGCAGCAGGAACAATGAGCATATGAGCAAGACCTCTATGGAAGGTTCAAGTTTAACGAATTTAATTTTTGGATACCTCCAGAGGTTACGGAAAAACATAATAGGTTACCACCTGGATTGCTAAATCTAGAAGCGTATCTAAACCCATTTTGATTAATTACCTTCTACAGGAATGTCAAGTTCCGCTTTAATTGCAATTCCAGAAAATATTCATAACCCAAATGAATATACATGCAACTGCAGTGCATGCACTATGGTGTGTCTAAGAAATATAACTGTTCGTTGTATATTCACAACAGGTGAGAAGTTGTGGGCAGCATGAAGTAAACAATAGTGGGTAATAAATAAGCTTGTGGAATATTGACCTGATATATGCACTCTCCCACCCGATTTGCACCGCTCGTGTGTTGGGCTGCGAGGCACTGGTTACTATAATTTGTAAGACGACAAAGCAACCCATTAAATCAATGTATATTATGAATGACTTGTGTGGGACATACTTTACGCTATGAATATTAAGTAGGTACAAGTAATTGATTGAAGTTTTGACAGATTTACGATTGTTATTACCGCGATATTGCTAGCAATATCAGGTTTAATGCTGCTTAGACTGCACATAGCCGTTTACAAAACCTTAAACATTTCTTTGCTTCTAGATTTATGGGAACTTTCCGGTATAAAGTGTAAGCTACAGTTCCAGCTTGTCGTGGTCATTCACAAAGGGTACTCAATCGATATAATTACCTTTTATTGCTCCACAAGCCCATAACAAGTATCACGTGCAAGCTTTTTGGGAACTTCGAATGTCATTCCTTTCCTGGCGATCGTTTAGTGAGAGTGGCTACTGGTTACAGTCATTTTCATCACCAAAACAAATATTTTTTCAGTTCATGATAGTTATCTTAGCAAAAGCAGAACACCACTTTCTTCAATCCAGAAACAATTTTGGATCGTCAAAATTGCTACACCAAGGGAACTACAACTAAAAGCGCCAGCATGATTTTTTCTAAACTTGGTCAAGATCGGCTTCCAAGATTCCTCTTATGGAAATTGTTAAGTGAGGCTCCCTTGTGGAGAATATAGACAACTCCAACCAATTTTCCAAATCTTCTAATAACTGAATCTTTGATTTAATACTTGCAACGGGCCTGATTCGGCACCAGAGCTTTTCATTATTTAAACCCGCTAGAGTAAAGCTGAACTGTAACTATTAGCTTTAACTAATTAGAGTAAGTAGGAATCCTGAATTTAAATACGCTTTCAGGTGAGTTCGTGCGCTTAACGGTAAGCTACGCCAGATGCATCTAAAAATACAAAGAAAACGCGGTGATGTCATGTTTGGCCTGAACTAACATTGGTAGTGCGATTGTCCGAACACGCGGGTGCCTGCAAAGATAACAGCTGACACTTGTTTCTTGGGGTAGATACGTCGAGCCCCAGAAGAGCAGTACAGCCTTGGAAATAATCTTCGAGGTCCATATAATTCACAGCAGAAAGCTGCTACAGCGACATCAATGTGAAGACACCCAATTTCAGTATCGAACGTGCTGAATGCAAATTCTACCGAAGACGCCATTAAAGAAGCCAGATTCAGGTTGCTAGCAGCAAAAGGGGAAAACAGGTTAGATCATTTACGACCCATGTACTTGATCGAATCCATAATCCAGTGCTAAACAGTTACATACTTTGAGCATAGCACATAGCGTCTCTTTTTAACATCAAATGGCGACATCGGTTGCAAATGCGGTCGCACCGCCAGGAAATATCTGCGAGCAGGACCGGATTGAAGTGAAATTAACGGAGTGCTTAAAATATATTTACGAGAACTTTCATGTTAGCGTTAATGTTTGACCATTTATTACTTGCATTTTGTGCAAGCTGTAAATGCGCGTAGAATTTAGCTTTTAGTTCGTAGCCGTTCAACTACACTCTAAGCTTGTGTTTATTCTTGACATATGTTAGTACCAAAGTGCCAAAGCAAGTAGAAGCTAGCCTTTAGCCCGTAGCCTTTTAACTATACTTTACTTTTCATTATTAACAGCGTATAGTATTTGCGTATTGTCAGTTTGTAATTCTTTTATTTGTAGGTATGTATAACATCATATAGAGTATATTACGTGTATGTAAACAGCCTGGGCTTTTATTTCAGAATTAAAGATGTGAACGAGGCGAGTTCGGGAGAACGGTGCGTTGGCATACCTATATCCACAACTGAGGTAAGAAACGGGTCTTGTGCATTGACATCTGAGCTAGCTAGCAAATTAAGAGCAATTAAATTGTAAAGTAACGAAGAAGAGGGGCAAACGCTGCGTTACATACTTTACAGCGAATAAAGACTTCTCTCCACTATGAGTGAAAGTGTAGGTTAAAAATAAAACACAAACATGGAGTTCAAGGAATTTAAAACACATAAAAATGCGGCTTTAGTACTTTACTATGTACGAAGTTTGATCCCAAATCTGTAAATAACACTTTTCTAGAATATTAACCAGTGTTGCTGAATGGTAGAGCCTCTGCTTCTAAATCAGAAGATTGGGTTCAATTCCCAGCGAGCTCGCCAGCTATGAAATCTAATGCCGACTCCACAATAGGACTTGGTACAATAAGAAGTCACGTTCAATTTACATCATCTTGAGAGCTGAGAAAAACAAACCATTTTGATGCTATAAAAGGCCATGTAGGAAGATACCGGATATCTATTACTGTGAAAACCCGGACTTTTTTAAATCAAAATAATTTGCCACATTTTAAATTCAATTCATAAGAAAATATGATGCAAAAATGTGACATGTGGCATTTTACAATTCTTGCCCTAAATTATCACTTATAATACCATGAGTAGAAGAATGGCATTCGAGGGACGATTCAATGAACCAAACTACTTTTTAAAATTAGTTTTCAGTAAATCTAGCAACAAACTACGCAATTTCTATAGTAACAGAACACTAATATCGACTTTTTCTAATAAAAATCACATTTGTTTAAAATATTCACTATACCACTAGTGAAAATTGTCCATTATTTTCACTAGTGAAAATTGTCAATATAGTTCATTTTTATTCGCTCAAAGACGTCAAATCTTGTATTTTTATTGGACAGTTTTTTATACATGACAAGTGAGTTGAATAGTCCATGTATGTACCTTTTTTCTCACATGCAACGGAATTATAAGACACATTTCAATGATATTTGATTTGAGGTGCTGCCCTCTTGTGCTAACACAGAATTAAGCTATGGAGTATCAAATATGAACCAAGGATTTTTTTAACTAAAATGTCAGCCTAATCCGATGTAAATTGGCAGAAGAATCTTACACTGTAAAGTTTCGTATCATCGATATGACATGCGAACCTAAACTTTCATATTTTAAGGTAACTAAATACTTTTTTGCACTCGCGGGACTAAACGATCTACTTTAGGACTCATTTTGAAGGACCAAAGTGCCACTTTTAATTCCTGAGTAATTAAATTTTTATTTATATACGACAGTGTGTAAAATTGACTTTTAGTTGGCAGTTTTAAGTTAGTAAAACGACTGTTTAATAACATGCATTCATTGGTTTACGTCGTCAGTAACAACTTGTTTAAAAGATTTCATTAGGCACGTCGTCAGTAGCAACGTGTTTGTTGACCACGAAAAATTACGACTGTTTGCTCGTAATCCTAATTTACATTTATTTTTTTTATATTTACGGTGTTTTCTAGATTCTATCGTAGATAAAATATTGTACGATACACATGCGTAAAGCATTTTTAGTCACTCGCGGGGCTTAAAACGCTCATTCACTCGCGTTTTAACTCTGTTCCACTCGTGACTAAAGACTAGCTTTACGCACTTGTATTGTAAATTTCTATTTGTATACAGTGTTGAATTCAGACTGATTACTCCGGGCGGGAAATGAAACATCTGGGGGTTATTTTTACCTATTCCCGCGAAATCCACCCATTCTTGTATAGTATAGTATAATGTTTCCGGGGGGGGGGGGGGGGGGGATTTTGTACTGCCTGTGGGGGAATTTCCCACTGTGTGTATATTAGCTTCAAAGATTTCAGAATTTAGGGTCGCCGACCAAAAAGGTTAAGAACCGCTGGTCTAACCATTCATGAGCATCCTCGGATTTGGATGACGTCAGATAGAGATCCATAAACAACCCTTTTGACGACAGACGGCTGCAATGTTTTGGGGGAGAGATTCCAGAAAAGAGCTAAGAATCAGACGTGTTGGAGAATTCGACTATATTTGAATTGCATGCGTTTCTACGAAAGTTCTTATATTTATAATGCATATATAATAAAAATAATAAACTCTTTGTACTCTTACATTGGAAAAGCCAATTCAACACTTGATTAAAGAACCCGCGTCGTAATTTTTGAAAATTCAGAACATAATTTCCAATTTCGTAAATAGCAGATTTCAAAATAAGAGTTTTATTTGTTAAGGCTAGTCATCCACATAGCTTAAATCGTTTTTACAATGTGTTGTCTTTAATTTTCATTTGATTGACTTCAAATTTTTTTTCTAATATCCCTAAGACAATATTACTTCGAGTACTGACGCCTGTTTTCTCAACATTCGTATAGATTCTTCTAAAAAAAATCAAAACTTGAAGAAACAATGGCTTTATTTTTATTTTTTTTTAAATTGGCTCAGTACTGGATGACTTATTGTGTTGTGATGCTTCGTCTGGATTGTAAATTTTGTTTTTGAAAACAAATCTGTCTGTTGTTAATCGTGCAAATGGAGCGTTCTAGAAATACAAGAAAGGACGGGAATGCGTATACCGGGTGCTGACTTGCGCCACGCACCATAAGAATTTGCATAGTAAATTCTTTGTGTTCAATTATTTGCTCTCCTAATTATTTTAGAGTTAAAGTGTAAATACATTTTTTGTAGAGAAAAAAATACTGCATCCATTCATAATGTTGCTAACAATTTTTCATTTTCCGGAACCGAAGGAATGCAAAAAAACAAACTAGCATTTTTACAAAAATCAGTGATGCCATGGAATTATTGAAACAAGCCAATGCCAATGCAAGTGCGTGCGGGGCGATCATCCAGTCACTGCCGTCAAAAGATTGACCGTAGTGTCGTTTTTCTAGTTTTGGTGTAAGTTCTGAACCTCATTATTGCACCTACAATTATTTAATAACGTGCCTGTAGTTTTAAACTTAATGTATCAGTCTATTAATGGTTGTACTGTTTGGAATTTGCCAATACGAATATTTTACAATAAACAAGGAGCTTACTTAACGAATGTCCACCAGAAAACCATTCTTGCTATGGACAAGCAGAACATAATTAATAATGAATTATTATAAATGTCAAACATCAATGACAAACAAACAAACAACACATATTGTCGCCCCGCACGCACTGCGTTGGCATTGGCTTGTTTCAATAATTCCATGGCATCACTGATTTTTGTAAAAATGCTTGATTTTTTGCATTCTTTCGGTTCCGGAAAATGAAAAATTGTTAGCAACATTATGAATGGATGCAGTATTTTTTTCTCTACAAAAAATATATTTACAATTTAGCCCTAAAATAATTAGGTGAGCAAATAATTGAATATAAAGAATTTACTATGCAAATCCCTACGGTGCGTCGCGCAAGTCAGCATCCGGTAGAAAAACTAGCGTTAGACATGGTTTGAAACGGTAGGTAGAAAAATCTGGTGTGATACATGAACACAACTTCCATTTACAGTGATCTTATCATAGCCAAAAATTAGACTTAATTTTTAAGCATTTGTCAAAAATTTAAAAAAATTACAAATTCTACAGAAACCGTACAAACTAGAGCGTTAGTTCAAGAGACAAATTTCCTCTAAAATTTTCAGCTGAATTCAAAAATGTAGTACATAATATACCGGGTGTTGTATTTAAAATAGGAGTTAATAAAAAACAAAAGAAACCCATTTTAGAGGTATTCAACTGAAAACTCACCTATCTCACATCAATATACATTAAAAATATAATAAAAATGCAAAGTTTGAACAACATCGTTAGAACGGTTTTTGAAAAAATCGAAAGAAAAAACTGAAAAATCACAAGAGTAAACACCTACTTCCGGTTATGCATTTTTCTTCAAAAGCTTGCTGTCGCATCTAGATAGTACACACTTCCTGTGTGGAGGAAGCCGGAAAGGAAAAAGCTCTACTTGCACGTGGGGTAGGAGATGTTGATATTGGCGGTTTTTCTCTAATTACGGTAATTGCGAACGGGGCATGTTAGAAACGTCCTTATAAAACCAATTATTCTGCTCTATCTCGTGTAGTAAGAACAACTATCGTTGAAAAATGAAAGCATTTTCTAACATTCGTTATTATTTTAGGGTTGTATTGCAGGTGCTAAAACCGCAAAATATGAGTAATATATATTTTTTATTAACTATTTTTTATTAAAAGTTTTATTTTTATTTTTATGGGTAGGTGCTGAAAAAAATTTGTAGTGATAAACAATTTTGTTTAAATAAACTACATATTATTTCTTTACATATTTTTTGTAGTAATAAACATTTTTTTAAAATTTATTAAGTACCTACATATTATTTATTTACATATTATTTAGAAAATTTACAAATTTACACAAGAAAACCAAGTTTTATTGAAACTTATTTTACAATTTTTGTCATTTTTCTCTTCATAACTTTGGATTTCTCTTCAATATCTACAGGGTGCGTCGAGAGGAACGGACCAAACTCCATAAAAATAATGTAAAAAAACTCAAATGTTATTATCCGATGTTCATTTGTTTTCAAGCTATAGCATTACAAAACACAATTTTTTATGGAGAACTTAACTGAGTTTTTGTAAAACAAATGATATTTTTATTAATTTAAAACGTAATAACTTGCAAACAATCGAGAAATGCGCCATTTATTATAAAGTCTAAAATGAAAATAATGCGTACGGGGATTTTTTTATGATGCTATAACTTGAAAACCAATGAAAATCGGATAACAACATTTGAGTTTTTTAAATTATTTTCACGTGTATAATACAATCCCCGAGTTTGGTCCGTTCCTCCCGACTCACCCTGTGTATCTTACATTCAAATAATTGTAAAATACATTTTGCATCTAAAGAAAAGATGCTTCGCCTCTGTACTTAAATTAATAGATACAGCTAAATCCATTGGGGCTTTTAAATATATTTTTTTCAATTTTAATGATTGTCCATTAAAATGTTTGCTAAAGAGATGTTTGTAGACAATTTGTGATTTTATTAAACGAAGAGAAGGTACTGACTGCATCACTTTTCAACTTCCATTTATTTTGAGAATTCCAACACTTTCTCGTTTGAACAGTAATCACTTTCTACGAAATGATTTGAACATATTCTTGATGTTTTCACATTAAAGTTGTGTTGCGGATAACACTTTAGAACCCATTGTTCGCAAACTTGTTGGTTCTTTGGAACAATGGCAATCCGAAAAGTCCTTCCTCTTTTTGTTGTTGTTGCTTAAACAACCCACCACTGCACAGTACACCATGGTAATAAATATTTAATTCAATGTTTTTAATTATAATTTATTAAACTTCACGCACCAAAATTTTGAAACGCCATATCAAACTGGCTGCTGCTGTGGAAATTTGTCACCGAGTGACGTCAGGCGTGCGACAGAGATGAGCTTATCCCATGCGCGTGGGTTTATCTTGTCGAATACTACGTACTACGTAGTACCATGATTCCACCTGGAGTTGACGGATGCCTGTCAGTGTGATACCCGAACCAATTGGCAATGGACTTTGGCGATAACAGAACCATAAATTACAATGTAAACGTTTGGGTATCGAGTTTGCGCCTCTATCCTCTTTCCTTACGTACAAAAATGCATCCAGATAACTAAACGTATGTTTGCACTAAATAAGCACGAGCAAAAGTGCAACGCCCATTTCAAATCGAACCGTGCTTTCAACGGGTGAGCAGCCTTAAGCTACTCTACGTCATGGTTTACAATTATAAAGATTTAGACAAAGCAGTTCTGTTTGTTTTTTTAAGAAATTGTTTACTAGTATATGATGTTTGAAACATAGTAATCGCAGTGCCGTAACTATTGATGTGCGATGGTTAGCATTGACACACGTGCGCTGTTTGCTGAGAGGCGGCAAAAATTATGTAACGGTAATAATAATATGCCAATACTATGAGCTTATAATGGTGCTTAACTAGAAATTTTGGGACGAGAACTAACTCAGAATATTGTTCACTGTGCTGCTCATATGTTCAATCCCGCATTTTGAGATGACAAGATAGGTTCAATCTAGAATTTTAAAATGAGAAACGTCTGCGAAATATGTTCCCTGTTCTGATCATAGATCCAATCTAGAATTGTGAGACGGGAATCAACTGAGAAATTGTTCGTTGGTCTGCTTACAGGTTCATTCTAGAATTTTGAGACGAAAAACTACTGCGAAATATGTTCCCTGTTCTGATCATATGTTTTGAGACGAGACTAAGCGAGAAATTGTTCACTATACTGCTAATAGGTTCAATCTAGAATTTTAAAATGAGAAACGACTGCGAAATATGTTCCCTGTTCTGCTCATAGATCCAATCTATAATTATTTTGAGATGAGATCCAACTGCGAAATTTGTTCACTGTTCTACTCATAGGTTCAATCTACAATTTTGAGACAAAAAACCATTGCGAACCATGTTCACCGTACTGCTTATTTGTTAATTTCAAATTTTGAGATAAGAACTGACTGCGAAATGTGTTCCCTGTTCTGGTCGTATGTCCAATGTATAATTTTGAGAAGAGAATCAACTGAGAAATTGTTCACTGTTCTGCTTATAGGTTCAATCTAGAATTTTAAAATGAGAAACGACTGCGTAATATGTTCCCTGTTCTGCTCACAGATCCAGTCTAGAATTTTGAGATGAGATCCAACTGCGAAATTTATTCACTGTTCTGCTTATAGGTTCGATCTACAATTTTGAGACAAGAAACAATTGCGAACCATGTTCACCGTACTAATTATTTGTTAATTTCAAATTTTGAGATAAGAACTGACTGCGAAATGTGTTCCCTGTTCTGGTCGTATGCCCAATGTATAATTTTGAGACGAGAATCAACTGAGACATTGTTCACTCTTCTGCTTATAAGTTCAATCCAGAATTTTGAGACGAAAATTTACTGCGAAATCTGTTCCCTGTTCTGCTCATAGATTCAATATAGAATTTTGAGATGAGAACCAATTGCGAAAATTGTTTACTGTTTTGCTCATATGTTCAATCTAGAATTTTGAAACAAAAAACGACAGCGAAATATGTTTCCTGTTCTACTCATAAATCGAATCTTGAATTTTGAGGCAAGAAACAATTGCGAACCATATTCACCGTACCACTCATCTGTTCAATCTCCAATTTTGAGATGAGAACTAACTGCGAATTTTGTTCCCTGTTGTGATCATATGTTCAATTTCGAATTTTGAGACAAGAACCAACTGAGAATTTTTTCACTGTTCTGCTCATAGGTTCAATCTAGAATTTTGAGACGAAAAACAACTGCGAAATATGTTCCCTGTGATGTTCATAGGTTCGGTTTTGAGAGGAAAATTTGTTAAAAACATCTCCCGTAAACCCCACGTCGAAAAGACTTGCATTGACAGGTTGGTTGTCGCACTTTAATGAATTATTTGCCATTCGTTATAAGTCACAACTATAAGGACGTTTTTCGGGTTATAACAGAAATGATTTTGAAGTCATTACAAACGCCAAAAATTTAAGGCAGAAGGAATCAGAAAAAATAGGGAAAGCTTCTTTACTCTTCATCTTGCTGTTGATCTTTATTGAAAAAAAAATCTGGTGTGATACACTCACACAACTTCCTTTTATAGTGATCTTATAATTTGCCAAAAATTTGATTTTAAATTTTTAAGCATTTGTCAAAAAATTTCGAAAATTACACAAATTCCACAAAAACGGTACAAAATAGAGCGTTAGTTCAAGAGACAAATTTTCTCTAAAATTTTAAGCTGAATTCAAAAATGTAATAATATACTGGGTGTTCAATTTAAAATAGGAAATAATAAAAAAAATAGAAAAAAAAACAAAAGAAACCCATTTTAGAAGTATTCAACTGCAAAATCACCTATTTCACAATAATACAAATTAATAATGTAATAAAAATTTAAAGTTTGAAAAAAATCGTTGGAGCCGGTTTTGAAAAAATCGAAAAAAAAACTGAAAAATCACAAGAGTAAACACCTACTTCCGGTTATGCGATTTTCTTCAAAAGCTTGCTGTTTCATCTACATAGTACACAAAACGTATATATAAAGTTTCAACGCCATAGCTCTTTTCGTTTTTGAGATATTCTGTTCACAGACAGACATACAGACACACAGACAGACAGACAGACAGACAGACAGACAGGCCAATGAACAAAAACATGTTTTTTGGGTTCAGGGGACTCGAAAACGTAAAGATCTGTTGAAAACTCAATTTCGAATTTTTGGGGTGAATCCAATACTTCCTTTATGGTAAAAGGAAGTAAAAATTAACCAAGTATGGAGATCCTGTATCCAAATTATTACAAACAGAAACTGTGACATTTTCAAAACCATGGTCTGTCGAAAAAGACAACTGAAATCACTTGCGTACCGGTTATATCCAAACATAGGGTAGCATGGGGATATGAACTCCATTTTAAAATCAAGAGAACAAAGATGCCAAGAAGAAATTTTGATGAATCAACCAACTGCAGATTTCAACTTCCCTGGCCGTGAAGATAAATTTCGTGTCACTTTCGTGATTGACATAATAGTGACCCAATTTAGTTCGCGAACGTTTTTGATTTGATTTAAACCCGTTGCAAGAACCATACTTCGAAATACATTTAAGTTTCCAATCAGTAGAGACCGGAAGATTAGGGAAATGCCTAAAAATGCTTGTACCTTTTTTATATGTAGAAATGCTCCTTTATTTTATTTTGGAATGCTAAGCAGACGTGCTAACCACTAATCCACAGAGCTCGGTTCACGTGCATAATCAAGGTGATAACCCTCGCGAAAGATAAAGTTCTCCTCTTCGCGTCGCGCCTATAATCTATTTATTATCCCTTTAATATAAAAATAAGTATTTGAGTAGATAGTGACATAAATTCCTATTTTGTCTTGCAGTAAAAGCTTAACAACAGCTGAACCCACCCTTGAATTAACTCATTCACTGAGATTATTATTCACAACAGTTGGAATCACCCGCAATTTGCAATGGGTTTATACCCCTAGGTATTATAAAATTGTTTTAGTACTGGTTATCGTATTGGTGCAAATGTAAAATTGCGGCAGTTAAAAACGTTTAAAATAAATGCGTATGTTTACCTTCTATTTTGTATTTTCGTAGTGCCTGAATGTCTGTTAAAAATGTTTAGTGGTTGAACTTCCCGACTTTACCTACCAATCAGTCATACATCAACCAAATTCAAACGTTTTCCACCACGAGCAGCACATTAGCAATGTTTTCTGAAATATGCATGATTGGAGCGGAATTTTAAACCCCTTAAAGCCAAACATAAAAACTAAGAAAAAAATCATACGTAAGCCTTCCATTGGTAGAAAAAATCTGCAAATTTTCATACTTTTCTGTTTTTAAGTAAAATGAGAAAAACACTTAATGTTAACCTCTCCCAATATTTTTGTCAGGGTAAGAGTTTTTTTTATCTCTCACTCTACGAGTACCCATAGCCACAGCATTACCCGAAGCTGAAAGTAATTAAATCCTATTTGGGACAATAAAAAATTAATAGATATTTATATATAAAATAGCTCTAGACGCCAGTTTAGCCAGTTTCCCAGTTCCGTATACCAGTTTCTTGTAGGACTTCTTCTATTTGTTGCCACCATGTTTTCTTTGGTCTTCCTATTTTTCTCTGGTTCCTGTCCTAATATTTTTTGAGTTAAGTAATTTTCTTCTCTTCTCATTATATGTCCCAGCCATCTTACCCTGTTTTGTTTTAACACTGTACTGATATTTGTTTCTTTGTATAATTCTTCCAATTCTTTATTTGTTCTTCTCCGCCACACCTACCCTTCCCACAAATCTCCAAAAATTCTACGTAGAATCTTCCTTTCCCAAGTTAATAATTTATTTTCTTCTGATCTTGTCACCCAGGTTTCACGGGTGTTAAGTTAAAATAGGTCTAATCACTGTTTTATACAGACGGATTTTTGCTGCTCGCGAGACCCTTTTACTGATTATTAGATTATTTTAGCAACCCGCACACTTTGAAGTACCTACTTAAAATTCTTTTTTGTGTTTCTTCTTCCTGATTACCTTGACTGTTTACTTCAAATCCTAGATATGTCACACTATTTGTCATATTGAAGGTTAGTTTTTCTTTGGTTGTTTTTGTTTCTACACTCAGTTTTTGGCTTTTGTCCTGTTTTTTATTACCCATAACCATGTAATACGATTTTTCTGAGTTTATTGTCAGACCTGTTTGCTCCGCTTCTTTTACAAATTCTTTGTTATTCTTTATATTTTACCCTGTTGATTGTTCTCCATAAGGCCATCGCTACTATTGCTATTGTTTCTTGATTGTATTGTAATTCTTCCATTGCTTTTATTATTTTCATTCGTTTTAGTATCTACAACTCTATCAAAAGCTTGCTGGAAATCTATGAAGAGCGTATGGATTCATATGTTCTTATTTCTACATTTTTCATGGATTTGTCTGACAACGAATAGTTGGTCTGCTGTTGATTTTCCTGCCTTCAAACCCCGTGGTATTCCCCTATTTTCTCCCTTGATTCGTCTCGGGCTCTTTCGGTAATTAATGATGCTGCTATTTTGCACGTAGTATTTAGAAGCGATATTGTTTTCTGTTGTTTGATAGGTTCTTATTTTGAATATCGGGCATACCACAGCTGTATCCCATTCTTGTATCTGTTATTTTCCTATCCATACGTGTTTTATTAGTTCGCAAATTCTCTTTACCATTTTTTCAATTCCATATTTTATTAATTCCAAGAGTATATTATCTATTCCTGGACTTTTATTGTTATTTCCTTATTTTATTATTATTTGAAAATCTTCCCACTTTGGCAGTTCTATTTCGTCTTCTATATCATGTTTTTGTTCTATTTTCTTTGCTTCTTTATTATTGAATACTTTTTCAAAATACTGTTTACATATCTCGGCCATTTCCATTTCTCCTGTACATAATTCCTCTGCTTCGTTTCTTAAACCCACAGCTTGATGTTTGTACCCTTTTCTGTTCCAATTTATGGTTTGATAAAACATCATTTTTATTATTACTTGATTCTTCTAGCTTTTCTATTTTTTTTTGTTAATTTTTTCCCTTTTGTTCTGCATATTGTTTTAACTTTGTTTTTTGTCATTTTGTATAGATATTCAGATTATGCTGTGCGTTGTTGCAATCACTTTATTTTTGCTGCCTTTTCTCAATTATTTCTTTGCATTCTTTGTCGAACCAATCCTTGTTTTTACATTCACTATTCTTTTCAATTAATTGATTTTTACATTCTACTAGAGTTCTTTTTAGGAAGCACCATTCCTTTTCTATGTAATTTTTACTGTTTCTTCTTCTTAATCTCTGTTTCAGCATTTCGGAGTATTTTTCCTTCTCTCTTCTTTCTTTATAGTTTCTGATATACTTTTTTTTAGATTTCGTTGTCCTATTTTATATGATGGTCTATGTTGGTTTGTTCTAATTCTGATCAAAAAATGATCGGATCCGATCTCTGCTTTTCTACATGTTCGTACTTCTTTGTGTTCTTCTCTCTTTTCGAAATTAACATTTGGTCTATTTGATTTGTAGTTTTTCCATCTGGGCTACACCATGTTGCTTTGTATATATTTATTTTTTGCATGGTACTTTTGATCACTTATTTCTTACAGCGAAGTTGATTAATCTTTCACCATTGTTGTTTCTTTTTGTGTGAAGACTTTCCTTGCCTGTTTTTTTTTGCATTTTGGGCACCTATAATCAATTTTATATCGTATTTTTGTATTTTGGCAATTTTGCTCTCTAATTTTCACAAAATGTGTCTTTCTGCTCGTCTTCTGCTCCTTCTGTTGGGGCGTAAATGTTAATACTACTCATTTTTCTATACTGTCCTCTCAACCATAATAATCTTATTCTCTCATTAATTTTTCCAGTCCATTTTTTCTCTTACAGTTTCCTTATCAGGAAGCCTGTGCCATATCTATTTTCTTCTCCACCTCCATTTACCCATATATATTCTTGTATTTTTGCATTTGTTTCCCCTTTACCGTTGGTTTCTCTCCTAAAATATATATATCTTCTAAAATTGTTCTATTTTTCCTTCTCTATTAGACCTTGTGTGTTCCACGAAGCAAATGTAAATTTTTTGATATTTGGATTTTATTTTTTGGTTTTCCTTATTCTTCACGCTAGTCGTTGCCAAATAGCGGTCCAGTAGTTGCGATTTCCCTTTTTACTTTTTTGGATGATCTTCTATCTGTAATTTTTGTTGGTCATTTCTCCATAAATATAGCATGCCATCAATAATTCCTTTTGTTTTACTTCTTCGACAATTTCTTTTAGTTTCCTTTGAACTGCATTTCTCTTGCGATTGCATCGTTTTGAATTATGATTTTTGATCCTTGTAATTTTCTTTTATTTTCTTCATTATTTCTATTCTGTCATACATCTTTTCCAGAGATAGACATTTGCTAGAATAAAATCCAGAAGAAGATAGCTGTAGGATAGGGTAGTATTATTAGTATATTAATTAGCATTTGTAGTTGTGTACAGTTAAAATTATGAAGCATTCTAAACTACCTAATATGTTCATTAATTTTATGTCGTGCTCTGTGTTTGTGTTTTCGTGTTGTCAATAAAGATTGTCATTAAAAAATACATTTAAGGACCCCAAAAGTTTGCTCGTACACGGGCTCCAAGCGGTTTAGTTACGCTAATGAGAACTTACAACATGAAACTAATTTTTGTTGATTCCGTTGGAGCCATACGTTTTCCAAAATAATAATAAAGTAATCTGCAATTTCTATTATACAACTTCAGTCACAAAGCCAGGTAAAAGGGTTAGCTGTAAACATTATAAATAAGCAAGTATGTTTTCACGATTTAATCTATCTTAGGTAAAGTAGTTACTTAGTAAGCTTACATGACAAACACATTAAAATGTCAGAGATGCACATTTTTTCACAACAAAAAATAGATGATATCACGTCTCATTGATTTTGAAAGTAATAATAACCTTGAAATTACAAGCATTTGTACATTGAATAAAATTTAATCAGAATTCCCTTTACCTTCAAAGTCGTTTTCAACTTATATAACACTCGATTACAGTTTACACAGGACTGCGTTTTTTGATATTGTTTTTTTGTTTTGATTATTGCAAGAGTCGCACTTGAATTAAGAGGTGTGGGATTGTCTGCTGGTGAAGAAGCAACAGTAATGTAAGAATTGAAAAGTGTGCTTGTTCTTATGGTCACTTACCTTTAAAGGATACTGGGCTCTGCATGTGGAACTCACCTTTGTGGTAAATATTCAGTTTTTAGCTTCAAAAGAGAATTAGCTATTTACTTTTCGTATTTTTAATAGATACAAAAGGAAGGGCAAAGAAAAGAAAGGGTTTAATTGTAATGTAATTAATGATAACATCATTTATTGATTACGAATCCTGAGACAAAACAATTGCAAATATATTATTTGTAACAAGAGTAAGTACAATAAAGAAAATCTGAAAGAGACAAATAGTGGTAATAATAAAAATAAGTACTCGCTAAAAGTTATTTTTATACAATTACTAAAACAATGTAAAACTTGATTTGATTTATATAAAATATGTATATTTAATTACAAAGTGCTAATAAAAAATATAACAATAATTAGTTCACGAAAAATAGATTAGGGCAACGTAATGATCGCCTACAGCAGCTGTTCACGGTCTATTGCAGGAATGCAAATTCACAACCCGTTTGATAAAATCCAGTTGAAAGGTACTACTGAAATCTCGATACAGCATGCACATACAAAACGTAGAAATTTATATAAACAGCCAAAAAATCTAGTTAAATTTAGGGTATATGCGAACTCACAAAACCGGGAGTTACAATAAGGACGTATCAATTTACGATCTGAAAGATTTACAAACAGGGCAATATAAGTAACAGTTTGCAAAAATAAAGAGTCACACTTGCCTCAATTCGATGACCCTAGGAGCATGTGAAATCCACAATCTCTATGCTGAAGATCAAACTGAAGAGAGGGTTCATCCTAGTCCTGCCCACTGCAAGAAGTCGGGGAGCTCCCGGACGGGCAGGTCCCTGGCGAGGGCCTTCACTCGAAGGTTTCGGTCCTCGGTTAGCAGAACTACTTCTCGATGCAGCTTTCTGGGCTCTGCGACGCCTTTCGCGTCACCGGCGACTACGGATTCCTCGCTTTCTTTGCCTTCCGCTATTTGGTCTTTATTGTTCTTGCAGAGCACTAAACACGTCGCCAAGATTTTATCGTCGTTTCGCAGCGCCGCATCCGCAAGGGAGTCCTCTTCAACGGTAAATGTAAAGGTAGGCAAAGTCGTTCCTTTCGTTGTCACGCACTTTATGTTACTGTGGCGATTGCCGAGATATTCTAACGCCTGCTTCGCCGAATCTGCCACCTTCAGGACGTGCTGCGGGTCGGCGGGCACCCTTGGAGATGGGGCTGGATGCTTGCCGCCTCTCGCTAAACCTTCCAATTCGTTTAAAACTGTTCAAAAATCAATACAGTGTAACAGTCTGTTGAGCAACGAATGTGATTTTCACAGAAAAAATATACTCACCAACTAAAGGAACCATAAGAGTATACACGTGAGCTGCTACGATCGTTTTGATCATCACCAGATAGTCGATAAAACAGTTTGTATCAGGTACCAATATTTTGGGGCGTATTTCAATATGAACACTAACAACGGATTGCTGGAGGATTTTCTGTAACAAAAAAGGATTGGGTTGAAGATAAAATACTCATTTGAATAGTCACAACATTGAGAATTTGAGATATAGCTATGTATTCAATGCAACAAAACAGTGATCGAAAATGATTTCCTTTACATGGAAATAATTGTTGAAACCGAATATAACCCGCAAGATCGCAGAGCTTGAAAGGGATCAAACACCATTCATTGGCAGGTCATGAACTCGACACGAAGCATATTTTCGACTGCAGCATAACATGATATCCTATAGTCAAGTAAAGTGCAGCAAATTGTAACGTGCGTAATGTGCTCGGTTGCACTGCCAATTATGAACGTAACTCGTACACGCGAGCTATTTTGCTATGTTCCATTATATCTGCCAGAGATTGCATCAAATCGTTGCTAGTTTCAGATTTTTCAAAGGCTCAAGCTTTCAGCATAACGACTAGCACTTCTCCTAGGACTGTTGAACACAGCAAACCCAGGAAGGCCACTTTTGCGAAATAAGAGCTCCCACGAGACTAACAATGAGTCTACGTGCACAGCTTTTGCTAGAAGAGTAAAGCAGTGGCAAAGAATTAAATGACCAAAATCGCTTAAATAGCTCTATTTCAAGTCGACGTTGTTTTATACCGATGTTGTCGTCAATAATATGTACGTTATGGATAAAAATGAAAGCGATATGTTCCCAGCTTGGAAATTGTAGCCCGTGATATCGTAAACAAATTTTCACAGCATGGTATATAGCCAAATCATCACACACGAGCAGAAATCAAATTAAAAGCAAAAAATTAACTCGCCATTTGCGAGGACATACCGCTGGTTAAATACATCTGGAAAAATTGAATATCTTCAAGTTTCTCGACATAATTACCACATTCTCATAACTCAGACACGTGGTAGTAAACAGGTTAGTTATGTCTTTAAATATCCAAATTGAGATAGATATCTTATGTACACAAACAAGTTATGGTGTACGATAGAGTAGTCAAAAACATCAAAACTAACAAACAAAAATGAGAGTGACCTCATGTAGTTATAGCCTGCTAAAACATTTCAGTCAGCAGCACGGAAACGACATTGTCCGATATAAGTTTCTTACCAACACGGAAAATCTTATTTTGTCTCAAATATCAGATATAGTACATCTGTATTAAAGAGAACACTAATAGTTATTTATGTATCTAGGACGAAAAACTCTCTTTTTATAGACGATGTCTGTAAATTACAAGAGTTGTTGCCGACGAAAAGGGTTTGAGGACGAAAACTTAATCCTGTCCAAAAAATTACATTTTTCGTACGTACATGCGGCCGTAAACTCAATTTTATAGAGGTCAACAGAAAATAGTTATTTATTATACAAGACGATAAGTTAAACTTAATCACGAGTGAATCGTTTAACGTCGAGACGTTAATGATTTAAAGAGAATAATAATTATATAAAAAATAAATAATAATTATAATGTGATGCGGTACAACCATACGATGCGAATCTGCGAGCGCCGCCTACTCTTAGTGAATTAGATGGTAGCTATGTACTTATTAGTAAGTTGCATAATGTTAGTACATTTTGGCAATTACAGCAAATGACAGACATCAGAGATTCTTTCATGTGCTGCATGATTATATGATAATTGAGGGGGTGCATCCCGCGGAATACGTTCCGCAGTGATTAGCAGCCGAGCAGATTTACAGTAAGTGCTTTACTGTGAAAGTCCAGTAGGCACCGGGCACTTACTGACTGTACGCGTTGTAACAATAGCATAGCGGGTTACTATTAGGTAGTATGTACTAGCAAAAAATGTCAAGAGCTTTCCCAACCAGTTAAGGTAGCCAAGAGGTGTTAATAGGTTGATGCTGGCTGATGCAAGGCTGACTATTGTAACGTCACTACTGGGCCAGGGGAGACAGCCATCCCCGGTGAGTACAATTATTATTATCTATGAGATTTACAAGTCTGTAGGTTTATGTTTTTTTTATATTTAACCACATGCCGCCGCCACTGTGCCAAGGAAGGTTCACACTTGCTATGTTTGCACTCCTCCGCTGCTTTGTGGTCATGGCCGAGTTGCATCCACCAGTTTTACACATTGTAAAAGCATTACAATCTAACATCGCACATAACAGGCGTTGAATACTAGGGTACATATATAGGGTGTGGAACGTAGACATCGTTTTAAGCATTCTTAACGGCTATAAAGATACAGCGTGTTCCCATGTTTAAAAAAACACATTTATCATCTTAATACCAGCAAATTTATGAAAAAATAATTATGTACACTATACTTGGCGCAGCGAACAAATAGAATGGCTTATGCAATCCAAATGACGCATTTCAAAGCTCACTGAATCAGTATTTTTATAATAATTACTAAAGTATCAAAGATGGCAGTCCTTATAATTAGACCTAATTTTAACTGGCATTGAATAATCGTTTGAGGTTATGAAACAAATAGAAACTTCCATCAACTTAAAAAGCATGACACTGGTTCACTTGTAATATGTAGGCAATAATGATATTTAGCAAGAGCCAGACCACATACATGCGTGCCACCAAGGGCGAGCAACGTCCGGCGAAGATCTGATCGTCATATGTCAGCAGAAGATTCGCTTGCAGTCGACAAGGGTCGCAAGAATACGACAAGCTTTGACCAAGCAATGTCTGAAACTCGTTGATGTTACATTATAAATTGCCGATATTTAATCGGAACATGCACTCGAACTAACTCACGGGAAGGGGGTGGGTAACCTACCTTCAAAACTAATAGATCTAATTTATAAGGGCGCCAAATGATTCAGGCTCATGTTCCCTTGTTTATTTGAGCGAACGAACCATTAAATTGTTCAAAGGTAATAACACACAATATAATCAATGAAATCTACAGTTCGAAAAATTGTATAAAGATTCAATGAAGTAATATATCAATAATAGGGGAGAATAAAATCGATTGTAATTACTGGCATCAACAAACAATAAACAATACTATATCACATAATTAATACTATATCACATAATTATCACAATTTTCATAATTCATACCTGAGACAGTGTGCGTGGAAACGCAGCCCTTGCTGAGTAAATATATGCTAATTTTCCAAATTGGATTAATTTAAACCTTAAAGTAGCCAAAGCAGTTAACTTTGAAGCAATCCGTAGGCTGAATGAATGCTAATACGTTACTGCGTTCCACGCTTAGTGATTTAATTTAATATCGCGAATAACCTCACATTCAGATATCTGCATGGTAATTTGCAATACACTATGATATGCTAGGATCGTTTTTCCCAGCCGACAAACTTAATACGGGCGATATTTAGAGGGAAGACACGTAAAGTGGTGCAACCACCCACTTAGCTAATTTTCGACATACAAGACAACTGGACATGAACTGCACATGCAGCACGAGGTGGATGCGACGTTAATTCCAGCCCCTTCTGCCTGCACGTAGGTGGACACGGTTCTTGGGCAATTCTCGTTCCGTTCTGGAGCAGCGAGGTTAATTGCACTCGAATCGATCAGCTTAGCCCGTAGGGCGAAGGCAGAAAAATCTGCCAGAATATACACACAATCTCAAATATGTGCTCACTCAATTAATTCATCAGGCCAGTTTTCTGGTCAAAATATGCTTTAATCGATTGTCCTGCGTTAGCCTGACATAGCTAGCAATCCAACACGCTCAACAACCCATCTCAGGAAGGTTTAAACCGGCCGATGACGAAAGATTCGACACAAAGACATGAACGTCAAAACGTCTCTCCATGAAATTTTTGGAGACCGGAAAATGATGCAAAACTATATCGCCATCTAGCGACGAATTACTGCACTTGGCGGAAATATTGCAGTTTGTAGGAAACTGTACTAAGCAGAAGACTGCATTCGACCAAAATATACGTTTGCAAAACCAGTTGCCTATTCGCTCGGCGTTTCTCTGCCCGTGTAAATTACTAAATAATGAGATGGGCACGTAAATTAGTCGCATTGAATTAACGTGAACACAAACAATTACTACGTCGTAATAAAATGCAGAGGCGTCGAGTTCGAGCTACAGGGAGTCCGCCTCGGAATGGTTGAGATCGTAAAATTCTCGACAACGAAACAGTGGACACAAACAAGCCGTTACTGTAGTTGGTCGAGACGATAAGCCACCCTCCAAGACGCAATGACCCGTTGACACATCGGAAGAATGGGAACTTTCAAATCATACGGCAGACAAGCCGGAGGTCGTAAATCTTTCAGCTTACGCAATGAAACAGGTGCAAAATACAATCACCATCGGTGTAAGAGCTAGGATTCTTGTCGCGGTCATCAGCACCAACAAGACGCCCGGGATTTGATGTTAGCACGTCAGTGCGTGAATGTAAGAAACTGCTAAAATACCATTTTTCTACGGTCACCTCTAAAACTGACTATTAAAATCTCACTGTCAATGCGAAAAGTAAGCGATTCACACATTTTTTTCCTAGTAACCATTTTAACATCGCAGACACGTAAACAATGCCCTAATGAAATAATCATGTGACTTCATTTTACTTTACGCACCGCCATGCTACCTGATTATTATTGTAATTCGTCATTTTTCAGGAACTGTCAAAAATGATTGGCAATTACATCATGGCGCGTCCATCATCACGCAACAGTTTTATTGAATTGGCGAGTTTTTGTGAAGTTGAAGATGGAATCTGAAGGTAAGATATGTATTTATTTTTCTTAAACGTCTCGTGTTCCACTAAAATTCCACTTATTTATACAGTACAACTACATAGTGTGTTACACAGTGTCAGTGATGTATTCCTGGTTGCCTGTTATAAAGAAATTTCAATTATTTAACAATTTTGTCATTTATTTAGGACCGTAGAAAAATTTTTGTATGTATTTCGAGTGTAAAGAGCCATTTTGGTATTCGGTTCCTCGCTACCGTTCGGCACGAAACTCACATCCTCTTGCCAAAATGGTTCTCTTTGCACACTAAATACATAAATATCTATTATGGTAAAAATTACATCATCTGTAAATTAAATGAACGGAAACAGTCTGTTCTTGGCCAGTAACCAGTGACAAACCTGGACACACGCGGCTTTATCTCCCGGTTGAAGGTGTTGGACACGTTGGAGATGATACGTGTATAAGCGTGTAGTACTCTTAATAAACGATTAGTAATCGATCGACAGCTAGAAGCAGGACTCCGTACTGAACCGTCTGAAGTGAATCGCTTTTTCGGGGATTATTAAATACTCGAATAAATACCGCTCCATCTGGGAATCTGTTATTTGGAAATACTTGACGTTATTCTCCAACAGCACATGCCCCACGTCTATTACAGAAGCCGCAAACATAAATCATGTCTACGTATTCAACGTGACTTACATAAACAAATGTTTAAATTTGAAACCACGTTAACATGCAAAATACATTTAGATCAGTGGAAGTGTATTTTAAAATTGAAAACGATTATTTGTAACATCGTAAAAAAGACACGTTTATCTCTTCAAGTACTCTTCCTCCTGAAACACCCTACTATACGTATGTGCCAGTTTGTTAAAATAAGTTTTGTTTGCGGGAGTTTACCTATCTTCCTCCCTGCTCAGGTATCTGTAATACATATATCGTTCTGTAAATAGATTCACGGACCAACTAGTTTTATTTATCTAATTGTCAAACGTAGTCCATGTGGTGGCGGCTGGTGATAATTATATTTGGTTGCTCTTAATTTTTAACAATAACTAAACAAAAAGTTGAATGAAGTTAATGATTCACCTACATTTCATTCATGTTTTATTTCAAATATAATGATTTTGTATAACAAACAAAAAAAGTATTCAAACACAATACAAAATGCTTGTATAACTACGAGTCCCAGATTTATCTTGCTGGTTGAGATTTAAAACCGGTGTAGGCCGTCCAAGTTTTATATTTTCACCTTTTCAGCTAACAGTAGGCTTTTAAAATTAATGTTGAGAATATGAGTTACGCTATTATCTGCCATTCTTTAGTAAAAACTCTACGAAAATAGCTGAAATCACTCCAGATAAATAATCATGCTTCAACTGCAACCGATATTACCAAACACGACGCATAACAATACAACAATGCTCGAATTCAGCTTGTACCTTACAGTTTATTTTCAACACCAAAGCTTGCAATATTTCCAAGAAGTTTTGCTATCATGTGGCGGTCGCTGAATCGGCAAATCGAATTACATTTTCGGAAGCGCGACATTTTTAAATACACGATAAGACCGGGAGTCCGCAGCGCTAGCGTCTTCAAAATGGAAAGCCCTCGGGCCACGTTGATACTGCTATATCGCCGATTCTGCAGCGACAGAGTTTTATCCCGCAATTCTCATATACGTGTGGAGCGTATTTCATAGCTCTCTCAGCAGCTGCCAGCTGCTTGGTGAGTGTGATACGAGGGTGTTAACACATAACTCATGTTATGTTGCCATACATCTTGGATATTGTTTTATATGTTTCAAGCAGGATCGACGATCGCCGGATCTCATTACTTGAACATTGTTATAGAATAAAGGTGGGATAGATAAAATATTTTTTCAATTGCACAATAGTAATTTTTCTTAATGACAGATAGGCTGTTGAATGTTGACGGCTGGGAACCTCGCGACCAAAAGGCGCAGCCGCCACTAAGTCCAGGATAAACCGACCGAGGACGCGACATGTCAGCATGACATATGCACAAAGAAAAGTAAAACGAATTAAGTTTGGAGTTTTTAGGGAAAAGTTTCAAAATGCCAATGTACGAGGAGTGATCAATGTGTTCGTGGCCTAACATAGAAAGCTTAGACATTTAAAAAACAGTTGTCATTTGACACAACAGCCTTTTTAGTATCACATGATTACGTTGAAAAATAAATGTTTTCGACTCAAGCATCTTGTTTGTTTTTTTATATTATAGGCGGCGAATATATTGATCATCCCTAGTACTTTGTCACAAAACATTCGCCAATATTAAAAAATGTCAGAATATTAATGATTCGAATAAGACGAGTCAAATCAAGAGGCATACGCATATCGAATAATGGATTAAAGATATCTAAAAAACGAAAACGGCTGTGAATACTGACTGAATTTTTTATTTTTTCTCTGCCGAAGACGAGATTTGAAGGTACATAAGATTACTCAGAAACAATATCGTCTGTAGAAAAGGCAATTCGAAAACGCATAACTGAAGTGCAAGAGAATTTTATCGCTGCGGTTTTATCAAGTCGATGGATTCGAAATCTTTACTTACGATTTTTCTGAGATACACTATCAGATTAATTACAAGAAGTACCTTTACGCCCTCTGACTTCCATGCACGAAGGATCACCCTCCGTTCTACATTAAATATACGACCTCGTTTGTAACCGCAGTATCATGACAGATGGACAGAATGTCGCAATAAATTGACGCTCCCTAATCTGTGTGATTATTTCTGTGGAGCACAGGACAAAACTATACTAATAAACATCACAGTGGAGGAACTTTCAGAGCAAATATGAATTCATTGGACGTTTAACAACTGGGAAAACCTACAATGGGTGTAGTAGCATTTTCCGAAGATATGAATGATGGAGGGGTAAAAACTGGTAACAATGAAATCTTGAAAATGCATTTTTGCTTAAAATGTTGGCAACAATAAGCAGGCACAACAGGATATTGCATCTTAACTTTTGCCTAGATGGAAATAGGTAAAATAAATTTTTCTCCGTACATTAAAAAAAAGACGTTAAATGTTCTTTCGAAATCTCAAAAATTACTTTACATATACAGCGTTCATGCTGTACAGTTAAAGAAACGACATATATTTTACTTAACAAAGATGAATGCGTTTCGTCTTTCTCGGTATATTTAGACAAAAGTTGGTCACTTTTCCGTTCCAGTAGCAAGTTAGTCTTCCTTGTTCATTTTTAGTATTAATTGTTAATTCGTTGATAACGAGGACTGATTGTTCCTCCAAATCTTCGATTTTTAATAATTTTAATTTTGTAGGGTGCCGAAATACCCAATAAACAGCATGAATTATAATCACGCCACAAAAATGTTTCAAAGACAATATACAGTATATTCCAAAAAGTTTTCAACATATGGGAAATATTTTTATTATAGATTTCTAAAAATATGTAACATATTATTCAATTGTTTTACGGTTTGGAGAGAAATGGAAATAATTTAAAAATAAAAGAAAAAATTTAAAAAAATAAGAGAAAGTTCAGATGTTTCGATAAAAATATTGATTTTTACTTTTCTTCGATTTTTAAATGATTATACCTAGGGTTGTGCCTTTGACCGGTCAACAACTTTTTGGTCAATTGACCGGTCAATTGACCAGCCAATTGACCGCTCATTTGACCATTTTAATTTTTTTAATTAACCTTTTTTTAATCAATTGTATTGATAGTTCTGTAAGTTTAAGCAAATCACAAAGTTAACTAGTATCATATTACCACCAACCCTTTTGATTAGTATTTATAAGTGCATATAATTAACAGTTTTAACAATTATTTCATTTTATACTCTCGGTAACTAAAATAATACACCATTTATTGGCCATATATTTATGCTTCAATAAAAACAAATCATTACTGCATAAGTACAGCAAAGAAGAGAATAATAACAAACTAAAATGTATTAAATATGTAAATCCCCTGCATTTTTGCAATTTCAGTAAATGTTTGATGAGTTACAGGCTTACAGCCAATAATAAAGACCTTCTACAAAAAAAAACGTTGATTGATAGTGTAATTTAATATAAGCAATTTTAAGGCTAAAAGAGCATTTGACAGCGAATTTGACCACACAGTTTTTGACCGTGGTCAAATTGACCGGTCAATTGACCAAGGCACAACACTAATTATACCACTCCCTGTAACATCACCCAATGAAAAATGTATAGTTACGCATGTACTAACTTTTGGTAATGTGCATAGCATCGGTGATAATCATGTACCTTCTTGACTAATAACTGATAGTCAAATGCCTTCACAAATATCGCATTATCTGCTGAAAGTACAATCGTCATAGCAACCAGACTAACTGTACTTTTAATATTTATAAATAAACTGTTCAAACGTTGTTTATTGACTTGTCATATAATCTAGCCGAATGCAACTCGTGTCTTCTTGATTATCATATCAGTGCTGTTTCCACTCGATATATTCTTTTAGACAATATATCTCGTGTAAGCAGAAATGATTATTTGATGATCAAAAACTCACTAGTTGCATTATATATAAAAATTATTGTTACGTTAACGAAACTTGACAGTTTTTCGCCCTAAACATTATACCGTATACTTTACTAATCTGTGGAAAGCGTGTATACAGTTAGCAAACATTTTAGTATTTAAAGCACATTACTTGTTGCATTTAAGATTTTGTAAATACTCGTATTAAAATAAAAATCGGCGGGCCATGAAATTCAACAATAAATGCCTAAGGTATCATAAAAGTTTAGTGAGGAAATAATCAGTTTCGTTAACGTAACAAAATTTTAAAAATAAAGGTAGTTGACTTCTGATGTAATTTTAAATTAATTATATTTCCCGACAAACTGTAAAACAATTGAAAAATATTATAATCTTAAAACCGAGTTTAAATGATGCACACACTTTTAGAAGAAGTAGAATTCTTGAAGAAATCGATAACAAAAAAGTTTTCAATTTGTTGCAAGAATTTTGAAAGACGCTGTATACAGAGCGAATTCATTATTATAATTTGTTCGCTATAAAAGTCAGAACTAAAAAACATGTTTTTATTCAACATTTATTTATGTACATCCAAATAATAAGATATAAAATAGACAAAAAATCGGAATCTCAATTCTTATATTAACTACGGACACCATAAATGAAACTAATTAATTTTAAAGATCAGGGTTTATTTAGTATAACTTTTGCAAGATCGAATTACGGCTGAAGTGTGTTCAAAATTACGTATAAAAAGCTATAAAATACCTCAATCCCACTAATGATACTGAAACAGTAAAAGTAAATGCTTAGTATGATGAATTACATCAATTTGCAAAGAAAAAATGCAGCCGATGGGATTCAAACCCGCGCTAACGCAAGGAATCTGATTTGTAGGTAGACGCTTTATGCGCTACACAAAATTCCCCGCCTGGCGTATGTGATTATCGATGCGTTATGAAGTACACGGTGAGGACAAGACCGACGGCGGACGAAGTGCGCCCGATCTGTGCCGATGAAACGGTGTCAGAGCAAAAGACGCAGGCACAACATACGTTGATATATGGGGATTCTTCAACAAAATATAAGTTATAGAAAAAATATACGTAAGCTATTGGCTGGCGATTAGGGTTCGACAACTATATTTCAGTTGTCCGGAATCTAACACATGCAGAAAACTAGTTTTAGAAGTAGTTAATTCATATCCGGATAAAATTCCTTTGGTTTGTTCGGCTTGGTAGATGAGGTAGTCATTTGTGATCTAGTTCGTTATAAACGAAAGCTTTGTCATTTTATCGTTGAAAATCCGTTCGTTATAAACGAACCTAAATACACTTAAAAGTATAGAGTTTTGACTACAAAATTTACTGAATGCAGCTTGTTTGATGGTAACGGTAGTTTTGAAATTCAAAAGCAAAATTTGGAATTTATAGAAATGTTTAAAAAATATGTCGGCTAACAAATTTAATGCAATACTCGATGCGTTAAGCATTTTACAGAGCTCGGTTTTATGAAAACACTCCGCTTCGCGTCGTGCTTCAAAAATTAAAAATCTACCACACTTGTAATGTAAATAACTATTACTTTATTTTAGGACCATGTGGTTACCATACAGGATACCGGTAACCATACAGTATTCCTCGAAGAAAATCAGACGCAGAAGAATCAACATTGGTAAATTACGAAAGCATCTACTATTAATTACTGTGTACGCATCGAGGTACGCGGTTGGTCAGAAATACAAACAATTTGAAATTAATTTGACGTTTGTCCTTTCTGACTAATCACATACCTCAATGTTAATTTGGTATACACATTGCATTGCACTAAAGTTTGTTTAGTTGCGGAACCTCGGGTAGGTATTGAAATGGTGTACCGAATTCATTGCAGTAGTAGGGAAGAAATGCCGTTGCACAGAATTAATTATTAACCATTAATTATTATTGTATGTGTGAAAATACGTTTTCATTTTTTACTTCCTTTTACGATAAAGGAAGTATTGGATTCACCCCAAAAATTCGAAATTGAGTTTTCAACAGATCTTCACGTTTTAGGGTCCCCTGATCCCAAAAAACATATTTTTTTTCATTGGTCTGTGTGTCTGTCTGTCTGTCTGTCTGTGTGTCTGTCTGTCTGTGTGTCTGTCTGTCTGTGAACAGAATATCTCAAAAACGAAAAGAGGTATGGCGTTGAAACTTCATATATAAGTTTTGTGTACTATGTAGATGAGACAGCAAGCTTTTGAAGAAAATCGCATAACCGGAAGTAGGTGTTTACTCTTGTGATTTTTCAGTTTTTTCCGATTTTTTCAAAAACGGCTCTAACGATTTTTTTCAAACTTTACATTTTTATTAAATTTTTAATGTGCATTGACGTGAAATAAGTGATTTTCCAGTTGAAAACTTCTAAAGTGGGTTTCTTTTGTTTTTTTTAAATTTTTTTTATTAACTCCTATTTTAAATGGAACACCCGGTATATTATTACATTTTTGAATTCTGCTTAAGATTTTAGAGAAAATTTGTCTCTTCAACTAACGCTCTATTTTGTACCGTTTTTGTAGAATTCGTAATTTTTGAAAATTTTTGACAAATGCTTAAAAATTAAAAATTAAATTTTTGACTAATTATATGATCACTGTAAAAGGAAGTTGTGTGAGTGTATCACACCAGATTTTTTATTGAAATTTTAAGTTATAGTACAATTATTTTTCAACAAACGAAATTTTGAAAATTCTTAAATTTCATTTGCAATAAGATGCAAAATGTATAATATGTTTAACTCTTTCCTAGAATCTACTTTGAAAACTGTTCAATACATTTCGTAATAAGGTTTTTGAACAAATTTCAAAATTTTGATTATTAAAATGTCTAAACACACAAATATTTTATTGTGATGGTAGCAGATTGATCGTAGTAGGTGATATGTAGGTTTCTCAATAATATAAAATATGATGTGAAAATAACAACAATCTCAAAAGTGACAATTTTAAAAATTCCGAACAAATTTTTGAATAACAACTTCCGATGAAGAATTTCAGTCTCAAACCTGTATACAAAACACTGAAAAATATTACCGTTGGCAAGTGATTTCCATGATATCAATACCATGTAAATTATCAACCTCTATACATATTTTCACGAATGATATTTCAAAAATTGAGAGCAAGCTTAAAATGTTATTACATAAATTTCCAAATTCCGTACATAAATGTTTGCTAACATCTTCGTAGTCCAAACACTCCAAACCCCAGTAAAAGACAATCTTCTTATAAATTCGACCTGCCCGGGGTGTGCACTAAGATGTCTTATGATATTTTATTCCGCACTCCGCCAACAGCCATTAGGCCAATTATAGGCGTCACTGTACATTTTATGGGGACCCCACTAACGACTGTCATGATGTTATTATGACAACCGGGACCAACTTTTTTCCGTGGCAGCCGTACCACGAGGTGCCGGGAGAAGCAGCCGTGGAACTCCCATCCAAGTTCTGACCAGAGAGAGCGCTGCTTAACTCTGCTGATCGAACGTGGACGCTTGTTCAAGCTACACCACCCGGGATCTATAAACACACATCGTGTGATAGTGGCAGGCTCTTAAGCTATAAAAGCATTAAGAGGACAAATAATTCTAAATCTGTGTGTGTAGACGCGTTAATTTTGATTATAGTCGAAAACTAATATTGATAATGAGAGATAAGTCGGATAACTTTTACGCAAGTGTCTACTGAATGTATTATTTCACAAATTTTATACCAGTGCGATAATATTAATTGTTCAACTTAATGTGATTTCAACGATGGACCCAGTATCAAGTTGCATGTCATTTCCAAGAACACGCATGTGTTAATCAATTCTAAATAAAAAATTATTCTAAAATCTTCGTAAGCATCGTAACAGTAAACAGACATCCGATAATTGATTCCAATAACGTCGGTATCACCTGTTCCTACATTTCTGCGACCGGCAATTATTCCAAATCCAGCAGAGCACCACATAAATCACATCGACTCGAACTGAAACTTACTAAACCGTTCCATTAGTAGTCCGAGTTTCCCACGCTACTAGATTTGTGTCGAATTGGAGCACCGCCAAAGTGCAAGATACGAGCGAACCTGAGAATTTTTTGCAGACACCGAGGGTCTCGGCCTTGACCATTGCACACAGACCGACTGACCTACAATTAGTGCAATTTAGCACGGTAATTATGAACGGTGACCGCAGACACATCAAACCGAAAGTTATAATGACACAGGTAAAGAGTTAATTAATCCGCGAGTAATAAACCATTCACGTCGCCGCCACCAGTAAATTGAGTCCGTTCTTTATTTGCCAATGTAACACCTCCCTGCTGCACCGCGGTAGCTGAAGGAGGCTGAAATACTGCAAGTTGACATGGATACACGGAATAAATTTTAAGTCAAGGGGCTTTCGGTGCTGATTATTAAAAATTGAAATTTATTGACTTGCTTGTGCCACAAAGAAGCACACGAATACTTCTACCATGGCGTTAAAAGGTAGACCTTGAAGACGTAAGTGTTCTTAAAATGTTTTACTTGCTTCACTTTTCAGCTAGGTACATGTTTTGAGAAATCACAAGAGATGAGGACAGTAAATCAAGCTGGCTATTCCAGTGGTTCCCTTATTGCTTTCGGTAGATAATGAAATTATTTTTTCCCAATACCTACTTGTGAAGCTGTATTTTATCTATGAAAATCTCCATGGTAAAGTAATGATTTGATAATAAGGATTCATGCAATGTTACTTTATCCACTAGCGAATAAAACAGTCCATATATATATAGTAATTAACAAAATATATACGTGTTACAGTGGTAACTAGTACAAAAACAGGTAATATGATTATTTATTATCTATTTAAAATTATTTATTCAATTTTAAAGCTTATTTACATAACTAAATGTAGGTAGTGGAAAAAAATACATATTTCCCCTTATAAAATGTCTCTATTCACTTGTACCATACATAACTAATATATTGGGCAAAACCCGTTTCAGAGCAAGCAGGAGCGATCTCCCAATTACGAAAAATTCGTAACTTTTTGGGTCATACGTATGTTAAACTCAATGGGGGAACACGCTGTATAAACGTATGTTGTGCCTGCGTCTCTGCGTCCGTGCATCTCTGCATGAGTTGCGTTTTCATCGGTACCGATCGAGCGCAGACCGTTCACGCCTGTGAACGCGGGTTCGAATCCCACCAATTACATTGCTTCTTTAGCAAATTGATGTAATTCGTATTAGGTACTAAGTGTTTCCGCTTACTGCTTCCCATTAGTGACGTTACGGTATTTTGTACATAATGTTTAACACTTTCTTTCCTAAAGATGTGACATTTTCTTTCTTCCGTATTTTTATTACAAAAATGATTTTAATTAGAATAAGTCCACTTACGTTATGGGGTCAAAAGCTAGTTTTAGCATAGTCTGATTTGGTCCGTTGTTACTGAAAAAATATGTTTCGACCAAGTTCGAATTTAAATTACTATATTTTTCTATCATCCTAAAATAAATCTGTGAATTATTATCTCTAATCGATTCATAAAAACAAGATCGACACTTTTTAAGGCACATATGAAGCACTGACTAGCACTAGTAATGTCACACGATGGAGATACAAGAAGAGGGCGCTAACATGAAAAACTACTCTCGTATTTAGTAACGATTAATCAGTATTCATCAGAAGATCCAGAAGTGATGAGTTACATGACGCAAAAACTAATTGAAGAATACAAAAGGTGGGTATTGTAAATAGACCTGAAGAACTAAGTATCTAGTTGCTTATGGCAGATGCAAGAAATGAATTGGAATGAGTTAAGAAATTAACTGATTAATATAAATTTCTAAGGAGCGAGTTTCACACTAGATGATTTAGGTGGATTTAGGCTATGACTTCCTAATCCTAATACATCCAATCCTGTGATATAAAAGGATGCGTAATCAAAAGAAGTAGCAAATATCTTAAAAAAAGGTCAACAGTTGCTCTATGTGTGGTTCTGAGGTTCCAACGATGACCAACAAAGTGGCACAAACGATTAACACAGTAAAAATTAATTATTGGATACAGTGGTGACAGAAGACCATACCGGACTACCAAATGAAGACGGTAAAGAACAAATTGCAGTTGACAAAACTCTAATGGCGAACTACGAGAAAAAAAGATTCTTTGGTACAGTCACAAGAATTGGAGGGGCAAGAAGAATATGTAAATAAATAAAAAACATATGGACGAAAGGCGGGAAGAATTCCATTTCCTTTTATTTTCAACCTCTAACAGGGTACTCTATGCTCCTTTTCGAAATACAAGGTGTTTTTGTTTGAGTGAAAAAATCGTAAATGTTGTTAGTTTTTGAAAACGAGTTGGAATATTAATTACAAATTTGGTGAGTACATACGGCGCAAAGAACAATTTTTGTCTCGGTAAACCATCTTTCAATTCAGTTGCTCGGTTGAATAAGAAAAAGGAGACGACACGTGGACGCCACTGACTCTTTTTCAGTTTCGATAAGTTTTCTGAATTCTTTAATTAAACTTCTATAAGAAATGCCTTTTGGGTTTTTTGTTAAAATGCTCCTTTTTTGTAATATTTAAACAAATATAACCAGGTGTTGCCAATTTTTTTGCTTATTGAAACATCAATACGTTCAAATTAAAATAAAACAAAGTGTTCAGGAAACAAGTAAATCAAAGAAACTGTTGGAAACGAATATCTTCCGACATGATGAACGCTTCAGATTTTCGTCTCATTGCATTACCTACACGTTCAAATACATCTGGTATAATAAAAAAATGGCAGCACCTGGTTCCATTTTTCTAATTTTTACAAAAAGATGCATTCTACAAAAAAAAACAAAAGGTATTTTTTGTAGAGTTTTAATCAAGGAATTCAAAAACCTTATGAAAACAGAAAAAAGGCAGTGGTGTCCAAGTGGCGTCTCCTTCTTATTTAATCCTACAAAAGAGACACATACGCACGCCACTGATGAATTGAAGAATGATTTACCGACCCAAAACTTTTTTTTGGCGCAGCATGTTCACACACCAAAATTCTAATTTCAAAAATTAACAAACTTAACGATACCTTCTTTCAAATTCAACACAACTTGCGGACCCATATTGATAAGAACTTTTTGTTTTAGAATAAGGCAAGGAACATGCCAGTCAATTTTCTACACGTTCTTAGTAAACACTCTGTATATCATAATGACCCTAAAAAGGATGCATGTTATTCATGCATATGCACCGACAAGCTTGACTGAAATTGAAGACATCTACGAACACTTGATTAAAGCAAGGCATATAAAAGGCACATTTTATAATAGTTACTGGAGATTTCAATATCAAACGCGGAAAAAAATGAGAATACACAAAATACGTTAAACACTTTGGATTGAGCAACAGAAATGACAGAGGAGAGGTTTTAATGAATAACCTACACAATGAAGGCGCGATGTATCAGTGGAAGTGGGCTGTTTTGCGTAGTTATCTCTTGGCGCAAGCGATTCTGCGAGTATGCCAACCAATACTCATTTATAATTCGTTAAGTTGCAATAATGCGAGGAGCAGCTGCGAGCGCGGCTATGCGTATTTCTAGGTAGTCAATTAGATTAGTTGGAGTAGAATGTACGTAGTATCATAGTTAGTTGAACGATTTTTGGTAGCCTTTTCCCAATTACTGCACATGATATACATCAGAGGTTCGTGCTCGTGCTGAACGATTATATGATAATCAAGGGTATGGATCAGGCAGGAGCACGAAGTCGCGCACGGCGATCCGCGGAAGGATGAAGTTTCGTAATTATAATGTAAGCCCGCGGAAGTACGAAGTTCGGTAGTGGGCAGTAGCCTTGCAAGATTAATGGTAGTAACTTGTCTGTGAAATACCAGTATCCCACGGGTTATTATCGACGCTGTACGGGTTGTAACAATAGTTGATCTAGTGGATTACTATTAGGCAGTACTAGTGAAGAGTACCGACAGCTAACCCAACCAGTGAAGGCAGCGATGAGTTGCCAGAGGATTGATGCTGATTGATACAAGGCCAAGCACTATCACGTCACTGCCAAGTACGGAGGGGCCAGGGGGGCGGTCACCCTCGGGAAGTACGATTATTATTATCGATGAGATTTACAGGCCCGTAAGTTTATGTTCTTTTACATTAAACTGCCTGCCTCCGCCACTGGGCCAAGGAATGTTCGAAACTACACTGTTTGCACTCCGTTGCCGCCTTGTGGTCATGGGTGAGTTGCATCCACCACTTTGACACATTTCAAGAGTATAGAATTTTAATATAACACACAAAAACACGTCTAACAAAATAAAATTATAAATATGCTATAAATTTGGCCTGAAAACTTAATCCAGGTAAACAGCATTTTTACTGGTTACAAGTTTACTAGAGATCAAAAAATAATTATTATTTAAAATTAAAACGGCCATATTTTATACAATCTACCAGTTTTAATAATTATTATGAAACCATTCCAATTTATTTACAAAAATTGGTCCGTTCAGTCTAGACTGAACAACCATTATCTAAAACTAAACAAACAAAATTGTCCGGCTTTGTTGTAATTCCTAAATATATAAAAAGCGATCTGTTTGCCATTTTTCGCGCAACCGCCCGCGTACAGTACGAATTCATGAATTTACAGTTGCTGTTTAACCAGTGTAAATATTCTGAAAGTGTTTAAGTGTAGTACGCCTCACCGTACAATAGTCACGATCCTCTTGCAATTAAATGCACCGAGTGCAGGGCACAACGTGATCGAAATCGGTGATTTGATGCTCGGTTTCATAAATAGCAAGTGCTCCTCGTAAACACTGGAAGGGGCTCGGAGCTCTCCTGAAATTTATCGCACCAACCGCACGTAAACAGATTAAAATGGTGAAGGGGCGCCGCTTCTGTCAAAACCCGGGGTTATTTTGCTGCTACCATCTGACAATTTGCATCAGATTGTTGTTTCGGGCTACTTGTTGAATGCAATCGTACACTAGTGGATTTTGTTAACTAAATTTGTAAACGTTTTCCTATTAATATTTATAAGACGCAAGTATTCTGTGTTTTTTTCTACAATCGTGTAAGAGTGACAACTTTTTGCACAGTTTCTAGTGTCAAAAGTGACGTTTGTAGCACTTTTAATATTAGAGCCCGAATTACGTCTTTTTCGCACATTGCCATTGGTGGCGTGTTTTAATAGTAGTTTATATATCAAGGGCGCAAGGTAAGCGATTTCAGCCCGCGATGATAGTTTGGAGCCCGACCGAAAGGAAGGCTGTAAATAATCAAGGGATGAAATCGCTCTTACGCCAGAAATATATACATAATTTTATCCTCAACCGGAAAGACGTGGTGCGATTTATTTTTATACGTGAAGATTTTTTAACATTAAAAATCATAATATGTACCAGGATCTAATAAAAGCAAGGTGCATTTCCGTAGCAACTACGTAAACATGGTCAGAAAAATTTACTTTTCCGCCCTCGGGCGAGAATGGTTTATTTTGCACCCTCGGACGGGAATGGTTTACTTTGCGCCCGGTTGAGGATAATACTATATTAAAACACGCTGTGTCGTAAATTTGAATGTCAACATAACCTAGAATATCTAACACAATGCGACAGAAAAAAGTGTTACCGAACTAAGTTTTTATATTTCTGTTACGATCGTAGAAAAAGTCACGTATGATACACGCGTATAAGTGCCATTAAAGCACTAGTGACGTTAAAAGCACTCCGCTTCGCGTAGTGCTCTTAAACTCGTCGCACGTGCTTTAAAGGCGTACTTATACACTCGTATCATAATATGCTATTTTTAGGAACATGAGTTTCGATCAGAATGCCTTGTACATCTTCACACCTCAACTATTTATGGTCCGCTTTTAAAACTGAAAACACATATTTCATTTGTGCCGCTGCGCTGCTTAAAAGCGTGGTATAAATCAATGAAGTTGTTGCGGTTGTAACACTAGTTATTTGTATATTTATCAGAAAAGTTATGCGGTACCTGTCCCTTAGCGCGATAAAGTTTCATCAGAGAAAGCTTGCATAGGCGGCGTTGAGAGTTGAGACTAATGAAGTTCCTACTTTAACCCTGCAGTGGTAGCGCCAAGTCTCACAGACCCGATGCATACATTATTGAGTGGGAATTTGTTAAAGGTGGTGTAATAGGGTTGTGCGTCTAGGTACCTTCAAATTTTTAATCTTACTTGCTTCCCGATAATCGGCATAAGCACAGTTGTTAGTGTTCGTGAGTTATTTAAAAAAAAGTCTGTGAGACTTGGCGCGACCGTTTACGTTTGTGAAATTTTTTTGTCTTCTTGATTATTTTTACATTGAATGTAGCTGCAATGACCTCACAAGTAATTTATGTTGCAATATACATCGACGTTAGTATACTAAGACGTCAATATATACAAAAATTAGCTTTTATTCTAACAAATGACCAATTACAATGGCGATCACTACTCAAAAGTTATCCACCGGAAATCCACCTAAGTAGACAAGAAGTAGCTGGAACCCCTACAGACCATCCAGTAAATGACCCTAATAACCCCACAATTAAAACACTTTGCCTTTTTCCCAAAAAAGTAGCAAAAAAAATTCGTAAAAAATTTGTGTTTTTCGCTTGCAGGGTTTTTGTGCACTGCTTGTGCATCCTTGAACCAAAATGACGAAAATGAATTGTTTTGTTCTACCTCTTAATATTAAAAACATTGTTCTGTCAATAAATGTATATAGAAAATTAAAATCTTGAAATTCATCAGAGGCTGTGTTTACTATTATGAAATTAGCATGATTTACAAATACCTTTAAAAAGTAGAAAACAATAAATAGAATAATATTTTTTTAATATTAGCAGCAACTGAAATATAACTGAAAATCTTGGTAATTGTAAATAAACATCTCATATTAAAATTTATTGTCATATAAATGGTTCTTAGTTTTTGGGTCTAAGAGACTTGGCGCAACCAGTCGTGTCATGAAACTGGGCGCGCCCACTGCAGGGTTAAACAAAATTCAGATATAAATTGTAGCATAGATAAAAGTTTACCAAAATTATCATGACGTGTACTGCTCCGAACACTACGTGCGATGAACATTCGGTACTTGAAAAGAAACCAAAAAAGTATACCTACTAGTCGGCAAGAAAGAGATAATAATCTGGCGAAGAAAGTTTCCAAGTGAAATACGTGAATATGGGCGATTGAGAAACAAATATATACTGATGAGTAAAGCTGATATTATATGGCAAATGCATATTTTCTATAATTGATATGCCGGCGAAACTTTTTGCATATGTATACTAATTATGTGAAAACAAATCGTTTAAGCCAAGTTTCATTTTGCATATTTTGCATATTTATACGTTTTTGAGCATATTTTATAGATTTTGCATATTTGGTTATATTTAGCAATAATTTGTAATGTATGAAGAACTTTTTAAAAAATTTTTGTAAAATTTACTATTTTATTAAATTTATTAATAAAATTTTTATGTACAACTGAGATATATATTTTCACATTCTGCTGCTGAACTGCAGTGTGCGTATCGAAATGAGCAGAGGAAAGGGGAAGTCCCTGTTAAAATCTTTGACTATATAAACATAGACTGCCAGCAACCCCCACTTTCCCATTTCAAGAGTGTTGGGTGAATAACAGTCCGGGGGGTTAGGGGAAATCTCATTTTTATGTTGCTTACAACGTCAAGTTGGTGTTGGCAGTCCATGTTTATATAGTTAAACGTTAAAATGAATGACGTCTTTGAATAAAAATTGGAGAAATAAATATACTCATACAAAAAAATCGAAATTTTTTCATTATTTAGAATACTCTTACTTATTTTAAAAAAATTAAGAGCATATTTGTGCATATATTACAACTTTGGGTGCATATACTCAACAAAATGTATGCATATATATGCGCATATTTTCGTACATTTGAGTGCATATAATTATCAGCTTTACTGATGAGACTTGCCTGAACGAAGGCTACACAGTTTCCAGGGTTTGACAGGATTTGAGAATAAAAAGTTTTCGTCAATGGTCAATGAAGGCTTGGCTTCTCAACAGGATTAAAATCTCCTTCTGGAAGGGCCGGCGATTAATTATAATCCACATTGGTAGTGATTACGGGTTCTTAAATAGTGGGCTTAATGTGTTTGAATCGCGTAAGACCGGAGATTACCTGAGGATTGAATGCCGATGTGTTTCAAATCTGGTTTTCTCCTAGGGTTCATCCTTTTACAATGGCCCTACATCTGCGTTGCTTTCTAAGAGAATGAACAAATAACATTACTTTCAAGTCAAACACATTAAGTTCCAGAAAATCTTCGAACAAGAATTGCATGGTTTAATAATAATCAAGCGTTTTAGAAGGATTCAAAAAACTTAACACAAAGATAAACTGTCGTCATTGAAATTCATCATAGATAAAATTACAATTTATTTCTTTATTATTTAGACTTTTGAAAAATACAGCTTTTCGCGACGGCGAATCAGGCCGACGGCGAATCGGGTCGACGGCGAATTTATCCTGCGGCGAATTGAACCTGCGGCGAATCGGGTCGACGGAGAATTTAACCTGCGGCGAATCGGCGACGGTAAATTGTCGTGAACACTCTATGGCGGAATTTAACCGAGCGGGTCCGGATCGCCAATTATTTTTTCCGAAGCTTAGTCGTTTGACACACATTTAACGACGTATTGGGTGTTGTGGTTAGCATCGCGCTTGCGATGTGTGTATTACTACCTTTTCCATACTACCACAATTATTAAAACGTCCGCAGGCGTAAGGTGTGGATATTAAACTCCTTACCTTCAGCACTTCACCCGAGTTCACTAACCACATGATGCCATTATAAAACATCCGAATTAGAAAAACTTTGTCAAATCTAACTCCAAGAATTATGTTTTCAATCCCATCAAATCCCCCATTCTTACTAGTAGCCGTTTCACGCACTTTATGCTTCACACCTTTTTATGTAACATTCATACTCAAATTTATGTTCCAGGAAATGAAACAGTAACATTATGATGATGCTTTCAATCCTACCAAATTTTCTAGTAAACCTCTACCAATAAAAGCTGCAGTATAATTGGCGCAGAGAATTTTTCGTTTTAAAAACGGACTCGTCCGTCTAATGGCGCACCACTTTCTTACACAGATGGTTTCCGAAAGTAAAAACAAAGTCAAGGTCCTACCTGCACTCGTTGCCGGTGCAGTTCCTGGGTGCGTTGCCGCTTTTCCAGCTCGACCTTCCGGCTCAAAAGCTGCCGAACCTCGGACGAGGCACTTTCGGTCAACGGGGCCACCTCTGGGTCGCCCTCGTCTTCGCTGAAGCTTTCCACGAGCAAATCATCATCGTCGGCCTGAAATAATACAAAATAGTATGTGTACTTGTTTGTTCATCCTAAAGCTTCTTCTCATAGACAAAAATTGAGTTAAATTCAAATCAACTCTTACCAGTTCAGGAGGGGAAGGTGATGAATCCCTATTTGAAGAAGTGCTGACTACCGAGACGTACTCGCTGAAGTCATTGTCCATTTCCAGCTTCAGGACAGGTTCTTCTAGGCCACAAAGGAACACGGTACCGAAAAAGAGCACTTTTGCGAGACGCAGTGCACACTGGGCGATTTCCGTATCGGTGTCTTTCGGAGCAAACGTTGGCTCGTGCTCGTTGTACATCAGGGGGGTAAAACCGCTGAGGACGGCGTCTTCCGGCAACCGTATTTGCTCAAACCCTGTAAAAATAGTACAATCGATATATAGGTTGCCTAAAATTGTAGGGAACATGGCAATTCCATGAGTTGGCAAAGGTGCAAATGCTATTTAATAATAATGGTGATGCACTAACACCCCATGAAGGAGCTTGGCCTGCAAGGCGGAAGGTCAGAGCTTCCGTATCCTCGCTATTACACCCGGCTGTCGCGTGTCAAATTCATGACACGTGGTGATGTGGTGAGCATCACGCATCAAATGCTATTTATCATAAGAGTAACCGAAACAAGCAACTATTGTACCTACTTTTGCCTAGCTACCAATGTAGTTACTGAATTTCTATTTCGGTTACTCTTATGGCAAATAGTATTTGAACCTTTTCCAACGCAACGTATATTTCATTACAAGTAAAAGTTGTGCCTGTAAAGGATTGAGTACCTTCTCGATCAATTGTTGGTTATAAGTTATAAAATATATCGGATGCTCCGAGTGTGCTTTATTGTTTTTCATAATTCAAGTCAAATGAAGAACAAATTTAGCTTTAACAAAACCTGTTACATCGTACACGGAAATGCATTTCAGAGTGATAATTACCAGGAAGTCGCTACTATTTAATTAGATATTTTTGGTAATACTTTATTTGCGTTTTTTTCCCAGTATCTCCTAAAAGTTGATGTAATTACGTTAACCTTGGAATCGCTATAATAAATATCGAAAGATATTAAGCACCTAAAAACAACTAGCAATTTTTATTTAGACATTATGTAATGGATATTTTGAACACCCAGTCGTTATAGCTGCTATATGATACTTTGGGAAATGACGATTGCCAGAAGCGTATCCAAAAATTTAATCCTACAATAGATATGGCCCCATAACAGAATTTAATTGAATTTATATGGCAGTTATTAGGTTAACTTACATTTAATTTTTTTTAATACTTTACTTTTCCAATATAATAATTTATTAAGGAAGTTCTTTTTCAAATGTCATACAATCCGCTACCAACTCTTCCTTTACCTGCATACCGCCCACTTTAAAAAATAATATTAAACAGTCGTTTTTGAAAGCAAATCTTTCCGCATTTCTTCTTTTTATTACTCAGTTTCGTTGCCCATGCGTAAAAAATTAACCTTGACCGACGAAATCCCTATTCTGCGGGCAATAAATTTTCTACTATTGCACCATACCAATTATCACAAACCGTTTCTGGTAATTAACCGTTGTAAGTGTACCACAGTTACATCACACGGAGACAGCTTGGGGGCAACCCATCAATAATTAGAATACAATTAAGATAAAAATGTTGGTAGTAATTAAAACTTGCTAGACGTCAATGTTATATTTATTGGATGTATGTATAGCATAATTTAGCTTTGACGTTACTTCCGGCAGTAAAGAATTAGCTCCTTGTGCAAGAACGTCTGAGAGCTTTACGAAGTGCAAATTAATCCCTGACTAGGCCGGTTACCACGCTTGCTTGATTATGGAATCTTCTGCAATAATTAGTAGTTTGAATCTCACCGCTGCGCTGGTAGGATTTATAACGAGAGTCGCACGTCCCTTAGTTTCATTCGATATCTGTATTTCTACAAATTACTGGGTTTTAAAATATTTCAGAGGTTGAACACTGGGCGTTAGAGAAAGAATTCATTAACAAGAAAATGTAAAGCAAGTGAAGTTAGGCAGAAATATAAAATAAGCTGTACAAAACTCTCAAGTTACAAAGAAAAAGTTGAGGATTGCTGACTATTCTTCTACATTGCACCGTAAAATTACTAAAATGAGTAGATAAACTATGTCGGTTCTAGAACTGCAGTGACGTCACAGCTCATAGTAAAAGGTCACGTGATTCAAAATGGCCATAAGCTTTTGCGTCATAAGGACGTCCGAGCACCCCAGCTTCCAGCAACTAGAGCTTCCTCCCGAGCCAAGCCGTCCACGTGCGTTTACTATGAGCTGTGACGTCACTTCCATTCTAGAACCGACTTTGTCTATCTACTTAAGGCGGCTTTGGAGAGCTCATAGATTTCCATAGCGGGTAAGGTAAATTTTCTTTTGCGCCTTGAATTTCATGTCTAGGCAACTTTAGATACACCTCTTTGCCTTCAATGGAAATGTCGAAAGCGGATTATATCGCTAAGTACCTTATCTGTTAATCTACTACCTGTGAGGAACCTTCTATTTAAAACCAAGTTAGCCCAATACATCCTTACATTTGTTTTCGAATCACCAAATTAAATAATTTTAACTGAAATCTTTTGATGCAATTGATATGTTGTAATCAATAAGTTGGGGACTAATATAATTAACTATTTATAGACAGAATTCTTATGCTTTTCGCATAGGTAATTAGTAGACGAATTTGAAAACATCAATTACTATTATAGAGAGATGACTGCTACGCTAATGATCCTTATCTGTATTTAGTATCAGCTACGGAATTTCGTCCTTTGTACAGGTACGAATGCCAATTTAACCTGGTTATGACGAAGCAAGTAAACGGTATAAGGCGATCTTGCATTTTGAAATAACGATGACCCTAAAGTTTCCAGAATCAACTATTGTAATTTATTTCGCAAAGTGGAAAATGGAGCATACATATCTTTCGCATAAATAATTTTTAACAAAATACGTTCAAAGCATGAAAGCTTACATAGCTATATTTTTATAGTTTAAGTTCTATCAATTTATCCAAAGCAAACTGCAAATACATTGATATACTTGACGTTTTTTTATGATGATTTATAGTGACACCAGGTATATTAAAAAAAAATAAAAGTGATTGATAGTAGTAATCAAATTACAGGAAAAAAGATAAACTTTTCGTTAAAGAATTCCTACGAATGTAGATGTAAAGCTGCAGCTATATCTTATAATACTAAAGGCAATTTTTTATGTCAAATTGAAACATCTATAGTCAGCGAAGCTCCTGGATATTTTACTAAACAACTTTTTACGCCACGTCAAAAACAATATACTGCAAAATTGAACAGCAAACGTTAAGTACCTATAATGGATTATATGAGTAATAAATGTACAGTTAAAAAACCTCAAATAATTATGTATTTCAGGGAAATCTTTTAAAAGGCGAACTTTTGCTACAGTTGATGAAAACTACAGATTAGAAGTAGAAAATAAAGTAGAAGACATGGATTCTGAAACTTATGAAAAAAATCTGTAAAAGGCTTTACCCAGAACTTACCTCATTGACATTGTGACACTAAATAATTTGAAAAATCAAATTAAGTTAGTAGTAAAAATTAGGGATGTCGTACCCGGTCTAAAATGAAACCCGGGTACCCAAAAGCAGTACCCGGGTAAACCCGGGTACCCGAAATATATAACAAAAAAGTTAGTGTATATCTGAACATCTGAGGTAACTACTATTTCATTCTTTTACGGCGCGAGTTTTAAGGTGTACTAAATTAAAATAGTACCTACTCACGAATTCAAATTGTAAGTCGTCTGTTATTCGTAAATATTTTCACACTTCCAAGTGCTATCAAATTCAAGTAGTACGTGACTTTTTGTGCGAAATTGGTAGCAGCATCAACACCACACAGAGGATGTTTTTTTACTTCACCCATACTGACGCGAATTAATGGTAGGTACTATTGAGGGGTTGAATATTTCCGTGAAGCGAATTTATTGCCTTATATGAAACAAGAAACAACATTATGTGATATGGATGGGGTGATTCTTGTTATTACTGCATGGTTATGTTTTTCCACAACTTATTCCTATTGGTTTTAAGTTTTAATTTAAATAAATCCTGCAGCAGAGCGGAGCATCTGTCGCCGTGGGTTATGGTGTGACAGCTGCTGCTGTGGCCTGTGCTATTAGCTCGGGTGTTATATACACAATTTAAACGACACCTTCGAATTTTTTTAGCATTTCCTTGTACCACTTGACGCGTGCCGACATGCCGATCTGATAATAGTAATTTTTGTATTAAGTGTTCAAAACACGAATTTTGCCACGAAATACAAACAACGTTTTTTCTACAGCCGTCAGAATAACAGATTCTCTGCAACAAAATCATACGTATAAAGCAAATAAGTAGAGTAATATTATTATGTACGTAACGTTTTATATGTGTTGTAACTAAGGAAATGGTGTTTGTAATAATAAATTTAAAATCTAGTGCGTAATAGTTATTTACTATACAAGTGGGATAACAGCATCATTAATATACGTGTGTGTAAGTTACAACATTTTATCTACTCTTGTGGGATAAGTAACTCATTACGTCACTCATTTGACACTATTTCAGTTACGTAATGAAGCTCATTACACAACTCAGTTGCGTAATGATTTCATTACGCAGCTGAGTTGTGTAATGGCTTCATTACGTAACTGAGTGTCAAACGAATGACATAATGACATTTGCCTACTAAAATATTTTTGAAAATGACAGAACTGACATTTCTCTTAATGCACTTTTCTCAATTTTAGGCAGTCGTACATAAAATTTTGTACAACACATGTGTGATAATGCATCATTAATACACTTGTATGCTTACATAGACGTAGATTAATGATGCTGTTATCCCACTTGTATAGTAAATAACTATTATTTCCGATCTAGTGTGTGAAACGCAATTTCACGCACACTTATTGAAACGTTAATGTCACTTTTATGTGTCAGTTGTAGAAAAAATCATTTCACGCACAGCATCGATATTTTTTGCGACAACAGAGGTTGATGAACGACCTTCGCGAAGATAGTCATCAAACGTTGGTATTCCACGCTTGAATTCTGCGAACCATTTGTAAACCGTAGTTTTGGATGGTGTTTCATCCCCAAATAACGAACTAAGTTTTTCTACACATTACTGCGGTGTTAAACCGTATCGACATTCATAAAAGATCATCACTATTCTGTCAAATTCTGTTGAAACGAAACTGCTCGGTTTGAAATCGAACTGTCAACTGAATTATAGATTAATAACGTCAAATTTTACGAATATGACAATTGCAGGACGCTGGCAATGCAAGGAGTACTCGATTCCGCAAACTTTAGCAGTGTACCTCGTATAGTAGTGTAAAAAATAATATATGAACCATTGTTGAGAAGACTATTATATCCTTGCACTTATTTTGGTTAATTGGATTTTGATCATCATTGAATATCTTGGAGGTGCAACTCTTCTAGGATAAGCTCTAAACAGTTAGAACAAACTACATGTAAATCTATAATTTAATTATTGTTTTAATGAATTTAGAAATGGAAGCTGAGTAATTATTTAAAAATAACTAATGTATTGCTTTTTATTGGTAATTTCACTAAGTCAACACCCTTTGTTGCAATTTTGAAAACATAAGCCATTCACAAAAACAAAAAAAGATTAATTTTGGCTTAGCTGACAATTTCCGTAAATTTCTAATTTCTATACAGGTAGTCGACTTCTACTAATCAAATAATAAGTTTCTGGTCAATAAATGTATTACAATGTTGTTTAAAAATAAAATAAAAGTTTTCGATACACTATTACAGAAGATAATTAATTTTGTCATTGTAATTATACCGAACTGTTACTCAAATTATTTTTGCATAAACTAATCCGGCTCAGTTGTATATCAGGTAAAGTTAATGACCTGTCAATCACTTATAATCCTCAGGTAGTCAAGTTAGAGATTGTCATTTGGGTTGCCTGAATTTCGAATATATCCTCGAAACCTCCTCCATGTGAAATACTGAATCGACGATTTTGTATAGTTTTTTCACGATTCTAATTGTAAATAATTATTTAATAAAAATCCCTCTCGACAAGTTATTCTAAATTGCATTAACATTTTTACTTCGAAGCAAAATTTTCAATTTGTTGGCGTAATTTTGTTATATCAACAAAACGTTAAAAAGTAGTTAATCTAAATATACGGTTATCTAATAACTATAGGAAAAAAATCATCTGGAAGTACCAATTATATTGCAATTACCAACATACTAAAGCAAAGAGAAATTTTCTAAATTAATTCCTATTCTTGTAATCGTGAGCAATAGTTTATCAATTTTGTTCTCTGATTTTCACAGTTCGCCGCGTCTGTCCTAAGAAGCCTTAAAGGCGACGTTGAATCTTATTTTCAAGGTTGGTCTTACCCTGCATTTAAAGCTTTGTAATAGAGGTCGATGCAATGACATTCCGTCTTCCTTACACAATCTTGAGATGGAACTATAGTCACGGCTCATTTTACTTTTACTGCGAGACAGAATACCGAACACTGAAATACGCAATAGAACAAAGTTATTAGACGCCGTAGAGAGAATAGCCACTTTGAAATGGAATTGGGCAGGGCACGTAGCGAGCTGGACCACAAAGATGGTAGAGTGGAGACCAAGACAGGATGCACTTAGAAGCAGAGGCCGTCCTCCGACTAGATGGCATGATGATTTGAGACGTATTCACTCGAACTGAATGCAAGCTGCTCAAAACAGAAAGTTATGGAAGCAATCAAGGGAGGCCTATGTCCAGCAGTGGACTTTCGTGGGTGGTTGATACTGATATATTTTACTTGGTATGGACTTTGTGTATGGTGAATGTGGTGGTTTGATGTTTTATATTTTATAGTGGCTCTGAGCTTGAGCGACTGGTCCTCTAGTTCCTACTTCCGGGGAAATTGGACGACTACCGAAAGCATGTGCTGTAGGCATTAAGGGGGACTCCATTGACCATTCTACGAGAATTTATATGGTATCATACATAGCAAAGTAAATGATGATGCTGATTGTATGCCAAGGGTCAACCTTAGTCGATGGTTACTATACTAAATCGTCCCCATTTTTCAGATAAGCTACTAACGGTAGACGAATGTTATTGTATTACAGTGTAGTGGCAGTTTTAGAAGTAGAACCTCTAGGGGATGTCGGCTACATCTGCTTGCAGTTGGATATCGCCTATTGGCTCTCAGGACTGCTACAAACTCTCACCAGTGGCTCCAAGTAGCTGTAATGCACGAAGCGGCCATACCCCAGAAATCTGATTTGGCCGGCAAGCTAAACCTGGTAGAAGGGGGCTTATAAGCTATATATAAAGGACGGCCAGAGACTATGTCTATGGGGTACTCCAGTCGTAACCAACCTAGTTCCACTGGATCAAGTAACTCTCGGACTAAAGGCACTTACTTACTCACTTAAATAAACCACGCCTCTTTGATTATTATCTAAATTCTTCCACTTCAACATCTACCATGCAGAGATCTCAAATCCAAAAGTTCTTCGGTGATAGAAAAAGGCGGTGGGTCAAGTTGTGTTCAGCTATGACTTAGCACGATGTCTGCACAAGGGCGGTCATGAGAGAGTAGTCGCTTAGGCATTTATGAGGTAAATATGCAAAAACAGCTTACCTCAACTCTCTTGAACGAGTGGTTACCACGGCCGCCTGTGCATCATTTTTGAACGTGATCGAACAAATAAGAATACTATGAAGTAACAAACCATTCCAGAGACGAAACTTTTCTTAAGAAGAGTTTCGCCTCTGGCGTGGTTTACACGTCGAGTTATCGTGCTCTTCGGTCCCTTCCCTTGCAAAGAAGTTACCGTGCTCTTTTGCCTTTTCTCCTGACGAAGCCCCTTACGAAAGTGGGCGAAACGTTGAGTTCTTCGACCTCAATAATGATACGGTCCAATCCCGGAAGTCATTTGTTACTGAATGACAATGGCCGTGAAAGCCTCCGAAATCATCTCAAGAATATTATTAAACTTAATATTGGGTCCAGAACGTAAAACAGCAATTGTAACACACGAACTCGGCAGATGCAGTATCAATGTGGCTGCGCTAAGTGACACAAGGTTTGCAGACGATAGGCAACTCATTGAAGAGCAGAGAGGCTATACCTTCTACTGGAAAGGTCGCTCTAACAACGAAGTCTAATTAAATTGTGTAGAATTTGCAATAAGAACAACATTGGCTAGAGAACTCTTCAACCTACCTGTTGGTGTATCTGATCGATTGATCAGTCTGCGCCTTGAGTTACCATGTGAAAGACACTTAACTATCATAGGAATCTATGCACCAACTATGAAAAACAGTGAGGACGAAAAAATTTTTTTATGAGTAATTAAATGATGTGTTATCAAATGTTCCAAAAGGTAATACACTAGTCCTCTTAGGTGACTTCAACGCATGCGTGGAAATGCATTTTGACTTATGGCCCGGCATAATCGGTAGACCTGGTTATGGAGGTAGTAACTCAAAGGGGCTAAGACTACTAAATCTATGTGCCAACATAACCTATGCATAACAAACATAATATTTAGGAAAAAAGAAGTACAAAACCACATGGTAACACCCTCGCTCTAAACAAGGCATATCCACGACTATATAATTGTTCCTCAGCGTGACATATCGGAAGTCCACCATGAGGTGGTGTGATTATATCAGAAACTCTGATGTTCTTCGAGGAGCCGGTGTCGTTGCTGCTGGATCTCTGTTGATTGGGGCACAGCTACGATGGAATAGACCTGTCCAAAGAATTGAAAACCAATGACTACCCACACAGGCAATGTACTGTGAGTTACTTTATGGTGAAAGGAAGGCAGGAGGGCAAAAACTCAGATACAAGGACAAGCTGAAAGACAACATGCGCAAATGTAATTTGCCTTCTAATACATGGGAACAAAGTGCACAAAACCGCAACCGCTGCAGACAACAAATCAATGGAAATATAAGGGACTTTGAACCAAGACATTTAATCGAACTCGACACCAAATGCGAAATTTAAAACAGAGACAAACAAGAGTTACAATCTACATCTACAATGAATATGGTGACCTATTCTGCCAGCAGTGTCGTAGGATCTTTGGTAACAAACTGGGATACACAAGTCACCAGAATACTCACGACAGGGCCCTAAATTTTGGACAATTATCGTTGTAGCCGTATCTGTTAAGAGTTCATCACCATTACCATCATTGTATTAGAAATAGTATTATCTATTACGCCCGATATGGGACGATCAAAATCCTCATGAATTACGCCAGGAAAATTTTCAACGCTAACCTTCAATTACTGTGTATACAATTATGAATACATAATCACTATTTAATTCGCCCGTATATGCTAACAATTTGATCAAAAGAAGAAGTGTATTTAATTTTTTAAAAGAACAGTTACCATTACTTCTGGATGTTGAACCAAAAACTGAAAGATATTTATGACTAGTGCATGATGGGGCCCATACAAATTATACCCTGTACGCTCGCTCCATTTGAGATTTGAGGAGGCTTTGGGTGTGCATTCTTTTAAAGGTGCAAGGTACAATTGATAACAACAACAAAAATTACATGAGCCGATAAAAATTTGATAATTCATCATTTTTACTTCCTTTTACAATAAAGGAAATATTGGATTCACCCCAAAAATTCGAAATTGAGTTTTCAACAGATCTTCACGTTCACGTCCACTGAACCCAAAAAACATATTTTTGTTCATTGGGTTGTCTGTCTGTCTGTCTGTGAACAGAATATCTCAAAAATTAAAAGAGGTATGGCGTTGGAACTTCATATATAAGTTTTGTGTACTATCTAGATGCGACAGCAAGCTTTTGACGAACATCGCATATCCGGAAGTATGGTGTTTACTCTTGTGATTTTTCAGTTTTTTTCGATTTTTTCAAAAACGACTTAACGATTTTTTTTAAACTTTACGTTTTTATTAAATTTTTAATGTGTATTGATGTGAGATAGTTGATTTTTCATTTGAATACCTCTAAAATGGGTTTCTTTTTTTTGTTTTTTTATTAACTCCTATTTTAAATAGGACACCCGGTATATTATTATATTTGTGAATTCACCTTAAAATTTTAGAGAAAATTTGTCTCTGCAACTAACGCTCTATTTTGTACGGTTTCTGTAGAATTTGTAATTTTTGAAAAATTTTGACAAATGCTTAAAAATTAAAAATCAAATGTTTGGCTAATCATATGATCATTGTAACGGAAGTTGTGTGCGTGTATCACACCAAATTTTTTATTTATCAAGTGAATGAAGTTGTTGAAAACAGCATGCCTGTCCAGTCCAGTCCAGCAATATGCCAAGATGTTACGAAAGTTACAAAGTTTCTGTCATTTTGACATTAATAACTCTTTGTAACTAAATACTATTTGATACACTGGTACAAATATTCACAGTCAAGGCCTGCACAGAATCTGTTTCATGAAAATAATAAAAGAAAGAAAATACCAAAGCTTGAAATAACCTAATTGTTTATTTACAGTATGTACTCGTACAAACTTCGCACCATACTCAAAGGCAAAACAAATCTGTGAAATGATACTTGTTTGGTATTGGAATAGCAGATTTAATTTAGTCTAAAGTATAAAATGTACGATATTTCGAAATTCAACTCCTAAAGGGGTAAAATGGGGGTTCAAATTTTGTATGGATAAATAATATTAAATAGACATTTCGACTTTGAAATTTCGTAGGAGTAAAAACAAATAAGCAAACACGTATTTCGTGATTTTCCGAAAATCAACCCCTTAGGGGGTGAAATGGGGTAATAAGCCTAAAATAAAAGATGGGTGTCGTTATTGAGGTTTTTGGGGACGTTGATTGGGAAAATGTCATTTATTTTTAAGTCCAAGACGGTGGACATGACATAAGGGAAGGGGCGGGACGGAATTGGACGGGATTGGACGGGAAGGGAAGGGACGGGACTGGACTGGAAGGGACGGGACGGGGCGGGACGGAACGGGACGGGACCGAAAGAGAAGGGGTGGGATGGAAGGGGAGGGAACGGGATGGGACGGGACGGGATGGGACGGGATTAGACGGGAAGGGACGAGACGGGGCGGGACGGAACGGGTAGAGACGGAAAGGGGTGGGATGGAAGGGGAGGGGACGGGACGGAAGGGGAGGGGAGAGGACGGAAGGGGAGGGGAGGGGACGGAAGGGGAGGGGAGGGGACGGAAGGGTAGGAGAGGGGACGGGACGGGACGGGACGGGACTGGACTGGATGGGACTGGACGGGAAGGGACGGCGACGGGGACGGAGAAGGAGACGGGGACGGGGATAGGATGGAATGGGATGACGGAAAATAATTAGTCATTATTTAATACACAAATAACGAACCTCGCGCGAACGAAGTCGCGGGTAACAGCTAGTTTTTAATAAATTTGAAGTAAAAAACAAAACTATGATTTTAACTCGCAATTCGCTCGGGTACACGTATCTCAACTATGAGTATATAGAGACTTAAAAATCAAGTACTGTGTTTTTCAGTGTTAAAAAGAAGTTGTTTTTAATGTTTTGGCTCCCGGAGATCCTCGCATGGAAACCTTAATAAACGCGGTAAATAATCACGAGTTGAATGCGACCAAAAAGCTAACAGAGTAGCCAATCTAGGAAATAATAAATACATATAAAAGGAAACTGAACTATTTCGCATAACTAAATGTACAAGGTGAATATAGGTATCGCAGCGACGTCAGGTTTTCTTGATTTCTCTGTACCATCGGCTAGAACTTTCGCCAGCATAAACGGTAGGCAAAACGTTTAGAGTTTCATAGTAACACTACTAATGGTATTTTGGGTTGTGAGAGATCAGATGGCTAAATTCGCGCGACCTTTACACGCAGAAGATACCTGGTGATGCATAGTAGAGCAGCTTCGTCAGAGTAGCTATGCAGGATGGTGGACTTGGAGATGCTGCTGGGATGCTGTCCAAGCAAGTACACAATTAGGTGTGGCAGGCTTTTCTCTAGCTGTTACACTGGGAAAAGACCTTGTGGTCCAAGCTTCGGAAGCAGCCACATAAATTGAGGGTCTCAGAACTGTGTAGGAGTTGGTCCTTCAGATGCTTTCGCAAGCGACATCAAAGCCGAAGGGGGAGCACATGCAGAATATGGCACTAAGCCACAAGCGGGCACGAGTAAAAAGAAGGCCTAAAATGACACAATATCGAAATCGGTCTTCAGACAGAACGATAAAAAAGTGGACGTGACTACCTCCCTGGACTTTCCCATACTGGAAACTGTTCATATCGTCTTTATTCAACAGTCTTTACAACATATCAAAATTTCAACTCGATGACTCACGTCTTCACCGTGATAAGCGTTTACACTTTCACGTAAATTGCGGGTAAATATAAAAGAATGTGTAGTTCAAAACGTGACTACCGAGCTTCAGTAGATGGCGCCAAGTGGACAAGCCGCCACTGTGCTAGTTTATGTATTATTTTCCTCAAAACGGCTGTAGCACCGAGGTGAAATTTCTAAGTACCTGGAAATTATATTTTCTAGGGCATACAAAATCGATTTTTTTATTTTCGCGGAAAAAGATTCTTTGACGCAAAAATATAACCGTTAGAATAAAAAAATTATTTTTCAAAAATAGAGGGGGGAGGGGGCCGGTGCGCTTACATATATCCACGAGTGTAATATTTTTTTGCATATTCATATGCTCCATTATGCACTGAGCAATTCAGTGAAAACTCCAGCTACCTATCTTGTTTTGTTTATTAATTAAAGGGGTTTAAATTTTCAAACTTCAAAGCTTCGTAGAGGGCGCCACAGATAATTCATGAGATTCTTTAAAAAATAGATCGATAGCCCTTTTCGGGGTCTATCAGTGTATGAAGTTTAAACAAATTCCTGTGGGCAGGTTTTGAGAAATGATTTTTAAAAAATTTCCAAAATTTTGCAAATTTGTAATTTAGGCCCCTTAATATTTTTCAAAACACTTTTTATATCACCTCATGTTAGCCTTCATATACTATTCAGAAAAAAAAATCAATTGAATCGATTCATCCGTTTTTGAGTAATAGGGCGTTAAACTCAAAATTTTCAAAAAATCATAGCGCCCTTCATTTTAAACCTAGCGAGTTCGGCAAAAAACTAACAGATTTGTCTTATGACCCTCTATCGTTATCCGCGATAAAATTTTCAAAATTTTAATCACGAAAACAGTGATACCAAAAAAACATGCGTAACTTCCGCTTCCGGTTTCGAATTTTTTTGAAAAGCTTATTTTGTCGATGAATTTTCGATACAGCCCCGCATTCCAAAGCGCATCAAAATCGGAGCAATACTTTCGGCTGTAGGAGCGTCACCCACCCACACACCCACACACAGACAGACATTTTTTAAAAACAACTTTTTGGGTTCCTAGAGGCCCAAAACGAATATTTCTGTGAAAATCTCGATTTCCAAAATTTTCATGATTCCAAGACTTCCCTATACCTATGGGTATGGGAAACTAAAAAACCTACTAAAAATGGGTGGTCACAAGTAAGTGATCTTGCAGAAATATTTTTTTATCCCAGTATAAATGGCTTCATTCTAGCAATCTCACACAGAATTTTCAACGGCTGATCAACAGGATTCACAAAAATTTTGGAATTATATCCACATGGAGTGAAAATTCCGTATCACATATACAGCCTCATAAGAAACAATCTCACGGAATCAGTCTCATAAAAAGACCGCCGGAAATCATACTCACAATATATTTTGAAAATTTAATATAATCCCCTACAACTCAAGGGTTTTCAAAATATCCCAAAAAATGAGAAATTAGTATGCAACCGCATATACACTTAGGAACTAACTGCAGGTCACTCGAAACATTTCCTGAACTGCATCTGAATGAAAAATTTAACGTAACAGCACGTTATAGTAATTTACGATACAAGTAACGTTATCAAGGTTTTTACATTACAAGAGAATAGTTTGAATGAACGAGCGACGTTAGGAGCGAGTTCTTTAAAATTCTCGAGTAATGTAGAAAGCGAATAACGTTACGTATATCGTAACACGGTTTATTTTATCCTAAAATACTAATCTTGAAAAAATAGGAAAAATGGTTATTAATGACACAACAGCGAGTGGTGGTATCACTAGTAAAATAAAAACTCAATACTGTATTGGTGGTAGCACTGTCAGTTTATGTTAAATTTGAGATTTTCAGGTTAACTTTTGCGTCAGTTTGTGTCAAATAACAAACAAAACCTAACCTACTAACATCGAATTTGACATAGACTGACAATACATTTCAGTGCTGTCAACATGTGATTAATGCTAATAAAGTATCGTTATGTTATTTTTCTTAACAACACTAGTGTTGTTAAATGCATCTTAACGCAACTCGTTGCGAAGGAGTTATTGTCATAATAACATAATAGGATAAAATAAAAAAATAAATAAAATCTCCAAAATGGTATCGGCACCAACGGAAGTACTCATAACTTTTTGATAAGGTAAGAACATCTCCTACCATGAACTGATGTCTGTATTAAGACAAACGGTGGCCGCTTTGGCAATTTAATTTAATTTGTTATTTTCTCTTTGCTTTAAGTTATTTGTTTATATGTAGTTATTAAATTACTATGTATTATTGCGCTGATTAATATGTTTTGATTATTATTTATTTTAAATCTTCCTTGTCAACTTAACTCGCTTACGATTTATATCAAAACAACAATATCGTATCTCAGATATTTTGCATGAAAACTCACGACTAGTATCATACCACCGACACTTTTTTGTCAATATCAACTTCACAGTGGACGAAAATATAAAATATCAGCAAGAGTAATTAATATATACGCATAATTTATAGTACAGCAAAACCCTGTTAATCCGAAGTTCGGTGATCCGAAACTCACGATAATTCGAAGTGTCAAATGCGTCCATATAAGATTAGCGTAATATGAATTCGGGTGGGTTCAGTTGTTCGGTAATCCGAATCGACTTTAATTGGTCAAAAATTCGTTTAGGGACTGCGTGCGCAGTCGTTTTTGAATACCAGCGCGTATTTTTCTTAACATTGGCGACGCTAAAACGTGCTCACACAACGTTATCATTACTCGAAAAAGTGGCTGTTATAGATGAACTGAAATGAGGAATTCCTGGAAAAGCAATATTGTTAAAATACGGTGTCGTGGGATCAACGACCACTGACAGAAACAAAAACAGGGTAAGATGATAAAACGCTATGATGAGAACACTTTTGCCGCCGTTATTTGAAAACAAAACAATTAGAAGCAGACGAAAATCGGCAACCCATATTCCATAAGTTTTAATTTGTAATATTATACTCATATGTATTCCGTTTCTTTTTCAAAAAAATACGTTTTAACGTTTTATTTTACTCTAGAGAACTCACACATTTATCGTTTTATCACGCACTTATTTATGATCTCAAAAAATGCGTCAGTTTGAATGTCTGAAACATAAGTATTATATGATATGGTAATTCGGATCTTTCCATTCTTTGAATTGAGCTGGTTGGAATTGATTCGGTTTAATGAGGCTTTACTGATATTTACGAAATTCTATCATCCGAATTACTTCCCGATGATTTACTTGTTACTACCATATTACTCGTATTTCCATGAAAATGTTTGTCGATAATACATAAAAACAATGTTAACAAATGTGGGACACAAACAATATATCGGCATCTAGAAGTATACGATAGCGAATCCATATTTCGCTATAGCGTTGATACATAAATCGATAAGGTTTTTCAGGATCTAATATTAACTCAATAATGTATATGGCTAAGTAAGGGTTATACCTTGCAGGGTTAATTAAATCTGAAATAGCCGACCTTCCCGTCCATTGTGTAACACCTATTTTTGTTTTTTTGCATTGGCTGGGCTTCGATTACATCTAACCTCGCATATTCGTAATAACGAGCTACGCCTGCACGTAGCCCTTCCGAAGCAAGCCTAGATATTAAATTTTCATGCCGAAGCCAATAAGCCCAGCAGCTGCACATTATATAACTGCAGAATTATTTACAGGCTAATCTATTCCCAGAACTCGGCGCGTTAATGGATATCCCATAAGAGCGGCAATCATGGCGCGTCCCGAGTTGCGAGGAAGAGAACGAGGCCTGGACGTCCGCAATTTGCAGATGCGGAACTTTTTGGGCGAACGAGGGGTTTGCGACTTTCGCCAGATGGCCCAGCTCCCCTCGCTAATGAATGATTCAGCGAGGATTCACTCACCTTCGCGCGACTCTGCGATGAACGTGGATGCGATGTTTTGGTCCAGCTTCTCCAGCAGGTTCATCAGCGACGCCAGCCGGCTCCAGGCGTCCCCTGGGGGCCTGCGCGTGGACAAACATTAATAATTCTAATGAGCTTAAATCAGCATTGTTATTCCGCGTTTGATTTAGCGGCTTTGATTAATGGTTGCCTTAGCAGATGGTTGCAAATTTCAATTGGCCTACAAATGGTTTGCTAATTTTTCTCTCTCTACAACAATCATTTCTGTTCTCTGTCAGGAACAAGTGAACAGTTCTCATCAAGCTACAGATATGGTGCTCCCATCTCATGGCCAGTGGCAGATACATTATTTAAAAGTACTTCTGCCAAACGTCAGCCTACTTTCTCACTGAAAATGCCTTGATTTCGTCCAAAAAAAAATGCTACTAACTTGCAGAAAAAAATTACTACTATTACCACTTTTCACAATAATATACTGCAATCTTAGTAAAAATTGACTACAAACTTGCTGAAAATTTGCTGCAAACTACTTGAAAATTGCTTTTAACAGAAACGTTATTCAACCATCAATTACTTGTGGTGGTACTGCAAAATGTTTACATTTTAACCACCAATTTTGATGCACCACCACTTTCGTCAATATCTTTGCCATTAAACATATGGTATCCAACACGTATAAAAGATTTTTATGTAGTTTACTTACCCAACTCGGAAGTCTTGCGTTGAAGGCGGAGGATTCCAAACACTGCTGTGACACAACATCCAGTCGCACCACGTCTTAATTGCGGGTAACAACATATGGAAGTCTTGAGGTAGCGAGTTCATAGTCAATTTGGGTAAAGTCTCAGGGTTCATTTTGATATGGTCATGGAGCAGGGAGACGCTTCGTTCTAGGATTAGGTTGAACATTTGCAGGGAAATAATGAGGGCCCGTTCTTGCAGTTCGGATCTGTATCCACTGCTCGAATCTTGAAATTGTGGATCTGAAACAAGTAAAATGTTGTCAATTGATATTCTATTGTCTGCAGGCGGGCATATTCAAAATATCTCTTTCTAAATAGTATACGCGTTCTTTGTCGATTCGATCAAAATATCTACAGTAGTGAATTCTATGATAAATGTTCGTTAATAATAGCTATTAACATCTAGGAATGTTATGATTAAAGCTGATATATGGTAAATGCATATTTTCTATAATTGATATGCCAGCGAAACTTACTGCATATGTATACTAATTATGTGAAAACAAATCGTTTAAGCCAAGTTTCATTTTGAATATTTTGCATATTTATACGTTTTTGTGCATAATTTCTGGATTTTGCATATTTGGTTATATTTAGCAATAATTTGTAATGTATGAACTTTTTGAGATTTTTTTGTAAATTTTACCAATAAATTAATACAATTTTTGTGTGTGACTAAGATATATACTTTCACTTTCTGCCGCTGGAGTGCAGTGCGCGTATCGAAATAAGCAGAGCAAAGGGAAAGTCCCTGTTAAAATCTTTGACTATATAAATATGGACTGCCAGCAACCCCCACTTTTCCCATAAAAGCAATGTATAAGGAATTCGCCAACATAAACATAGAATCCATCCAAGAGTCGAACTTCGAGTGTCTGGCGCGGTTAGAGGAAATCTGATTATTACATACAACGTGAAGTTGGCGTTGGCAGTCCATGTTTATATAGTCAAAGGTCTTTGAATAAAAATTAGAGATATGAATATATTCATACACAATAATTAAAATTTTTACATTATTTATAATATTTCTACTTATTTTCAAAAAAATTAAGAGGGTATTATGTGCATATATTGTAACTGTGGGTGCATATAGTCAACAAAATTTATGCATATATGTGCGCATATTTTCGTACATTTGAGTGCATATAATTATCAGCTTCAGTTATGAGCATCACAACTGCTGCAGATGTTGGTTTGAAAGCCGAGCTCGTAGAGCGAGGATTATAAGACATCTAAGGCCGTTATGATTCATAACACCCGTGGTTTGTTCAACTGTTTATCGGTTTCAGTATGCTAATGGTTGCCATGTACGATAAAGGACTATTACCGTATAGATACAGTTATGACTTAGTTACCAGCCTACTTTTGTATATGTAAACAAGGACTTAATATCCTGAAACCGGCAAAATCTACAAGAATGGTAGCTAAAAATACTATATGACGGAAAAGCATTACAATTATAATAAATAGACCATTTTCATATTATCTACAGGCTCATTTAAATACCTTAGCACTATGGTTTAAAAGGTGGCGCATTCGTGTAAACGAATCCAAATCAGTCCATGTGACTTTTACGACAAGAGGCACATGCCCGCCCCTTATGCTCAACAACAAACAAATACCACAGGACGAGACTGTTAAGTACTTAGGAATGCACCTGGACAGGCGCCTGACGTGGAAAAAACCCATTTTCACAAAACGAAAACAGCTGGGTCTGAAATTTCAGAAAATGTACTGGCTCCTAGGACGCAATTCTCAGCTATCACTAGAGAATAAAAAATTGCTCTACAACACTATACTTAGGCCAATCTGGTCCTACGGTATACAACTATGGGGAACAGCAAGTAGATCAAACATAGACATCATAAAACGTTTCCAATCTAAAGTACTGAGATCTATAGTAAATGCCCCATGGTTCGCTCCGAACGAAGTGATACGGCAGGACCTAGGTATTTCAACAGTTAATGAAGAAATACAAAAGTCTAGTGTTCGCTACTGCGATAGGCTCAGTGCTCACCCAAATACACTAGTGGAACGCCTACTGGATCCTGATTACGAAGAGCCTAGGCTCAAAAGGTTCAAGCCGTTAGACTTGCCAACCCGATTCGTATAAAGTGAAGTGTAGTGTCAAAGTACTTGTACATCAAACTTGTTTAATGTTAATATAAGAAAATTTCGCTGGAATGTTTTCATCATGCCCTATGTAAGATGCCACATTATTTACTGAATGTCCCTCCGTGACAGATTGTAAGGTTATAAATAAACTAAAAAAAAAATCATATCACAAATGACATTATCTTCATAATTATTATTATTATCTACAGGGAGATCAAAAATAAATTTGATGGCGGGAATCATTGATAATAATAAAACTTGTCTAATCTGTAGCATGCTTATTATTGGCATACAATTCCCATTGTTATTTTAATGTTACCTATCAATTTTATGTATAAATTTGGTTTAAATTATATATGTATTTTTCTTATTAGACTGTGATATAGTCTGGTGAACTACTAATTCGCTTAATTGTAGTTCATATGTAATTAGTAAAACTGATAATTATATGCACTCAAATGTATGCATAAATTTTTGTTGAATATATACACCCAAAGTTACAATATATGCACATAATATGCTCTATTTTTTTTAAAAATAAGTAAATGTATCTAAATAATGTTAAAAATATAATTATTTTGTATGAGTATATTTATTTCTCTAACTTTTATTCAGAGACGTCATTCATTTTAGCGTTTGACTATATAAACATGGGCTGCCTAACGCCAACTTCATGTTGTAAGCCAACATAGAAATGAGATTTCCCCTAACCCCGCCAGACTATTATTCACCCAACACTCGAAGTTCGACTCTTGAAATGGGTTCTATGTTGGCTGATTCGTTATACATTGCTTCTATGGGAAAAGTGGAGGTTGCTGGCAGTCTATGTTTTATAGTCAAAGATTTTAACAGGGATTTCCCCTTTCCTCTGCTTATTTCGATACGAGCACTGCATTCCAGCACATTTAATGGAATAGTAAATTTTACAAAAATATCCCAAAAAGATCATACGTTACAAATTATTGCTAAATATAACCAAATATGCAAAATCCAGAAAGTATGCTCAACAACGTATAAATATTCAAAATGAAACTTGGCTTACACGATTTGTTTTCAAATAATTAGCTGTATCAATTTTATTATTGATCGCTCTGTATTACTGTTGTATCTTAACGTGTACGAAGTATTGAAATTCCCTCATATCGAAAATCACTCTGCGTCAAATATGTATCTCTAAAATTCGTGTCAACCGACTAATGAACCCACTACACCAAATCTCCATCACGACTGTGCGGATCTTTTGGTGAAGACTCCAGCCCACTAGATTCCTCCCTCGTATTGGGGGGGGGGGGGGGGGGTACCTAAACGTGCTGTGCGGTGTACGTATGTTAGTATGTGTACACGATTCCGGTCGCCAGGGACCCTCCTGAAGCGAAACGGAGTGATGCTAAGTGTCGACTTGGAAAGCACCGAAGAGCGCTTTTCTTGGGTGGGGGGGGAGGGGAGCACCGTATATTTAGGAATATTTTATTTTATCTACGACAGTGCGTAAAATTGCCTTGTAGTTGGCAGTTTTAAGTTTGTAAAATGACTGTTTAATAACATGTTTTCATTAGTTCACGTCGTTAGTAGTAACGTGTTTAAAAGATTTCATTAGGCACGTTGTCAGTAGCAACGTGTTTTAAAAATTTTTAAACACGCAAAATTACGACCGGTTGCTGGTCCTAATTTACATTAATTTTTTTTTATATTTACCGTGTTTTCTAGATTCTATCGTAGATAAAATATTGTACGATACAGTGCGTAAAGCATCTTTAGTCACTCGCGCCTAAAGAGTAGCTTTACGCACTTGTATTGTAAATTATGTACTATTATTTTGGTACTCAGCCAACAACCGTTAGGCCAATTATAGGCGACGCTGTACATTTTATGAGGACTTACAGCCCCACTAACGACTGTCATGATGTTATTATGACATCCGGGATCAACTATTCCCGTGACAGCCGTATCACGAGGCGTCGAGAGAAGCAGCCATGGAACTCCCATCCAAGTTCGGACCAGAAAGAGCGTTGCTTAACTCTACTTATCGAATGTGGACGCTCCTTCAAGCTACACCACCCGGAACCTTTAACCATGGTTGCCGCCAGAATCCCCTAAAAAATTTGCGCCCATATTTTACTTAGTGTTACAAGAATCCAGAAACTATTTGCTGTGCTCATTTTAGGTGAAACGGGCTATCTGGCCTGTTATGCTTATTTTCATACTTAAAAAATAAGCCAAGTTGTAAGTTCTATATTTTATTATTGTATACTATTAGATTTAAGCAGTGTATTCTCGAATAATAAAAGAGCGTATAGCCGCCCCTATGTAGGGATCGCATTGAGAACCTTAATTTGAGTGTGTAGCTTTAAACGCGACACTAAATTCTGTCCGCGGGATGAGGGGAGTTTGATCAGAGGCTGTTTCACCAAGGAGCAATTATTAGCGTGCAGGGTCGGCGGCAAAATGCATTTTGCCGTACGGAGAGTAAAGTAAATATAATTGTCTTTAACAGCCTAGCAATAAGCAATTCCCTGCATATCAGTTCACAAGGCAGCGTTTGCTGGAGCAAACGCTTTCTTCAGCGTCTACAAACAAGGCATGCGAATTACGATATCCAAAGAGTGTATTTGCGACGTTTGACGTATTTCGTGACGTCAGACGACCAAGCGTTACCTCAGCCAGAGTCGGGGACTTCCCCGTCAAGTTCCAGGGTTTTAAATGTCCGCAGCCTATGCCTCAAGGCAGTCAAATGTGGATGACGTAATCCACGGTTAAATACGCATGCGACACGGCAAGTTCGAACCCACTTCCCGGTAAAATGTTCTCAGTTTAAAAGCGACATGCAATCGCTTCCGCGGTGTAAGAACTGCGCTTAAGAAACGCGTTTACGTACGCGAATTGTGTTGATTTAAGTGCACGCAAGCACAACCAGGATTAGCTCCAGACCAGGTTCGTCGTTGAAGACATTTTGAAATTTGCACTTTTTAAAGACAAGTATTTCATCGTTATTTTCAATGTTGCTTGAATGCTGTTTCTTGTACCTAGGTTTTTCTAGGAGTTAATCCTAGCTTTTCTTTGATTGTTTTAAATTTGATTTTATTCTATTTTTGTGTTTTCAGGTCAATAGATTGTGTAAACAAATTGGCTTTTCTTGTGCATTATTTGAAGTCATTTTCAGCTAGAGGACACTACAGGTGCGTACCAGATTCCTGTTTTGGCAAATATTGACACTGCCTATCTACGAGCTGGAGTATTTTAGAGTTTCATGTTCGCTGAGCTAGCAATGTAAACATACAGGGAAAATATTTATTCAAATATTAAGACGTACACGACGTCTTACTGAAATTAAAATTAGCACGTGAGGACCTAAACCCTACGTACTGTTACATATGTTGCAATTTCAAGTATGTATATGACTGGAAATTAATATTTTATGAGGAAATTTATAAATGTTTTTGTGCTAAGTATTTCATTTTAGCGTCCTGTAATGCAGCATACTGTATGAATGATACATTTAATTTAAATAATATCCAGATATCTAATGTATATCATGTGATGTAACAGTTGTTGTATGTTTTAACTAGTGGGATTGGATGGGCAACCAGAGGGTTCTTTATATTTAGTAGTAACAAAATAACTTGTATTGATAATATACGAGAAATATTCACGTTAAGGGTTAAATTCTCATTAATTGTGAAGAATAATAATTGATGATTTGATACGTAGTAGCAATATAGTATTCTCTACAATCAAATTTGACTTTAAGTCCCAAATATTATTCAAATATAAAATTCAAGATTGTTTGATTCCATTTAACGTGGTAGATTACTACGAAGCCAGTAAAGCCAGTGAAAGTAAGTGTTGTGGTATGCTGTTGAACTGTTTATACAAATAATAGAGGTTTTAAATAGCTACAATGAGCTTTGATTTGGTCGGGAACAACCCAAGGAGGTGCTGACTAGGATGTATCCAGCTAGGAGATGAGATAGAGTATTCAGGTATAAGATAGACAATCAGAAGGTTAGTGCAGATTTCTTACGAAATATTAAGAAGTTATATAGAAAGTTTGGTGTGGCAAATTATTAAGATAATTGTCAATATATTTAGAAATTAATTTAGAATTATTTTTCTAAATTTAATAGTGATTCGAGTACTCGACGTTTTCCGACCTTTAAATTTTAAAATTTACATCTTGGAGTTAGGTTATTTTAGAAACTTCATTTAAATCAAGTTTGGACAAATTTAATATTTGATTAAACTATTTTTAACAATTTGTATTTTATTTTGTAATGTCAGATCAAATTTCAATGTGCTACTAACAAACTGAAAGTACGAATTTAATTTTGTGAAGTACTTGAAACGTGAATTTGATTCATAAAGTCAAACAGTTATTATATTTTAAAAGTAATTCAGTCTTTAAATACAAGAGAAAGTTGTTAGTTGAATATTAACCCATTCAGCTGGGATTATGAGTCCCATTGCTTGTAAAACCGACTAGTCGACGTTTTTAAAAAACGATAATCACATGACATAATTTTAAATGTCAAATTGATTTATGAGATACGTCAACTACTATTTATTACATTAATAAGTAGGGTAAGTACATAAGTGAGCTATACCTGATAGTGCTTTTTGTTAATAATTAGAAAAATGGTATATTTAATTTGATATGTAATAGTGCTCCAAAGAGAGAGCTATTACATTTTGACTTACAATTTGGGGTTCGATATTAATTGTAATAACACCGCGACAAGGAGTTATATTACAATTTTGACTCGCAACGTGGGGTTTAGTAGATATATTACAGCCCCTTAAAATTTTGAGCCAGAAGCCCGGGCTTCTTAGGCTTCTGGGATAATGCGCCACTGGCTAAGCCGGATATAATCAACAGTTAGATAATCATATACATATAAATATATTTAACGATATTTTTGACATTTACCTCCTTTCTCTATTTGGGAAGGGGGGGGGGGGTAATTTTGGGATGATGTACTTTTATTTATAACATTAGAATCTACGTACAAATGCATATGTGTGCAAACAAATTTTGATTTAATTTTTCGATTACGGAATTATGATTTATTAGGTTATAAAATGAAAAATAATAATAATCATCAGTAAAACGTCAAAATTCTCAACTGACTTAAGTGAACTTGATTTATTCGTAAAATTTATTTATTTTTTAAATTCATTCAAAATTTAGTTAATAATAATTCGAATTTTCTAAACAAAAGTACATCATCCTATTTCAAATTCCAAAGTTACCCCCTACCCCTCAAGATAGAGAAGGGGGTAATTGTAAAACATCCGTTTAAATATATGCCCCCATCTCCCTATTACCTCACCAAAATTTGATGAAAATATTTGAAACCGTTTTCGAGATGTCGCCTTGAACATTTTAAAAAACTCACCTAGTATAATATACACTCAGGTTCAAACAATTAGCACTGCAACTTATCAAATTATCAGTCTAATTAGTTCACAATTTGGATTTTAATCAATGGCTCCCATATTAGGATTACAACCGTGGAAATTTAGACTTAATCTAATGTAAACTAACAAAATTTTCCACGATCGAGAAATGATTTTCTAGGTTACAAAAATTGTGACAGAAATAAAGCATTATTTTCTAGGGAAATAGTATGCATAAAACTCTCTAGGAAGTTTTCATTATTCACTTAATAATGAAAGGAATACTAAAAAATATGTTGTAATGCTATTCACACTGCAAAGGTTGCTAAATATTACAGTATAATTGCGTTTTTTTTTCTCTGAACTTTAAACTTGCATCGTAGTAAAAATCATGTTTTTCTGTTTATTGAAATATAATATACTATTTGTGCTACTAGTGTTACTACAAAATGCCACATACTACGATATGCATATGCATGCATAATTATGTCTTTTGGAATCCTTTTTAACCGAAGTTGTTGCACATATGGCGAGATCATGTGTATAATACAATATGGTAACTGCCATACCGCATTGAGAGCACCGGTTCTAGAAATTAATGCCACCCGATGCATTTAAAATTATTTCTAGTTCTATCTTTTCAATATGTCCTCTTCTAGAATTTCGGTCATAAAACTTTCAATTATTTAAGGTTTGACAAGAGCTTAATATACGCGTAAGTACGCTTTTTATATTCCAGATTTTAATAGAAACTAACTGACCACTTTTGAGTTCAAACTGGCCACATGCCACGGTGAGAATTATAATTCATTTACGGTCAGGATATCCAGAATCAAGAAGCAGAACGTTAATTAGGCACTAAATCGGCTTTACTTTTAGCCAATTAATTAACTGCCTAAAACAAATAAATCGATATAACTGACCTACAACAATTACGAAAATGAATATTTATAAACAGTCGCCTGTCGATCAATTCAGCATGCCGGCGCCCTGGAAAATATGTTTGTGTCGCAATGATGTCACCTTTGAATAACAATACACTTGATCCATATTGAAGAAACTGGGATGGGTTTCAAGACTGAGTTCGGCTGTGAATTTCTTTCAAATTTGAATGAAAACACTTTATTTTTCAAATCAGATCACAAGGAAGTCGCCTGAGAAAAAAGTGGCATGATGAATGATTAAATCTACCTCTAAGGACGCTAAAATTCTCCCGGAAAGATAAGCCACGCGACTGTTACAAAATCAGCGGTCGTCGTTTTGTATTACCATTTCGGGGCACCTGTGTTCCCTCCTTTAAATTCTGAAATAGCTACAACGTTGTCCTCCGGATAATTGGGTGTCAAACCTTATCTTTAGTGCACCAACAGATGCATATGTAACTTCTCGGCTTCCCCGTTATCTCGAATGGCCGCCTAACGAGTTTTAACGGGCTGCGGCAAAAAGTTAATCCTTCTGCTAGAAAATCTGCCGAATTTATCAACACAATTAAAAGCGGTGAATTGGCAAAACCAAATACTTGCCGCGGCATCCGCAAAGGCGCTAGCGCCGTGAATTTATATCGCTGACGAGAAATAAAGCGAAAAGTTTATACGATTTTTTCAGCGCGGACGTACAAATTATTGTGTGGCATTCGCTACGGTATTGGCAAATTACTGTGGGCCACCGAATAGCTGAAATGGCTGGAAATCCAAAAAACCCCGCTAACGAAGCGCTGTGATTTATAATTCCTCGCGGAGGTGCTTCCACTTTTTAAAGCGCTCAAGCTAGCTAGATAAACTGGCAAACCAACCTGTGCTTCTTGCTTTCCGATTTTTCTAAATTAATTACGCAGCTATCTGGGTGGTAGAGACTTGCTTCAACTGCACAACGACTTCCGTGTACATATTAATTTTTAAATATTTCTCCAAGGTGTGACTACGTCTCATACAACGCAAGATCTTCATCCACAGCAACCGTAATTTTTAGAAAAACATAGGATAAGACTTATACCACTGAACATATTTGTACATATGGTAATTACTCTTAATTTATACCCCTAAACTAGAATTTCAGTCGTTTAAAAATCTACTGTCATAGGTAAACCATACAGATATGAAGGAATAATTCCCGTAAAAACAATGGAAAGCCAGTTTAATTAAAGTAAATAGAAAAGAAATGAAACTGATTAAAATCGGTTGTTGTTAAGGTATTTCCTCCACCAACAATTCATATAGACAGACGCCTCTCGTTCATTTTATTGATACCGTTTTTATGCCTATCTGAAATTTCACATGCTTTTTGTAGCATTTTAGACTATGTAATTCACAGTTGAATGGTGACTGTGAAAAATTTGACTTAATTACAGGTTAATACAGCTAGTAAATATGTACATATTTTTATTTCTATGTCTAATAGAAGGTTTGTACTATACTTGTAACGCTATGGATCAATTTAATCGCACTCATCGTCAAAATTAAAGCAAAAATAATCTTTTAATCATTAGCAAAACCAGAAGCATACATAAGTCAGATCTAAGTTAAAAGTAACTATTTTAAATAGCGAACAAATATATTGATTATTTGTATTATTAAGCTTGTTTATATGTACGCATCCCCGCCGCATTCTATTAACAATTTTTAAATCGAAAATGATATGTTCTTGGCATTAAGTCACTTCAACATTAAATAAATACAGCTAACACACATTCTGAAGACATAACAATGTATTTCCTTATTGAGATTATTTTTAAACCATTCCAATCAAGTATAGTGTCTATAGAGCGATTATAAATGAGTATAGGTCAACAGTGCCTTGGACAAGTAAAATTATTTGCCGTCCGTTTCATTGCAATTATTTCAGTACTATAAACTGTCAAGTCATATTGAAATGTTAAAATTCTATTGTTACTAAAGAATATAATTTCTACCGAATATTTCACTGAAATATGTACTTGGTATGCACACTTACGGAAACGCCCATTATAAATTTTGCTAATGATCAACGAGGGCCGTGTATGGCGTGTGAGGCTCAGCAGTGCATTTGTCGGATCCGTCTCTTTACGCGCATAAAATTCATTTTTCTTCAAACGGTAGTAAAATGTGGCATTATACTCCTGGATTGATGATGCTAAACTGTCACTTTATTGCCATGCGGTAGATAATATTATCTGCCGCTGACGAGATATTGTAATTTTCTTCAGATTTTCTTATAAACGTTTGAAGAAAAAATGCTATATCTAATTCGGAGCAAAAGTATCTTTATGTGGCGTGGCTGGACGGTTTATCTGCCTCGCAGCCACGCCACATAAAATATAACTTTTGCTCCTAATAACATAATATACTATTACGTTGCTCTGTTCAAGTGATTTATGGTCGTATATTACTTAATTTTGGCTATTTTATAATGCACACTTCGGTTTCGCTTACAGTGCCATTTAATTTTTATTAAAAACAACAATTAACGGACTGTAACTGTTTTTCGGAAAGCTTGATATTCTGGAAATTCTGTCTTTATTTAGCAGTAATAATCACAACTGCCTTGGAAAGCAACGTTCCCGCACTGAAGTTCTAATTGCCAAAACAGTAATTTTGTTCAGTAAAAAATGTTTTCATTACCGTACTTCTAACATGATTGAAAATCAAATTTTCCATTAGGTACCATATACATTCCTCCAGGAAAAACGTGCTATTCTTGTACTTAGTAATTTTTCTATCAGCGGATGCGAAAAACCATTATTATTAGAAATAACCCTCAGCAATGCAATTCCTGTTGTACGGAACCTCCTGTATAGGTACCCTAACAGCAATATCAAGGCGTGTTCACAATAAACAGTAGCTAAAGTACTTAAACAAATTAATTATCTTATCTGGCATCTTGCTTAAGCAGCTTTCTATTGAATGCAGTTACATTTTAACTTTAAGTAAATTCCTCACATTTAAATTAGATCCTCTTTGTTGTTTACTAATTTATTTTGATCCTTGTAATATATTTATATAAACTAACATGCGCACACAACTTTAATGCGCTTAACAATAAATAAAATCAGTCACATAAGAACAATAATTGCATAGGTAATTTGAACCCTTTGTATCCGAATCGAACAATCACAATCCAAACAAACTACATACTACATATAAATTTCTGAATAATAATCTACTTAAGAAAACTTTATACATTTTCATTTGGGCTTCGTCTAAGTCAATTTTTACTTTCTGTTCTATCACTAAAATAATTTTTATATAAATCTATTGAATTTGAAAAAAAAATCTAAATTCAAAAGCGTAAAAATAAAGTGATCTTAGTTCATAAGGGTGAAAGCAACCGTTTACCTTAAAATGCTCATCAAAGGTTTTTGTTTGTCATTAAGACGTGTAATTATCAAGTGGCCATGATCACAAAAACAATGAGTAATGATTGTGATCTAGTAAACAACAATAATAAATCAATTAATGAGGTCGGTGACGGATAAAAGTTTAAAATTTAAATAAATGTTATAAGTAACAAAATTATAGTTAAAAAGAGTTTTCACATATAGGTGAAGTGCCTCTTACAGTGGAGTCTAGTGTATCAAACATTTTTTACTAGTATAGTACATAATAGTGTCCATGTACCTATACCAAAATTCAAATCGATATCTTTACACTTGTGGAAATTAACATAAAAATAAAAAAATTAACTTCAAGGCCCTATAACTTCTTACTGGAGGGACTATGTACTAAGTATATTAGGTTGAATCGATTTATTATAATCTAAGAAATCTATGACTAATCGGTGGCAAGGTAGTTCTGGGACACCCTGTATGTTGTACAATGGACCTTGGATAAGAATATTGGTTCGCTAATCTCCTTTACTGAATTTACAATTGGTTGGTTGCTTCCGTTTATCCAGATCAACGCAAAAGTTAATTATATACAATAGATATCGTTTATAATGACGACCAAGGGACTCGGTCGTTACTCCCGTAGGTCTCTATAAACAATCACGCTAAAACTAAAGAAAAACAACGTTTTGCTTCAATCGGACGAAAAATTATGCTTTTCCTACGTGTTTTCAGGCCATAATAGTTACTTATGTACCAAGGGCATTATGAAGACGTTTATGCCCGAAGGGTACAACCATTAAGTAATGCCCATGTGCATACAACGTTTTATTTTTCACTTTTCTTCTTCTCCTTCCTCTTATTATACGCCAGTCGCCTGTTGTATCCACAAATTGGTTCTATGAGCCCTCTTTGACCGTAGGCCGGATAGGTGACTAACCTTGCCCGTCGAAAGTGAGGAAGAATTCCCTCATTGGGGGGTTATAGGCTACCATAGGTGTCACCGGGGTAGCCGGGGGAAGCGTACGATTTTTAAACTCTAGAGTCGTCGGGATTCGAACTCGGCCCGGCCGCCTGAGAAGAGCATTTGCTCGCTGGGCCATCCGCTCATTACATTTTCCACTTCGAATACGTAAAGAAATTGAAAAGCTTGAAAAGCAGTTCATAACGCCCAAGGACGTAAAAAACATCCGCTTATTTTGAGAGGGTATAATGAGCGGACATAATCATTACGCCCGTTTTTTACACCATCGGGCGTTGTATGGTATGTAGTGGACTGTAATATCGTTGTTGAATTTAAACACATCTTGATTTTAATTAATATATTGATCATATTGTTACCTCCCACCACCGCTACCTAAGCGAGGTGAATAAGCAAGTGCTGCGCTCTATGGGAAATTAGCCGCAACAGGCGTTATGGATTGCTTTATATACTTCGCATCATAGATATAAATAACAAATAATAGATCCGTAGAAAATAAAATACATGATTTCGGTACATTATCGTCGTTTGTAGACAACAAGGAATAACAGCATGCAAATGTAGCCATTTAATCGTACGGGAATAATTTTCGGCCTAGACAAAAAACACTTTTCTGTCCTAGGAAGAAACGTAACGTAACGTAGTAATACAGTTATTAATTTCTGCGCTTATTCCAACCAGAGATAAAAATATTTTACTCCTACAAATAATTTTCATCGATAAAAAGAATAAGTACAATTACATATGGATTATAAAATTTTACTAATTTGGTTTTTCTATAATCTCCATGATTAATTACTTTCGCTTCGTATTTCTAGTGCCAAATATGCATGCCTACTTAGATCAAATTATTTGGGTATAGAAACATTCAATTCTCCGGCTTCTAAAAGCGATATAATTGCAGATTTTGGTTCGACGGTGAAAGCTTTCCGCTTTTGACATGGCGATTTTTTTTGTGCTCATAGTTTGAAGACATTAACAACTAAACAGAAATACCACGTCACCACACGTCTTTACAGTTTCTGCAAAATTCGATAATTCCACCAGTTTTCTGAAAATTTTCTACCGCTCGTGGTTATATACGATAATTTGTACCAAATTTCAGCCCGGCTTTGGATCGGAATATTCGAAGTTATTAATAAGCTATACGCCACAGTGTATTTAATATCGGCTCTAGCTGGGACCTTAAATTTTTGCCATTTTTAGACGATATGTTGCTATATCCAATGGCATTATAATCGATTTCTACGTATGTTGAAAAAGGATATATACACGGTGTCTCTAATAAATGTACACATGGCTTAACCAGAAATGTCTGAGCCCAAAATAAAACGATTTAATTCAACTTGCTTATACCCAAATGGAATCTATTGATCTGTGTAAATACCGGGAGATCAAGAAAGACTGACCGAAAGAACTTTCTTCCGCGCAGGTAATCAATATCTACGTCAAGTTTCTGCAGTAAAGTTAGCTGTTTATTAGCTGTCAGTTTCAGCTTGTTTCTATTTTGTAAATGTCAATTCACCGTTCATTTCAGTATTTTTCGCTAATTTTAACAACAGTTTTTCAAAACTAACATTAGCATCCACGTTTGTGACAAAAAACTCAATTCTTCCTTTTTATTAATTATTGAAAGGTTTTACCAAATGTTTCTATTTTAGGTTAGAACTGTCGATTGTAATTATGTCATTTTCACTTGAGGAGGACAAATTCCTTTTACAATCGTATCTCCGAAATGGAACTGGAGATAAAAATGGGAGGTGGGTTCTCAGTTTATTGAATCGTATTATGATAACAGAGTTATCGGGGGAGGACGTTTTCCGGCAAGGTCGCCAGATCTCATTCTGGATTACTTTGTATTTTGTCATTTAAAAATATATATATATATATATATATATATAATCAATAACCTTAATTACCCTAAGGTGTTAAGGTGCAATTTACCACAATACATTTACAAATTACAAATACAGTCACAATAGAGTCAATCATAAATGTTTCACGAGTAAATAAATGTTGCCCATTCTTTCTTATTCTTTGCCATCTTCATCCCCTCTTTCCAAGATTTTCCTCGTTCTTTCAGACATTCTGCCACTACTTGATCCCATGTTTTTCTCGGTCTTCCTCTTGGTCTCTTCTGGGTAGATTTCGCTAGCCATACTCTTTTCGTTTGTCTTGTATCCTCCATTCTTACTATGTGTCCAAACCACCTTAACTGTTGTTTCTCTATGCTTTTCAAAACTGGTTCTACGTTGAGTTCTGCTCTGACTGTCTCGTTTCGTATTTTATCTCTTCTAGTAATACCTTTAACACCTCTTAAATACTTCATTTCCAGTGCCTGTATTTTGCTCTTCATTTGCCTGTTTAACACCCAGCTTTCACATCCGTAGGTCAAGATTGGTTTGTATATTGTGTTGTACACTGTCATTTTCGTTTTCTTCGTTATCTCCTTTTTCCTTATGAAAGTGTTATGAAGGGTGTAGAAAAGTCTCGTTGTAGTCTCTATTCTGTTGTTGATTTCCGCCTCTTCCTTTCCATCCTTATGTATATTTACTCCTAGATATTTGAATGCTTCTATTTGCTCTATATCCTTTCCATCTAGTTTTATTGTTATCTTGGTTTCGCTCCTTCCGATTGTCATTACTTTGGTTTTAGCAACGTTTATTTTCATGTTTCTTTTTTCTAATGCTGTCTTCCAGATGTCTAAGTTCATTTGTAATTCCTTTTCGTTTTTTGCGTAGATCATCAAGTCGTCGGCAAAGGCACATTCCACTACTTCCACAATCTGCATGTTTCTGTACCCTACTTGTAGTTTCTTTGTTTTACTCTTCGTTTCTTTTATTATGTCGTCGAGAACTAGATTGAATAGAGTTGGGCTCAGTACTCCCCCTTGTCTCAATCCTTCTTTGGTTACGAACTCCTCAGATTCCAAGTTTTCCTTTCTAACATAATTTCTTGTATTTTTATACAGACTGTAAATAGCTTTTACCAGCTTGTTGCTGATTCCTCTTTGTCTAAGAATGTTCCACACTTTATTTCTTGGGGTGCTGTCAAATGCTTTTTCGACGTCAATAAATGCTACATATATGGTGTTGTTTATGTTCTTTTCTATCATTTGCTTCATAGTAAATATGTGGTCTTGCACTCCTCTTCCCTTTCTGAAACCGCTTTGTGCTTCTTCCAATTGTGCTTCTGTTACAGTTTTTAATCTTTTCTCCAGGATTCTCTCATATATCTTAACCATCGTACTCAACAAAGTTATACCCCTATAGTTATTGCAATCCTTGTTGTCACCTTTCTTATGCAGTGGTAAGATCACTCCGACTTCCCAGTCTTCAGGTATCTTTTCTTCGTCCCAAATCTTGTTAAATAGTTTTACTAATACTTCTATTCCATTGTTATCAAAGTTCTTTACCATCTCCGTTGTTATTCCATCATGTCCAGCCGCCTTACCTCGTTTTAACATTTTTATAGCTTCAGTTACTTCTTCTCTCTTTATTTCTTCGTGTATCCTGTTATCTGCATTCTCTATGTAATCATTGTTTTCTTCTATTCCATTTCCTGTGTTAATTTGTATTGTATTTAGCATATCTTGAAAGTATTCTTTCCATCGTGCCATTATGCTTTTCTCGTTTTCTATTATGTATCCTTCTTTAGATTTGATGAATATGCTTTTATTTTGTTTACCTTTTCGTAATGTTTTTAAAACTTTGTAGAATAACTTTTGGTTTCCTTTGCTATCTTGTTCCATTTTGTATCCGAATTCTTCCCAGGATTGTTGCTTCGATGCTTTCACCAGTTCTTTGACTTTCGTTCTCTCTTCTTTATACTTATTGTAGTTCTCGGTAGTTTTGTTTTTAAGATACTTGATCCATGTTTGTTTTTTCAGTTTTACCTCCATTTTTATTTCGTCGTTCCACCATCTAGTTTGTTTTTTGGTTTTGTTGATTTTAATAACTCCACACATCTCTTTTGCTGTTTTTATTATTATTTCTTTAATATTTCTCCATGTATCTTCTACTGACATATTATTCATAGTTTCTTTGATCTTCTTGAACTCTGTTTCTATTTTCTCTTTGTATAGTTTAGCTGTCTCTTCTTCTCTTAGTTTATACGTTTTAATTACTTCCTTCTTTACTCTGTTTTCGTCTATACTTGTTGTAACATTTTCTTGCTGTTTTATATTATCTATTCTTATTTTCGACATAACTAAATAATGATCCGAATATATTTCAGGTCCTTGTCTTACTCTTGTGTCTTTTACTTCTTTTCTGTATTCTCTGTTGACTATTATATAATCAATTATTGATCTTTCTCCCCTGCTTACAATTTCTCTTGTATATTTATGCGCATCCTTGTGTTCGAAGAAAGTATTTGTTATTATTAAATTATTTAACATACAGAATTCAATCAATCTCCGTCCATTATTGTTTCTAGTAATTTCTCCATGTCTACCTATTGTTTCTCCTGTTTCATCGTCTTTTATTCCTACGCGTCCATTTAAATCACCTATTATCAACAACCTGCCTCTACTTTCTTCAGTTACTTCTGTTAGCTGTTCCCAAAATTCATCTTTTATTCTCACCCTTTCGTCTTCACTAGGTCCATACGTTACTATAATTGTTAGTACTATATTTTTATCAATTTCTAATTCTATCTTTAAAATTCTCTCTGTTACTGCAATCCACTTTCGTATATATTTCACGTTTTCTTTCTTTATGTAGCAAGCTACTCCTTCTCTTGCCCTGTTCTCTTCTTTGACTCCACTATATATTAGTACATGGTCTCCAGTCAACTTTAGTTCTCCTTTTCCTTTCTTTTTCGTTTCTGTAATACCCAGGATATCTATATCCACCTTTTCTAATTCTTCTATTAATTCGTTCTCCTTTCCAGACAGGCTTCTGGTGTTCCATGTTCCTATTCTCCATATTTTTCCTTTCAATTTCGTTTCTTTTTTATTTATTATTTTCTTTTCCATTTGCATTGCCTGGTCGTCTACTTTTGCTCCAATCCGAGTAAAGTTTACTAGTTTTTTGACTTTACAAGTTGGTTTGTATACTTATTCCAGTTCCATTCCTCATTTTCTACTATTATCTTATTATTTCCAATTTTGGTTTTCTTTCCCTGTTTTCTTGCTTCTCTTGCCTTCAACCTTAGTTGTTTTTGCATCTCTCTATCACTTCTGGTCAAATCATTGTTGATATATACACGTTCATTAAGATTTTTCAATTTTTGTTTGTTTTTCATGATTTTCTCCTTATCTTGTAAACTTTCTAACTCTATTAAGCATGTTTTCGTTCCCAGTTTATGTATTGACTTGATATTTACTGTCACTTCAAGGTTTTCTTCTATGAATGTATTCATAGTATTTTTGAGTTCATTCTGATTTGTAGTGTGTGTTTCTATTTTTTTACCAGTGACTATAATATTTTTCCTTCTTTTTTCTCTTTGTAGATCATCCATATTATTTTTAATAATTTGCAGTTCACCTTTTATTTATATTTATATTTAAAAATATAATTTACCAAAATCGATAGCACACATTGGACGAACTAAAAGAAGCAATAGAAGGTGTTGTGCAAAGAATACCGAAGCACAGCTGTATGGAGTATTTGAAAGTTTCAAAAGAAGAGTAGATTCGTGTATAGCCAATGGTGGTGCATTTTTGAGCATCAACTGTGATATATTTAAAGCTAGTTGTTTATTATAAATGAATAAATCCATTTAAATAACTAGTGTAATTTGACTTGAAGTTAGCTACTATAGTTTACACCCAATCGGTGCAAGGCGGCACATTTTTACTAAAGGCATATTTTATGAGAGTGGACAAGACAATCATTTTTGATCTCCCGGTATGTTAAGGGCATACTGCATCGGGGCACCAATGTCATCATTTTTTTCTTTTATTGCTTTTAACTTAACACACTACTTTATCTCCCTAAACTGGTGTTAAAGAAAATTTGCTAATGGTAGTTCATTGTGGTAGGTACTGCGTTGTTAAATCCCTCTAAGACATCACATACATGTAACCAGGCTAGCAAATCACTGTTACAGTTACTATATTGAATAAACAGTTTGGATCCAGAATATGTACATGTGTTTTATTAAATTATTTAATGTATAAGATAAGAGTATAAGTATTGCTAAAATAAGCAACATTGTGGTGACCCCGGCGTGATTTGAACACGCAACCCTTTCCAATCTACTACATGTTATTTACAAAAAAAAACAGTTATGTTCTAAAATGTTCGAAAGCCATCAGAAAAGTATCTGATATTCTCGATCAACGGCACATCTAGTTCAATAATCATCTAATTACAACCAAACAACCACGAGATTCCTAACAAGATCGACCGTTGCTAATCGTTATCGAGCAACCCAACGGTGCCGGTTTTTCTTCGAAAATCGGAGGGTCCGCGCCGTGTGCCCCAACACAACGGTACACCCAACAATAAGAAACGTAATCGAAATCCGTCCGTAAAGTTGGCGATCGTGCCGCGGTGCAGCTCTTGCACCTGCAATTAAACGGCTGTTAGGGCGACATGGAGACAAAAGGTCGTAGGCAGTGGGGCAATTGAGCGGGAGCGGTCGTTTGGGCGCAGACCGCGATCGATCGCATCTTCGACGAACGGCGTCATAGGTCAGGAATTTTTGTACAACGGCGGAGGAAAGCGGTGGGCAATGACAATGACCCTAAGCGCGATAGCGTGGAACGGGCAACATTGTTGCGTGAGGAGATGGCCGAGGCCATAATGAGAGCAAAGTGAAGAAACGTCCTCGTAAAAACGGCGAGATCGGCTAACGTTCGGCCTTGGAACAGCCTTGCTGGGGTCAATGACGGACAGGGGCTGGTGTCCATCTCGGCGCGCAAAAACCGCGAGGCAGATGGTATCGCGGGCCGGCACACGGTGGAACAGCTCTGTACTAAAACTTGGACATCAGTGGCAAACTTCATATCGAAATGTTATTGCCAAAGGCAGTATTTTTGCTTCTTGACTTTACTACAAGCAACTAGCAATACGGGAGTAAAAATGCCACACTTAAGTACCTGTGTAACAAAACCTTTCATCTGAAGATTGGACGAGATCTATAGTAACAACAAACCATAACAAATGAAGCATTACCCGGGGTTAACGATACTGGAAAAAATATCGAAATTTCCGATATCTGAAAAAATAGCAATATAATATAACCGATATAGCCGATATGACAACTACATCGAATATAATACATATAACGATATCAATAAATTCTTGATCAACGTAGGGGTCCTGACCATTATTTATCATTTGCGAAAGACCTCTTCAAGAGCGAATTTTTCCTTTAGTATGGAACAAGGCCTTGATCGTAATCAAGCAAAAGTGGTAACATGGAAAGTTTTAAACTCATCTTTAGATTTTCGATGCTAGCAAAAAAGAATATATTGGTATCAAAATATTAAGCAACTATGTAAAAAATTTTGGCAACGCAACAGCATGGATTTTATAGTAGTAGATCGGTTACTAACAACCTATTTAAATATACATAGTGAGTGAGTATATGAAGAAATTGGATGGATGCAGTTTAGTTCTACAAGGCGTTTGTTTGACAAAGTGTATTATCAGATTTTGGGTTAGCGACTTGCTGGGTTTAGTATGCATAGTTACTTATTTCGTCGGTTTATTTCATACATATCAAATCGTTCACAAGCTGTTAGTTCTATGGACTATATACAGAGTGAGCATTAAAGAGTGAGGAAAGAGCGGGAAATTTTGAATTAAATCCTAGTAATTCTTTACTTTTATGTTTCTCGCAGGTGCATCACCCCAACTTTCTGGTTACATTTCATTGGTGACACTGTAAGTCTATGTCAAATTCGAGGTTAGCAGATTAGGTTTTGTGTCAGTTTCGTGATTCTCGCAAAAAAACTCATTCTCGAATGCAAAAGTAGCATTTCGCAATCTAGAATCAAAAAATCTGGTGTGATACACTCACACAACTTCCTTTTACAGTGATCTTGTAATTAGTCAAAAATTTAATTTTTAATTTTTAAGCATTTGTCAAAAATTTTCAAAAATTACGAATTCTACAAAAACGGTACAAAATAGAGCGTTAGTTGAAGAGACAAATTTTCTCTAAAATCTTAAGCAGAATTCAAAAATGTAATAATATACCGGGTGTTCTATTTAAAATAGGAGTTAATAAAAAAAATAGAAAAAAAAACAAAAGAAACCCACTTTAGAAGTTTTCAACTGGAAAATCACCTATCTCACGTCAATGCACATTAAAAATGTAATAAAAATGTAAAGTTTGAAAAAAATCGTTAGAGCCGTTTTTGAAAAAATCGAAAAAAAACTGAAAAATCACAAGAGTAAACACCTACTTCCGGTTATGCGATTTTCTTCAAAAGCTTGCTGTCTCATCTACATAGTACACAAAACTTATATATGAAGTTTCAACGCCATACCTCTTTTCGTTTTTGAGATATTCTGTTCACAGACAGACAGACAGACACACAGACAGACAGACACACAGACACACAGACCAATGAAAAAAAATATGTTTTTTGGGATCAGGGGACTCTAAAACGTGAAGATTTGTTGAAAACTCAATTTCGAATTTTTGGGGTGAATCCAATACTTCCTTTATCGTAAAAGGAAGTAAAATAACTAGTATTTAAGTGTATCTATTAGTTATTTCAATTTATTTGCCTAGATGGTCTATTTTTTACCTTTATTCTTTTTATGGCCTTTTTTGGCTGGTTTTAAGACCTATTGTATGGTTATTTTAATTTTTTATTACCTAAAGTCCGCCCTTTAAGGCTTTATGATTACAGTATTAAAAAAGCCAACAGTTAGTTGGATTTCATTATGAGCATCTTCAAATCTTAAATATTTAAACACGCCCACGTGTTTGTATCTTTCCTACATTAATATTATGATCAATTACGTAATACTACATAAAATCTACAATATTTTGCGTATATAAACAGAATATAGCGAATCCAGCAAATATATTAAGCATGTTTGAAAATCTACCAATACTTATAAGAGCCGTCTTCAGCAAGAGGGATACTACAATAAATGGTAAATTTAAGAAGAAATTCGCAATCAGCGGAATAGTCAGACAAGGGGACTCCATCTACCAGTGACGGCTCGAGATAATTGAATTTGGGGATACTTAATTTTTAACAGTATAATTAAGCTAAAAATAATCATTAATGACTCATTTACATTTCGTCGATGTTTTAATCCAAATATACCATGACTTTTTAACATTAAAAATCCAAAAGGAAACGTCATAAATACAGAACAAAAGATATTCAAACACAACACAAAATGTACATTTACGTCGTTACCCTGGGATTGAACTAAATTTCAGGAGCACAATATGTATTTATAAATATGACATGATAAGCTCGCAAGTATCGGCTGCAACAGCGGTAACTTTCGGTAACTTGAAACTGCTATATCGGCAATTCTGCAGCGACAGCATTTTACTTCGCAATTCCCATATTTGGGGCACATTTCGGAGTGCCTTTGGCAGCTGCCAGCTGCTTGGGCATATGATACGAGTGACTGTGTTGACACATAACAATGTTGACATACATTCTGAATGGAGACCAAGACACACTAAGAGAAGTATAGAACGACCACCACGACCGACGATATTAGGACAATACTTGCTGATATGATCTGAAGCTCTAGTTACTGACTGTCGTGAATATCATACGTCCAATAGTTTTTCTAAGACCAATACTATAAGTATTGGTCTTAGGAAAACTAAGTATAACAGCCGGCTTCAGCAAGAAGGATGCTATAATATATAACAAACATTCAGAATCAGCGGATTCGTCAGACAAGGCGACTCCTCTCCATTATTATTTAACCTGGTGCTTGAGGAACATCTGACAATTATATTAGACAAGAAACTGAAGTGAGCAGCGTAGTAGAAATGGTGGCAACGAAAAAATTGAAACTGGGCAAGACAACGGATGACAAATGAAAAAAGAAAATTCTGGGGCGAAGGTTAAGATAAACTAAGAAAAGCGTAGGATGGCCTCTACGACGGACATCAGAAGACCTGTCATCGAAAGATAATAAACAGGCAAGCAAGAAGAGCTAAAGGGGAGATTTATAAGAGACGAACAGATAAGAAAAAGAAGGAATGGTTATTTGCTGATATAGTCTGAAACTCTAGTTACTGTCATGAAAAGTTTTCCTAAAGACCCTTCCACAGTGCGGCCGCCGTCCCCGTCGCCTATTCCCACGAATTTTAGCTCATGGTGCGTGTAATTACGAGTGTACGCAAGAGGCTGATCCATAGCCGGGAGCCTCTTGTCGAGTGCGTGTGTTGCTGATGGCAAATTGCCGGTTGGCTAATGAGGCCCGCAGCAGAGGTCAGTCGGCGCCAGCAGAGGAATGCCTGATAATTACACTACAACTCTAACGGGGCGCTGGCTCACATACAATCACTTCTTCGCCGCGGAAAATTGCTATTTATAGCCGCGATATCCGAGAGTTCAAAAATACAACGCCCGTGCATAAAATCGGTTGAAATACGGCCGGGCTCGGAGCTGGTGAGCCACAAATCATCGGCCGCAAGCAGGTGAAGAGCTGGGTGTCGCAATTGGGCCTTCCGATGGCATCCTCAAGGCCGCGTGGCTCCTACGCGCGCACGTCACGCGGGTGACGGTGCATCGGTCGGGCACCAGCAGAAGCGTAGGAAACGCCGTCGACGACCAGCCGCAACGAAAATAGCATCGCCGGCAAAAAACGCAAGACTACTGGCGAAATCCGTTCCCACAAAAAGTAAAACGAGACACCCAGATCTAGCCGATAACTATAACCGTAAATTTAGCGCAGATGTAAAATGGAAATATAAATAATATTACAACGAGAAGGCAGTGGGGCGGGACGCGATGGTAACCTTGTGAAGGTCGGTCGTTCGAGGTGAACATCCGCGGGCGTATGGACACGTCCTGCAGGAGACCGCCAATTACCCTCACCACGGACATTTCGACATCCGTCCGTTTCTGCGGAAAACCTCTGCACGATGCCTAGGCACGCTGTCTCCTTTCAAACGGTGCTGAACTTCTTTGTCGCTATTAATTTTAGCGCGAAACAGCTTCACGAGGCACCTGGTGCCAAGGATGAATCTCCAGTGATGTTGGCTTGAGCTAAAATTAAAAGACCGCCCGTGCATAGGAAATGCTAAAAATAGATATGTAAAACTTATTCCATTTCCGTAACGATCAATGAGGAAGTCGATATATCAAAATTAAAAATAATGCAAGCAAGCGCTATTGCGGCCAAAAAATTTCACACGGTTTGTTTACTTTGTGTAAATATGGTTTTACCAAGTGGACTCAAGTTAGTTAATTGTCAGGGGATCGACCGATACCGATAATCGGTATCGGCATATCGGCTGAATTAGGGATATATCAGTATCGGTCATATTGGCCAAAATGAATTTCCTTTCAATATTTCATATTTTAATATGTATTATACGAAATGAACAATATAATGTAAACAAACAATGTGGAGTATAAAATATAACTACTATCTTCTTCTTCTTCTTCCCCTTATTTTAGGCCAATGGCCTGTTTTAACCACAAAGTGGTTCTATGAACCCTCTTTGTCCTTAGGCCGGCTATATGGCTAGCCTTGTCCATCAACTACTATCCAATATTGAAAATTATTATGTAAAAATATTAGGCTCTCGATCAAGTGTGTTGCACCATGTAGCGAAATATCTTCCAGCTTCGTACAGCTTCTGGAATGCACTGCATCAGCAAAAAAAGAAAAAGGTAAAAGTTCAGGGTCATTTCAATTTCCCCAACTGGGAGCGGGCTGCTATAGGGACTTTGCGTCCCTCTTCAGCCAATAACGGGAATTTCAGGATGGGTGGAGAATGCAAGAGAGGCCAGGAAAGGTGGAGAAGTAGCCAGTGTTGCCAGGTGTACGATAATTATCGTTTTGCACAGAAGTGTACCATAGCGCATGTACGATAATGGCCTTTTGTACGATAATTTGGATAGAGGTAAATAAAAAGTAAATATATGTACAAGGTACAAAAAATATAAATCATAAATTGTTATATATCTATATAGTTTTATATTTATGGAAAGCTTCAGTTTAATATTCCAATTGTCTGTTTTGGTTACCGCTGGTCACGTTCTGTATTAGTTTAATTATCATGGGGAAACATTATTTCGTGATTTATGTGATTGTATTTTAAACGTCTGGTCACATTCAAGCGCAAGTTGCAAAAAACAGTTTTCTAAAAAAAATTTAATAAAAACTAAATACAGGACTAATTTGCAACAGAAACGATAAACGGAGTGATGTTATCTTCCCAGCATATCTGTTTAGAAAAAATACACTGTTATAGTTTTAAACCTAGTGACAAAAGCATGATAACTGCCAACCTTTATCCGACGAAAAAAATCCAACAGGAAACCGAAATTATAGCTATTATTTATTTATTTATTTATTTATTTAATTTGCACTCAGCCAACAGCCGTTAGGCCAATTACAGGCGTCGCTGTGCAGTTTCTGTCTTTGAGGACATAATATTATAAGTATTTTCTACTGTATTCTTTGTTGTTTGTTTATATAAATATATTTGTTTCGTTTGTAAAAGGGCCGCTAGGTGAGTCGATTAGTACATTTTCGAAGTATGTATTGTAAAAATAATTATTAATTTTGTTTTAGATAAATACGTAAATATACCAGACGACTAATCTGGCGACTATTGTTTTATTTTATAAAAGTCAAAACTTGGTAAAAATAACCAAAAAAAACGAAGAATAAAGAGAGAGAGACCATAATTTTATAATACGATAATTTTGTCTAGAAACAATATTTTGTACGATAATGTACGATAAGTTTTGACTGTCGATACGATAATTCTCTTTTTGTGACCTAGCAACTCTCTGAAGTACTGACTCGACATTCACTTCAGAGAAGGTACTCTGTTGACTCAGAAAAACCACCTAAAAGCCTGAATAAAAGCAGAAGGTCAATCTTATGTTAAAAATTATTTAACAAACTTCGTCAGTCTATTAAAAAAAAAGAAGAGAAAAATTGTCACAAGGAATTCTCCTTCATCACGATAACGTTCCAGTTCATAAGAGCCTTATTTCTATTAACGCAATTGATAATATTTGGTTTGAAATTATGGAGCATCCACTCTACTCCCCTAATCCAGCTCCAAGATTTTTATTTATTTCCGAAGTTAAAAGAGGCTTTGGGATTAAAATTTAGGAACGCTGACGCTGTTATAACAGCAGTTCAGAAATTCTTCTGTGATCTAAACTCCCGAATTTTTTAAGAATTGCACTTTTTGCTTGATTTGCCGAACTCGAATTTTTTATATAGAAATCATAATTGGCTACAACATAAAAATGTTTATTTTACATGCTTCTCTGAGCAATTGGAGTGATCTTAAAATGACAATACCTCTGATTTTCTAAAGCCATTTATTATGTTAATTCTGCCCTGATCGAATTTCTATTTCTGTTAATCTCGTGTTTTAAATATCGCCAACTAAAAAACTTGGCCCATAACTAGAAAAATGCGGCCTTTTGAAAACATTACTGAATTCTTAAAAAGTGGGTTAAGAGTATTTTTAATGTGTTTGAATATTTATAAATAAATAACGAAAATTTGACGATTGCTGCAATTTTGTATTTTTGGAAAACAAAACTAACTCACCCCCCGCCCCCTTTCAACAGTATGGTAGCTTTTGTCTGTTTCGAGGCAGCATCTAAAAGCCTTCTCATAAAAGCGTTTCCAACCCTTTAAAAAAAAGTTCATGATCTGGTGTTTTTGTATTGTTTGAAAGGTTTGCTCAGTTTGTTTCTGTAGTTAGCCACTCACCAGTTTATTAAATTAAACTCTTCCAAATATCCTCAAACAAACAAATCAATAGGGGTTAAACGAGAAATCGAGGTCCTACAACTGCACCTTTCCTAATATCCACCATTTATAAAAAACTTGACTTGCAATCAAAAATTAAAAATCATTCAAATTACTAGGAAAAACTGTCCGATGGAAGTTATGCTAATTTAAGACTTCTGCTCGTTGTTCCCTATACATTAAACACCGATATTGAAAGATATTTCATAAATTTGTACTAGCTTTTTCTTACTTATCATTTACTTAACAGCGCCATAGCGACAACAATTTTGAACAAATTTTTAAGAGAAATCGTGGCGTATATACAGTGTGGAAATAAAGTAACGGATAAATTCATTAACTTCGTTGATATTTATTTTTATGAAAAAATCTCGAAGGAGTTTGGCGATTTTGAACATAGGAAATATTTTCAGCTGATTTTCAGTTTATGTAATTTGTTTTTCATAATATGACGTCATCGACTTTTTTTAAACGGAAATCTATATTTTTTATTATTGATTTCGGTAGTACTTTTTATCCCGTTTTGAACAGTATAAAATTTTCAATATGTTTCATTTGAAAAAACTCGAGAAAAATGGTCTTAAAGTTTAAATATTAAAAACCAATGAAATGAGCAAAATAAATCTAGTTACCGGTGTTGGAGTTCTAGTTGTATTTTTCAATTGTTTTTAATAAAAACGAATGTGCCATCAATAAATTTCCATCAAACGTAGGTAACTAGATTTATTTTGCTAATTTCATTGGTTTTTAATATTTAAACTTTAAGACCATTTTTTCGATTTTTTCAGATGTTAACATATTGAAAAATGTATACCATTGAAAACAACATAAAAATTACTACCAAAATCAATAATAAAAAATACAGGTTGTCATTTAAAAAAAAAGTCGATGATGTCATAACTTTTAAAATAAATGCCGTAGTAACATGAAAGGTGGTTGTGGTGTATGCCCTTCCTATAATTAATATCGCTTTACCCCCTCAAGATTTTTTCATAAAAATTAATATTAACAAAGTTAATGAATTTATCCGTTACTTTATTTCCACATTGTACAAGGTGTCTCGGGAAATAATTCACTTTTAAAAACGCCATAACTTCTTTATTTTTAACTTATTTACATAGGTAATTATAACAATTGAAAAAAGAAGCTTTGCAAATTAAGTGCGAAAAACTACATCGATTAGATGTGGCCCCTGACGGCGTATTCGCCCTTCCAAACGTACCCTCCACGTGAAAATTTACAACGTCTTAAGGACCATATTAGGGAAGAAATCAATGCCGGTGGAACTATGTCAACGCATAATGGCAAACGAAAGGGTGCGTTTGGAAGAGTGCATACACCGTCAGGGGCAACACCTAACCGATGTAATTTTTCGTACTAAATTTGCAAAGATTCTTTTTTCAATTGTTATAATTATCTATGTAAATAAGTTAATAATAAAGAAGTTGCAACGTTTTTAAAAGTGAATTTCTTTCTGAGACACTCTGTATATTAAAGCACATAAAATTAAAGAAAATAATGAAATTAATGTGAATTACAGATGGTACAAATATTTTCCGCTCTTCAAGTAAGTTGCGTCCCGGTTACAATTAACTACACAAATACACAGGGTGTCCTGAAATTCGACCGACAAATTTTAACCACACATTGATGGACTAAAACCAACATAGAAACCTCTATAAAGGTATATTCGATTCGGCTTCATTTCGGCCGCCAAAATCTGGCGCTCAAGATGTCAAATCAAAATTGGCACGCAATTAATTCTCATTCAAAACAAACACCATTATCTCACATTTCCTAGCATACTAGATTCCCTCAAATATACATGTGCAGTCTTCAGATCATGCTAACAAAAATATCCAAGAGACAAAATATAAGCGTTATGTTTGAAGAAATACCTAAGAAACAAAGATGCTAGTGGAGCATAACATTTTTTAAAAGAATTAGTAAGTCCATGCTGGATTTTTTCTTGCTCGTTACCAGTTTTTCATCAAATTTTCACCGTTTATGTACCTTGAGTGTAAAAGTCGATGACGTCACTCATTGTAAAGACATTGACCAAAAATCGTCTCGACAGCGGCATATTTTGGGGTCCAATTACAGGGCACCCTGTATATAGAAAGGACTTTAAAGATAACGTCATGAAACTTGAAGCAGAACTGGAACAACAATCAAAGAAATGTAGCGAGTGGATGAAGATTGGCAGACGGAAAAGGAAGAAGCGAAAGAGAAATTACTCGCAAAGAGGAGAAAAGCACAAAAATAACTTGATCATCGCGAAATTAAAAGTGGATACTGGAGATAAAGGTGTTTTAAAATAAGAACAAAAAATTTTATAAAATAAAAACCGAAATTTGACGTGAACATAAATTCTGTAAAATTGCACTAACGAAGTGTGAGATTGGAATGCAAAGCTGGTCTGAAAAATCGAAAGGGAAAAACAAACACAAATGTATCCGTAGATAGCGATTTGATTTGTGAAAAAGCGGTACAAGTCTAAATACGGGAACGGGCATAAAAAGAAAGAAGACAAAGGAAAAAAGTTAGTCTGATAAACTATTAAGTAAATGACAATAACAAATTTGGGATACGAAGAACGGGTGTTTACTATAAGATGTAAAAATAACTGAAGTACAAATATGAACTGCAAATCAATATAACGAGCCGAGGCGAAAAAAGGCTTACCTACGTGTGAAATAAACATGGAAACGCAAGCAAAATATAAGAAACACAATAAAGACTATGCAAAACTATCAACGGAAAGGACCACGACATGAATAATAATAAATGAAAAAGCGAGAGACAATATAAAGTATAGTCAAATGAAAAAGAAAGGTATATGCAACCATTAAAAAGATACAAAAGTGAACCTACGAGTATGGAATGTGAGAGGCTAAAATTATGAAAGAGCATTAAAACAAGTAACTCAACAGATGAAATAAAAAAATATAAAATATACTGATTCTATGTTTGTTAAGGTCCAATTGCCATTATGCCACCTTTCTTTGTTTGAATAATAATAATAAATATTAGCAATTCAATTGTAAGCGGATGGTCCAGCGAGCAAATGTTCGCCTCTCACGCGACCGGCCCGGGTTCGAATCCCGGTGGACTCTAGGATTTTAAGAATTGTACGCCCCCCGGCTACCACACTAACACCTGTGGTAGTCGTCAACCCTTAAATAAGGGAACTCTTCCTCACTTTCAACGGGTAAGGCTAGCGACTTACCCGGCCTAAGAGCAAAGAGGGGTCTTAGAACTACTTTGTAGTTAAAACAGACCACTAACCTATAAGAGGAGGAAGAAGGATTCAAGAATTAATTTAAATAATGAAAGCTTCGGAATATTTTCTGTTCTTCAATGGTGGAGGGTTGCAAAATAGATTATGGACGAGGTTTTAATCAGGAAATCGATGTTGGCGAGAAAATTAAGAGAAATATATATTAGAAAATGAGGCTTATACAGAAAGATTAGTATTATAAATGTGCGCTCGCTGATAAGAGAATGCGGAGAATGAAAGATACATTTTCTGAGAAACTCACTGAACTATGGGCAAATGCAAAGATATGATGTACAGATTTTGTTATGAGACTGTAATGCCAAAGTGGAAGAAAGAAGGAATTGAATAAAAGGACGAATTAATGTGAATAAATGTATCATTTAATTTAAAACTAAAGGATTGAAATTTCACTATTTAATAAAAAGAAATATCATTTAATCAATATTCGATTCAAGCAAATGGTTTCCAATTATTACAATTAGTAGTTAGGTCTTACACAAATTGGTGCTTTTTTATCTGAAAAAACATGGAAACTGTATAACCCAAAATAGTATAAACAAAATTGCTTCTCTCGATTAACGACAATCATAATAACTGACCAGTGACCATTGGGTGGTTTGTCAATAATTTTGAATAAAAATATAAATTTAAAGAACGTTTTAAAAACAAAAAAAAATATATCGAGTAGGAAACGTCCAACCAACAGGTCTATATTGATACCAGAGATTCCTTCAGAAATATTCAAGAAAATATGGAAATTTCTATATTAAACCATACAAACATTATTAATAACAAATAGTTTCTTACGCCAATCATAAATATTATTAAGTTCACTAATTACACATAGCTGCATTTAGATCTCATTTTTTCTATAAATAAAAATAAGAGCAATTGTTTAATATAGAAATAACCATGAAACGCTAAAAACTTGTTATTAGTAAATTGTTGTAAGAGTGTCGCCCTACTTGCGCTCGGCTCATTTGCACCCAACCCCATTTTCGGCGATTTGGGCCACAGTAATTAAAGTATCATTTGCGCCCATCCTTCCAGCTCATTAGGCAGTGCGACGTCCGAAGTTGAGATTTTTATTACTTTTAAAGTTGTTACACTGGTGTCAAATGTATTGATTAATAATTCGTAAAAAGTGAATCGCTCATTCTTGAGACGCTGTATTGCCTCTTACTAATAATAGCTATTTAACAGCTTTTAGTAATTTTTGCCAGATTCAATAAAAAATATCGAGTATTTAATAATAATATCGTCTTTATTCTTCAAAATAAACAGTATATTCTTTTTATTCTAAATGAAACACAGGCGAAGTTCAGCTTGACAATAAAACTATCAGCTGATCTAGTACTTTACCAGCAAATAATTTTGTTAATATATAAGATATTGTAGTTAAATGAAATACACTACATAACACCCGTGTCCGCCTGAATAAAGTAGAAACATCTTAGTTGACAACAATTATAAAGAAAAGTTGTAAATCGCGCAACATTTGTATTTTGTAATTACTGTTGATACCTTTCTAGGGGCGCAAATAGGCCGAAAAAAGGAATGGGCGCAAATGATCCGGGCGCAAGTAGGCCATATTTTATTTATTTTAAATTAAGATTATTTTCGACAGCTCCAATCTAAAAATTCCGATGCCCTTATGACTAGTAGTTGAGGTGAGAATCAGCAAAATTAGTCATATTTATTATTATTTCACAAACAATCACGGATGCTGTAGTAATTTTGATGAAGTCATTCTCCATTTATTCTGAGACCGATAAAAATAAAATTGCGGTTTTATTGATAGTATTTAAGATAATGCGGAAATCCTGAGTTCGTGGAATCATATAAATAATTATTAAGCTAATGTATTTACGCAAATTCCACTGAAATGCAAGTGTTAGTAAAATCCACGTGACACCAATCATGGAAAATCGCTAATCGATATGATTACCTTTCAAATTAATACTAGTTGCTTAATTTGTAGAAATCTATAAGACTTTTTAAATAAAAGATACAAAATCTATTTTTAAAGAAGCACTAAATGGTTGAAATGCTGGCTAAACTATGCGACTTTTCGTTTTTGCAGCAATTCACACAAATTCCGAAGAACTTATTGAAAGAATGTACGAAATTTGGCTCTGGGCAGTTAGTTATATACAACTCCAGAAATATGGTGAATCGCGGATCTTAATTATCGAAGTTAAAGTTTCAAAGAATTTTTAAAAACCAATTCAATTCCACCTGCCACATAAACAACTAAACTAATAGGACTTTTTCGCATGGAAAATTTCAAAAAATGCGAATTTAATAAAAATCGGCCGACTATTTTGAAATTAAGGAATGTGCGCTGAAACTACTAATCGAGAACTAAAAATTAGAATTAACGTGTGGTTGGCGAATTTACGGCACAAAAACTGGATGTTTGCAGGTTAAACATAAAACTGACATGCTTCAAGTGCTTTGAATTTTTTGCACTTTCTTGCCAAGTAACTAGCTTCATTCAAGCAAAAATGTGCACCTGCCAAACTGATTATTTTTCCCCAAAAACATGATCGTGCATATAAAATATCTACACTGTCATGTTCTAATACAGGGTGTCGGGTAGTTTCTTTACATATCCACGTAAAGAAAATAAAAATGCAAGAAGCTGATGCCAAAATAAAACCATGGTACCTTTTTTGTTGCATACCTCTTCTTAATCGGACGACTGGTGTGAGAACAAAAAACGACGGTGAGACCCAAGCCCGAGCCGAAATCGAGGAGAAAAATAAGACCAACCCCCATGCTGACGGCATATGCTAAATCCCAAAACGTAATTTATGGGAGATTGGCTTACGCCGAAATTATTTCGTGTTGTTCGTGTATCAACTTCAGCTTCACTCTATAAAAACGTCAGCCTGTCATAGCTGAATACATTGTTAGGCGAAGATTGGGACTTCACAAGGGGCTTTAATAAGCTAATAAGAAAGAGCTGGCCGAGTAAAAGGAAAAGTTGCTAAATGATGTGACACCGAAGCTACAGGCGTGTTATTAGCAAAAAGAGATACAAAGTGTTCGAGATTCGAATCGGACGGCCAAAATTTATTGCTAGCACGCTGGATTGAGTTTTCCACGTTTGTTTGGCCTGTATTTTTAAATTTATGCGAGCACAAGTGTTCTTCCTTTTGTTCTATTTTTTCACAACGTATTAATAATACCTCGGAGCATTTTATCCATGATAAAAATACCCATTTTAAGGGGTGATATATTAAAAGCATAAATAATATTCAAAAACATCTCCTTAATCGAACTAACACTAACACTATTATTCTCCCTCCGTCGCCACGTTTGTTGTGTCAACAGCGAATTGTAGGTATCTAAAAAAATCAGACAAATTTAATCATCGGAGTTTGAAGACAATGGTAGTGGCTCCTCTTGATTAATCCATCTGTCTAGAATAATATTCAAATAATAGTCTCAAGCAGTATGCTAGTTGACCAGGATTCATCAGTTAACTGATATTTTAAACAAAAGACCCAGTAAAAATGTCACCTATCAGCCAACCCCACATTTCTATCAAAAACCCGTTTCGGTGGTTTCTTTGAAATAGTTTGACCAATAATGTCAAATGTCTTCTTCTTTCTCATTTCTCCTTTATGGCCTAAAGCATTGCGTTCTCTGGCCGTCTTCAAATCTATTTGTATCGCCAGTATCTTAACCGCTTCGACGTTCATTCCTTTTTTCCTTGAAGTTGCCTCTTCCTCTCCTTCCTTCTCATTTCGTGGATTCTGTCGAAATCCATGCGGGACAGGTATTTTCTTTCAATTTTACCACAGGCTGCTGTTGCAGTTCATTTGTTGCACCTTTATTCCCCATCTTTTTAGTTTCTCCATTCCTTTCCTTAAATGCTGATGTCATAATTTTAGATCGGATTTATAAAAAAAAATGAGAAAACTGAAGATCAAGAATCAGGAATTGGTAGCAATAAAATAAGAAAGGCAAGGAAGATGGTTTAATTTGCTAAGTGGTGCAAATTGAGAACTTTGTGATTGAAACATATTTATCTGGTTGCAGCAATCGCCATACACGTGGTGTTTCACACCCAAGGTCATAATTGATCGTTTACTACTGACTGCATGCTTTCCGTGCGAGGTGGATGAAGCTGTCCAGCTATTTCAATATTCAGTTTTTGTATGGTCGCAGTGTAGTTTTCGAAAACACCTTAAAGAAACGATATAACTCCTGGTGAAGACATTTAGATTCATGAAACTCCAAGGGCTTTTCCAATAACATAAATGCCTATCAGAGCATTTCTTCAAAGTAAATTGAGTAATTGGTAAATTGAGCAATTGGTAAATCAGCATTGAAACTGCAAGCTGCAGCCTCCTATTCTCCCAGAAGCATTTATGCCATTTTATCTATTGGTACTTTAAAAATCAAAAGGAAACTTTAAATAGTATTAAGCTTCATCGCAACGACCCACTCTTCACCGGAAATTCTTCCATCGAGCTTAGCTGTAATTCCTGACAAAGTCAGTGGGGAGTATAACCATGAAGATGTGTCGCGCAAAAAACCAGAGGTGACACCGTCTTCAGAAATGCAGACCACAAACCAATTACTTTCTCATTTTCAGTAGTCAATGTCAAATGGCTCAAATCGGTGGAACAGCCTTCACCCTGATGACAAAAACAATTCAGCCGAATCGAAGAGCCCCAGAGCGACCAGAATCACCTGTTCGTGATTCCTGGAGCCCGAAGTGATGCGTTTAAGACAAACAAATGCGCAATCAACATTCCGAGCTAATTGGTCAGGTTATAAATTTGGGCGTAAAAAATCTGGCATACATTCCGAAAGAATGGAGTTCATAATAAAACGGTTAACTGTATTAGTGTGCTGCTAATCTGATGGGCAAATAGCATTAATTACATGTGAGCTTCGGCTAGCTCGATAAACGAGGACGAGGTCGAAGAGTCCAGAAACCTGCGAATACAAGACGATTTAAGTCTAATAAACGACCCGCTTGGATTTACATGACAGGAACACAACGCACGTTCTCAGAAATGGAAAGGTATTCTGCATCTACGAGTATTTTCGGGGATTATTTGCATCTATACAACCGTACAAGTCGATTTTTCGGCTATCAAACCGGCAACGGCGACCTTATAATACAACGACCTCCATAAATTTGGCGATTCAAGGTTGTTCGCGAGTTTTTTTCAATTGGATCAGCTCCGGTGCACAATGAACCCCCGTCACACCAAGCACCGGTATCAAAACAACGCCCACCTTGCGCAAGGCCGTTGTGTGGTCAGTGATTTATCTAACAGGTTTGACATTCTTGGGCGCGATTTTGTAAAATCTAGTCGATTAGAGGTCGACACTCCACCGGCTCCAAGAAGCGTCTGATGGATAAATTTAGAATCGAGTCTAGAGCCCACTTCTACAACGTAATGTGTTTAGCGAATCATAATGCAATTTCAACATCAGTAGGTGTGGATTGAGCTTATGTAGCGTGTCCGATTGTATAATTAGGGAACAAAAACTGGAAAACATTTGTAGATTGCAAAAAAGTTGGACGATAGTGATTAAAGAGGCCCACAATAGCACCATATTATGAGCATGAGCTGAAATGTTCGCGGGATGAACTACGAATGGAAAAAATACTATTGATACGACAGCTCAGAGTTCTAGAACGACTTGTTGATTAGCATTTCTATGATTTGTCCAAAATGGAGAAAATTGAAGTTCGAGTAATGATAAATGCTTTGTTAAAAGGGTTTATCAAGCTGATATGAGGAAAATTAGGGAATGTTGCTCCTTGATCTAAGTGGATTAGCGTGATTGTCAAAACGTCGTAACGCTCGTAACAGACGCCCAAAAACTAGTAGACCACCAGAGATGATTCAACCAAGTTTACAAAATCGCAATAGAAGATTACTGACTGAAATTGAAAAAAATAGCCGAGACTAATAAATTGCAAGAGAACGAGTAGGCAATGCTTTCCATGAATAACTTGATATGAACAAGCTTTCCGTAAAATGTCACGACTGCTTACTTGTGATCAAACACTTTTGTATAAGTACATGTGTTATTTCAAGAAGTTTTTAAATTCATCTTATTTCCTGAAGCGTGCATTGTTTATATACTGATGAAAAAAGGAATCCCACATATTGGGATATTACAAAAAGTACAATAATTTCTTACTAAAATGGCTATAATTTGTGAAGTTCTTTGTTAACTGCTGTTAAAGAAGAAAAAATTTAAATTCCCCGTTAATACTTGCCATATTTTCCAAAGTATTCGGATAAAATATTATATTTCTGGCCTTACCACAAATATTGTAAATTCCGACAAAGAGTAGCATTGGTTATGCAGTCTATTGTATATTAAATTATATCTTTCGTTAAATATTACTATCTCACTTAATAACGTTTCATTTTTGGCGAGAGAAAAATATGTCACATAAAAATTCAATTTAATAAAGTATTCGTTTACATTATTATAAAATTATTTCGTTGTACTATTAATTAGTACAAAACAACACAGTAAATTTAAATAAATAACGTGGCCAATTTATCTATTCTACGTTTTCTGCCTATTTTAACAACTCACTCACCTTTTATTAGTTATTCCCCATATAGTTAATTTTTAATGGGTCCTTAATTAAATGGTTGACAAGCACAACACAACTTGTTGTAATAACAAGGACCGATAGCTTAAGGCGACCTCCGACAATAGTAAATTGTTCGAGTGTCTGAGTGTCCATAACACTATAAAAGAAGTGCAGTCCTTTAATTTTACTTTACCTACCAATATCAACAACTTGCAACTACACCTATAGGATGATGCAAGGTGAATTCTTCGTGACTTCTTCTAGTGAACTACTGCACCTGTCTATTTCAATCAGGATTTGATAGTACTTGGCAGTAAACAACTATTTGGTCGCCCGCATTTCCAGCTATGAAAAGCTTTATCCTCTAACTTCAAGTGACCTCTAACTCTAAATTATTTTCAGGCCTTTTTCATGGCTTCTTTCTTCTCCGAGTAATCCCCAACGTTCGTCAAGTTACTTTCAATTGCCGAAGAAAGCGTCCGCCATCTTCATCTATTGGGCTACCAATTTCGCGCTGTGAAAAACCACATCACCTGGTAGCACAGTTCCATTCTAGTAGATTGCGATTCCTGTTGTCTTTCGCAAACGGTCGACGATTGAAGAGCAGGGTTTATTTTTTATTCCATCTTTTCCATGCCCGGGAGCGCAGTTTCCTGCATAGTTTGTCGTTGTGGAGGTTACTTATTGCAGATTTTATATTCATTTCAATTTTATATCTAGTACCAATTGCACTTGATTGTAATTTCAGTAAATGTGCGTCTGCTGGTAACCTAATATTATTTGCTTTGTGCATTTGTCAAAAATGAGAAACGGGTCATTACACTGATATATGCGTTCCACGCAGCGATTGTACGACGAATATAATCATATGCGTCATGTTTCGATGCACCCTCATCGACTTTTTTATGGTAGTTTATGAGTTTTCTATAATTCGTGACTCCTGTTCTCTCATTTAATCAACTGGTTTTACTTGCATAACCCCGTATACTATTTGCACATTCATTCTTTTGTAATAATTTCTATTAATAATTTGAATTCTGGGTATAAAGAACCTGGTGATATTTGCGTAATGTTAATTTTAATGTAAGCTATTTATCTGTAGTTGTACGTAAATGTTTTTTCCACGACCTCTACTAAAAGTAGGCCTTTTAGCACTAGCATGTTTCACTTGAAAAAATGACGTTTCAACTGGAAGTGAGGTTATAGAGTTATTCTAGTTACTTCTTTCGTTAGAGGTAAAGTGTTCTTTAAATAATTAAAGCATTATGTAATAAATAAAGTCAAATGTGTACTATTATAATTACTTTTGATAACTAACTTTAACAACATACTATCAGTAAAGTAAAGCTTGACTGTTTGAAAGTTATGTTATAACACCAAATGAATAAAAACATAAAAACGGCTGTTAGATTTGTATTTTAGTTTTTTAAATTTTTATGTTTATTTCTTGTTTCCGATATGCTCGTTCATGCAGCGCCGAACTTAGGTTTAGACTATGACGCATTTTCTCAATTCTAATTAAAAACTTAAAACCTGCCATATCCATATTATTTGTGTAGATATACAAAAAAAGTACACAAAAAGCCCCCTTTATGATACATTTAATTTAAATAATTATATCCAGATATTTAATGGATATCATGTGATATAACAGTTGTATGTTTTTAACTGGTGGGGTAGTAAGGGCAACCAGAAGGTTTATATTTTGCGAGTAACAAAATAACTTGAATTTATAATCTACGAGAAATAGTCACGTTAAGGGTTAAATTCCTATTAATTGTGAACGTAGTAATAATATAGCATTCTCTACGATCAAATTTGACTTTCAGTCACAAATATTATTCAAATATATAATTCAAGATTATTTGATTCCATTTACCGTGGTATATTACTATGAAGCCAGTAAAACCAGTGAAAGTGAGTGTTGTGATTTGCTGTTGAGCTGTCTATTCAAGTAATAGTTTTCAAAGAGCTACAACGAGCTTTGATTTGGTCGGGAACAACCAGGAGGTGTTTGCTAACTAGAGTCTGTCCAGTTAGAAGCTGAGGTAGAGCATTCAGGTACTACAAGACATAAACGTTCAGGTGACCATTTCTTACAAAATACTAAGAAATTATAAAAGCAAGTTTGGTGCGACAAATCGTTAGGATATTGTAATTATATTTAGAAGTTAATTTTCGAAGAATTATTTTGCTAAATTCAATAGTGATTTGAGTACTCAACATTTTCGACAATTATATTTTGAAATTTGAACATTTTGCAATTAGGTTATATTTAGAATTTTCATTTTTTAATCAAGTTTGGATACTTTTAACATTTGATTAAATTATTTTTTGACAATCTGTAGTTTATTTTGTAATGTCAGATCAAACTTCAATGTGTTACTAACAAACTGAACATACAAATTTAACTTTATGAAGTATGTACCTGAAACTTGTATTTGATTTATAAAATCAAATAGTTATTATATTTTAAAAGGAATTCAGACTTTGGTTTCAATAGAGGAAATTGTTAGTTGAAGATTAACCTATTCAGCTGGGAATTAGGAGTCCCATTGCTTATAAAACTGACCTAGTCGTGGCTTAAACAATAATATTTACATGACATAATTCCAAATGTCAAATTGATTTAGGAGTTACGTCAATTCCTACTTATCATATTAAGAAGTAAGGTAAGTACACAAGTGAACTGTACTTGATGGTAGTTCTTTTTAATAATTAGTAAAAGAGTATATTGAATTTGATACTACAAAGCGTAGCTTAGATATATTTCAATTTCCAACTCAAGTAGGGTTAAAAAAGGAGGCCTATTACATCTTGGCTCACAACGTGGAGCTTGACATATAACACCGCGAGAAGAACTGTTAACGGGAACCCAGTTACCGCGCAAAAAATCAAATGTACCTCTTTTTAAAATAGGGGAAATAGCACAGGGGAAATTTTTCGACAACTTGAAGTTAAGCTTTCCGGAACCCTTCTACCGCCCTAAAAAAGACATTTCAAAATTTGGTTCACTTTCAAGCAAAAATGATATAGTGATTGAACTATAACCACGGTCAACGTCACCTCAAGGGATCTCGGGATGTTTAAGGACTTCAAGTATACTAAAAAACTTGGCTTTGCTGATATTCCATTCCTTATTTGAAATGGAATAGAAGCTGTAAATGCAACAAACCAATTAGCAAAAATTAACTCATTGCCAGTGGTAGCCAAATGTGTCAACTTTAATCTTCCCGATTTTTTCTAGTTTTGTAATAATTACAAGGTTTCGTATTGGAGTTTAAAAAGCAGCGCCTTAACGGCCGAAATATGCATAAATATGCTCGAATTGCACTAAACTACACGCTGATTAAATCTAACAGCCTCGAAAGGCACCTTCGGCAGATCGCATCTGCGGCATATTATCCAATTTCAGTTTTCAGCAGCCAGCCTGGACGCTCCGGAGGAATTACGAGGTTAATGTCGTCACAGGATGCTGCAAATGAAATACACGCTCGGACATTAGCATAAACCGGTCGGATATATGCAAGATCTAAAATTATACTGCCGAAGAACAAAAACTTGTTCATGTTTAGCTGTTGGCTGTAAATAGATGCAGTCGAGAATGCACTCGCTGCACTCCTTTCCGAGCAAAAATAGTAAATACACATGCGGCAAGACTGCCAGTAACTATTTTAACCTCAATGGCTACCTGTTTACTATCAATTTCAGAGCTCGTTCCGTAGCGGCGATTAGAGATATTATCGCAACTAACACGCACATAAAGTATTGGATTTTTAAAGTTTACACTTCGTCATTTTCCTCAGCGCCGCTGCCGGAGATTTCAATGAGAGATTGCATCACGAAATTTACACGCTTAGCAGTTTCAGAAAATCTATCAGCCTCTATTATATCGACACATCAACTCGTTAAATATAATGTGCCGCGGACACTTACTCCTTTGCCGGACACCTCAAAACGAATAGTTTTTTTGATTACATTCGATAGAGATATTTTATCTTCTTACATCGCATCTTAAATTTCTTAGAAATAATATCTAAAATATGTATTTTGTAACTTACGAATCTTAAAATTGTTTAACCATACTATATAGAAATGTATTTTAACAGCCAATTTAAACATGCCCCTTTTAACACTAATTAAAGTTTAAAACTACAAAAATCATTAAAAATGTTCATAGCAAAAATGTTCATAGCACATTTGATCGACACGACAAAAAAAATCCGGTCTCAGTGGTTCAGTGATTAAGCATCTCAACTACTGAGCTAAGGATCGTGAGTTCGATCTTCGGTTCCGCGAGATTTTTAAAAATAAACAATACGAATCAAAACCTCTATAGAATGCCATCTTTCGCAAGAGATTAAAACCGTTCCATGTTACTACAACGTGTGGCAAGTAAAATATTTTACTTCTTAATTACATAAAAATCTCATTAAGTACGTCAACATCTCGAAAGTAAATAGAGGCGTTTATAAGCTACGTTATTAATTACTTACACCTTATTTAATCCCAAATGTCAACTTTCTATTATGCTCATTTTAAATTTTCTGGTAGTTAAAAAAACGGGAAATGTTAGTCCATAAAATTTTATGACTATTTTAAAAAACGTGTTATTTAACTTTTATAGCTTAAAGAATAACCTGCTATCTCAAAACATACTACCGTAAGCTGATGACAAAAGATATCTGCTAAGTTGAGTAACATTCCAATATATTGGTTTATAAATTAAAAATCGGAACCCAAAATAATAAAAATATAAAGAAAAAAAATACAAGAAAATATTATTTCCACATTGGAACCTACACAACGATCACATTTTTAATTTTGATGATGGTTTCAAGAAAAATACAACAGAAAAATTTAATAACGAGAGAATTAAAAAATCATTTAAGCAGCCTGGCATAAAAGAATTTAATTAAATAAACAGCAATTTTAACACCACAAAAAGTATATTTATGTGACATATCTTCTTCTACAATTTTCTTTTGCCCTACAGGGCATCATATTTGAATCATACTCTTCCTAAATCCATTTCTCCATTTCTTTCTTTCTTTCGCTGGTTCTCTAACTTCTTTTATCGTTTTCCCCCGCTTACTGCCTATTCCTATTCCTGCGTCTCTACTACCTTCTGCTTTTGTCTACCTTGGATTTGAATCCGTTCTGAGTGTATGTATGTCCAAGCCATTCTAAGTGTTTTTTTTCCAATTTCTGTATTATTGTCCCATTTTGTCTTCCCGAAGATGTCATTTTTACTGTATATGTATAATCTACTTTCGTGTTTCGGCAGTAAACAAGCTTCACCTGCATATAGTACCGTTGGTATGGTGATTTTGTTATATACTTTTAGTTTAGTTTTATCCTTCAACTCCATTTTTCCAAATATTGCCTTATGTCTAGTTCAATTTTCCCTTGTTCGCTATTTTATTATACTTCCTATATTCATATGTTGTAACTTCCTCTACAATGTATTTCATTATTGCGTTATTTCTTTATTGTTAATTGTTACTGTCTTTCTATTAACAGTGTTGATTTCCATTATTAAATTTGTCTGTTTCTTAAAGACATATATTTATCAGTTCTTCCATTTTATTTTGATTATAACTTATTAGTTAGTATTACATCAAGCATCTTAATCTTTCCGTTCCTTCATTAGTATTTTTGATCATACGGTCCATGACTATTAATAATATAAATGCGCAGATCTATTTATTCGGAACGCTCTGAAGTTAGTTGCAGTCACCTAAGCCACCTAGCGCGAGATTAGTAAATTAATTACAGTTTTGTTGTATCCGGAACGCCATGAAGGTAATTACAGAGCCAGTAGATATGGGAGAGTACCGCCATTCTTTGATCCGTAAAAATGCCGCCATCGCCGCCATTTTTGTTCCCATCAGCAATGACTGATTGAGTTATGTCTAAAATTTTACTTGAAATTGGCAAGACTGTAAGTCTATGTCAAATTAGAGGTTATCAGGTTATGTTTACCGTCAGTTTGTGTCAAATAACAAACAAAATCTAACCTACTAACCTCGAATTTGACGGAAACTTACAGTCTTGCCAATTTTAAGTAAAATTTGGGATTGCCAATAAATGTCACGTTGACGGAATTGTGCTACAAACCTCAAAGTGACGCATATGACAAAGGAACAAACATGACGGACGTGGCGGTACTCTCCTATATCTACTGGCTCTGGGGAATTACACTCACCTATCCATCTAGCGAGAGACTAGCAAATTAATTACAGTTACTATAACGAATTAAAGTTTTCTAGATATAATTTTTAAATTTACAGAATTACAAATTAATGTAAAACGTGTAATTTAATAGCAGATATTGATGTGTTACAACTGAAGTGCAAATAAAAAACTTAAAAGCAAGGTATATCACAGCTCGGAGCATGGCAAAATTTTTCTACCTTTTATATAAATAAAGAATTCGTGAACCAAATCTTGGCTAAATTTATAACAATAAATTTAAACACAGGTAAACTTCATAAGGACAGTATTTATTGTATTAATAATTTGAATTTTGGAATCTGACAAAATTCCCATTTAAATACCATGAATTATTATTGAACATGTGTTTTGACATTGACATAAAGGACAAATATCTCAATTTCTTTTCGAAATAATGAAGATGCTAAAGCGCGTTGCACTCCCCATTGCGTCCCAAGAGTGCAGGTCTATGAATGGCTGACTTCAGACGACGTTAACTACATGTTAATTCTGTAGTTTTTGTACTCCCACCTTAACAATAAGTTTTTGTGATTGTAAACAAACGCTTAGAGACGCGTATTACCAGTTACCTTATACACCTACGTGTATCTCCTTATTCTTAGGCTGGAAAAATATTAATTGCAACAAGATCAGTATTTTTTTATGCTCGAAATTGATATACCGGCTTAGAATAATGTAGGTGATGGGTTTGGTTTATGGTATTAGACACGTGAGGAATATTGATATCAACTATCAATGTTGAATGGTAATAATTTTTATTAAAATCCAAATCACCAGGTTATTGTTCACCAGTCTTAAACTTCATGGTAAAAATAATATCTAAGCGTAATAGCTTGTATTAACGATCCAAAGGATTTTGTAATTTAACAACCGTGAAAATGCCACTAGATTGTTGCTGGGATAAATGCAAAGAACAGATATATTTCAAAATCTGTCTTCAAAATTTTCTAAGCATATTGCATATAATGGTAGTTAACTAAGTATTTTCCTACTCCATTAATTTCTGGGTCGTCCAAAAAATGTAGCAGTCACTGGAGGCCATATACGGAAAAAGACTAGCATTGTGAATGGTAGCTAAGGAACCAGAGCTTTTATCAACCGGAGCATTGTCTTAGAAGGAAGAACGCCGCCCCTAATCTTCCTTACAATTTTTTTATTACCGCAAACTTTTAGAATCAATTTTGAATAATACATTTTCGCCTAATATGGTGTGGCCACTTCTTCCACATCACAAAAAAATTATTGCTGTAATCTTGCCGGCTGAGCATTTAACCAGAATGGGCGGTGAGCATTCTATATTTTGCGTTTTGACTCATGAACCCAGGTTTCATCTACTACAGTTTTTCAATTGTCAATCATACTCTACTATGTTAGGGACAGTAAATGATGTATGCCAGTGATAACATACCAATAGATCAAACATTTCCTAATTACACGGTGCATACAACTGCCAGATGCTCGGGCACAAAAAATTGGCGTCAGTGAAGATGCGGAGCGCCTCGAAATCGATGATGGAACGCCAGTTCTCGGTTACTGAGGCCGTGACATTGACAACCTCGCAGATTACATACAAACTTGTTTATTACAACAGCCGTTAGCGAACCTACATTCGAGAAGAATTTGGCGCAGCGAGTGGATTAATAGGATTAATGTCCACCTGTAACAGGTATCACACCCTGTCGAGCAGGTCGGACGGGCAAGGATTATCAGGATCTCACTCTTAATTTATTTAATTGTTCGCGAAATTGCTGACCTGCCATTAGCCTGGCAATTCCAGCACGGGAGATAATTCCATGTCGTCTTCCATTTGTTTCAGGCGGTTTACGGAATAATTACGTGCCGTGCGTGCAATTGGAGCTTTATATGGAATTAACAGGATGCGAGGATTGACTATTTGCGCAGCAACCGAAAATGCATCGGCGGATTGCAGTTCTCTGTTAAACTGGACAGGTCCAAAACCACTGTTATTTTTATTTGAGAACTAGGCTATTTTACTAGTTTTCCCTTCTGCAATAAAAACGTGCAAGATAATAAATTTTACTGAGGCTTGTAGTAATACAACCAAAAGGAAGCTTGAACTTGAATTTCAACAGTTATTTTACGTGACTACAATGATTTTTCGCAAAGATAAAAAAATCCATCTGTAGAATATTTCTACAATTTCAGTTTTAAATATCGCTTGATATTTTCTTCGGGAACAATTCATTATTTAAATTAAACACAAACATTATTTCAAATTTGACATTCAATCTATTACGAAATTATCATAAAAGTTATCACTTTTCGAATAAAGATACACATCTAAAATAATCACGAAAACTTGACCTGCGCGCCATCTAGTCCACGGAACGGGTACTAACAATTCAGTTCAAGACCTTAAAATTCAGAAAACTTGAATACAGTTGGGTTAGATGAATTTATTCTAACTGAATTAGACCGAAGTTTTACAAGTCGCAACACGTGTAACAAAGCTTGAACATTTCTTATTAAAAATCTAAAATCAATTATCGGCGTTTGCTTTTACAATGTGAAAATAATTAATTAAAATTACATAGTACAATTTTATGTCCGTTTAAACGGAAGTCAATTGTGGATTGCAAAACTCGACGTGTTAGTTGCATTGTTACCATCACTAATAACGAATAACCATCTGTTGGAATATAAATCTTGTACGCAGTAGTCGAGATAAATTTATGAAGACCATATTTAACTCAAACAAATGCTTGGAAAATCAAAACGAAAACTGGTAACTGTTAAAAGTTATATAGGTCAATGAACTTCAAATGGCTTTCAGTACTTCGTCCTTTTTTGAAAGAATAGAAGTAATTTTGCATTTAGCAAGTGTTTTTATTGTTAATTAAGTAAACTTTATGTATTACAATGTAACGCCCTTTTTATGTATTGCAATGTATAAGGACGAGGTTGTATTCAAAATTCTAATTCGAATGTGACCCGAGAGCGGACCAGAAGGTGTCGCGAGTCAACACTATTCTGACTCAGTCTGCCACGTGACAAGCTTTAATTTTTGTGATTTTTTTTAAAATATCTGAAAGCAAGTTAAGGGATATTTGTGAATGCTGCCAATCAAGAACATTGAGTTTGTGCGAAGCTAGTTTTATTTCTTTAGAAATTACCGAAAATCAGATAAATCTTTCGATTTAGAAATTTTAAACCTAATTTGGTTCGAAATATACACCCGTTAAAATATTTAAATGAAAGACATTTTACTTTTTCTTTTTAACCAACTTCCTGAACGCTTAGGTCAAAATTCACCAGAAGGAAAACCGAATCCTTCACAAAAGAGAAGGAAAATTGTTTTGCTACAAAATATCAATGTTTTCATGCAACAAAGGTAAACTAACATGAATATTAATTTTGTTAGTGATCCCAAAATTATATCCACAGGTCACGAAAGCTATTAAATAAATGTAAAACAATTCCGAGCGAAATTATCGTAGTGAGCAGTACATGTTCAGCATCTCTGCGATGAGTAATTACATAACGTGTAGTAATGGTATTCCTGGGATGTTTAAATAACCATTTAACCCAGCCGCTTCAAAACACACGTTTCATTAAGATGCATGAAATCTTCAGAATGTGCATTTATTTAAATAAATGTAGTAAACATAGGTTTATATAGTAAAATGGTGTTTATAGAATTTATTTAAATATTCCCGTCTGTTTAAAACAACATTTTCATATACAGTCTGTTCTATAAAAAAGGCCCCGCCTTCTAGCTACTTTATTATTTATTTTAGACCCAATAAACCTTTTATCAAATCAAATGGCACATAAAAACCTACATTTTAACACTATCAAAAATTTTTTATCTTCAATTGTTTCAGAGTGGTGACGTCACGTGCAATTTTTTTAAATGACACGGTATATATTTTTTGACATTTTCTGGTAGAGGTTTTTTTTCACTTTTCAACAATATAAATATTTCATGCACTTGCATAAAAAAATTTTCGTGAAAAATTACAAAACTTTTTCACAGTGGGAGGCCATGATACAAAACTGTAAACAAAAGTGTAACTCAGAAAAACAAAACAAATAGTAGCCAAACGCTTTAACTGTCAGATTTCAGAATAATCTAAAGTGTTTATTTTTTTGTTTTTCTGAGTTACACTTTTGTTTATAGTTTTGTATGGTGGCGTCCCACCGATAAAAAAGTTTTTTAATTTTTCTCGAAAATTTTCTTATGTAAGGGCATAAAATATTTATATTGTTGAAAAGAGAAAAAAACCTCTACCAGAAAATGTCAAAAAATATATAGTGTCATTTAAAAAAATTGCACGTGACGTCACCACTCTGAAACAATTGAAGATAAAAAATTTTTGACAGTGTTAAAATGTAGGTTTTTATGTGCCATTTGATTTGATATAAGGTTTATTGGGTCTAAAATAAATAATAAAGTAGCTAGAAGGCGGGGCCTTTTTTATAGAACAGACGGTATGTTTCGAAAATGTAAGTAGATATAATGGCAGATACTAGCACTCTACTTACATACAGGAACAGTTTGTTTGAAAAATTAGATAACAAAAAAACTTCGGCAATACGTAAAATTGTGTACATCTTCACAGTTACGAAAAGCTTAATTACTTTATATTGTTGTTTGTACTGAATTTTGGTTGCGCCTTATTGCGCATTTGCAACCGCCTCCCTTGCATCTTTGCCTGAATTTTAGTGTACTGAGGCGCAGCAGAGTAATTTCTGTTCTTAAACGGTAAATTATTCATCCTTATTTGGCAAACCACCACTGGCCCACTTCTTTCTATACATTTTGTCAGTCTAGAAAGTACCAATAGCACCAGTTGTTCGTAACATTTGGTGGAGGCGCCTAGTGATAACTACTTTCGATTTCTAAAAAGTCTTAATGGTTGATCATAAGTAGTTTTACGTAAATGCCTTTTATATTATATTTAGTTCTTCACATTTTCTTATTACAACTAACAACTGAATATGCCCACATATGCATAACATAGGGTTTTCCAGTAAGAGATATTATGTTAAATTTTGTCGCATTTTCTAACTGTCAAACATACAGCTGTAATTTCTTGACAGCTGACAAGTAGCAACTATGCGATTTAAGACAATGGAAGGAAATAGGCTACATCAACGCATAGAAATAGTTAACATTTCGCGGGTACGTGTTATTTCGCGAAAAAGAGACATAAATTATTGGTCGCCTAGATCGTAGGACCTGACAGAGTTTAACATTTTCCTTTAGGGCTACGTGAAGGACAAAGTCTACGCCAATAATCCACAAACAAATCTAATCCTAAAAGACAATGCTCGAGTTGTTCGATAAATAGAGCCGCAATTATGAAAACACGCAGAACTTCCTCAAAATATTACCATTTGGCAGAGAAGATGAGGCGGCCACTTACCGAATATAGTGTTCCACATTTAATCTTAGGGTTTATAATTTGGCACTTTTTTAACAAAAAAGACAGATCTCAATGGAAAATCCTTATATTTAAATTCTAATCTTCATTGCCGCACAATTTCAAATTATTTTGCTCGAATACTAAACAATGAGGTATTCGTCAATGACAATTAAAATATGTTCGTTATCCCAACAATGCAACTGAAAGGACCAATTAGCTGAATAATTATTTAATAACAGGGCCTCTGCATGCATCTGCGGGAGGTTTAGCTCTATGGAAGAGCGAATTACATGGCTGGATCAGTGGAAAAGAGCTACCAGCAGTATCATTATCCGGCAATATAACGCGTGATGTACGGGGTATTAGCACTTTTAAAATACAGGAACTGTGGCGTTATGCGCTAATGCAAATTTGCATGAGAATTTATGAGTATTTTAAGCGTGTACGTAGCGGCTCGAACGCTGAGCCTGCCCTGTGCGAACAAAGCTTTATGCAAGTTATGATAAAATGCGGAAGTTCGGTTTTCCACAAAACCGCCTTAAAAACGCCAAGGAAAGTGCGAGCGGCCGATTCAAACAATCGGTGATTGTACGCCGGCAGACAAAACAATCGTACGCGCTTATTGATACTCGCAATGAATGATGCGTTTCCCGGGGGCATGCAAGAAGAAAATAACCACTAAGTGCTATGCAGGATAGTACATAAATATACGTTATAGTAATTGAATTTTGGTACGATGACCTTTGCTAAAGCACGTGTGAGATTGCGTTTCGGATGCATGAATGCGAGTACACGGACCATTAATATCCCTTCAATTCTTACAGCGAATGGCTTCCAAATGCAGCCTTTAATCAACTATGGAGCCGCGTAATTAAATTCTAAATGCGCGATTTTATAAACTGGATCGTGAGGCTGCGCCGCCGTTTTTAGGTATATTATTGTTTCCAGTTATACACTGTGTATTACTATAAGCTGGTCACGTCCATTGTGTGTAATAGTTGGCATTATTTTATTTTTTAAGGTTGCTGTTTGAGTTGTTTCATTTATTAATGTTGTTTGGGAAACTATTTTACTGTTGTCAATTTATCATGTCGATTAGATTGCGCCTTGTTGCTTAATTCTAATTGATATTATTCACAAGCAATTATGTGTTTTAACACTGAAAACAGGCTTAGTCATGATTCATAACCTCAAAATCAAAATACTGTAACCTCTATCGAAGAGTTTACTTACATAAAACAAATTTCCATAGCCACGAATAATCCAAAATAATCATGAATGACTTACCAATCGATGGCCAAACTAGGAACTAAACCGATAACCTTAGTGCAAAATGACAAGTGATTCATTAGAAATGTTTTACAAGGATTTTTTATTTCCAATCCTTCTGCCCTAACGAGCGTCGGGTGTGTTTACAAGGAATATATTGCCCAAAAACCAAAATCTCGCAAAAAAATATTTAATCAAGAAAATAGTAGCAATTATACACATCGATCCATAGCAAGTTCTAAAAACATTTTAAACCATGATTGCATGCAAAACATTAAAATATTACTTTATTATAAACAATCATGTTCACTACTTTTCCTCCTATTGTTGTAATAGTTGTTTTTGAGTCCTTCGAGTTGTTTGTAAATATTCTATCATTTATTAGTATTCGTTGATTATGGGTCTTGAACTAAATCCACCACTGAACTATAATACGTTCCAAATATTTCTAGAATTGAACCGTGTCCGAAGTTATTTTAAGGGAGGTGGCTTTAAAAATCTTGGGAGCCTGGTGGGCAATTAACCGAGAGCGTGCATGTGTGAATGATGTAAGATCTGATATACCTACCACAGAGATAGCATTCCAACACAGAAGTTCTTGTGCGCTTTTGCAGTGTTGCTTATGGTAATTTTGTAGATGAATAAGAAAGGAGTGAAATCATAAGGTCTGTAATAGATATTATTGCTTGAGTAGCTTTGCAATGGAGGTTGTATGTAGTTTTATTGTGCAGTCGAGTTGCACACTGTTTCATTGTTGGTATTGCTGCTGATTGTAGAGATCTTTGTTATTTGGATCGTTGCTCATTGTTTAATTGTTGGGTTGGTGCCCAATTGGGCCGCTTTAGTTCACTATGTGCCAGGGTTAGAGATCATCCAGCGAGATGATCACTAACCATTGACTTGATAAGCAATTATCAGTGATCCAGAAAGCGCAAATGTTTATCACACTGACCCGAGTGGTAGCTCATTGGTCTAGTTAGTATGCGATTACTAGGCACTAGATGCGGTAAGCATCAGTGTTGCAGGATTTTACAGGCACATCATCGGCTGTGCACTCAAGATTATTCATGAACGAGGTATTCTTCTAGACGCTACGTGGGAACGCCGCGGAAGGCCGCAAATCCCCAGGTAAATATCGTTTTGTTTGCTTATTTTTGCTTGTATGTCTGATTGTGAAATTGGGTTGGTTTTGTGTTTGCGAATGAGTGTATATGACATGCCACATGAAAGAGTTAGAAGCTTGCCTCGCTCTACCCTAGTGTCATGTTTCTGATCTACAACCCTTAGACCGAAGGGGTGTTATGGAATATTTGGTAAGTAGCCAGCCTGTACATTTATGCATGAGGACCGATCTAAATCCAGGGAAACGCCGCATCTATGTGACTACAGTATTGCCAATGTCCTGAGCTGAAAAGTAAAATGCTTCTGCAACACTATACTTTCATTTATTTATACCAAAACTAATCATGTTTGCTGTCAAAAATATAATAGAGTCTACATATTACCCTTTTTCCATGACGCGCAGCCGCAAGATCCTGGAAGACAGAAAATATATTCAATAATTTTCGAAAATATAGAAACTTCCAACGTGTTGTTCCTTCAAGTGTTTAACTAGCTGGATCTATTTTTAAACAAACTCAATTCGTTGATTCGGGACCGTTGCTAGAGTATTCCATTTTTCATTTTTAGATGTCATTTGTATGTACAGTCGTGTTCAAAAATGTGTTGTACAGCGACAGTTGTAAGTTTATTGGTGGTTGTGTTATTACTCAACAAAGGCTCACACTGTATCATTAACTAGGTGGACCCAGATGTATATTTTAAAAATATTTGTATATACAACGCTTTTTTTTAAACTTTGTGTACTTAATTTATATTCACAAAGCAAAAAATGCTGTACAACACTTTAATGAACACGACTGTACCTATTACTTCGTCGAAAAGACTATCAATGCCAATTTTGTTTCCATTGTCAGGTTTTATATTTGCTACAGCCGATGCTGCAATTTGGTCCTATATTATCTGGTTTTGGTTCCGCCTTATGCAAAAATACTTGTTAGCACTGCCAAGACTGTTCTTCCACAAATTCATGTAAAAACTGCAATGTCTGCATAACCGGTAAGCTCTGTTATTTAACATTGTTAAATATTAATTAATGTCAAAATTAAAAATTAGTCAAATTTCATTTCAAAATTCTGAAGCAATTCATTCGGTCATCATCTCAACAATATGCTGCAATCACAAGGCAAGCAAGCATTCTGGTCGCACAACATTCTAAGTCACCGTCGACGTTACACAACACTATTCGACAAAATCCGTTTACAAACATGAACGAACTGCGGAGCTTTGCTAAAATTCATTTTGAGTTTACCTTCAGCAATTAAATCATGAAATATTACTACGTTAGCAGGTGCTTGTCAATATTTCCTTTAAGCTAAGCATATGAAATTTTGTATATAAAATTAACATGTTTTAATTAATAAATCAGTATTAATCTTTCCGATTGTACTCAGTCCAATCTATACTTACTTAATCTCTTAGGCTGGGTACCGGCATAACCCTCTACCCTTCACCAGGAGGTCACTTTCAAAGCCATAATTACTTAGTTTTTTGAAGCTAGAGACCGGTGATCTCCTCCCATTGATATCCACCACGAACAAAGTCACTAATGCTTGGAATCCAAATCAATGCACTGTTATAAATTAATTGATATCCATGCTATTGCGTTTTTTTAACAACGGTTTCGCTCCATGTGGGACAAACTGTTGCCCAACGTTTGTTGCATATTCGTTTTACATTTTTATAACTGTAAATGACATCTGTGGCGTTTGACTGTTTCGACACTGAGAAGAGTCTTCTTAAAAATATTTAGCTGCCCGTGAACAAATCAAAAATTTATTTCACCTTCGTCACCTTTCAAACAAAATTCGTATCTCTAGTGGGAGCTTTTTTTTTGACAAAAATATACCTTCAGCTTCAGCCTTTCGAAGATATTTAAAATTCTTGGAGCTTCTTTTTCGATAGGCAGACCTTCAACTACAGAATGGAAAGTGTTCTGTACAATATAATTATTTTTTAAGTCGACTGTAAACGTAATTTTCTCCTCTTCTTCTAAGATTTCTTACCGACCGAGACATAAAGTCAAACCGGCCGGACGTATGGTAAGTCCATAAACAGCACTAGGGTTTCCAGTCCCGGGATCCGGTCCCGGGACAGTCCCGGGATTCTACCACAAAAACCGAGTCCCGGGACCACAGCCAGAACAGGCGAAGTCCCGGGACCATGTCAACATGCGTGCGTATACTCGATATCAAAGTATTAGGACGGGTATTCACCGGCGTCCGACGTACTACTCATGCCTCTTGCACATTTTGCATTATTTGCGTTTTGCGTAGACAGGAGAGGTATTATTTTCGGTAGGTTAAAATTAAACCTATGTGTTTTTTCAGCCACATATCCATATATTCTTTGATTTATGTATTTGTATGTTTTTTTTGTTGGATTTCGATATGTGCGAAGAAGCTGAATAATTTATATTTTTGAGTTTTAAGTGTGTTCGTTATGTGTCTGCTAAAGCGTTACGACTAGAATTAATTCCGATTCTCGACCTATCTTCCTTCTACACTAAAAAAACGGTTTGACGTCAATATGGCGACAATTTTATATATTGAAGATAAAACAATTGGCGAAATGTAAAGTTGGTTCCTACAAAATTATCATAATCAGAAGCAGCTTGACGAAAGGATTACACAAACACTTTGCCGTTCAAACAAAAGCAAAAGATGAACAGCGACATACGTTTTTAGTACCAGAAGAAAGCAATGAAGTTGTAGACGAGCACCAATGCAAATGATCAGCACAGAAAAACATTATTTAACTTAAAACACTAGTTTATCTTTGGATACTGCATTCGGAAATTTCACCTGAAAACTATTTCCTTTTCGGGACCATTTTCGGGATTTTCGGGACCAGTCCCGGGACTTGAAATTTAGCTCGTAAGTCCCGAATACACTTTTGGTCCCGGGACTTGGAAACCCTAAACAGCACACTATTCGTACCAAGATACTCCTGATCTATAACAATCTGATATCTCTCCTCTTTGAAGAAGTCTCTAATGTAAAATAAAATTTTGGGCTTGATCGCTTACTCGTTATAGCTCGTCATTTTTAGTGTGATTTTGTGCAAATATCAAGTTATAAAGTAAGCTATATTTAAAACCGACCTGACAAAAAATGTATTATTGGTTTCGCCATATTCCTTATAATTAAAGAAAGAAAAAAATAATTACATCAAGGAAAAGGGTATTTGTAGACTTTACTATACAAAAAATAGCGAAAGCCCATTTGACAAAAAAACAACTTGTAACTTTGGAAAGTTTTAAAATGTAAGAATAGAATAACATCATCTCAAAGTTCTCCATGTCTTTGAACGTTAACAACAAAGATGGGATTAAAATATCACTTGCCGATAAATAACAAATATATTATGTATTTATCGCTTTTGACACGCTTTAAACTACATTTTTAGTTTTCCCAAGAATAATCTCTATAGGCCTGCATGAAAAGTATCAAAAACCACAGATATTCTTTGTTTTTGTTAGTTCGTTGGATTACATTTTAGACATGCTTGCTTATAACCTGTGCTATAACTATCAAAATCGCGCTGCCATGCGTATCCTTGTAGTTTAGATAGTAGCTAGTGTAGAATGTACGTACTATCGTAGCCAGTTGAATAATTGTTGGTAACTTTTTCGTAATTACAGCAGATGATAGACGCTAGAGAGATTCTTGATCGTGCTGGATGATTATAAGATAACCAAGAGTATGGATCCCGAGGAAGCATGAGGCTCCGCCTAGTAGTTCGCGGAAACATGTAAGTTCCGCAGTGGTGATGTAAGCCCGCGGAAGCATGTCGTTCCGCAGTATGTAGCAGCCATGCCAGATTTACGGTAATTGCTTTACTGTGAAAGACCAGTAGCCACCGGGCTCTTACCGACTCTGTACGAGTGTAACGATAGTTAGCCTAGCGGATTACTATTGGGCAGTACTGGCGAAAAGTGCCAACAGCTAAGCCAACCAGTAAAAGTAGCATGGAGACGCCAAAGGGTTGATGCTGACTGATGCAAAGCCAAGTATTGTAACGTCGCTGCCGGAAGTAGGGAGTGGCCCCAGTGAGTACAATTATTATTATCGATGAGATTTACAGGTCAGTAAGTTCATGTTCTTTTACATTTAACCGCCTGCATCCGCCACTGGCCCAAGGGAGGCCCGCCCACACTTGCACAGTTTGCACCCCGTCGCCGCCTTGCATCCACCACGTTGACACATTTCAAAAGTATCGGAATTCGAATTTTAAGATAACATACAAAAACGCGTTTAACACCTTGGTCCTTTTTTAAATTACCACTCCTCAACTGCACTGCACTCGAGAATTTTGTTATTAACATCTTCACTTAGTTACAGCTTGTTCAGCTGAACAAAAATAGTGCCCACAAAAACATGTCGTGCTATACAACTGCTCATATGTAATGGCGCCAAAGTATTCGCATAAAAAAGTCGAAAAAATGCACCAACACATTCCCAATAGCGATCATGGTCAATTACCGAAAAATGCAGACGCTGGAATCTCGGTTTATTCGCTGCAGCATTAGACGTTTCTCGGAACCTGAGCGCCAGGTCCTCAACCTCTCGTCGTCGGAAAGACATAACGTGATGCAGATTACAATTATTAAATTGCAAATTTTACGACAGTTTTTTGGGCCCTAATGTGTCGTAATTGGCTAACAAACAACGCAGTGTCATTCTCGGAACATCGGCGTGGCCTTTCGGGGCTGCGTTTCGGCGCAGCTTCTGATGGAAGCTCCACGTCCAGCAGGAAGACGAGCGCTGCCGCGAGAATGCATTAACTTAGGAATTTTACACCGCTTTTTGCGACTGCTTAGCGTAATTCGATTCATAAATCGTCGGCCATTTCAGGTGTAAGAATTCCAATGAACGTACGCACAATACAGTAATAAGTCCTTAAGTTTATGCAACGTTAATAACAAAGACGAAGATTGTATGAGAATGTAATAACGCAAATATGCGCGTTAATGCTCGATGATCTACGAGCCCATATCAATTTTACGACAGGTTAAAATACTGATAAATTCACTTTTATGTATTCCCCTGGCATCGAGTAAGTCGAGGAGTCAATGTACGTCAGCCGAAGAATCGCAGCTCTTGCACCGGGTACAGAGATGGCGAGTTCAAGATCTTTTACTGCGGCAGATACCTAAAGTAACGCAGCCGACTTTTTTGGCAGTTACGGTTATGCCTCGGCTTTTAGCACCCATATAAAGCGGCGATCGTAAATCATATTAACAGTATTTCGTTTTGCAAATCTGATAATTCATTAACGTCCAGCACATGACGGCCCAAAACGACAAAAGTACGGAGTAATTAGCGCCATAAACATACAGCCAGGGGCGGATCCATGGTCGGTGGAAAATTTATTCATTATATTTACCTAATGGATCGACATGTCCGCGCTTGATATATTAATATCCTCTGGCTAATAATTTTATATAAAGTTAATGATTTGCAGGTTCACAGCATGAGGAAATTAGAAACCGACTGCCCTATCAATGTTTCCAAACGGTTCTACCTTGGGAAACAAAAAGCGGCCAGGAATACAGGCCAACAGTAGGCAAGAGTAAGTTTTGAAACTACAAATTCCTCAAATTTAAAAGGAAACCAAAAGTGTTCAAAATTAGGTACAAAGCAGGGTTGGCAAAAAACGTCTTTTTATTAAACAAAAAAACATGTTTTTTTTGTTTAACACTGTTTTTTTAAACATGTGTTTTGTTAAAAACAAAAAAAACGTCTTTGTTTATGTTTAAAACGTGATTTTTTGTTTTAAAACGATTTTAATTGAGGAAGTTGGGGATGTACAGTCGGCACCTTAGAAATCGGGACACGTAATATGTTCTGTTGCAATATTTAATTTATTATTTTTTCGCTCTGGTTACTTCATTAATGTGAGCTACCATTTCATATTTGACAAACAATAAAAAGTCTGCATAACAATCAAAACAATCACAACTGTAAAAGTCCAGTTTGTACACCCTAAAATACACGCAAAATGTATCATAGTTCATAGTAGATATTGTCACGATTTCTAAGGCGCCGACTGTACTACTTGTACTTAGTAGGGAAATTCCCTATGAAACTGAATCACTATCATGAATATATGCAGTAAACCTATTGGTTTCAATTCAACTTTCAGTTACTGCTTACATTTGTGGCTGGACGAAGTGTTTTTACATATTAAAATTTGTTAAGAAAGACTAAAGAGTTTTATTAAAATCCAAATTATGACTGGAAGAAGACTTCATCCCATCTGGAATTATTTTATAAAACTAAAATCAGACAACAATAAATGCGTTAGAGCAAAATCTAAAAAATGTGGCAAAGAAATGGCGAATTTAGTGGCGCGCTTGAAAACGCATATAGAAAAATGTGGCAGTAATAACAGTAGTCAAAAACAATCGAATATTGAAATTGAAAGTGATGTCGATAGTAATGATGAACACATTGTTTAAGCACGATTAGCTAAGAAAAGACCTATTGGTAAAGGTCAGTACTTTACCAGTATTGGTTCAAATCTACGCTAAAATATTGATGTTGAAATGTCGATAAACTTAATTTTATTTTCATATTTTAGGTAGCCCACTTCAAAGAACAAGTCGAAACTAGTGAGCACGACATCGCACTTCACCTCTGTAGTCCCAGTTCTCATAGACAGTTGCTCCCGGGTTATTTCCTGACTTCGAGATAACCATATATTTTGTCTTCGAGATGTTTAGGCTCAGTCCGTATTGTTCAGAATTTTGTTTTTAAAACGCTTAATAAAAACATCTCTTTGCTTGAAGATACAGAATAGCTGTTTTTATTTTATTTTTTTGGTTATGTACTCAGTGCTTTTTCTTATATACATAATTATATTTCTGTGTAACTACGTTAAAATACATATCTATTATCTATAGCATTGAGTTATTTTTATTTTTCATTACATTTAAGACTGAAAATTCAGAAAAGCATGTTTAAAACATGGCAGTTTAAAACATAGGGCTTTGTTTTAAACACGTTTTAAACATTTGTTTAAAACAATTTGTTTTAAAGGTGCTAACCCTGGTACAAAGCAAATACAAATATCCTAGCATTGCTAATTATAGTGAAACAGTGAAAGGAAACACTTAATAATGCCCATTACATCAACTTGCAAATAAAAAACAAAGCAGGTGGTCAGATTCCCACTCGAGCTCACAGGTGTGTGTTGAATAGAGTCATACGCTTCAACCACTACGCCACGTATGGGCTTCTCGCTGCGTTATAAAGTTCTATACATTTCTGTCCCATTTTCGATGTTTACCTTTTATCTGTTAGGCAGTTCCAATATGCCACTACCACCCACAACCATCAACGGCCATCGACTAAGATAACCCGCAGCAGTCCCACTGAAACCAACGATGAAAACCGCCAACCACTATACATTTAAATTTCGCGCTTGATACTTACAGTGTGCACATTTACCAACATTTTTACACATTTAAATGGCTAGTAAAACGCAAAAACTGAAGTTAGGCAAGACAATGTTTGTTTATTTTGCGATTTGAAGATAGCTATTGTACCTACTTGTTGCTTAGCTACCAAATCAAATATTTTCTGTTTCGGTTACTCTTATGGTAGATAGTATTCATTTGAACCTTTTTCAACTCATGGAATTGCCATGTTCCGTACAATTTTAAGCAACTGGATATATCTGATTCAGGTGAAATTAACTTGTAACACTTTCTAATATAACGAAAACTGAAGATACAAGATACAATACAAATAGTGTCCATAACGTATAAGAATATTCTTGAACTTACTGTGTGTCAAATAATTCCTATAAACACAGGTGCAATTTAAATGCTTCCTAAAATGAAAATCAATATTTAAATTAAGCAATAAAGTCTTGAGGAAATTCATTGATAATAGAAAATTTTATCATAAGTTTAACGTGAACAAATGAAAAATGTACATTATATCAATGGCCCACACCTTGTAGGTATATTTAATTAAAATTAGAATTGCTGTGGCTACAGCTGTTATTATTTTTTCTTTTAGGGTGCTCTTTTTTGTATTATATCTTACAGCTACAGCTACTCGTATCGATACTACTACGATTAAGACCTCATGTAGGAGGCAGGAATCTGCTAAATACATACTAAGGTTGATTTATGTATAGGTAATCTAATATGAATCCGAGAGGTTTAGCTCGAGGGCTGATATTTGGATGATAAATGTAAACATTTCACCAACCCTATATCGTATTCAGCGTCCAGCTGACCGAAGCATTGCTGATTTGAAAATGAACTGGAATTAATTAACTGCGATAGGATCGTAAACACAACTAATTATTGTAACTGAAGTTATTTATTTGTACTCTTGTCGAGTGATGTTTGTTTGACACTCAACAGGAAGCGGACTGTCACCACAGCAACAAGTCTCTTGTCAACAGGATATGAAGTTATTAAAAATGACAAGCAATATTTATTAGAAATAAAAGTCACTATTGGATAATGCCCCAAATACACTCCAAATCGATTATTACCAATCTCAAGAACTCATACATTCCAACATATCGCTGGCAACCTCTGAAAACGAAAACCGGAGCGCGACGAAAACTGATCTAGAAACAAATGTAGGCAAATTGTTATGTTAGCGGTTGATAGTTTATTACCCAGGAATAGTTGCGTATAAAGACGGCACTTTAACGGCGATTAACCGGCAGACAGAGTGGTTCAATAAATCAAGATGGCGGCGCCAGTGGCGTGACTGCAGCTTAACTGGGCGGGGGACCGTTCCAAGACGTAATCTATCATCGCGGCTTGTGCGACCATCACAGGACATCGTTTCTTGCTGCACAAAACTGATTTCCAAAAGCGCGCACGATTAGGTTTGCAGCTGCGAATTACCTCGTCCGCGAGCTCGCAGGCGACGGCCTCGCTCTGGCGGCGGAAACGCGAACTAACGCTCGAAACGAGATATCCGGTTTGTCCTTAAAGTAGCAAACTTAAAAATCTGGACTCTTTGCGTCTAAAGCAAATTTTAGTACATTAAAAAATATATAGTAATTACAAGACGACATAGCTCCACTTTCGTCATCGACTCGAAGCTGTCTATTGTTATTCAGGCAAGCAGGTTAAGCTTAGTTACGCTTATTAAGAAATTAATACAGTTATCATCTTTATAAAAATTACAGTAATTAAAAAGTCCGATATGACATCTGATTAAAAAAAATTATATTTACGACCTGGGCGAATAATAAATTATACGATTATATTCAACGTAAAACTGTAATCATTTCTGCGGATCGATACAGGTTGTAATTGAATTATCGTATCTGACAGACGAACTCTATTTTTTTTTTACTAATAGAACAATGTAATATTGTGCAGCGATAATTAATTGAGTTGAGTAAAAATGTAGCTACGGGAAAGTAAAATATGTAATTTGTTAGTTAGTACTGCTGTCAATTTCAGTCTAATAAAAAATAATAAAATGAACAAACTTGTGCAAAAATTATGATCTTATCATCTTGTTCTTCAAAATCTGCCAGCTTGTGTGTCTAACGTTACTAAATTATAAAGGTACCGCCAACTGTGCAAACATATATCCTTTTGTCTCTTTTAATTTGGGGTTCCTGTCATTAGTGTCTCACTCTCACTCTCACTTTCTTACAATGTTCTGTCCTGTTTAATTTGGGGGAACAAAATCTTGGAATGGAATGGCGGTACCTTTATGTATTTAGTGACATGTGTGTCACTTTTTCAGCGCCGTCTAACGACAATGACACGAACTTCATTGTTACAGGATCCTATGTCTGCGGCGCCTAGCGGCGCCCAGAGCCAGTGTGTATAGGAGAGTACCGCCACGTCCGCCATGTTTATTCCTCTGACATATGCGTCACTTTGAGGTTTGTAACACAATTCCGTCAACGTGACGTTTGTTGGCAATCCAAAACTTGACTTAAAATTGGCAAGACTGTAAGTCTATTTCAAATTCGAGGTTAGCAGGTTATTTTTGCGTCAGTTTTGACACAAACTGGAGCAAAACATAACCTGCTAACCTCGAATTTGACATAGACTTACATAGACTTGCCAATTTCAAGTAAAATTTTAGACATACCTCAATCAGTCATTGCTGGTGGGAACAAAAATGGCGGCGATAGCGGCATTTTCACGGATCAAAGAATGGCGGTACTCTCTATATCTACTGGCTCTGGCGGCGCCATGTTTTCAGCGCCATCTAATGACCTGGAACAAAAACATACTTGTCGGACGTAGCAGTAAAGTTAAACACATATCCAATTTTTAAAATGCAAAATTTGTTTTAATTACGATAAATCCAAACCTACGTAGAGTGCGTGTCATAACCTTATGGACTATAGCACCGTGTTGGTTAAATAAAACAACTTAACGCAGTCTACACGAAATTCCTGATTACCTCATTCCCCAAACAATCGAATTTATCCTGACAGAACCTTCACACGAGTACTTACTTGAAATAGCGAAGAATAGAAGAAAGACAAAAATGGGCATGCAATGTGCAAACACTGTAATAATTCCGCACTTCATAACCACAAATCTTCCGATGATATCACTGAAACTACTTTTAACAAAAACTAAGTTATTTGAATGATCGTATAACGAATGCCCAAATGAAGTGGAAACGTTGTTGAGTGGTTAGCATTGATGCAAATAATTAAATATAAGTAAATATTAATTTTCCCACATTTTTGTAGCACTCTACCACTATAAGGAAGTTATAAGGTCATTAAGGACCAATATATGCGAATATTAGTAATAGGAACGTGCGACTGCATATATTAAAAGTTTATGACTCGAAATGTACACACCACAAATATTTTTCATACAACTCATAACAGTTCTATACCTTTTAATAAAATTCTACCCTTTTGATTCCAGAATTTGTCAGTTTTATCATAGAATTCCTATATAACAAAAAATCTCAAATCTTCCAGTGCTAGAAGTAAATTTCATGACATGGACACTTCATGTAGCCGCGGTGAAATATTCGTTACCTAAAAAAGTGCAAAGCCATTTTTCACCTTCATTGGCTGCAGTCGCGTAATTTGCAAAGAAAATCAAACGACACTCCATTCTGATTGTGTTCCTGCTAATGGCGTGCAGTCGGAGGAAACGCAGGACGCTCAGTGGACAAAGAAACGGCTTGCACAAAAAATGACCGCCCATAAAGGCACAAAAGAGCGAATAAATCCTCACCTCCATTCGCGGGATTAAGAAATTTCCTGTTTTCCATAAGTACCGCATTAGAGGCAAATAAGAGGAATTAATCACGGCCGCTAATAATCCCGGTTAATCATATCATTGTACTGCTACGAACACACTCATTTGGCAAAACCTGCTACGGGTAGTGCTGATTGTAACACTTCTGCTTTTAGAAGTGCTAAATTGGCCTGCAATGTGTGAATTTGAGGAGTTGCTCTTTCACAACTCCCTCGAACATTCAATTGGCGCCTACGCCATGTACTTGTGTCCGAATTTGCTTTAAAATATTACGTGAGAAAATCAATCGTCTGCAAGTATCAGCCAAGGCTGAAACAAAATTCGAAAATTCTACTTTAAATCCTAAAACGTTGATTCTCTATATTATTAAAATGATTGTATATAAAAATCGCATCTTTTAAATTTGAACCAATCAGATTCTAGTATTTTTGATCAATCAAATCTTGATTTCACAGAAATTATTTTCTGAAATCATGCGCGAAACCTATTTTCTGAAAATTAGTTCTTGACGAAGTTAAAGAATGAAATTCAAGTACCAACACATTTAATTATTATTAAAAAAATATACGTGCATTGAATTTTAATAATCAATTATTATCAACATCTTAAATTTAAATTTCAAATATAAAATGCGATTTTCCAGCTGAATCTACTTCCTGCCGATTTCCTTTGAAAATTTACTTTCCTAAATGTTTCGGGGTTTTTTTGCTACAGGAAATCACCACCTGTCTTTGGCCCATGGTGATTTTCATATCAAAAAACAACTCGACAGTTCAAGCGGTAAATCTCCGGAAATAAATAAGGTAGTTGTGCGCATTTTCCTTTTTTTAAATACATATTTTAAGCGTAATGCAAGTGACATGGCAGATATTTTTAGCAACTTTTTGGTTATTCTTCATGCAGAAACGAATGCCTAAAACCAGTTTTAGAAAAACAAATAACTAAAAACATTTCCATATGGTGCAGACTTCGGGGACGCTCTTACCACGGAATATGTCTGCTTCGCCGAATCGGTTCCGAGCGCCTTTAAGTAAACAAACCCTTTATTGCGTGCATAATTCCTGTATACTACTTGTTCATCGAATATTTTGTAATAATTTGAACTCTTGGTTCGTGGTGTTATTTGTATAATAATAATTCGTAGGTGTACTTAAAGTTTGTTTTGCATAATAAATTTGAAGAGATATTCTTATACTACACAGAGGTGTACAAACTTGACATTTATTACTGCATTACAATAAAAAGGTTATGTAACATAGGTATAACCTATATTTGACAGTTCTTAGATACACTTAACTTAATTAAAGCGTGTTCCACGTTTTTAAAAGGCAAGTAAATATGTAAATAAATATGTATGAAATAACTTCGTATTGTACAGGCTTATCATCCTATTTACAGGCAAATTTCTTATAAGGTTCATTCTACAGAACGGACCATTGAAAAATAAATTATTTCTGAAAATTCGACTATAGTATATTACATGATATACTCCCAAGAAGTTCGGGAGAGTACAAGAGATTGTTAACTATTTTATATAAGAAAATTTTATCGGGCAGCTTCAGCCTAGCATCTAAACTATATATCTGAATTTGTCAATATAGATGTACTAGCTAAGTAATCATATGTAGTGACATTATAATCTAAGTATCTTAAAAATCCGTTCTCTAGCTAATCGATTCTAGATCTACATGTATAATATTAAGGACACCAGACACCAGAAGCAGAATTTAGTCTACTGTACACATGAGTATTATAAGTAACAGCAATACAGCGTTTCCATTGCGGTAAGTGATGTAAAGTTTCGATATTTCCTTCAAATAAAGCCTAACATTTTGTTGCTTTCAGCAACGAACACGCCTACGTGTATTTTAAATAACATTTTTCATCAAAATTTACTCCTAATAGGTCCTTAATTTTGTCTACCTGCTTGGAAATATTACTGTTATAGATATTAACGATACAAGGTTTGATTCATTACCGCACTCTTTTTATATAAAAAAATAGATCGAACCAGAGTTTATTGATGAAGATAAAATATTGTTTGCTTATGGCACATAACGAAACTCGTATGATTGCCGCAAAACTCGGCTTACCGCCTCATTTTGGCAATCAAACTCGTTTGGTTAAAATGCCCATAATCAAACTTGTATCGTTAATATCTATTATCGTCATCAACAAATTCTGGTTTAATTTATTCTTTGTTTTGTAAAAGAGAATGCAGTAATATCTATTGCCGCACTGAGTGTGGTTATAAAGCTCTTAACAATACTCAAATTGATTTGGTAAGTAGTCTGTAACAACACCAATGAAGATAATAGCTATTAACGTATCTAGGAATGTTGTGAGTATCAGATGTTGTTTTGAAGACATCTAAGGCTGGTATGATTCATAACATCCGTGGTTTGTTCAATGGTTTATCGATTTCAGTATGGTAATGATTGCCATGTACGGTAAAAGTATATAATAGTACAGATACAGTTGTTTCAGTAGGGTAGGGTTGCTATGTACGGTAAAAACATATTACCGTACAGATATAGTTATAACTTGGTTACCAACCTACTTTTGTATATGTAACAAAGGCTTAATACCTTGAAACCGGTAAATATTATAACAATACGAATATATATTAACCCTACGGCTAAACGAAATGATTAATCCGTCTTCTGGGTCTGTAGAGAGGACACAGACTCACAGACAGACATCACTTCGAATACAACTTATTCTGAATCTGAACACACGAAAACGGATATTTCCGCAAAAATCTGATGTTCGAAAGAAAACAATCATGATTAAAAGTGTAAAAGATGGGGCAAGTATTATTTAAAATCTTGATAATTATGAAAACAGATGTCTAAAGTCAAATTGGATTTCGATATCAAAATAGTTGTGTACTAATGTCTATCCCGTGAGAGTTTGCAACGACAGCCACGATAGGAAACCAAATGCGCGCTGGCGATTGGTTTAGACAACGGGCAGATTTAAAACCTGAAAACCTTCTACGTAGAAGTTCCGATTAATTTCGTGGTGAAAACACAAACTATTCAATGTCATTAAAATAAGCGTCACTTATGGTTATGAGTCAATTTCTTCATAGAAGTCCGTGAATATGTCGCATATTGGCAACAAAAGCGTTTCACAGGCGCAGGATGCCAGAAATAATTATAAATGTTTAGAAGTTCGAGCTCTGTATTTTATCGGCAACTCTGGTACCAATCCAAAATACACTGCTCACAACGCTCACCTCTGTAAATCGGGCTCGCTAAATCCCGCCCACCACTGCCGGATCTCGCCGGATAGACATGTAATAACTTATACTGTAAAAACGAAAATTTTTTTTTTTACATAACCGCAAAACTTAAGACGTCAATGGTTTCTACATAACTTTGAAAACAACATTGGAGCTCTCGAAAAAACCTTCTTGTGTATGAATCTTAGTTCCGCTTTTCTAGATATGTCAATTCCCAAAATATCAGGATTTAAAGTTAGGACAATCCTCATTTTTTTATTGAAACTCCACTACCCCCACAAAAAATTGGAGTGTGGGCAGTTGTGAGTAAAAGAAGAATTATCGGGACAATAATTTCGAACGTAGAAACTATTATCTAACTATTGATAATTTCGTGCATGCATTTGGCATTTGAAGCATGCTAAACGCTGAGAGACATAGGTTAGAAATCTTGTCTCTGCTCATGGACTTGATGACGAAATAGTGACAGGGTATTTTCAGGGTGAGGCACGAATTCACACTGACCGATATACCTGAAATTCTTAGCGGAATTCTTTGGAAATCATATAATCAGTTGAAATACACCAGTACAATTCTCACCTCGGTCCTTTGATATGTTCCATGACTTATTATAGCCGTACATAAAAATTGCAATATTTGCAACTCATGTTGTTGATATGGAAGATCTCAAGGATAGAATTAGAAATTAAATCGATGAAATCAATAATGCACCGACATTGATGGACAATGTTCACAAAAGAATCAGAATATGCAAAGATGAAGGTGGTGGTCAGATATGTATTCCATCTTGTTAAATTTAAGTTTATTTGTATAATCCTTATCTAAACATTTTTATCAAGATATAAGTTTAATTTATTGACTTTTTATAAATTTGATTAGAAAAACAGGGATAAATAAGTCAAATTTAAAATAATTACAGATTTTTAGTTGATAAATAAAAATCATTTTGTCAAAAACGTTTGTTTAATAATTAAATTTAGACGTTTCGCCAGTTTTGTTGGAATCATCAGTATTACATTGCAAATTGAAAGTTTATAAACAGATTAATATTATAATGAGAAGAAGAAATTTTAGGTTAGCGAAAATGCAACTATATTTCGAATTTAGCATACTTACTTGAGTTTTTTAAAAGTAGAATTATTACATGTTTAATTTTAGAAATTCATTAATAGAGCACTTAAAGAACAAGTAGTTCAATAATTAAATACTAGCAGTCCAGTGAGACAAATGTCTCATTTAACGCGCCTTCAAACCTCGATCGGTTAGGCAACCACCCAGACCTGGAAGGTGTCAAAGTGGTTGCCTAACCCGATCGACGTTTTAAGGCGCAGAGGGTCGCAGCTCCGTTTGGCCACTGAAACATTTTTATTTAATACGCGTTCTATTTGAAAAACGGTCTTTTTTGTGATTTCTCGAAAACCGGAAGTGTCACGTGACTGAAATTCGGTTTCTGACCTGACATGACCATTCCAAACATATAACTTTCATAACTTTTTTCTCTATCTCTTACGGGTTGGCTGCTGAAACAGCGTCCCGGACGGATCAGCGTCCCGGACGGATCAGCGTCCCAGACAGACAAGTCTATTAGATAAAGGATAATAATTCATATTTCAAGTTGAACGTTTTCACATACTGCCCATATAACATTCCATCATGCAGTATGTGAAAACGTTCAACTTGAAATATTAATTATTACTAGCAATCCAGTGAGACAAATGTCTCATTTAATAAAACAAAAAAGACCGTTTTGCAAATAGAACGCGTATTAAATAAAAACTGTACCCAGACCTGGAAGGTGTCAAAGTGGTTGCCTAACCCGATCGACGTTTTAAGGCGCAGAGGGTCGCAGCTCCGTTTGGCCACTGAAACATTTTTATTTAATACGCGTTCTATTTGAAAAACGGTCTTTTTTGTGATTTCTCGAAAACCGGAAGTGTCACGTGACTGAAATTCGGTTTCTGACCTGACATGACCATTCCAAACATATAACTTTCATAACTTTTTTCTCTATCTCTTACGGGTTGGCTGCTGAAACAGCGTCCCGGACGGATCAGCGTCCCGGACGGATCAGCGTCCCAGACAGACAAGTCTATTAGATAAAGGATAATAATTCATATTTCAAGTTGAACGTTTTCACATACTGCCCATATAACATTCCATCATGCAGTATGTGAAAACGTTCAACTTGAAATATTAATTATTACTAGCAATCCAGTGAGACAAATGTCTCATTTAATAAAACAAAAAAGACCGTTTTGCAAATAGAACGCGTATTAAATAAAAACTGTACCCAGACCTGGAAGGTGTCAAAGTGGTTGCCTAACCGATCGACGTTTTAAGGCGCAGAGGGTCGCAGCTCCGTTTGGCTGCTGAAACATTTTTATTTAATACGCGTTCTATTTGAAAAACGGTCTTTTTTGTGATTTCTCGAAAACCGGAAGTGTCACGTGACTGAAATTCGGTTCCTGAGCTGACATGACCATTCCAAACATATAACTTTAATAACTTTTTTCTCTATCTCTTACGGTTTGGCTGCTGAAACAGCGTCCCAGACAGACAAAACGGCGTCCCAGACAGACAAAACAGCGTCCCGGACAGACACGTCTATTAGATAAAGGATATTTAATTATGGAACTACTTGTTCCTTAAGTGCTCTATTAATGAATTTCTAAAATTAAACATGTCCTAATAATTCTACTTTTAAAAAACTCAAGTAAGTATGCTAAATTCGAAATGTAGTTGCATTTTCGCTAACCTAAAATTTCTTTATATTTCAGCAATGTAAATCATTATAATATTAATCTGTTTATAAACTTTCAATTTGCAACGTATTACTGATGATGCCAACAAAACTGGCGAAACGTCTAAATTTTAATTATTAAACAAACGTTTTTGACAAAATAATTTTTATTTATCAACTAAAAATCTGTAATTATTTTAAATTTGACTTATTTATCCCCGTTTTTCTAATCACATTTTTATCAAGTTTTATTTGCTGTTTAAATACAAAAAGGACGTTTATTATTAATAAAAATCACATTTTTAAATTAAAGTGTGATTTTTTCCTCAGAAACTGTATAATAATAGTTACAAAAGGTTTTGCTAGTAGTTCTAATGTTCCAAGTTTAATCTGCTTTAGTCTAACACCTTTTTTCCCGGCCTGCTCTGATGATGGATTTCAAGTCAAGTGTTATCTACTTTTATTTATAACTTTTTGTAAGGGGATAAATACAGTTACCTACTCTAGACGCCGATTAGAACAGATTCCTTCATTCATTTATTATCGTTAGCCTCTTTCATTATCTTTCGGTGTCGAGGACCATTTATACCGCCTACGTTTAAAAAACGGATTAACACAGATTACCCAAAAGTTTTGATTTAACGATATTCAATCTTCTGTACATGGTGCCCAGTAGATTTACTATATTTGGCAAGGATACGTTCTACTTACGCAAATTGAAACCTTTATGCCACTTTATTGGTGAAAACTAGTTCATTTAATTAACAAAATGCAGTCATATACGGGCGTTCCTCCAGAAAGATGCCGTGAATTTGTTACGAGAACCGAAGCAGCCAAGCCTGACGGCAAACTTGTTACACGTGAAGCGCTGCAGTCTGGCGTAGGTCAGTTACGTGCTGTAATTTGTTTTCTGTATGAATTATTTATTGCATATGCGGCGAGTTCCGAGCGGATGCGTAATGCGCGTTTACTATGTGAAGTATTGTACTCTCGTTTTGTTCAATCATGTCATTCAACTCGTCTGCCATTAACCAGCCACTCGAAAGCACAATCGCCGGAGAGTTATCGGCGGACGAAGAGGTCAAAAAGTGCGCCGTTTAGACCGTTAGCTCCAAACCGACGTCCTGCTGAACGTCCACGTTAACAAAGCCCGCAGGAAGACCGCGCGTACGGTCCTGCAGACACCATTGTAAAATAATTAAACGGTGCCCAGCCTAGAAAAGAACGGCGGACGCGAATTTATGGCGCAGGCGAATAATAAATTACAGCGCGATTTTTCCTTACCATATCGTGGTGGATCCCGCCCACCGCGACCCATGCCCATGCGTTGCCAGAGTCCAAAAGGGCTCGTAAAAATTAATGCACTCTCCGTATATTACCTCGGGCCGTTTGAATAAAATTTCAGTCGGAAACAATGTAACGCCTCCAGAGTACAGCGCACAAAAACACGAATTTGAATCTGAATAGGAATTGGCTACTTTTATCCCAAACGCAATTGATGGCGACAAAGTGGAAGATAAATATCAATGAGCGGTTGGTATGACACCAATGAATCGTTTTAATTGGATTTATGGATGATATATAAACACACATCCCTCCATCCCAAAATAAAATTTGATGTAACAGGCTTTTATACTCTTATTACATCTTAAATCAAGTTCAGTGTAAGGCTTACGGCTGCTACAAGTGTGAAAAATACTTGTTCTCGCATTAAGCATGAATATTCCTGATGAAAACCAAGGAGTGCAAACTAATTATTGTATCATAGCTGGTCGTCATCGTCGCACGATAACAACTCATCGAAGAAGACGAAGTGCTAATGTACTTTATGGCGTTATTTACTACAATAAAATAAATGTTATTTTATTTCTCTTACACTATTAAGCCTAATTTAAAAGATCTCATCGAGTTGGGCAACGTGAGCGTGAAGACAGATTGAGCTTATTTTATTTAATTCACACTATCGAGCGTCAAAGGTTGGTCTTTGAACGAGCTGAAATTAATAACGGGAATAATTTATCTGGCACCAAAATTATTTCTGACTACCAACCTTTTGTGGCGATTTTAATTATTAGCCACCAAAATAATAGTTCTCCACCAAAAATAATAAATGACCATCAGCATGCCATTACCCGGAATATATTTTCCGGCCACCAAAAATGCTTTTAAAACACCAATAAAATTTAGTTTTACCAGTAGAAATAATAACCAAGTGCCAAACCTAGTAAATAAGCACCAGAAATAATATGGAATCTCCAAAATAGTATATTATATCATGGTGGACTGAAGTGAATCATTAAATCCCGCGAGTGAATATTATTTCATGAGCTATTGTTTGCACTTTTGGGAACATTATCATCAAATATTTGAAAAATTTGAACTCTGTCAATTCGGAAACTGACAATTACAATTTAATTTTAAATACGAATTTTATTAAGAATGTTGTGTACAGGGTGATTTAAAAAAACTGAATTGCAGTAGGCCCTGGATAGCCTGAATCAGTTGGCAGTACTGCAGTGTATTGCCAGTCTATGTCAAATTCGAGATTTTCAGGTTAAGTTTTGCGTCAGTGTGTGTCAAATGACAAACAAAACCTAACCTACTAACCTCGAATTTGATATAAGGTTTGTTCGTTTGTTGCACTATTTCAACATATTTGACACTTTCGGCACTAAATCTGTTCGTTTGTCAAATAGTGCTGCACTAACTTGAACTTATTTCTGTTCGTTTGTTCGAGTGCAGGTACACTAAACCGCACTTTTCACACCTGGTTTGAAGGAGGTGCAGAAAGTGCAAAATATAAGATAACAAAATCCTAACCTCTGAACTTGTCGGGTTGGTGGTATTAACCTAGAAAATGAACCCAGCCATTGTGTGTTACCAGTGCGAATTGTGAGATTTTTGAAATGAAAATCGTGATTTGGTGTTAAACCACCTAAACACGCAACATAAGGATACTGTTAAGGAACAGGGGAAAGTAGTAAGTTGTAATCTTAGAATATAAAGTCTTTATATTCTAAGGTTGTAATAGTGTAGCAACTGCAACATCCTGATCTTATTTATTTTTAAACTAATAAAATTAATTTACATTATCAGGTTTTTGGAAGAATGGCACATGCTGTAAGTGTTTGTTATGATATAAACAAAGATACAAGTACCGCAACTACTTCAAATATAACATGGACTGAGGAAATGACAAAGCTTTTACTAAATCTGTACAGAGATAAAAAGCCTTTAGTTGAAAAAAGTAGTGATTCGAGTTCTACGTTCATCAGTATTAAACAGGAGAGATGTTACTATCACGGCTTCCATTTCCAATTCTCATGTATTCTCTTCATCGGATAATAGTAATGCTTCTTCATCTTCTTCTGTCGCTTATAATTTTATTATTTGTATAGTATTATGCAAAACAAAATACACTGAAAAGTGAAAATTTACCTATTACTAACGCGAAATTTGCATCACCGTCCATATTTGAGGTTACGTTTCAACAACAGCTGCACTAGAACTACACCAAAACTGTTCGTTTCAAATGCAAAAAATGAAGTGTAATGTAGCTGTCTCTTTCTTGAACTGACTGCACTCGTGACGTAAAAGAAGTGTAAAAACTGTGATCAAACGAACAAACCTATAGACTGACAATGCACTTCACTACTGCCAACTGATTAATTTTAAATACGAATTTTATTAAGAATGCTGTGTACATAAATTTACCATAGATACGGTAACATTTTTACTTTAGTCGCTAGGGACTATAGTATTTAACATTACTAGCTTGGTAAGAGGGTTTTTACTGGCGAATAGAAGGACATGACTGGCGAGCCGCTTGTAAAACTGACAGTTAACTTGTAAAGATTTTACAAGTTGGTAACTTGTTAAAATAAACTTTCTTGATTAATACAGTGACTTGATAAATTGATGTTTACAAGTGAGGAACAAATAAAAGTAATTACTTCTGTACCTAAGGATTAAATGAGCTACTTTAGTCTATGAAATAAGTAAGTGGCTAAAGTGCCAACTTTAGTTCCGAAAGTGCAAAAATAATTATTGACACCAGATAATAAAAAAGCTCTAAAAAGAAAAGTAAATCGAAAACACAAAATAATGAATGGTTATTGCCCCTATCGAAAGCCCTACTTTACTCCCTCGAACGAGAGACTAAAGTGCCACTTTTCCTTCCTAAAGAGAAAAAGTAAAAGTAATAGCTATTTATGCATCAACGGAAGTAAATAGCATTTACCGGTCGAGGATAAGTATGCAGTCCGAGCGTAGCGTGGCGAGGACTGACAATAGAGTCCGAAACTGGTCAAAGATTTACCTCCCAAATTTTTTATTAGGTCTTTTCCACACCCGCGTAAACGATAAAATTCGGTTTTCAATTTTGAAGTTTGATTGCTTAATTTATTTTTCACATGTGTCAAGGGTTATGTTGGTAAACTAGTAGTTACCTTCCCTCAGGATATAAGTAAGTTGGTTACGCCCAGTCGTCAATAACAATCAACACCTTTAAAAATCAACCTGCCTCCCTTCAAACAACATTGTAATAAAGTACTTACGATAGCGGGAGTAGCAAAACTCGGGACTAAGGTGCAATTTAGTCCCATTTATGATTATTAATAAACTTCACCGTGGAGATTAAATAGCACACTTTAGTCCCTTGGTATATAATTAATAAGCATAATCAAAAATTATTTTCATCTAGTATGGCAATGGAATAGTTCCTAATTTATTAATGCAACTACGTTTATACTGTTCCAATATAATTTTTGATGTCAAAATTAAATATTTAATGTTCAACATTAGCCCTTATGGCTGAAAAGGATACGATTCGCTCCTAACTGTCTTGCATACACTGGAATAGTAAGAAAACGCACTCTATTTTTATCTTTATCTTATTATGCACTGGTCTGGTTATTAATAACTAGCGAAGTCATTTGTGGCCATTAACAGGGATTACTAACAAAGGCGTTGCCAAACGATAATGAGCTAGCCGCCAGTTGACAATATTTCTGTCTCTGTCATCTATACCGTGGAAGCACGGATATATTTACATCTATGAGTCGAAAATACTACTAGCACACCCTATAAGTCCGGAAGCCAACCTGTACATCAAATCAGCCTTCAATCGCCTATCACTAGAGCGCAGCAGACTCAACCGCACGCAAGAGCAATATCAACGCTCGTTATTAAAACACAGACAACTTTGTAAAAATATATATGGTTTTCTAAAAATGAGTTATAATAGAATGTATTCACGCAAAAAATGTCCGACCTACAAGACGAGGGGTAAATTCCAATGAGTAACATGTGCTATATATCATTGTATCCAGTGCCACTGCAATATAAGGAATATTAAAGTTCAAAATGGCATTTTTAATCCAAGTTTCTTTGAGCATCATTAATTTACGCCTTATGTGGTCCTTTAGCCCTCCCTTTGATAGCATAATATGTTAATCATTGGTTACTTAATGTGATATCATCAAAATTACATTGTTGAAACATAAACCATAGTAAAATGATTATCTTTCTGATAATTTAATCTAGCCATTCATTTCAACTTTTCAGAATTTTGAGCATATCGATAAACCTGAGAATGAGTACGGTTTACTCGAAACATATAGCTAATTCTCATTAAATAGTACTATTTGGGGAGGTAGTGGTTTTTCTCAACATTATAAATACCTCCAATTGTTTTTAGAATGATATTTTAACTGCATTACACCGCCTTACTCAAGAAATCGTGGCTTTTTGGGAATGGAACAATTCGTTGTCGCCGATTCGCCGTCTACCCGATTCGCCATCGCGAATAGCTCTATTTTTGAAATGCTTAAATTTAATCTATTTATACATATATCGAGAGATCCAAAAAAAACTGTTCCTCAGCGGGCTGTGGAAATTCAACGTATGAATAATATGTTGGTGACACTGTACGTCAATGTCAAATTGGAGGTTATCAGGTTAGGTTTTCCGTTAATTTTGACACAAAATGACGCAAATCCTAACCTGATAACCTCGAATTTGACATTAACGTACAGTGTCACCAACATATTATTCATACGTTGAATTTCCACAGCCCGCTGAGGAACAGTTTTTTTTGGATCTCTCGATATAAAGGAAAGTCACAACCCTGACTAATCAACACAGAGCCGAAACCACTGGTACTAGAAACTTGAAATTTGGGTGAAAGGTTCGACTTGTTACGTAAGGTAGTGCTAAGAAGGGATTTTTTGAAATTCGACCCCTAAGAGGGTGAAAAGAGGTAAAATGTGTTTTCACGAATTCTTCAATATTTCTTACACCCGATAAGATATCGACTTGGTGTTTACTTGCAAAGATTATCAATGTAAATACCTAGAAACGTATTTTAGGATTTTGCCCTAATCAACCCCTAAAGGTGCAAATGTGGATTGGGGGTGAATTAAAGAACCCTAAGTATTTCCTATGTTTATTGAGTTAGAACATTCTTTTTTGGCACACAGATTGATTTTTAAAATATTTAGAAAGGGGTGTAAGTAACTTTGAAAATGTTAACCCTAAAGGGGTAAAAGGAGGAGAAACTGAAAAGGGGTGGGGGGGTTAAATTTATTAATTTTTTTCGCCTTGAGTTCCATTTCACAATAAAATGGGTTAAAAGGGATATTTTGAAATTCCTCCCCTACGGGGGTGAAAATGGGTAAAATGTGTTTTCACGAGTTCCTCAATATCTCTTACATCCGATGAGACAGCGATTTGGTGTTTACTTGCAAATATTATCAATGCAAATACCTAGACACTTATTTTAGTATTTTGCCATAATCAACCCCTAAAGGTGCAAATCTGGATTGGGGATGAATTAAAGAACCCTAAGTATTTCCTATGTTTATTGAGTTAGAACATTCTTTTTTGGCATATAGATGGATTTTTAAAAAATTTAAAAAGGGGCGTAAGTAACTTTGAAAATTTTAACCCTAAAGGGGTAAAAGAAGGATAAACTGAAAAGTGGTGGGGGGTGGTGTTAAATTAATTAATTTTTTTCGCTGTGAGTTCCATTTTATAATAAAATGGATTAAAAAAGATTTTTTGAAATTCCTCCCCTACGAGGGTGAAAAGTGGTAAAATGTGTTTTTACGAGTTCCTCAATATCTCTTAGACCCGATGAGATAGCGACTTGGTGTCTACTTGCAAAGATTATCAATGCAAATACCTAAAAACGTATTTTAGGATTTTGTCCTGATCAACCCCTAAAGGTGCAACTCTGGATTGGGGCTGAATTAAAGAACCCTAAATATCTCCTATGTTTATTGAGTTAGAACATTCTTTTTTGGCATGTAGATGTATTTATAAAATATTTAGAAAAAGGTGTAAGAGATTTTGAAAATTTTAACCCTAAAGAGGTAAAAGGAGGAAAAACTGAAAAAGGGTAGGGGGTGAATTAAAGACCCTTCGTTACTCCTATGTTTATTGAGTTAGAACAGTCTTTTTTTGGTATATAGATATATTTTTAAAATATCTAAAAAATGATTTAAGTGATTTTGAAAAATGTACCCCTAAAGGGGTAAAAAGGGGTAAACTATGTTTTCACGAATTCCACAATATCTCTTAGGCCCGGTAAGATATCGACTTGGTGTTTGCATGAGTAGCTATCCTATGCAAATGTCTAAAACCACATTTCATTGCCCTAATCAACCCTTAAAAGGTGCGAATTTGAATTCGGGGTGAATTATAGAACCCTTTGTATCTCCTGTGTTTGTTGAGTTAGATCATTCTTTTTTGGCATATAGATGTATTTTTAAATCTTTAGAAAAGGTTTTTAAGGGTTTTTTTTTAATTTCACCCCTAAACCGGTAAAAAGGGAAAACTGAATAGAAGTTGGAAGTTAAAATTATTTTTCGCTGTGGGTTCATTTCAGTATAAAACGGGCTGATTTTTTTTAGAAATTTCACCCCTAAGAGGCGAAAAGGGGTAAACTGTTTAGCGTATTGAGTGATAGAGGAGGGGGACACTCTAGATTGCATTTGAGATTTAGAAGAAAAAACAAACATTTGTAGTCCGTACGAAGAACGGGCATCTTGCTAGTAAAGAAATAATTTATAGTTTTTCTCTGATGAATTTTAATTATCGCAGTTTATATCTGTCTTGAGTTTTTATCCTTTTAAAACTCTTTCTAATTAATACTAAACCATGCAATTGTTGTTCGAAGAATTTCTGGAATTTTATGTTCGACATATAAGCAATTTTTCTATTTCAAAACAACGCAATTACAGTAGTGATAACATGTGAAACATCTTTGTAATTTGTTTATTTTTTTTTTTATTTACACTAAATTGAAAGTAGTAGGTATTTTTATTCATTTAAAACTTTATCCGCCGACGACGAATGTTCTAATGGCGAGTTTTCCGATGGTGAATCGGTAACGACGAATCGGCGATGGCCAATCAGCGACAGTGAATTGTTCTAGACCGTTTTCTTTTCATCATGGAAAAATAGGGTAAGCGAAAACTGTGTCGATCCTGATACAAGAGTTGAAAACTACCTTTCCATATCGTAACTGCTGAGCAGCGTTTAGAGCTCTCTGCTACAACTGTCTCAACTTAACAATAGAACTATTTTCGAATTCTTTGTCCAAACAATTCCATCATAAATACTAGTAGGTACATGTTAACAATAATTACTGCAACTGCAAGGGCCTCCCTATTATTTCTTCATTAGGCAGCAGATTTAATTGGGATTTGCCACTAGCTAGATAATTTAAAGTTAAAGAAAACCCAAATTAGATTTTCATAACGTTGCGGATTTTTAGGTCAGCGGCGATGTAAACTGTACAATTCTAGGTAAAACTTTTTCTAAACTTTGGAATTCTGAATTTGGTTTAAGTTTAAGCAAGATAATTATAAGGATGCAGTCATGGTCTAACTATAGTTAGATATAATTTAAGAATTTGGTAAATAACTCATATTATTTTTTGATATTTCCCAAATATTAATATTTTTAGTCTGGGGAAATAACGTCCAAATTGTATTACAAATTAGAACGCTACAAGAAAACTTCAAAAATTATGGCTAGTAGTATGTAGCACCTTGCATACCAACACCTCGTTGTGTGAATATTTCCATTTTTACATTTGCAAGTTGACATTTATTATATTGCTAAGTACCTCACAAGCCTTCCTGAACGATATATACTACTATAGGAAAGCAAATATCTGTGCCACTAAAACCACCGAGCCTACGAGCTATCCCGTGAGAATCGAATAGGCCCCAATAATTGGAACATCGAACAGTAATCAATTTATAACCGCATAAAATATGCATCCTACGTCAGATATTAATTGTCAATCATTATGCAAACCGACGATGAGCCTTAACTGTAAAATTAAGATGAGGAATGATGGGAAGATATGAAGAGTATGTTAAACAAACACACCCATTGCAGTAAAATTATAGCTGCAGGCATTTAATGCCTACACGCCGGTCAGGAAAAATGTTTGCATTGTCCACCTCAACAATTTCGAGGCTGAGTGGATATTCTTTTGCCAGCAACTCAAATAAGCTGGATATTAGTAGAGTGTAAAGTAGATATGGAATTATAGAAATTATAAGCACAGAATTTTTTTAAAAGCCGGTCTGTAATCCCAACCGTACGAAGCGTTGCCACTTAATGAAATGCTCCAACACTACCTACGTAAGATATATAAAAAAAGTAAATCCCCTTAATATCACCAAAACACTGGTCGAAAATTTTGATTTTTTGATATTCAAGTAATTTGAAGAATTCGGATTTAAACTACAGAAAACTCGAAACAGTCCCAAAATATACGGAAAAGTAGCTTGTTCAAATACCGAAAAGATTGATAAACCTCCTTTTAAAAAAAACCAGTGCTGATTTTGAACGACGAAAAATATTTCAAATATGCTGCGAATATTGTCCTAACGACAAAAAATTAATTCTCTTAGTAATGTTACATTTCAGAAAAACTCCAAATTTGAGTCGCACGTTTTGTCCTGGGTCGCCATATCTGAATGTGGTGTATCGAGTACATTTAATAATGTTAAATACAAGTTTCCATTAATGAGGCAGTGATATGAATCAATGTATGCATACATCGAAAAAGTTTATTGGCGAATATCAAGAGGAAGCCCGATCTAGCCAGCTTTCACGTCTTTCCAAAAACATGAATTTTGCCCCAAAAAATTTACCCCTCGACCCTCCTAAAATACCTCAAGCTGGTCCTATAGAAACGTATTGGCGATACTTTGCAGTTATACTGATGGTTAGAGTACATTAGGAGAAGCAGCTAACCCGCAAAATTTAGCAGACGTTTCGAGAAATGGATACAGAAGTTGCAAGATAATTAATTGCCCAATTTTCAACTAAATTTTAAAAATGTATACAGGGTGTCTCAAAATTGGCGCCCGTACTTCTGGGATTTAATTCAGGGGGCTAAAAGAAATCGAAAATAAAGAGTGGACGATTTTCAGATTGTCATTTGTTATCTAGTTATTGATGAAAATGTAAATAATAGCTTCTATCGCCCAGTCGCTCCAATTTGTTGTGTAACATAATTCAATAAGGTGGCTATGGCGATGTTGAAATATATGAATCGTTCTGTCGCATTGATAAGTATTTCCTTCGGTTTTGTGTGCTTACCTGTTGTGAATCCTGAAGATGTCGTAGCTCGTATTCACGCTGCTGTGGCGTCAATACACGAAAATATGCTACAGCGTTCGTACTTCAATGATAAATCGTACGAATGTTTGCCTTAAAGTAGGGGCAACCTAACACATTTTGTGACAACAGATGTGTAAAATAACTTGTTTTCAAATATTATTAGTTTTTAATAAAGTTTAAAGTTTATAGTGTATAGTAGAGCTGGATTAAATGTATTGAACTTGTAATTTTGAAAGCAACTTTAAACTCTGAAACTGTAAGTAATTTATTGATACTTACATATTTGTATTTAATACGAGGCTGGTTCAATTGAAACAATTGTATAATGAGCCTGCCATGATGGTTAGCGTAGGTGACAAAATACGTAAAGTCTAGTTATTTATTAACATGCTCTTGTATATGTAGAATTTTATATATGAATTGCAGTTGTATTCAATTACATAGATTCTTAAAATGTCCTTTGCAATATAAAGTCCATCCAAACAAGATCAACGTGCTGTAATCCAATCTTGAACTGCCGAAGAGGTTTCTCCTCTCGAAATTCATAGAGAATTTGTGTTTACGATTAAACTTACTATTTAAGAACGTCGGTTTGTAAAATGACCGAAGTCCACCGCCTGGACAAGCCCATATTGTGAAAACTGCAAGCCCTGTTAAATGCCCAGAAAACACGTTACTTGAGGAAAAAAGTTAAGACTAATGGGATGTTATTGACAGCAAATCCTCTTTGGGAATCAAGGGCTTGGTGCAAACATTATCGAGTTGGAATTAATTAAACGAATGAATGGGTAAAATGTTCAGCTGAAAAAGTCGGATTAGATGTCAAAAAAGAAAAAAAAATCCAACCACTCAATAAGATCGTCTCAATAATGTCAACTTTAGGGAAATCTGGTGTTGGAGAGCATCAACTAATAGAAATTGCTGATCACTACAATGTCAAATCCATTAAAAGTTATCTGCAGTTAGATGGGAAGCACCACGGGAATATTATTGATCAATTAAGAAAAAACAAAACAAATACTATGACTACAGTAGTCGCTACTGTGTCACTGCCATTCTATTATTCTCTCTGAAGGAAATGAGAAAAAAACTTCTTCCCGGGGAACTCTTTTGCAGAATTGTCTAGTGTGTTCCAAAAAAACTCATTTAGGGCAGGCTTTGCTTGGCTTAAGTCTGTAGGTGAATGTCAGATTGCATTTTGTTTATGAAAACATGTCACTGTGACAGGCAAAAGTTTACGCTGTATTGAGTTTACTTGTATAACGCAAAAAGGAAAATAATATGGCATTTACACAACAAAGAGTGTATAAATCATAACAGTCAATAAAAATTTCTTGACAATGGCATAATGATAAAGTGTTTTAACAAGATAGAGCACCATGCCATTATGACTAAACCAAACAAATTCAACAAGTTTATCACATGTCCAATACAGTACGAAAATAATCGAAATCTATAGAGCAAGACAACTGAAAGATTTGATATTTGAACACTGAGTGGTAAATGAAAGTTGTCATTTATATGTATTTGTTGTTCTCTACAAATATGTGTATAAAGAATTAACTGCTTATAAGGTCATTAAAGTAGGGACAAGAAATCAGACGACGTGCGCCACCAAGCAAATTTTAGTTTAGCTTAAATTGTTAATTTTCCATTGATAATTGAATAAGCTTAAACCAAACGCATGATTTCAAATGAGATGTAAAGAAGAAAATAAATATGGGTTTTGTAAATCTAATGGTGGTATTTATGTCGGCACTAAAATTTGTTTGGTGACCCTATTTCATAAAAATACTCAATTTATAGGAAAAATTCTGAAAACTAACCTTTCAGCTGCGTACTTTCGATGGCAAACATGTTCAAAGCCAGAAGCTGCAGAAATCTGTTGCAGTTGAGCGGCATCGGGGAATGCTGCAGGAGCGCCCGAAATTCCTTCAGCATCTGAAGAGCAGCCTCTTGAAAACTCTCCATTCTGCAAGAAAAAGAAACCATGAATCGCTAAAGTAAACCGTAACCCGTTTACGTTAAGCTCATTCATACTACTTAAAGAGACTTACACTAATATACATCAAAATTGATTACAAAACATAATGGGCTTGCCTTTTTTAAGAACCCTTTGTAAAAAAGCAACTTATACCTATAAAGAGATATAAGATTTCCAACATATTGACATTTTTATTTTTATGCACATTCTTGGCAAAATTGTTATTTAGTTTATAGTACCTTCCGTCCATATGTTTAATCATTTTTTTATATATTATACGGTTTAATGATTATACCGTTTCGAGAACTCTTACGCACATAGTATAATAATAACTCACATACAACAGTTACGTGATTTAAAAAAAATGTGGGATATCCCGGTTACTTTAGACAAGTTTCACTGCAAAAAAGCAAACTTTAATCTGTTATTTGCGACTTTCCATCTGTGCCCATAAACACATCGACGGAGGCAGTCGAGAGAAATTCAAATGTGCGCTAATAAATTTTTGACGTCCAGTTAGATTTATCAGTAACAGTATTTGGAACCTGTTCGAATATGGGAAAGATAAGATCGAAATCGCCTGAAACACAGGTGTCTGCAAAATTAACTGTTTCAGTATGACAAAAAATCAAGGCTAAAAATGCATCCGCCTTTTAATTATGTTAGTTGTCTTCTGGGGATTTATCTGGCTATTCCTTTAAAATCGTTTCTGAAAATGTAAAAAGTGTCGTCAAACGTCTACATTCTAGCTCTCCGATTCATGAATGACAAAATAATATTCAAATTGACTGGTGGTAAACGTATATCAAGTATTGAATTAAAACTCAGTCGATGTGCGCGAGTACTAGCAATAAACTGTCTATATTATGTCATCAGGCATTAAGGCATAGTCGTAAATAAATGTCAATACAACAGACACCTAATCGGGCTTTCTAGGATAAAGCTGTGAAAATTCTGCACGTCTATAATCATCGATTGCCTCGTTTCAAATCTTAACACGTTCGTTGCGTTTGCAATTCCCAGATAAAGTCCGATGTTCGTTATTCGTAACTATGAATATTAATTTTTCTGCTACAACACCTTACTTAGTTCGAACGCCTCGGAATAATGGTTTGGGGAAAACTATTAAATTAAAACTACTCCAGTCTTTAATATTTTTCAAAAATATCATATTAAATACGATAAGTCACATATTAGGTAAATTTGCATAAATGTTTTCATTGATACTTCAATACATCGTTTTTTAAGAGCACAGATAACTGAGATAAATATAAAAATAAATCAGGGCGGACTCTAACATTAGTTTTTCATGTACAAATTACCTTCAATAATTTTCGAAGTGTTAAAAACGAAATACTACAATATACATATACGAGCACAACCTGCAGGCAAAAGAATACATGTAACATATAACTGTGAGTCAATTACCTATTACTGCACGGAAACAAAATTATAGAAAACGAAAATTTAAAAACAAATCATTATCACGTGCATGTATGCAATGTTAAAAGAGATTAAATTTTTTAAGTACCCAAAAATACCTCACATAAATATTAAAGAAAGCCTTACTGAAATTACATATTTTTTCAGTTTAGTTAAAGCTTAACTGCATTTTTAAATCGGAGGAGATTATCAACTTCCAAGATGCTATTAAAATTGTATACAAGGCATTTTCAGCAGTTCTTAAAACCATCAGACAATGTTACTCTTCAAATCTGTATTTTTACCAGTTCAAATGAATTAATAAAGTAATTTTCAGCAGTTAGAACTACAGCCAGACCTCGCCGTTCGCGGCTTTGCGGTTCGCTGATTTGAGTTACGCGGGGAACTTTTGTGCTCCCTTTTCTTTGCCGTTCGCGGATGGAATTGCCAACGTTAACTGTTTCAACTTTCACACACTAACGGCCGGTCTTATGAAGGCCACTAATCTGACGATAACTTTAATTCGCTGTTAAAATAAACAAAAGCGCATAAAAATGTGTTTACTAATGAACAATATGTCATAAGCGCCAACGTTTTGATGAGCTTTTGTTTATTTTAACAGCGATTTAAAGTTAACGTCAGGTTAGTGGTTTATGTCATGAACAAATAAATATCATTATTTATCAACACACTTATCGAGCTTATTTCTTTGAATCTCTTATTAACAAATTGGACCAGAAATAAATTGTAAAATTATAAATTGTATAAATAAATGGACATTCGAGCTCTAGATTCAAGTGGCAGACTTATGTTACGTATGGAATTTTAGTTCAAACTTGACTGCCTTCTTGAGCGTTTCTGCCGAAAATTCAATTGAGTTTAATTTTTAAAACACGGCAAACCATGTCGTCAAAGCGTAAAGTTTCTGCTTCAGATTTGCCAGACAAAAAACGCAGAAAAGTTTTAGTTTTTTGAGGTTGCATAGTATAAATAAATCTAGTTAATGGAACCTAACCCCGTTTTTATCATTTATGTGTTTACTTGCGCATCGCGGTTTTGCGCTTCGCGGCATTCTTCTGGACCGTAACCCCCGCGAACGACGAAAAAATAAACAAAGCTCTCTTTTAAAAACAGACAAACTTGATTCGTTGTTTTCTCTCTCTATATTAGACTACTTTTGAGAATAAGGAATATTATTTTAATTAAATATAAAAATTACCTATTTTCAATATCACCGACGACTTTGTGATATCATGTAGCACGTTTCTTTCGTTACTAGTAACCAAAGTGTTTTACATCTTGCTAGTAACTACACACTTATTAATTGAAAACATAATTATTTAGTTTGCTGATATTTATTATAATTAAAATGTAATTAATTACAACTTTGATAATGATGTAAAATTTGATTGAAAGGTTGGTAATCTTACAACAACAAAATGGAAGTCATATTCAGCCATATATTGCTATGGTTAATGACAGTTTTTAATTTAATATAATTAATTAAATATATAACTAAGAACCACCTTCCAAATATTTTATTTCTACGCCGATTAAAAAGAGTTGTAATTGACTAACTCGTTGAAATAAATTGTTATATGCCCTGTTGATATTTTATTTATCGGCAAGTAATAACAATTATTATGGCTAGCTCAAAATTTTCGGTAAGCAATTACCCTTTCTCTCGGTTAGGTTCAATTGGGCTGAATGTATAACTCCTAATTTAACTGAATACGGATCTGTACTCCGCTTTCGTACTACTGCGCACAAGCAAATATTCGAAAGTAGGTCATACGTTAAATCAAAATGGTTCCGCTGACAATTGCGATCGTGAATTTAAAATAAAGTGAAAATGTATCACAGTTCCACCGGTAATTCTGTTGTCAACCAGAGCGATGTGCTGCCCGTTTCGGCTCGGTTCCTTTTGTACCTTGTCCCACTGTTCGTCCGTTTTCTTCGCGAGACTGATTAACTCAAATTCAACCCTATCTTTGTGTTGCGCCAGTTGGTCCTTTGTTTCGTTTTCTACACCCTTAATTCGGTCCTCTATTTCCTTTCCAATCTGTTCGTCCATTAATCGTGCCACTTCTTGTTGCAGCTCTTGTTTTATCTCATCTTTGGTTGTATCCTTAAATGTTTCTAACTTTCCCTGTAGGCCGTCAATTTTAGCTTGCTTGTTGCTTCTTTACTAACTCTTCCTTTAGTCCTTCAATCATCAAATTGGTATGGTTATACCTCCTAGTTTCTCTTTCTGCTGCTTTTATCTCTCTCTCTTCTGCTTCTAGCCGAATTGCTTCTAGCAATCTTTTTTCCCGTTCTTCTGCATCTGCTTTTTTTTCAACATCTTGTTTTAATGCCTGCGTATTCCTCTCAACATCTTGTTTTAATTCCTGCGTATTCTTCTCAATTGCTTCCCGTAACTTTCTATAACGTTCTTCTTCCTTTCTTGCTCGTTCCTCTGCATCTTGCTGCATTTGTAGTAACGCCTCCATCATACCACTCAAGTCAATTGCTTGCTTTTCCGATTAGGGCTGCCGTTCCTCAGCCTGGTCCCTTTGTCGTTCTTCCTCTGTTGCAGGCTGTGCTGATACTTCACTCACTTCTTCTGCCTGGTGTTCTTCCTCCTTTTCTTCTTCCAATTTCTCCATTCTTCTCGAACGCTTATCCGTCATTTTTCAGTTGTTGTTATAAATCGGACAAAAACAAAGCGCTTGCACTTACTGGCAATGCTACCCATACAAATACTAATTTAAGACACAAGTTTGACAATGTTTAAATATCCTGTGGATAAAAATTCAAGTAACTGAGCAATTTTATTTAACTGCAATTGTTAATACCTATTCTTTATAATTAAAACTCGCCTACACGGTAGGATGTCTTAATTTTAACTAATTTACTTTTGCCACTAATTAATTGTCCCTGTTAATTCTGCTCTTGCTAATCCTGCTTTTACTAATCCTGCTTTTGCTCCACGTTGCTGGCGACCATTTATATTTGAAACGGTTATGACAGCTCCAAGTTGGGCTTGCCAATTATATAAAACTAGCAGTCCAGTGAGACAAATGTCTCATTTAATAAAACAAAAAAGACCGTTTTGCAAATAGAACGCGTATTCACCACACGTACGTATATGACGTCATTGTTGGTAGCAAACTACCAGTCGCATTCGCCTTGATAAAATTTGCCTAGAATCTAACCTAAAAAGTTAGTATTATAATTAAGATAATAATTAGTGTTAGAGACTGAAATTCGGTTCCTGACCTGACATGACCATTCCAAACATATAACTTTAATAACTTTTTTCTCTATCTCTTACGGTTTGGCTGCTGAAACAGCGTCCCGGACGGACAAGTCTATTATTTATATGGATACCTCACCCTGAGCTTTAATGAAATGTTCATTAGTTTGGCAATGCTATCAGAGTTGAGTTTGTAGGGCTTAATACCATCTCAATATTTAATAACTACTATATTGCTAGCGGCTATGAGTGGGAAGGTCACAAAGTAAGTGAGATAGACAACCAACTCTTCAATGTATATGTCGGCGTCGCGTCGTCCGCGCGGTGGGGAAGTAGTCAAGTTTAAAATTCGCTTCTAAAGGCGGAGTTCGAACTCTCAGGCATGCGCACGAGACGCGTAATATTCAGAGTGAGACTATATCGGCCCCGTAATGCCTTCGGCCGTTCCCACGCCCTGCTAGCAATATAATAAGTAATACATATACGTATTCAGCATTTGCGGTAACCAGTTTTGGCCATACAAAATGCCATTATTTAAGCAATTAAATCTCGTTTACTTGTTGTTACTAGCTTAATTTGTTAAAAATATATAATAAGCTGAAATAAACCCTTACTTTATGACAACCTTGTATATTAGTTCTGTACAAAATGTCGCCGCCAGCCTACTCGCCGCTGCACCAACTCGCCGCTGTACCAACTCGCCGCCGCGAGCAACACTTGCACAAAAAGGTAGGTATTTGGATAAACGATAAAAGGTGAATTGAATCATTATAGAAGTTTAATTTACCCTACATAAAAACTATCTAATAAAATTAATATTATAAGCATTTGTAAAAAAAGGTAGATATTTGTATAAACGATTAACTAATATAAATTTAACATTTACTGAATTGTTAATATAATTAAATCATTATATAAATTAATTTTATAATACTTACACAATATAAATATTCAATTTTGGTTCTATTAGCATATCCTCTTTACTAATAAATGATAGTATCCTTGTATCGGCATCGCCATATTTTTTTAACTTCTCTAACAAGCTGTACTAAAACCATCGATGAATTTCCATATACTAGTATGATATCCTTTTAGTGCAAATGCTTAATATTAATTTTATTAAATAGTTTATACGTATTGTAATATAACAAGTCTATAATTATATACTAATTATTCAATAAATGGCTAAATTAATCTAAGCTGATATTTTCTCCAAATCTAAGCTGATATTTTCTTTAAATACCTACCTTTTTGTGCAAGTGTAATTATTTGCCGCGACGAGTTGGTGCAGCGGCGAGTTAGTACAGCGGCGAATATGCTGGCGGCGAGATGACACCGGCGAGTTGGCGGTGGCGACTCGGCCGCGGCAAGTTATTCTAGACCGGTTCTGTATGTTATTGCCATTCGGAAACCAAAAGAGATACATATTTGATTTCTGTTTCCATGATCGTGTTTCTCTTGAAAAGTTGACCGCGTAATGTACAACATATTTTCTTGCCCCTCTCGTAACAACGATATGGGACGAAAATTTGACAACTTGTCAAAGACAATATGTAGGCTTAAGATTAAAGTACCCTCATTTTTAAGATGCAGCTTGATAAAAAAATTATTAAGAATTTATATTTTAGATTCTGGAATGGCGATAAATACCATTGCTACGAGGGGCACTGATGAAGTTTGCGAAAAATGTAAAACAAAACACAAATTACGTTATGTAAATCACTTTATTGCTTCTCAAAATATTCCCCTTTAAAATCCATACACTTTTGCATCCGATGAAACCAATCTGCAAAACACTTTTTCCACTCTGAGCGAGGTACCTCCAAAACAAGTGATTTAAATGCTGCAACGACCTCTTCAGGCGATGAAAAACGCTTGCCGCGCATTTGATCTTTGATGTATCCGAATAAGAAGAAGTCATTGGGCGCTAAATCAGGGCAATGAGTCATTAATTTGATGTTGTTACTGGTCAAAAACTCGACAGTTCGTCATGCTGTGTGAGCGCTTGCATTGTCATGATGAACAATAATTCGCCGGTTTACGTTGTTTCTTCTGATTTCAGCGACAATTTTTTGTGAAACTAGTGATCCAATGAAATTAACTCTTTTCTAGTCATGTGGGCAAAATCAACCAATTAGATTACCCTTACATTGCAAACTGCCCATGGGTTGTTATCACTTTGTGTACAGCGGTCAGTTCGGGTTGCTATGTTACGTCAAGTTTTTGACAGTTCGCAATGAAGTATTTTAATATGTATATTCTTTTCATAATTGCACTTTCACTAAATAAATGTAAATAAATAGTTTCAAGGGCAAAAATTGTCTAACCGAATATCCCTCGACCATTGATAAATACTTATAATTTTATTACAACTTCCTCAAGCACGTTGCTTTTAGGCAACAGCCCTCCGCCGCTGGCGTCGGGCTGTTTCCAAGCAACGTGCTTTCGGAAACTGTAATAAAATTATTTCGTAATTATCACTGTCCTTGGGATATTATAGCTGACAACTTCCGGCAAACAAATTGAAGTATACCAGTCAGCATTAACTGTCCTGCGATCCTCTAATGCAACAGTTGCAACATGCCCCGTTTTTCCGAAGAAACAAGCAATCATTCTTTTAGAAACGCTTCTTGAACGCACCACTTTTGTTGGTTTAGGTTCATTTTGAAACACCCAAACAGTCGATTGCTGTTTAGTTTCAGGCGCATATATGAATATATCCAAAATTCGTCAGCTGTTACGATGTTATATAGAATTTGAACGACCACCTTCGAATTTTTTTAGAATTTCCTTGCACCACTTGATACGTGCCCGTTTTTGTTCTTCTTTCAAATTGTGAGGGATGCAACGACTACAAAGCTTCCGAACATGCAAATGATCGTGCAAAATCGTATGTATTTGTTTCGCCGCAATGCCTAAGGATGTCTCTATCTCACTATATGTCACATGCCGATCTGATAAAATCATTTCACGCACAGCATCGATGTTTTTCGCGACAACAGAGGTGCATGGACGACCTTCGCTAAGATCGTCATCAAACGCTTAATTCTGCGAACCATTTGTAAACCCTAGTTTTGGATGGTGCTTCATCCCCAAATAACGAACTAAGTTTTTCCACACGTTGCTGCAGTGAAAATCATAAAAGATCATCACTCGAAAATCTCGATTCAAAATTTCCATTTTTCACACAATTATTACTCTGTTAAATTCTGTTGAAACGAAACTGCTCGGTTTGAAATCGAACTGTCAACTGAATTATAGATTAAAAACGTCAAATTTTATGAATATGACAATTGCAGAACGCTGGCAATGCAAGGAGTACTCGATTCCCCGAACTTTAGCAGTGTACCTCGTATAAAAAGCATGTTTTTTCACTTGCGGGACTAAAGTTGGCACTTTAGTCACTTATTTCAGGGACTAAAGTAGCTCATTTACTCTCTAGGGACAGAAGTAATTACTTTAGCCCCTAGGGACTAAAGTAAAAAATGTTACTGTATCTATGGTAATCTATGGTAAATTCGGGGTTATCAGGTTAGGTTTCGCGTCAGTTTTGACATAAACTGACGCAAAACCTAAGCTACTAACCTCGAATTTGACATAATTGTGAGCTCTTGTCATAATGACTTACAGTGCCACCAACTTTAAAATTTACCAAAGGCTACTAATTTTAAAATAATTGTAACTAAAATGTCAATAAATGACGTTTAAAAAAACGGGTTTTTGTTTTAAATCTTCCTGCAACGTGAAAAAAATAGTATATGCAACTCGGAGAGAATGCTATTTTGCTTCAGTGCAATTTCTGACTCTCGGGCTTCGCCCTCGAGTCAGAAATTGTACCTCAGCAAAATAACGCATTTCTCTCCCTTATTGCATAATCTACTATTAATCTAATAACACCAATAATACATAAACTGGTGCAGTTTCAGTGTTTTTTTTTAAGGTAAACTGACACTTGAGTATGACAAAAGTTTAAAATATAGTATGGCATCTAGCATCGTTCCTAATTTATAAATGCAACTGTAGTAAGTCACTTAAAAATCAAATGTCAAATTTGACATTTAAGTATAAACGTAGTTGCATTCATACATTAGAAACTGTTCCATGGTCATACTAGATGGAAATAATTTTCCTACTCGCTATTACAAAGTCGACTTTTTTATAATATTTGGAGATATAGAAAATGTTAACAGTTCATTCATGTAAGGATCGTTGCTATGAAAATGCTGCTGTAAACACTTTTTCTATTTTGCGTTTGGAGTAACTCCATTCCAGCACCCGAATGATGTCATTTGAGTGTTAGAATAAGTCGCTATGAAATGACCTCATTCGGGTGTTAGAATAACTCCATTCTAGCACCCAAATGACGTCATATAACCTCAAAATAGAAAACATTTTCATTTATAAAATGGTATAAAGCGACAAAATAGAAAAAATAGTATAAAACGCTCGTTGCAGAAGGTCCTTCAAGCACTCGTTTGTTCCTCAACTCGTCGCAACGCGGCTCGTTTCGGAATTTCAAATTCGTGCTTGAATAGATGGATTCTGCAACTTGTATTTTAATATACTATTCTGTGCTTGTGATGTAGTGATATAAAGCGGTGAGCCCCATGTTACTAAGATGTGTAGCATGTAAAAGATCTCTTGCTGGGGTTGAAAATCCTTAGTCTCGGCAAAATTCTAAGTAAGACTAATTTACCTGGTACTCCGCATGCCTAGACCTTGTCCACAGAGTTGACAAAAAGGGCCTATGAAGGCCTACTTGCTTGACGTCAGTCTCCCCACAACACATACTAACTAACTACTATCCTGACAATAATTTTGACAAAATAAGCTTATTCATGGCTAGTAGATTGGGCGTTACTTGTTTTGAATTATTTTTGAAGTACATACTTTTAAACAGTTTTTAAAATTATTTAATTAACTCCTATAAAAATACATGGGCATAAAGTTATTTGCTGACCTCGTGCTCTTGCAATCCCTCCTCAAGTTGCAAACGATCACTGGTTGCAGGAAATTTTACTTCCTATGCTTCATTTACAAACTATTTGAGCAAACTTGACTTTCGATAATTTTTTAAATTATTTTAAAAGGTGTAATTTATACAGGAACTAATCAAAACATTGCAAAAATCTTTTGAAATACGAGGATTGCTGAAAAGTTTATAGATCGATAAATGAGAAACGAGTTTCAGCGGCTTGAAATTTATTTTATTTTTTCTGCGACGTCACTACACTTGGACCAACCATGACCTAAAGCCGTTATACCATTACGAAATTCGGTTTTTTAAGCCCTTCAAAATGTTGATTCACAGCAGCTTTCACATCAATGTCTGTTACATATTTCTGGCCTGCTAGATATCTTTTCATTAGAGGTGGAAATATGATAGTGTCAAATCAGAATGGTTTTCATATTGTTGATATATTGCTATAGGCATATCAAAAAGAAGTATTCAAATACAGCTCGAGTTGCAACACTTCCCATTTTTGAAATACTTCGGAACGGTCTTACCAAAGCAGCTGTCACAATAAAATTAGTGGGTAGTGGACAGATCGACTTGGAATTTAAAAGCTGACAGTCTTAACTATTACAATTGCAAATGCATCATAAAATTCAATTTATGTCCTACCAGTACATTAATTGAAATTAATTACTTTATTTTAAGGTATCTTAGATACAAAATAACGCTCCAGGGCAATTATTTTCTTCATTAAGAACACTAGGGTTATTATGAAAAATTAACAGTATTTGTTTCCATGGATACAACTTTATTATGCACCACTGTCACAATGAAAATTAATGACAGCTCATCTAATGTCACAAATCTAACTTAGATCAGCTAACTAGATCAATCTTAAATACTATATCAATAGTAATTATATGAATTGAATTATGAATATGAATTAGGTAAGAAAATTGGTAGGACATAAAACCTTGAAGGTACCAAGGGCATTATGAGTAAAATAAGAGCCCGCAATTGTTGTACACACCTCGGGCCAAAGGCCCTCGGTTAGTACACTAACAATCTTGGGCTCTTATTTTACTCATAATGCCCTTGGTACCTTAATAACTATAAAACAGCAGCATATACAATTATACATTCATGTACACAAAGAATCATTGAAAATGAACAGGGCTATGCAACAAACATTACAGTAGTTGATATACGTTTTCTGAATTTCCCTTGTTTCTAAAGCAGAATCGTGTTGTCCTAACTCTCTCCTCATCGTAATAATAAAATAACGTTGGACGCAATTGCAAAACGTCGGTTAAGTCAATTTGACATGCATAACCCTGTTCATTTTCAATGATCGTAAGTGTACATGTCATTCTATGAACTTTCCAGCCCACTCTCATAAGTACTTAACTGTGATGTCATAGTTATGCTCCTTTTTTTTAATATAATTTCCCTATTTGCTCTTTACATGTAATAAAGAGTGAAACAGAGAAATGTGCAGTAGAGACTTTTGTAATAGTTATTTACGTTAACTGAATTTTTACAGTACGAGGCGACGAAGGAGCCGAGTCTAGAATTTCAAAATTAGTACTGTGAAAAATGTGCCGGACGTGTAACGATTTTTTTTAAATAAATCACTTAAACAATATAAAAACGTTCACGCCTGTATTTTTTTCTTGACAGAATATTTTTTCATGTTCATACTTTTTTCATGTACGTATTATCAGTAACCTCTTTTTACCTTGTGGTGTAGAAGCTGGTGCTTTAGGCGTTTGCATCTGAATTTGCAATTTACAACTGTCAAATTGACATTTCAATAAAATAGTTAAAAAAGTGTACATATTTTCACGATTTTGCGTTTAAAAAAGACGACTTTCATTATCACAAGAAAAATATCGAAGTGTGCGTTTAAGATATTATTTATAAAAATCTACGTCACTGGATTGCTACAGTTAACTCAAATTCACTTAATTAATTGTATTTGATCAAGCAGGCATTTGAGTGCACATAGTGCAAATGTCGGTCCTAATTTTTGATAAATTACAGAAACAGCAAAAACAAGTATATTAAAGAGCCTGTTAAATACACATTTACGAAAAAGCATTCATCAGCATTTTTGTCATATTTGGGAGCATATAATCTCGCGATATTAAATATTAAAATACACCCTGTATATTATTACTATTATTGCTGTATAATACATATTTTAATACATACACCCTGTGGTATAGATGTGGGATATCTAAATTGAAAATTACGGATAGTCTTTAGAAAATTGTGACAGAGTCCAAGTTATTAGATGGATTATATAGGGTGATCAAATAAATTTCAGCTCTAGAGTGCTGCGTCTCCATATAATTGAAATGGATTGATTTTCTTTTTTTTAATATTGAAAACCTGCTTGCACTTTTCTAAGGATGGTAATAACCGTGTAATGACCACATTCTGTACATGGACAGAAACATGCTATGAAACTAATTTGTAGCATTTGTATTAAAATAAAAATGCGACTGTTGATCGTTTAAATAACAAAAGGTTTATTCGCCTTTCAAAATCAACTCTTTCAGTTGTGGCAGAAGCGGGCGAAGCATAGTATCTTTGTATAATACAAAAATAGTTAATATTCGTCAGATTTAAATCAATTAAGCAGTATTTCGACTATTGAAAGATATTAATTTGTGCTTTGAAAAATTATAGCCGTTTAGCCGGAATATGGCTAATGGAATTTCAATAAGCGTTTTTGCCGTGGGTCGCACGATGTAGCTACCATCTGCTGTAGGCTTGGGATATTAATATGCATATTTTTCGTGTATCCAACCGCTGCTCGGCGCTACTGCCTCATTTTAGACGCCGATGAAGAAATAAAGTACAGACTATACGAGGACATTAAACGATTATCCAGAGTTACTACCGTTTTACCAAATGTTAAATAGTAGTTACGCCTTTCTACCGATGGAAGATAAGCCAGGAATTACATTTTAAGCAGCTTAAAAATGCTGTGTGGCAGCAAGTACCCTCTGACCCACCCGTTAGGTAACGTCCAAATCCTTGAGGTTTCGAGACAGAAAAAGTCCACTGGGCCGCAGTCGGTCTAAATGATAACTGTTTTCGCAATCAAATCTAGCGGTCTACGAATTTCTGTTCATGCGTATTATAGTTCCATGATGGGCGATTATGGTTTCGCAGTAATCGTTAAATTGGTTCTCTTGCCGCAAATCCGCAAAAACGCGACCTTAATTCCCGATTTGGCGAGCAATTCTAATTTGCGCGAGAACAGACTTTACTGCTTTATTTAAGTGGGCTCTGAATAAATTACCAGATGAATAAGATTAGCTGGTGGATTATTTATGAGTCTGGTCCTATGTGGAGCATTGGATAACCGGGGTTAAGTGCTGCTTTACGGTAATCTTCCTCGTATGCAGCGTATGAGAGCAACCGGGACTGTTTTAGACGACTTGAAGAAATTATTGCAAAATTATCAGATTTTATAATCTGAATTTAAAATTCAGTCGGTTTCAATTTATTGTTTCATGAAGAATATCGCTACGGTGGTTTTATTAATACATAGTTTCATGTGAATAAATAACGAGCAGTAGATCATCATTGATGTTTCCATTTTTATCCGCAATAGTACTTCAAACGTTTTGAAAACCAAAAATTCATAACAATGAACTCCGTTGGCCAAATCAATTTAAATGTATTACACGTATTAGAAGTATCTGCCAGAAATATCAAAAGTAAGAGCAGTAGAAAAAAGATAAATAAAAACTAAGCGACTAAGCACAACAGATGCTCGAGAAAAGACGAACTATTATTGCTGAAAGTAAAAGTAATACGATTAAATACTAAATGAAGCCGTTAGAAAAATGATGATACGAAAAAAAAACAACTAGGAAAAAGTAAAAAGGGCAATAGAAACAAATAAACTGGAAGATACTATACGCACCTAGATGATACAAAACTTTAAAATCCACATAGAAGAGGAAACAACAGCTTGTACCGCCAGATGAAAGCGCATAAAGCACCAGCCTCTACACCGCAAGGTGAAATGAGGTTATCGATAATACAATACGATAATACAAATTAAAGAATGAAACAATATAGAAGAAAGAAAACTACGAAACCGATGTTTAGAAGAGGGATATTTCTAGTGAGTAGAATAACGCTAATGTTATACTATCATACAGGGTGTACCAGCTAAGTTGTGCCAAGCGGTTATTCCCATATTTGAGAAGACAGGAAAAATGATTATTTATTATCAAAGTTTATCGAAACACCTTGTAGGTAGCTACCAACACCACTAATTAGTACGTCAGCTCCACTTTCGATTTTACATGAAATGATTTTTTTTGCTTTTCAAATAGCATGATACGTTTTAATTTATCTTATTTTGTAGGGATCTTTTTCTCTATTCAACCGTATTAAATTATTATACCCTTACATAGTTAATATCATTTTTCGAAAACACGTTAAAAACCGCTATTAAGAGAAAAGCTGTGGGATTTCAGTTCTACTGTTAATTGACAATGCCATACAATTGCTGTGGACAAGCAAAATCGAGGCATACTTGATATTTTATATTTTTTTTGTATTTGCTCCCCAAACTGGTTACTTTGGAAACTGTCTAGGATCCTCAAAATGGCCATTTAGAGGCCTTGTACGTAAAGTAGTCATGGCAACATTTTAGCGGACTCAAACATTAGTTGCCATGACGACTTTCAGTACAAGGCCTCTAAATGGCCATTTTGAGGATCCTAGACAGTTTCCAAAGTAACCAGTTTGGGGAGCGAAAAATACATTTACGCGCGGCCTCCTAATATAATGCCGCGTTAATGGTAATTGGAACTTCATATTATAATGTTTGGAGAGCTAATACAAAAAAACGTTGTATGCAACACGTCCTCAAATGGCTTTAGAGAACTCATCTTCATATTACGGACTCGTCCCCTAAAACCTTGCTTTGAGGACTAGTTACATAAAGTACTATTTTGTTCAAAACTTTTAAATTAATAAGTTCCTGGAACACTGGAAGTGGAACTGACATGCTGATAATTGGTATTGATAAACTTTTCGAGCATTACCTTCAAATGTTAGCACAATAGAATACCTAACAGTCAATGAAAATATTAAATAAAAACTTAAAATAAACACAAATTTAGATAGCCCCTGTAGATAACGAAAAGGCCTTTGATACGTTGGAAACTTGGGAAATGTTACAATCAATGGCAAATGCAAGAAGAGACTACAGGTATACCAAATTAAACCATAACGTATATGGAAAAACCACTTTACAAGTGAAAACACACTAGCACACGGGAAAATTTAAAAAATAGTGGCATCCGACACGAAGAAACTATCTTACCGAAATTGTTCACTTTCGTCTTGGATGACGCGTTTAAGAACCTTAGAGGGCAAGAACTGAAGACTTGCAGGCGATAGTACCGCATACTTACAAAGATCTGGAGCCTACGATAGATTTTAAAAGCATTAAACGAGTACCGAAAAGTTGGAACAAGGAACCTGGCCAAAATAAAGGTAATGAAACCTAATGAATAGAGGCCGCAGGTCTGTAGCGTGACGTCAGCACAGGAAGGCTGACCGTCGGTAGAATTTAGCATTACATCGCATAGGCGCAGAGTGTTTAAATGTGTTTATAACTTAAAAAATACAGTTGTCCTGTAGAGATGGCGTTTTCAGTCGTGAACTGGGCCCTAATTAGTCGCACCTCATTCGCATTTCTTGTAATGGAAAACGAAAGTTTCAAAGCAGAAAACCGCAAGTTTGAATACTACACTTTAGTACAGGTAGCACAATATCATTCTCAAAATGTAATAGATAATTCTGTAATCTAAGTATAAAATAGGTTCCAATATTGGTTATTTATTTGTTAATGTATTTAGTTGTCTACCTTTATCCCCTTGCTCAATCGATTATTACTCATTTTACCACAATAATGTTTTATCAAAGAACTGGTTGTAGAATTAATATTCGCTATTCTTTTTTGGTTATGATAATGGCATCCAAGAAAATTAGCTAACCCCCTGTTGCGTTCCGGAAAGCAACACCTCCTATGTAAGAAATTCCAAAACCAGCTCCCGTGTTAGTCTATGTAACATTTCCTTTCAAAATGTAATTCGCACACCTTACTAGCAAGTCGCCATGCGGTGATAATACATTATTTCACAACCACCTGTAAAGGCCATCTACGTGTGTATTTCTGCAATACTGATGGTAAATCACTGGCGAAGGCACTCAGTGACTTGACTACTGCAAAAGTTCCATTATAATATTGTAAATATGTACCTACACTCTGTACTCATAGTTCGTCAGCGGTCACAACTGGTCTTCATTAGCTGACGTCACCGTGCCGTCAAAGAGCTGAGGTCTTTATTCTTTAGGTGCTACCACACAATTTCATAAAAGTAAGCCGATATTTCTAAAATTTTGCATGGGACCATAATTTTACATTTTGAACGACTTTCTTTGATGAACCACGTGTAGTTTGTCACCCTGTGTAGGTTGCGATTTGTAATAACAACATTTATATTTTTAAGGCTAGTATTAATGTCTCAAATTTTGCTTCTAAGTGGTTGTCGTTTTACAAATGGTTATTTTTAAATAGTGTAATATTTGTATTTGTATTTTAACATCGCCGATAAACGAAACTAGAGATTCTGTGTTTAAATGTAAGACAAAAATGTTTAATGAGATACAGACCGTTTAACAAAAATTTGAATTTCTTTTAGAACGGATCTTACATTGCTATTTGGTACACTTAAATGCTTCAAATGCTCAAATACAATTTACTCATTTGAGTTAAGGGACGAAATCCAGTTGCGTAGTTTTTTTAATAAATCATTTAAACAAAATAAAAATGTACGCCCCTGCATTTTTCGTCGGTACAATATATTTTACTTCACAGTTTATTAAAAAATCGAATAATTTATATCTTTTTATTGTAGAAAAATTACACAATAATTCGGTAGTAAAAAAATTAAAAAACGATTAAAAGTCAAATTTTTATGCTCTATCTTGCCTTTCATTCTTATCTCCTTAAACTTGTGGAAACCATTTTCGTAACGTTCTCCTTGATTCGCTACATAGCTTCAGATCTCGTTCCTTTCAACACTAATTTCAATTTCAATTAACCAGAAATCTCAAAGAACCTTCAGGTATGTACGGACACTAACGGACTTATATACATTGCGTCTAACCAAACATCCAGTGCAAAATGTGAGATGTCTATCTTGGTGAAACTGTCAGTCACCGCTTTCGGAGGAATGGGGTCTCCTTCTCCTTACTCATATTTCAATCTCCTCAAAACACCCATGTAGTACTCCCTGTCCACCGCTTGATCTTCTGGAGAGTGCTCATGGTGAAAAACAACATTCGTGGTCAAAGAAAACCATGAGCATTGTCTTGACATTTCTCCTACTTTCATGTACTGTCTTTGGCCTTTCATCTTCTAGATGCTCTACTTACTCGCGTTCTTGGTTCTACTGCTCTACTAGCAGCTTTTATAGCTGCAATATTGATATTTTGTGATATGGCAATTGTGCACTTTTCTTTCATGATTTGGAATTTTAAATTTGGAATTATTTCTATATGCAACGCACCCAAGTACCAACAAAAATATAAATTTCAGTTTTCTAAAAATTCAAGTAAATTTGACTTCTCATTTTAATAATCTGGAAATGTTAATTAAGTGGTAACAGGTAAGTATTAAAACTATAGTCTATTTTTTTGTTTTATGATTCAGAGCAGGCTTTGCATTTGCATGTTTGTAACAGTGTAGGTAGTAGTTAGTTACAAAGAAAAATACTAGTAATGTCAAAACCCTGCTTCATCTGTCAATGTGTTAGGCTATAAGCAGCATTATATTTAAGAACGGTTAAAAGTAGGTACCGAACAGTTAACATTAAATAAGGTATTGCTTTATTTTAAGAACATTGTTATCTAACTGTTCATAAATGTCGTAAAACTTGTAGATATTAATTTATCTTATTATACTCCTTTGTACTATGGAAAAATATATTGTTAACTACTTGCTGATGGTTTTTGTTTACAGATTATTTATATAAAATGTAAGGCAGGCATTTCAAAATACTTTGACAGACGGTTTTTTAAGATAAATGGCAATTTACTAAAATTTAGATGAATATACTTCAGGATAATCGGAAGCTGATTACGAAGAGAAATACAACTCGTGTTCCGATTCTGTATCAGATTCTTCCTACCCAATAAGATAACTCTTCTCATACAATAGTTCCCTTGCATTCACAGTTTTGTACTTGTAACCCAGTTTTTTAATGTGATATAATTTTTGCACGACTTCCAGTATAATTTAGTACCTCTTATGCATATTGTAATAAAGTATTCAAAGTAAATAAATATTTTTTCCCCGTTGAAACCCCAAATTTTCTTCTTAATATCCTCACTGGAACTATATTCCTCACAAGCTACAGATTCATTTTTCTTATTCATACTTTGCTGTAGTTGTAAATTCGCTTGATTTAAAATGATCAACAGCGTTGCGTTTGAAATCTAGCATTATAAAAATTTTTAGGAAAGTAATATCTGTTTAATTCTTAATAAGTACTTACATCAAATATTTGATTAAGTTTTTCAATGGTGGCTGTTTTAGTTGAATTGCCATTATTAAGGTCTTTTATATTAGTAAAACAACGTTTTACCGTTTCTAGTTTTACTGTTAACACTGCTTTTTCGTGGTATTTTATTACGCATTAGTGATCTTTACTAAAGTGTCAATTTGACAATCACGGTGATCTTATCTAATTTTGAATTTATTTATATTTTCTAACTAAAACTGTTGTACACTGCTAAAATAATATAAATGCAACGCCTACCCTGAATCATAAAGCAAAAAAATGGACTATACATGGTTTGATCTTTTCCTACTCCATTTGTTAATACAAATGTAAATTTCATAACAATATTTGAACACTTCTACCAGTCATATAACTGAGTTTTTATGCGACAGAGATATAAATGCGGGGTACAATCGCAGATTCGTGCAACACCTGTTTTACAGGTAAATAATGACAATAATTAGTCAAAAACAGCTATAAAAACTGAGTTGTAAAACAGTAGAAAAGAACCCTAGTTGTTCTCACGCTCGCGTCGCCATTTGACGTAAACAATGTAATCACAGAGCAACTAAGCTATCGAGTCATATAATCTGACAACATAATTTAACAAAAAATGGTATCTGTTAATTAAGAGTCGTCCTCATCGCCGAACAGGCGGAAGTGCGGAATATCTTCTGGCATAAATGGCGGAAGGCAGATTTCGCACGACGATAGCTGATAACAACCAGAAGCTGCTGCGATAACGACGTAATTAGTGGTGGAACCGAATTTTTCAAAGAAGTAACACGATGTTAGAGCAGCAGATACACGACTGCTTGATACTTAAAGTTTTGTTCAAAAAAGAAACCGAAGGCCCAAAGCAACCTGCTCGCTGATGACGATGTAAGTGATGTAACAATTAAGAATGTCGAAATTGCAACCTTGTTTCAACAGCAATGCCACAACAATAAATATTCCGCACGTAATTTTGTTGTTAATCACCAGTCAACGACAGCAATTCGTCTTCGAAGCGTGCATTCAGCTGTCAGAACAAAACATGTTGCAAAAAAGGACGACAGCTCTATTTTTTGCAGAATTCGCCAGGAAATTAACGTTTGTAAAGTGTAGCAAAGTTATGACTACAACTTTACAAAAGGAATGTATTATTTGTCAATATGTACACACAGCAAATCATTATATGAGACTTACAATAAATGTAAAGCGCTTTCTTTCCAAAATTATTATTAGTTTGTAACTAGTAGCTAATTGGACTATACAGTGTGTCCAAGATAAGGAGGGCCAGTATGGGGATCTCGGTAATGGTAAGAGATACAAATTTGGTTAAATGGGAAGAAAGTTGCGCAATTAAAGGACTAAAAAAATGACGTCTAGAAATCCTTGATATGATTTTTCGTTTTTGAGATATCTCAAAAAAACCGAATTTTGGATTTTCTTTTTTATTTTTTTCTGGCGTTAATATTAAAGTTAGAGCGAAACTGATTAAACTTCTTTATAGCAACTTTTAGTGGACTTAATGATTACGTTATCAAATTTTTTATCCGACGTTTCGTCTTCGAGAAACCATCATCAACTTCATTTTATTAAATACGGTCCTGGTTTTTTGATGCCAAATTTGCAAAGCCCTTGTTACTCTAAATTCAACAATGTACCACATATTATGGTTTAATTACGTTTCGAGCTTTTTTCTGATCATCATCAGAAATTTTTTTAGATACGGACCTGCATTTCTCATAATTTTGTAAAAATAAGTTCATACAGTAAGTTAGGCCTTTTTACATGCCGTTAAGATATTAAAATGCACATCATAATGTCATAATTCTGATACATTAATTTAATAAGCAACCAATAACTATTAACAATAAACAACAAATTAATGAACAAAAGATAGGCAGAAATAATGAGAAAACGAGCCTTGAAACAATGTAATAGGTATTTAACGTTTTGAAATAGAAGAAGAACTTAGAAGATTGGTTCTTGAAGCCTTTCAAAGTATAACGCCAGTATTGCTGAATAATGTTTTAGATTCTACAGTTGGATGTTATTTATGCATAGAGAATGATGGCAACCTTTTTGAATACCTTCTGTAAATTTAATACCTATTAAATGGTCTCGATGTTCGTTTTGTTATTCTTTCTGTCTATCTTTTGTTCATTTCTTTTTTGTTTATTGTTAATAGTTATTGGTTGGTTATTAAATTAATGTATCAGAATTATGACATTATGATGTGCATTTTAATATTTTAACGGCATGTAAAAAGGCCTAACTTACTGTATGAACTTATTTTTACAAAATTATGAGAAATGCAGGTCCGTATCTAAAAAATTTCTGATGGTGATCAGAAAAAAGCTCGAAACGTAATTAAACCATAATATGTGGTACATTGTTGAATTTAGAGTAACAAGGGCTTTGCAAATTTGGCATCAAAAAACCAGGACCGTATTTAATAAAATGAAGTTGATGATGGTTTCTCGAAGACGAAACGTCGGATAAAAAATTTGATAACGTAATCATTAAGTCCACTAAAAGTTGCTATAAAGAAGTTTAATCAGTTTCGCTCTAACTTTAATATTAACGCCAGAAAAAAATAAAAAAGAAAATCCAAAAATTCGGTTTTTTTGAGATATCTCAAAAACAAAAAATCATATCAAGGATTTCTAGACGTCATTTTTTTAGTCCTTTAATTGCGCAACTTTCTTCCCATTTAACCAAATTTGTATCTCTTACGATTACCGAGATCCCCATACTGGCCCTCCTTATCTTGGACACACTGTATAATAAAATATAATGAACAGTTCTGTATCAACGGTATTTTTTTCAAGAGGTGCTTCGAAATAAAATCATCAAAAAGTCCAATCAGTTCTATGCCGACGAAATACTACAAAAACGACATCATTGAACTCGTCATTCATCGACAAGCAACAATGGATTCTTGCATAATCCTCCAGACAATGCCGATCGACTGAACAAACACAGCGAGTCAGAAGCAAGCAGGTGCACTGCATTAGAAAGCAAAAGTAATGCATCATCACTTCGGACTCTGATTAGAACACGTTGCTAATAAATTAAACGTTCGCCGAACAATACCATGCGAGTACAAAACAACGCGACGTTGCTTCTGTGGTCTGCAAACCCTGGGGGCTCTGGAGGTTATTGAATGAACTGACGGTTAATTCCTAATTGATACAATTAAATTTGAAATTGATTACAATAACAAAAGCTAGTGTTGCTTAACTGAATACTGCTCGAAGCCCCATTGTAAATATATCGCCCCTACGGAAAGATAACTTGCTATTCACAATTATTGTTTGGCTGGCAGCATACAAGACACATTAATACGTATGCGTTAGCTACACGAAAAAATGACCTAGTAACACCTCGGTGTAGTAGTTTTAATAAAATAAAATGCAGGATTCATGCAGAACTACGAGAAGCCAGTATAAGATGGACACAAACTGTGGAATAGCTGAAAATAGTAGTCTGAAGTTTCAAAAGTTGCCATTAGGTGGCAGCACAATCCTGAATGGTTCACTTAGCAGTCGCTAGATATAGCATGCGCATGCGCCGCTCAGGTTATAAATGGCGACCATGCTTGGAGAGCAGCGTGCCGTTTCGTGTTTTCGTTTTTGTGAGCAACGGTGAGAAGTCGTTTAACCTACATCATGTATGATCGTTTGAATTTCTGGAAAACGAGCACCCGTTGGATGCCCAGAAAACCGACTGACTTGAGAAACAAAAAGTGAATCGAACGAGTTTGGTCTTGCAACATAACATCTCTCTCTGTACGCAGATGACGGGCAATTTATGGTTAACTGGTTAACACGATTTTTACTGGGCATAATTCATGGGTGTATCACCACTGCAGATGATAAAGAAGTTGAACGGAGACAGCAGATCAAAGGTTGGTGGAGATTATGTTACTAAGTAACAGGTCAAGAGTGCTTTGGCGAAAATTTTGTTTACGTTCTGTAAGGCGTTCTAGCCACAAAGAAGCCACTAATAGAAAAGTTTCTTAAATGCAACTGTCAAATAATTAATTGTTAGAGATTGACCCATCCGTCGGAGGGCGCTAGTGTCACCACTCGGCAAGGTTGCGAACCAAACTATAATTAACAAGCAAATTGCGCGCTACGCGCACGTGAATAGGATACGCGAAAGGTCACGCTCCGATCCGAGCGCTAAGATAAGAAAAACAAAACCTAAACAAATATAAACATCTGCGAAGCCGGAACGTGAGATTTTATGTTGTGCCACAGACAGACACACATTAAGGAAAATTATATTATAGCTAATGGGTCGGTATGTGAAGAAGTATTGTTTCAAATTGTGCCGATTTAGTGTAGGAGACACAAATTTCCCAAAGGCACAAAAACCTACCAATAAAAACGTTTACTGAGTGCAAATGTCAAATCAAATAATTGTTAGAGACTGGCCCACCCGTCAGGAGGCGCTGGTGTCACCTGTCCTCTCTTTGAAAAATGCACTCACAAATCATTTAAAATGCGTGATAACAAGGCGGTCTATATTGTTCCAGGCCATGACAATGGCTCTGTTGCCAGATTGTGTGATAGGTAGGCCATTCCAAGACACACTAAGTTTTGTTTGTTTGAAATATATTTGACATTAAAAACTATGTTGACAAGCCAATTCATATAAGTTCCAAAAATGCCTTTGAAGTGTTAGGTACCAGGCTGCAAGTCAACTTCCGCTTCATCAGTTGTTCCATATGTTAGCGTGTTCAAGTTTCCATCTAATAGAATGGTGGCACAAAGATGGAAAGACATTTTGCATTTAGAACACTGGCGGATTTGAAAGGCTAGTGTTGTGTGTGAAAAGCACTTTAAAGGAGCAGATATAAAAGGTAATAAGATGAAGTACAAATTAGTAACAATTTACTTGCAATGAAAAATGAGGTACCTACCCATTAGGAATCGTTTTTAAATCGAATATTGCGGTGAAGTGACGCCCTGCGATGTAAATAGCAGTGATTTTATAGATTTTTTTTCAACTGGCATGCATCACAATGACAGGGATAGTGCACTGACAGATTGCTCATTTAGTGACAAAAACTAGTAATTTTTTGTTAAAGGTTGGTGCAGCCATCTTGCCAGATTGTGGTAGGCCATTCCAAAGGTCACTTTATAGGCCCAGTGTCATGGCCTGGAACAATATAGACCGCCTTGGTGATAAGCATTTTGAACCAAAGTACATTGTTACAATTGAGAATTTGCTCTATTAGTGGCTTCTTTGTGGTTCTAGCACTTGGAACTGTCAAGTTTAACCTACAATTTGTGATTAGGATTAGGATTGTTAGGTTTTTATACTATTATGGAACAAAACCATCTTTTGACGTTCACAGTGGTTCGTCACTCAGCTAAATGTAACATTTTATGCAGGACATGCGCTATCAACATATTTCAAAGCATTCTTGACCGATTTTTAGACACCCATTATTTTTAATAGCCATTTGTGATCTATTTGCTGCATCTCTCTCGTAGTACGTTTTGTAATATTGACAGAAAACATATTTTTAAATACAGTCTCTGAATTTTAATGTCAAAATACAAACCACAACTTATAGACACACAAGTAATTGTGAGATACACACATTTATTCAATTTTGGAGAAATTTTATTCTGTTCGTGCAATTTTCATTAATGTTTCTTTTAAAGTAATTTGAGTGAATCCTACTTTTATCTATTCCAATGTGCATTTCATATATTTTAAAAATATGCAACTGTAAAAAAGAAAGCTTACATTACCTCTCATTACTTCATAATGGTAAGGATTCAATTTATATTATACTAACTATTGTTACAACGTTATTCGAAGAAAAAAGCACATAAAAAACTAAAAAAATTTCTAAGAATAACTCGTTCTCCATAAAAAAAACACGATTTAATATGGTTTAACCAAGCTATTATTGTCAATTTTACAAAGAAAGTCAAATAGAATAAGTTATCACTGGTCCAATAAGCTTTCACAAGCAACCGTTTTATTGCAAATTATTCAGTTTGTCTTTATTGACTGATTCAAGCAGGATCAGTTCCTGTATTAAAAGGAAGAAACAGTTGTTCTACAATTATACAAGGTGAGGTAATAGAATGTGACGGTTTTTAGAGCGATATTATAGGCTAGTGAGATTGACTCGACATCATATATTTAATATATGCTCGACATAAATGACGTACAGAGAAAAAAATACGGTATAATGCAATTTATTTTGTGTATTTTTTGAAAGTAAAATTTTCTAATTGGCCTGTCCCACAGCGAATGCATTCTTGCAATCTGGCAGAGAAATTTGTAAGGGTGGAATTTTAGGTCCATGTGTAAAATATGGCAAAGACTCCTAACCAATATGGCTAATCCAATCGCCAGACAAGCCGAGCAAATTCGACTCTAAATCTTCTCCGCGATTCGGTTAGTAAGTTATACTCAATAAACGCTATTACCGAAAAACACGCGCTCTGCTACCGACCAGTTATCCATACTGCCCTCCACTCAATTGGGCAAAAAATTGCATGCTTCACGATGGCAGAAGGAACTCCCCACAATTCCTTTCCAACTTGTACAATTACGCTCTAAAATTCGCTTATTTAGATACATGAAGACCAAACGAAGTTACAGACAGCATCCTCAAGCAGTAAAGTTTGGGCCATTGGTGTTAGATGGCGTTGAAGGATAAAGCCCGATAGAGATCCTGTATATAGTTTACTATATACAGGGACTCTAAAGCCCGATTGGCGACGAAACAAGTCCGATCGATGACGATGCAACGTGACTCAAACACGCAGCTTCGCTCACGGAGGAACGAATTTTGATCAGACTGTACAGAGCGGCTAGGAAAACCGCAGCCACTTTTCATGCGGTGTTCAAGAGATGGCGCTTTATTTAGAAAAATTAAATTACAATACTGGCAGTAATGCAGAGTGGACTACTGTATTAAAATGCCTGAAGGTACTCAAGACGCATAAGTTGACGCATTATTTGTACCGCCATTTTGGTAAAATGACCTACTTGCACTTAATAAAACCGTTTCACAATAGCAATACGTTGTTGGAGATTTGTATTCATATCTACTTCGCTGTCAGTTTGCAGCAGAATTTAATTTTGAAATTGACAGTGGAAAGCAGCGTAGCTATTTTAATTTAAATACCTAAACATTGTAAAAAGCAGCGACGTCTGGTGTTAATAGTTGGAAAAGTGGCCGGGGGTTTCTCAGCCACTCTGTATAATCAATTTTTGATTTTCTGGCATGACAGTGCAACTTTTGAATTTCTTACCCCGTTGATAAAATGTAGATTCAAGACTTTTTTGGGTAAAATGGCTATGAAAAACTTAATGAACTGTTATCAAAATTATCTCTACAAGCAAATTGCGCGCTACGCGCACGTGAAATAGAATACGCGAAAGGTCAAGCTCCGATCCGAGCGCTAAGAACAAAACAAAACCTAAACAAATATAAACATCTGTGAAGCCGGAACGTGAGATTTTATTTTGTGCCACAGACACACAGACAAACACACATTAAGGAAAATTATATTATAGATTCCTTAGAGTCAGAAACGTAAGCAGCAACCGTGTATGAACTTTTAAAATAGCTTCGTCCATATTAAGTAAAAATAAGAGTTTTTTTGCTTGACAAGAAAATGTTAAAATCCAAGGTATGGGTTAAAGAAATACCAACCCATTCGTTGTATAGCTAATACTTCTACACAAATAAAAAATTACTCAGGCCACGAACGACTTCCGGGATCGCCGTGTCTTTGTTAAGATAGAAGAACTCAACGGTTCGCCCAGTTTCACAGGGGACCATGTGACCAGCATTGTTAATTTTGTTTTTTTTTCTGTACCTATTATAGTTAAACGATAAAAAACAAATATTTCCCAAGTTCCAAATTCCTGCTCAATAAAAGTTGCGCAACGTTATTCATTGGTTGCAGACCGCACTTGAAAGCGTTTTCTATAGTTAAATTTATAGTATCAAGGTTGCACTACATCGTCGCTTTTTCTAATTTAATTTTAATGGTCTGACTTCAGTAGGCTAGTTTCTATCTTATCAACAGATTCCACTAGCTCCTTCCATTTTCTCCTATCTTGTGCAGTATTCTTTTTTCCATTACAGCTCCTTTATCGTCTTTAATTCATCAGACACTTTTTGTCTTCTTTTCCCTTTGATCTTATACTTACCGCTTATTTTGTAGTATTTGAATTTGGCTTTCTTAGAATATGACTCGTTCATCTAAATTTTCTTCTTTTTATGATGGTATCTACTGGTCGTTTTGTTCTTTCAATGTAGTCATTCGTGTTACTTCGTAGCGTTTTTGTCGCTTTTGTGTTGATTTTATCCTGCATGTGACATAGCTCCTCTCTTATTAGACTCTAATCCAACACTTGTCCGAACTTCCACGTTAGTCCCTTTCTATTATCCATCATTGTTCTCCTGATTCAATCTATAGCGACCAGAAAAATAATGTAAATGCTTGTTTAACCTCACTTTCTACACTTATCCCTCTTGTCACATTTCCGTTGTGTACTACTTGTGTGCTGCGACCTGCGTAAAGCAGCCTTAGCATTCGTATAAACTTTAGTGGAATTTCATAATAAATTAAGAATTTTCCCAAGTATTTCTCGGTTTACTCGGTTGAATGCTTTATAAAGATCGATGAAATTGAAATGGATCTCTTTCTACCATTCTGGGTCGTCTTTAACGATTGTGTATTCTTAAGAGTCCATATCTGATCAATGCCGGATCCAAAACCTGTTTGGCTTGTTCTTAGTAGGTACCATCTCCAGTTCTCTTTTTATTCTGTGTAACATACATATAAGTAAATATTTGACTACTTGCATAGTGATGTTACCGCCCTCCAGTTTTTACAATGAGATGTATTTCATTTTTTTAGGTATATTTTACAAAAATCCTTCCACTCATTCTTTGGAATGGTTTCTTCTGACCAAATCTTTGCAGTACTGTTTATTTATATTCCTCTTTTGATCAGTTTCGTGGATTCTTGTCATTTTGAAGATTAATAATGGCTCTTATTATTTCTTCCTCCGTTATTTCATCTCTATTCATATTTCATTATTACTGCAGTCTCTCTATTTCGTTGAGTATCTCCTGTTTTTATATATTTGTACAGTATTCTTTCCATATATTGCGGACCTACCAGTTACCCCTGCCTTTTTTATATTTACGGCGATTCTCAGTAATCCGAATAACTTCCTAATCCGAACACCTCCCGGTGCCAGTTAATTCGAATTATCAAGACTATACTAAATGCTAACATTTCAAATGCTACTTTTAATCAGCGTTTGTGGTAAGTGCAACTGCGTACAATTATTGCGATTATTTAGTAAATTTTAAATTGATTGTTTTCCGAGTTTTTTGAGTTGCCGACATCATTTTACAACTTTTGCATACCGCAGATTTGTCAGCGTGCGGCTGACATGCAGTTGGCAGGAACCTCAAAGCTGCAACTAAAACTCCTACAAAACTTGACTCTTTACGGCGAATTAAAATCGATTTGTTAATACTCCATGAAACAAACTTGTTCATTACAAGCGCGAGGCCGCAAGAAGATAATAGCAAAACCTAATAGCACTCCGATTTGTCAGTACTGTTAGCCGCTTAAGAAGGAAAGCAAAAACGAAAAAGAATTCGGCTTCTCTAATAAGCGATGGCTCACGGCTGCATGAAATCAGTAAACACGGGTCATCACATTTTCTTCAATCACGTCGAGAAAAAGCGCCCAAAAGAAGAGCATGTGAACACGAACGACTCGCACAATTTCGCTACCGGCGCTCATATTTGGCATTCCTAACCGTTTCCAGATTACATGGACTCTGGAGGAGCAGCTCTTCCGACCACGGGCTGGAGGAGGCAATTAGCGTCTTAGACGGACGCGGAGGAATCCGGCGGCACCGACGAAATCCAGCTAAAGCACCCAAAATGTGGAGCGCATACTAATCGCCTGCTAAAAGTGCGCATTATGCAAGGCCGGTGCAGCTGCGAATCATTCAAATCAGGCAATCATCTCAGGAAGCAATATCGAAGGATCGAGCGTCTTGGATGCAATCTGGCCACTCGTCAGGTACAGTTACGTTAACAGTCCACCAATACTGTTGAACTAGGTACGTACAAAAGGTAGAATAGTAATTGAACGGGGTCAACGATTTCCCAGATTGTGCGCGATACCTACGAACTCTCGCAGAATACGAAATGAGAGCGCCATTTGAATGCAGTTTGATCGTGTCGGATTTGCAAACACGCAGTCTGCGAGTTTGCAGTGATTTGCCTATCTTCAGATAAGATGGTAAAAGCGTACTCGGAATAATCAACGAAAACGAGAGCTCGCGCTATCTGAAACCCGTGTAGGGGACATCTCTAGCAGTGATTTCTCAGTTCAGTTTCGATAGAAGTGGAAAAAGCACAATTAAAATATACATTTAGTATACGATGTTACGGCAAAGAAATAAACAATTCCGAGATTGATATCTCACACCATCTACCATACTAGAAGAACCGGAAGCTACAGAAGAAAGGTATTTGGCTGCAACACAAATTATGAACTGGTAGACGAATATCTTTAAAAACATCTTATTCCACTATGCTAAAGGAACGAATAAAGAGAAAATATTAATCTTAACATTCTTAACATACAAAAACTAATTGGAGAACAATAAATAAATAGCCTACTGAATCAACACAGTCACGTTTAACCATTTAGCATATCAGGCAACGATTCAAAAACTGAGAAAATAGAATAAACGGTCAAAATGTCTTTTTTACTTCAACATATGCGACGTGCAACTGGAATGGCATGTGTGTACCAGCGTCTGTTTCTACAATATCGATAACATCTACGCTCATATTTTCCCGTATGTTCTCATTTCGTACCATATTCCGCCGAGTTAGTCCATTCTCCTCCAGTAATCCATTCCCATAGTTATTAGTTAATTACTATGCATTTATTTCTATTTTTGTGTCGTTACGTGTTGATGATCTCGGCCGTTGCTTTGTATAAAATATACTATTTTATTATACCTGCATCAGAATCGCCATTTAAAGCACGCCTGAGCGTGCGAATACAGGCGATTAAATCTCGCCGAGCTTTAAAGGTTGTCAAGGAAAGACTGAATGCAACAACGGACATGGACGCGACAACAACGTAAATAATTCTCGTAACTATAGTAGCAATATTATTATGCCCTCTCGATTTATCACGACAAAAACTATTTCTAAGTTTGTAGTGCGTAATTTATTTCCAGTATTGAAGGTATAATAAAAAATAGCGTAAAGTATTCGTGGATAACTGGTCTTTAAAACACTTGCTCTATTTCGAGCACTCCTGCTACGCCGTCGTGCTCGAAAACTCGCGCGTGTTTTAAAGACCTTGTTATCCACTCATACTTTAATATACTATTTCCTACGACTGCTTCTAAAATCAAGCTTTCCGCCTTGTTGACGTACGTCAAAAATTGATTGTTTTAAATCAGTTCATCGCGGCAGCCGTCATACGTAAGTATATAATCGTGAATCGTAATACATAGCAACATACATAAATTTTATATAAGCTTTCATGATTATATACCTAAGTCTGCTAGTGGTCAGCTATTTGAAAACGTCAAAGTTGACAGCTGTCACTGTGAATTTGATTTAAACCTTTTTTCGCGATTTAAAGTTACTTGTGCTTTATTTTGTGTATTGTCGGTGTTTAAGTGTCAAGAAAAATAAGAAATGGGCGATAAAATATCCAATTCTGATGTAAAAATTTGCACTTCGCTGGAAATTTTAGAAATGGCAAAAAAAACCAGTTTAAACCTATTTTCGAAAATTTTACAGTCGTAGGAAAAATTTTGTATGCAACACGAGCGAAAAATGCATTAGGCGTTCGTTCGAGTTTTTTCGGACCTCGCTTCGCTCGGCCCGAAACTTTCGAACTCACGCCTAATGCATCATTTTTCGCTCTAGGTACATAAATAACTATTTTGCACTACTAGTCTCAGAACGCATCGTTATTGGCCTATTTTTAGGTCGTGAAGTTGATTTTCTCCACCAAGGGAGAGAAAGTAAAATAAACAATTTTCACCGTGGTAACTAATAAATTGCTAAGTTACCAAATATGACTATTTTAATTTTGACGTTTTAAAGAGCTGTATTGTCAGGTTGACAGTTAAAATATTTTCGAAATTTGTTGGGAATTTAGGTATTAAGCCGTTTGGTAGTGCAAAAAATAGTATATACACCACGGTAGCGAATCGTCTTATAACCTTCGCGCGCGCTCAGTATCTAATATGCGCTCAGGTTATAATGCTGCGCTTCGCTACCTTGATGTATAATATACTATTTTATTATACTCTGCTCCGTAACACGTTGTTCCACTGTTTTGTAACTGCTCGGCTCTGATCAATTCTACTCGTAATATCATTATTACTTGAAGCAGTAACGCAATACTAGATATCCGGTTTTCGAGGTGTTTAGTGTCAATTCCCAGTTCCCATAATAGTTTTTTTTTCAATTTCCTTAGCATATAGTTAGTTAATGTATTGTACATTCATGGCCATTATCATCTGAATGTCGGAATAATGGAATGTGACGAGTTTATCATTACCTACGGTGACACCTATTGTTAACACTTCTGCCAGTTTTTAAGTGCTTTAGTTAGATGTAACTTGAAAAATTATCTAAGACCTTTAGGATACTTACCGTCTAAATTTTACACAATTTGCCAAAGCTTGTATAGTTGCATACTATGGACTCTTCAAGGTCGTGGACAAGTCTCCTTTCAAGAAGCTGTTTTATACAGAATATTGTTGCCCAGGTCGAAAACCGCATTACTCTTCTATTTCATATTCTTGCTACTGAATTAACAACAGTCGCCCTCTTTATTCCATTCAGGAGGAAGTTGCTCGCCCTTTAAAGCCAAACTAAATACGTAATCCAGAATTTATTTAAATAATAGGTTTGTGGTAGTTTGCTCGTAATTCATTTAGGATCAGAATTTCTGCAGCTTTCATATCCCAGACAGCTTTCTTCACTTCACCTACTTTCATTTTCAATCACTGGAGAATGCTCAAAATCTTCATTGTCTTCGTTCTGAATCCAGCGGTCCACGGCGGGGGTTACGATATTTGGTAAGAAACTCAAAATGTTCAACGATTATTTCTTTAAAATTCAACTTCTAGGTAGCTTCCTAAATTATTCAAAGTTATATTTATACAGTGTGTACATAAAGTAAGGAATAAATTCATTATATAGAAAAGAGAAAGCCTTTAGGAAAAATCCTAAGACACCTCAACCTTTGTTTTAAGATGCGCATCTTTTGACGTTCTAGTCGCATTGGTGACATCATTACTGTTCCGGATATGACGTCATCGACATTTTTTTCAAATAGCAACCTCTATTTTTGACAGCGCCATTTGAAAGAGCATATTTTTCTGCACACAACACATCAAAAGTTTTGTTATGTTACATAAGGAAATTTTCGATAAAATTAATGTTATAGTGATTTAAAATTAATTTATTTTATTCAGTTAATTGAACAAACAAATTAATAAACTGGTACTTTAGACGGTTCATAAGTGTGGATAGAACTTCAATTATAAGGTGATTGTGGATAAAATGTCTTTTTTATTATACCTGCATCAGAATCGCCGTTTAAAGCACGCCTGAGCGTGCGAATACAGGCGATTAAAGCTCGCCGAGCTTTAAAGGTTGTCAAGGAAACGACTGAATGCAACAACGGACATGGACGCGACAAAAACGTAAATAACTCTCGTAACTATAGTAGCAATATTATTATGCCCTCTCGATTTATCACCACAAAAATTATTTCTAAGCTTTTAGTGCGTAATTTATTTCCAGTATTGGAGGTATAATAAAAAATAGCGTAAAGTATTCGTGGATAACTGGTCTTTAAAACACTTGCTCTATTTCGAGGACTCCGGCTACGCCGTCGTGCTCGAAAACTCGCGCGTGTTTTAAAGACCTTGTTATCCACTCATACTTTAATATACTATTTTATTATACCTGCATCAGAATCGCCGTTTAAAGCACGCCTGAGCGTGCGAAAGCAGGCGATTAAAGCTCGCCGAGTTTTAAAGGTTGTCAGGGAAACAACTGAATGCAACAACGGACATGGACGCGACAAAAACGTAAATAATTCTCGTAACTATAGTAGCAATATTATTATGCCCTCTCGATTTATTACGACAAAAATTATTTCTAAGTTTTTAGTGCGTAATTTATTTCCAGTATTGGAAGTATAATAAAAAATAGCGTAAAGTATTCGTGGATAACTGGTCTTTAAAACACTTGCTCTATTTCGAGCACTCCGGCTACGCCGTCGAGCTCGAAAACTCACGCGTGTTTTAAAGACCTTGTTATCCACTCATACTTTAATATACTATTTTGCTATAATAAAAAGAGTGGTTTTAGGACTTAGAAAGAGACCTTTACAAAGCTAGGAACGACTTCAGTTTCAACACTTAATTAATTAGTTTGTTCAATTAACTGAATAAAATAAATTAATTAAAATTAATTAAATCGTTATAACATTAATTTTCTCGAAAATTTCCCTATGTAACATGACAAAGATTTTTATGCAGAAAAATATGCTCTTTCAAATGGCGCTGTCAAAAATAGAGGTTGCCATTTGAAAAAAATGTCGATGACGTCATATCCGGAACAGTAATGATGTCACCAATGCGACTAGAACGTAAAAAGATGCGCATCTTAAAACAAAGGTTGACGTGTCCAAGGATTTTTCCGAAAAGCATTTCCTTTTCTAGATAATGAATTTATTCCTTACTTTATGTACACACTGTATATAGAAAAACAATGTAAACTGTAAGCGTGGCGAGACGCTTGATCCTCACACACTTTACCCGTGGGGAACTTTGACCGCCGCCATAAACTGTATTCTAGCTCATTTGATTTTGTATGTTCACATTATCGACCACCAATCTGTATACGGTGTGATGATAAAGTTTGGAACATAATTCATAATTGCGTTACTGAATGTTTAGAAAAAATCGCTCGAGCAGGTCAATTTTATTTTTTAAATAGCCAACTTACGACGTAAAAATGTCACTTATGACTATTTCTGAGCGGTGACGTCATCATAAGTTTTTCAAATGACAACCCTATTTTTTTCTGTTTTTCCATGGACCTTCTTACTACTTGAATGATGATGGAAAAAACTGGTACCTTACATAACAAGTTTTTTGAAAAAATAGCATATTTACTTTAAAAAATTCGCGCCGAAGTGGAGCAAATTAGTCCTGACATTTTTGAGCGCAGTGTACGAAGTGCTTGCACTCGTATAGGTCAATGTCAAATGGTTGGTGGAGAACAATTTGAACATTTGCGCTAAATTTTGTTCAATAAATGTTTTTCCATTAAAGTTACGTTTCCATTTTTTAAAATAAATATGCTATTTTTTTCAAAAAATTGCAAAAACGTATGATGACGTCACCGTTCAGAAATAGGTGACGTCATAAGTTGACTATTAAAAATAAAAGTGCCCTGGTCGAGCGTTTTTTTTAAACATTAAATAACGCAATTATGAATTATGTTCCAAACTTTATCATCACACTGTATATAGGTATAATATGAGCCCAGAATCATATCATTCGGCCCAGAACAGTAAAGCTCTTATATTTGCTTGTGTAATATTTGGAGTTCGTACACACACCTGACAGTCTATATGTTATTAAACAACAAACAGCTTGTTTCACTTTAACCAAAACATGCTAAGGTGAACGAAATGATACCATGAGATAAAAAAAAATGATTCTGAGCAGGCCTTGATATGTGTTATACGTTTGGCAGTACTAAAGTGTATTGTAAGTCTATGTCAAATTCGAGATTTGCAGGTTAAGTTTTACGTCAGTCTGTGTCAAACAACAAACAAAACCTAACCTTTTAATCTCCAATTTGAGATAGACTGCCAATACACTTCAGTACTGCCAAACATATACCACATATCAAGGCCTGCACAGAATCTTTTTTTTTATCTCATGGTATTTTGATCACATGGGCCAAATGACATGAATCGATAATTAATTTTTTCGAAAACTCATCAAATGTTGACATTTTCGTTAAATTCTCAGTAAGCAAAGTGATTCTTTTTTGTCACTTAGCAGCGAAATACTTTTATGTTCTAGAACGCAAAACTCTTTTGCGTTCTAGAACATAAAAGAAATGTCAAAAAATTTTTTAGGAACTTATTTGTGATTTTATTAATTAAGTAACCCACATTAGTTTTATATTAAGTAATTTAAAATTTCAATAGATACTAATAACTATTATAAACTATTATAAACATGACTAATTTACGTTGTACTACATGTAAATTGAAGGTGCCGATATTGCAGTGAGTTAAATTTATACATCACTTTGACGTTTGTTAAACAATTCAGCAGGCCGTGGTTCAAAAATTAATTGTTTATGAAATATAAAATTGTCAATTAACGTTGACAGTTACCTTATTTAATTTTTTTTATTCTCATACTACTTAGTTTTATTGCAGTTTTCGAAAAATCATTGTTTGCATCTCGAATGCGAAATGCTTTTGCGTTCTCGAATGGGTATTTTGCCTCGCTAAAGCTCGGCAAAATAACTTCCATTCTCGAACGCAAAAGTGGCATTTCGCATTCTAGATACAAAAATAGCCATTTATTTTAGTGTTTCCCGACTATTTTTTGTATTTTGTTATTTCTAAAGCTGTCTAAAATATTGCTAAAAACTAATACAATTATTATGTAAGAACATTGCCCAAAAAGATTTTCTTTTGCGCGTACAATATAGATACCTGAAAAATCTTAACTGGGGCAAATTATGTGATTCTGGGCTTGAACTCAACCCATGCTGGCACGAAATAAAACGGCAACATGTGTGATCACTTCAGGTTGTATCGTGTAGATAGCTAGAGGGCAAGGGGAGGATATCAATGGTATAATTAATTTTCGCTGAATAGGCCAATATGCATTTAGAACAGTGGTCGCCAACCTGTCGATCGCGAGCTACCGGTAGCTCGCGGGGGCAATTCTGGTAGCTCTCACAACGATTTTAATTTAAAAAATACAAAATCAGAGAAGCTTCCTAAAATTCCACAAAAAAATCTAATTGTCATAATATTAAACATAAACAGCGGCAACGTTGCGGCGAGCGATCTGCCGCTGACGCCATCAAGCTAGAATCGGCTAGAACCGACCAGCCGGACCAGTGCGTTAGTGTTCGAGAACGATCTGGATTCCTTTGAACGGGATAAATACGCACGGCGCGGCGACATTGCGCTTAGTTTAAAACTGAACGCGTAACCAACGTCCAGCGGTTGGGTTAGTAGTGAACAACAAAAAATAATATTATGGCAAGCAGTTGTAAGAAGGTAAAGACATACCACTTTCATTCGGAATGGGAAGAACAATACTTTTTTACAGAAGTTAAAGATAAAAATGTGGGTTTGTTATGTAATACTTCGGTCTCCGTTGCTAAAAAAGGAAATATTTAGAGACATCATAAAACTGTACATTCTAATTTTGAAAAATCATTCCCACTACATTCTGCCGCCAGAAAGGAGAAACTGAAACAGTTAAAAAAGCAGTTAATTGGACTACAATCAATATTTTTAAGAACAATCGACAAAAATAAGGCTGCAACTGAAGCATCGTACCGTGTGTCCCAGATAATTGCACAAAAAAAGAAACCTTATGAAGACGGGGAAATGATAAAACAGGCGTTTTTAGAAGCTGCTGACTCGTTATTTGCCAACTTTAGAAACAAAGACGAGATAGTTTCAGCTATAAAATCTATGCAACTTTCTGCTAATACAGTGATGAGACGTGTAGAAGTAATGAGCAATGATATTTTTTTACAGTTAAGAACTGACTTAGATAACTGTGTTTATTTTTCACTTCAACTGGATGAATCAACAGATGTCGTTGACACTGTCCAGATGGCCGTGTTCGTCAGGATGGTTTTTAGTGATTTTACGATTAAAGAAGATCTTTTGAAGTTTATTCCACTGAAAGGACACACTACTGGACAGGAGTTGTTTTCTCATTTAAAAAATATTATTTCTTCCGAGAAAATTCCAATATCGAAAATGGTAGGCTTGACAACCGATGGCGCTCCAGCTATGGTGGGTTTTGATAAGGGTCTGGTGGCGTTATGTCGTAAAGATGAAACTTTTCCGCAATTTCTCTCTTACCACTGCATTATCCATCAGGAAGCATTATGTGGAAATTTCCTGAAACTAAACAACGTTATGAAACTGGTGGTAAAAATTGTGAACAAGATTAGAGCTCAAGCGTTACAAAGAAGATTATTCAAAACCTTGGCCGATGAAGTTGACTGTCAATACGGGGACCTACTCCTTCACTCTGAAGTCCGATGGTTAAGTAGAGGACGGGTGCTGAAACGTTTTAATGATGTCCTATCTGGCATAGTTCAATTTTTCAAAAAACGCGATGAACCGACTCCGGAACTAGAAAATTCAATCTGGCTTAGAGATTTTGGTTTTCTCGTGGACATTACCGAGAAATTAAACGAACTTAATTTGCAGCTTCAGGGGAGAGACAAAGAACTAGCAGAAATGATTTCTGATATAAAAGCATTTATCAAAAAGCTGGAGTTTTGGGAACAAAACCTAATTAACAGCGATGCCAAGCATTTTCCTATTCTTTCAGAAAAAATATCTCAAAATCCATTAGAACCCTATGACAGCAAATATCATGTAGAAATAGTTTCTACCCTGAAGAATAACTTCAAAAATCGTTTTAAGGATTTCAACGAAATGGCTTTAGTAGCGCAGTTTGTTGTTTCACCCTTTATGGAAATTGATATCCAACAGTTTGCAACTTGTGTTATGCAGAACTTTGGCGAAGACATCGCTGCAACAGAAATGGAAGTAATTGATTTTCAAAATGATTTAGCCTTAAAATCGTTAGTCTCAAGTACCAAATGTATCTGGCCTATTGTAAGTAAAGACAAATATTCAGTTCTATGCCGTGTTGCCTTGAAAGTGAAAGCATTATTCAGTTCAACCTATTTGTGTGAATCTTCTTTTTCCAATATGAAGTTTATTAAGAACAAATATCGCAATCGACTTACAGATGAACATTTGGATAATTGTATTCGAATGGCTGTATCAAATTATACTGCAAACATTAAAAAAAATATCGATGAGTCTGAGTGTCAGCCTTCTCATTGAACGTGCTTTTTTATTTTTCAATGTTTATGTTCATGATAGTGCGTTACTTTTTTGTTGTTATTATTAACTATTTTTAAATCTTACGTGACATGCCGTTGTGGCTGGATAAAAGTTTGTGTTTATTTTTCAAACAACTTCGTTTGGTAGGTAGGAATGTAGTTATTATTAGTACCTATGTATTATGTATTACCAGATAAATAAATAGTAAAATAAATACATATAATGATAAATTAACTGTGGATTATTTCATTTACGTTGCGTTACGTGGCTTCCGTGTGGGTAGCTCGCTGTTTATTCCAAAATTAACAAGTAGCTCAACACATTGAAGAGGTTGGCGACCACTGATTTAGAAAATGGCTCGAGTGCTCGCATAGAGTCGAGCATCTTCATGAAATGAAATATCCTTTAAGAAATTTCGAATAGACCTTAGTCTCAGAAAAACTAGATCCTTCCAATAGCTGTTGTCGTCCATATAGCTCGCAGACAAAGCAGAAAATATCGCATCTACCTAAAATACGACTGTGGTTCAAATATGAAGGGAAATTTCTCTCAAACACCTTTAATAGCATTACAATGACTATTGCATACATCTGTCGAACGATGTCATTTGACCAATGATCGCACTCGCTTTTTGAACTTTCAACCAAGCTTGCGTCGGTAATTATTGTTATATAACAACTTATCGGTAATACTCCACCTTACTCATTAAAATGATGATTCGTTAGTTTTTTTAATCGATTCAAGCAATAGTCACGCAAAATATATTGCGTGCATAGTTCCTTGCTTCGATAATGCTAACCAGATTGCACTCACGCTGGATTGATTAGAAAATACGCCCGACAGCGAAGCGGAATCATGTCGTTTACTTTCCTTAAAGGGAATAGCTGGCTTCACTGTTTTGGTGAAGAGTATTTAGTAATACTGCGCATTAATGACTTTTGGTCGGAGACAATATTCAGGTATAATATATCTTGTAAATCATTTTCAGGAGTCACAGACGTTCTTGGCCGCCGAGCATGAGGTTGGTTCACTAGACGGTCTCGACCTTTACAGAAAAAATCGGGCAACTACTTAATTGCTTAATCACCCTTGCCGGAAACAAATTTCAGACAAAACAGCAATTTTATGATTATGCGAGAGGGAGACGGTCTCTTTCCCTCTCTCCGACATGCTAATTATGTGACTGACTGCTGCAACAAAACGGTATCAAAATAGTACTGATAACAAGCTGAAACATATCCTAACATGAGTATGGGTGTTTCCATCCACTGTTTTCTGCGTTTTTGGGAACTACTTAAATTCCAGTTCGTATTTGAATGATCCTTGTACATGCAGACATCATCAATTTCAGTGTTCGATAAAAGAATAAGCGGGATCAGTAAAGCTGAGCGAGATATTAGTGTCTATAATTTTCTCTTTCTATTTTGCGTCTATAATAAAACACCCCCAAGAGTGTGTTTGTATCTCACTTGAGTGCCCTAATAGCCTAGTACAATTTACTTTTTCAAATTTGGTAGGTTTCAAATCTTATGTCAAACATCAAATTGCTGTCGGTATCTTCAGCAATTCCTCGTATTGCATAATACTATGATATGATCTTTACTGTGTATTATTTGGTGAAATAAAAGAATATAATAAAAATTACTAAAATGACTCTTATCTCATGGGTCAGGTGTACCTCTTAGCAAGTATTATTAAAAATAAGAACTAATCCACACACATTTGCTATAAAATTCAATATTTGGGTCCTTTCATAATAATTTTGAAAACTAAAAACTTTGAGTACTACCCATTTAACTATTGGGATCGTTTCTTTGCGGACATTATCGCTAATGGGACTGAAGTAGAAATTACGGCGTTCCCACCTTACAAATTGTGCCAACAAACTCGCTTTGCTACAAGAAACAGTTCAGTACTACGTCATTACAAGTTTCCTTATCGACAACAAAAGCGTAAGTAAATAAACGCCACAAAGCAAAACACTTACGGGACGCGCTTGCCGGAAGTTGATATCAAATAGACGCCACTTCACAATTTTATGAATAATGCTTTCTAGAATCACTTTCCTGACCTGTACTGCTGATCCTGCAATGAATAATAGAGCACCAAAGAATCCCGCAGTGAGTCCCCTGTCGCTGTAGGGCCCTGCGCTGACGGATACGGCTGTAGTAACCTACACACATCGCTTCGTTGCCGCCGGTGGCTTTCTCGGCTGCTATACTGCACCAGTCAGTATTTTGCCCCATCCTAGAGCACCAAACAGCTCCAGGACAATCCGCTGCCTAGTTCACACTTGCCTTACGTTTCAATTACGCTGCCTGCTCGTCCAAAACTCCTTCGCAAACTAGCAACTACTGCTCGACCAACTTCGACGCACTATTTTATCTGGGCGGAAGCGCTTTCAAGCACCAGCTAAACTTCCACAGGAATCACAAGCCACTCCCAATAAATTATACAACTTTTAAGAATAAGTGGGGTATTTACTGCGTACATAAATCAAACAAGTAGAGACACTCACTGTCGGTTCCTTTGAAGTCAAAATACCGATATGGATGACCTTGAACGGCTTCTGGGGGTACTTTCTGATGGTACTAACAGATGGCGCCACTACTTTATCACATATGATTGGCATCAGAGCTAGGAACTGGCTCTGATTGGTAGAATTTTGTGCTGCCATCTGATAGTCAATCTTAGAAATACCCCCCGGGCACTCTAGACAGGTTTTAACTTTTGAAATGAGTGTCTACTTGTTTGATGTATGTACGCTGGTATTTATTTACAGATACAGATAATTTCAGTTTTAATTGGGAAAGCCAAACAGAACACAGTCACCAAACTTGGCTTGCTCTCCCAAATTGTTTTATTTACAGATTTTATTGGTGTCATGACAATCTAAAGCCTACCTGATTACATATGTTCACTGCAAAGCTGATATGATATCAATACAGTTTTCAACAAAATTATTGTCACATCCTTTGCAATATTGTACAAAGATGAAATTATAAATTATAGAACATATTTAGGTATTAGTTGACAATCATGAAATTTTATTAATTACAGTCATAACTGTGGAGGCTTAAAATTGTGTTCATAGCAATAAAAAACCTTCCACACCCATTTTTAATTAAATTTAATAAAAATATGTAAAAGAAAGTTGACACAATCTGAAATTGAATTTTAAATTATTTTACCGACCAACACAAAAGTCCCTAAATTTTATAATTACGATTTTTTATTTAAAAATGGCATAAAAGCTACAAAATAAAAAAACTCATTCTTTAGATTAGAACACTCTCCGCTGAGCAGCTTGCGTTCTAAACTTGGACTCGTGCTATAAAACCTGCCTTATGAAACTCGTATTTTAATCATACTATTATGCAAATATACTAAAAATCTACTTAAATGAAATAACTGTTCCAAAATAAATGGATTGGCGGAGTGCAAACATGTGCTATCAGTATCACTTGCTCTAATATCGTTGAATTTCGGTACGAATCACCACAAAAGACCAAGTAGTCAAGATTTATTCCAACGCATTCACGATATTCTACTGCGTGTTTACAGCTTTGAATGAAAATTTTTCATAAAACAATAGTTAATGTATGTATGTATGTATGTATGTATTATCTGTAACCTCATTTACCTTGCGGTGTAGAGGCTGGTGCTTTATACGCTTGAATCTGACGGTACAATGCTCAACTTGCCCCGGATTCGGGTTACAGAGTTGGAGCGCGCCTTTTGTGATTACGCAGCAACCATTGTGTGCGGTATCTGTCTTCGCGATGCGTTGACCTTGTTACACTATCTCTTAGGTCCGTGGTTCTGAGTAGAGCCCAGTTAATTTGGTGCCCAACTGTGAATGGTCTCACCGAGCCCGATTCCAATCGCTAAGGCTGAGGAAAAATTTCGTCCTCCCGCGGGATTCGAACCGAGGACTTGCTTAATGCAATCCTAGCGATTTCCTAAAAGCGCTACGCGACTTCTAGAACAACAGCTAATAATGTTGCACTTTCCCAGTGGAGAGAAATCTTCTTGAGAAGTTTAGGCACTTTGGTTGATATACACTCACGTAAATAGAAATAATAAATACGTTTGGGATATAATAAACAATTTAATAAACTTAAATTACTTTTCACATATACAAATCAATGTACAAATAAGAACATAAATATATTTGACTTGTTAAAAGGTCGTTTACTGGCGTCTAACTGACTCGGTAAATGAGTCTTTACGGGCACGGTGCCTGTAAAGTGTTACTGTCGTCTGAACTAACTCGGTACTGATCATGGTGCCTATAAAATGATGTCGTCGCTAGTTTACAAGCCCTTGTTTTTTAATAAACACAGCCTTTATTAATCACTAATATTCATTTTTAGGATTTTCAGCAAGAGGAAATAAAACACTGTACGCGGCTCGCTTACAATTAGCCTTTATTAGAGCTCGCCGGATTGCAAAGCTCGCTCCTACGTCGCTCACCCTGCAAATTATCTGGCTAATTTACTAAGCTTGCCACGTAAATAACTATTACGCGATTAGTAACAGGCATGCCAACAGCGAAATCTCAGGCGTCTAGTTAAAGCTCTGTAGAGGACTACGTAAACAATGTCCCCGGGTTCTTGTCCCGATCGTTTTTATATTTACTTCTGTCCTACTGCCCCGATAGATTTGAACCTTCTGCCTTCAAATGTGCTAACGGCCATGGTGTCTTCGAGGGTTTTGCGTTACCCGGGCGGTCAGAAATTGCTTCAGTCTTTTGAGTGCGACAACGAAGTCATTGTGTCTTCGAAGATTTTATGGCCTCGACCCTCTTTAGTCTGGTAAGCTGGAATTCCCCGCCACGCATGTTCGATGCCCATGCAGTTCTGCGAGTCGTTTTAATTTCTAGTGCTTGTGTTAATTGCCGCGCGTTCTGACTGCGTCTTCAGAATTGCTCAATCACTCGCGACCCTCTTCATATTGCGTTTTCAGAGCTTCTCAACCATGACTCGCGCCCTTTGTTAATTTCAAGCCCACCTCCTACTGGCATATGACGGTTTTGTCTTCACTGGAAGTTGCACATCCATGATGTATGCGCTTCATCCTTTACGCTTCACGGGTGTTATTTAATGCTGCTGTATATTGCAGTTTGTGCTCGCTACAGCACCTCAACGTCAATAACATGCAATTCAAAATTAATTACGTTGTTGTTGGTTATAGATAAGTTGTAGGGTGATCATTTTAAGAAAGTCGCCCCATACAATTTAAATTTTCTTTTTGAACTTTGAGAAACTCCCTAAAACATTTTAATTTAAAATTAATACTTCAAATTAGATTAGCACAGAACTAAACGGCACGAACAATAACATCGTCTAGAAATATCATTTTCGATGCTACAATGTGCCATCTATCGAAAGAGGTATTTTCCCAAGAACAAAATGGTACTTATGCCTCTAGGATTATTTAAGAGTCGCTATAAAGCTGCATATTGAAGAATTAGCAAATATGTACATTTAAATGCATAAAGTGATTTGACTACAGTATTGGGAAAGGCGACAAACGTCTTATTCAAATAGATGGAAAAACTTGATCCTCGCAAATTAAACTTACACAAGCTTCGCTTTTTATCAACTATTTTGAATTAAATAACACCAATTTAAAGAAATAAATATATTATTGGCAACCTTTCGTACATACATGGCGTTCGTTACGCAAGTTCAATAAACACATTTATGGGGAACCTAACTAAATTTAATAACATCTACAGAATAAGCTCCATAAAGACAATAATCCTATTACATTTCTGGTCTAACGTCGTTAAGTCCGTAATAGAAATGCGACTCACCCTTCTGCAATTACCTCCAAGTCCTTTCGTAATTTTTCTTCTTAATACTAAAGTTGCCACAAACAATTGTTACAGTGGGGAGTATTATATAGACCTTATTATTAGACAATTAAATACTATGTTTGTTTTGTTTGTACTCGTATATTCGTTATTCTATATAAGGTGCTACCGTTTTAAATACAAAAACTTGAAAGATCGATAGGTTATTAAAAAATCTGGTGTGATACACGCACACAACTTCCTTTTACAGTGATCTTATAATTGCCCAAAAATTTGATTTTAAATTTTTAAGCATTTGTCAAAAATTTTCAAAAATTACAAATTCTATAAAAACTGTGCAAATAGAGCGTTAGGTGAAGAGACAAATTTTCTCTAGAATTTCAAGCTTCAAAAATGTAATAATATACCGGGTGTTCTATTTAGAATAGGAGTTAATAAAAAAATAGAAAAAAACAAAAGAAATCCACTTTAGAAGTATTCAACTGGAAAATCACCTATCTCACATCAATACACATTAAAAATATAATAAAAATTAGAAGTTTGAAAAAAATCGTTAAAGCCGTTTTTGAAAAAATCGAAAAAAACTGAAAAATCACAAGAGTAAACACCTACTTCCGGTTATGCTGTCGCATCTACATAGTATACAAAACTTATATATGAAGTTTCAACCCCATACATCTTTTCGTTTTTGAGATATTCTCTTCACAGACAGACACACACACAGCGCGCGCACACACACACACGCAGACAGCCCAATGAAAAAAAATATGTTTTTTGGATTCAGGGGACTCTGAAACGTCAAGATCTGTTGAAAACTCAATTTCGAATTTTTGGGGTGAATCCAATACTTCCTTAATTGTAAAAGGAAGTAAAAAAACGTGTTGCTTGTATTCTACGTTTTTCGTAATACGATACTGTTATTGTATTTTATCTTCATCCGTGTTGTTATAGCCTCTTAACCAAATTAATTTTAGTATCGTTAAGAGCTTCATTACCGCACTCTTTTTATACATTGACCCAGAGTTTATTGATGAAGATAAAATATTGAACAATACACGTTTGCTTATGGCACACAACGAAACTCGTTTGATTGCCGCAAAACTTGGCTTACCGCCTCGTTTTGGCAATCAAACTCGTTTCGTTAAAATGCTCATAATCAAACTTGTATCGTTAATATCTATTAACTTAACTGAAAAAACACATGAAAAGTAATTTATAACACCCGCCGGTCGTCAAGGACCACGTGATATTTTTAAAACAATACAGTTTTTTGCATAACGTTCCGCTAAAATGACAGCCCGTTAAAGCCTACATTACCTAGCAACGTCAACGATACAACCAGTCCAAATCAAGTTTTTCGATTTTAACGTGCAAAAACTCCCTAATGTCATTCGTAACGGCCACCAGCCGTTAAAGATCACGTGATATTCAAATTACTTTTAATAAATTAATCTTAAAACGTATAAATTTGTATTGCGAAAATCTTGAACGAAACAGGGCCGATATTCAAATAACGGGTTATTTGCTATACTGGGTGGCCGGTTTCAAAACCGAGCATAGCAAGTTTTTAATTTTCAGTAAACAAACGATATGTCTAAAGTAACTGATGTTTGAGGACTTTCAGCCTTTTCCCCGCCCCCACCCTAAAATTAACATTCTCATTTAGGCAACCTTGCTTCTTAAATTAAATTAAATGTGCCTAGTAACCTTGTGGTCAAGGTCCATAACTATACCACGCTTTTAAATCTCTGAAAAATCCTCTGAACAGGTGAGAAATTTGGGTTAAAAAATGCAATAATTTGCTAGTACACTACAAGGTTTAAATTTCCAGCCATTGGGCGCCATTTTCGTGCCCTCTGCACAATGGAGATACATGGGAACCTACATTTCCAAGCTTGCTATATTTACGGACCTTGCCTTGTGATATACCATGATTTGGCTATGTTCGATTTTGAAACCAGTCCACCGGTATATCGACCTAATGACGTTAAGGACATCCCAGATGAGCTTACAGTCATAACATACAGAGCATTACTAAACCTTATTGTCTCATTAATTCAATTAGAAATGCTGCGTAATTTCATAGAAATGCGAATATCGACTTAAAGATCATCTCGTGGCGAATATGTTAGGCCCGAACATGTTAATTCGAATGTCCATCCGCTGTTGCTGTAGGTACGGCAACTTCGTACACCGTCGCCTATTTCAGATCGCCTAAATAGTTTTTAGCGACTTTCAAATGTGCGACTAGCATTCCTTTCCTTCGATAACTTTCCGTGTGCAGTTATAGGGTTAGGATATTTTTGTGACATCCATTTCCTTTTCGAAAATTTTGACGATTCTTGATTTTACTTTCGAAACTATACGACGTGTTTGCTCGGGGTTTGTTCGGCAACGCTTTAATAGCGAATTTTTCCCGAAAAAATTGTCAACAATATGGGGCCAACTTTAGTCTTCTTGGCTTGGTGAATTGCTGCGCCCGCCGCCTTTCCTCAGGATGTGATAGCATTTGGGAAGTAAAACATCTTTTGGCCGCCCGCAATCTAAATTAGCATTTAGTAATCTCTGCTTATTTTCAAGCCGTTTTTCATTTTGTTCTTCTCTCGTTCTCCGTTCGGTGCATGTTTGATTTTGCGTTGCTGCTCCAATAATTCTTCCGAGCGTCTACAGATTCGCCTTTTCTAGCTAGCGAAAATTCGTAGATGTGTGAAGTGGCTTCATTCATGTTGCTATTCTGCCTGCCTGCTGGATTGCCGATTTGATACTGGTAAATCGGGATCATATAGAGTCGTGAGCCCATGCCGACAGACTCTTCTTTTCAAGTGTTCCAACCTTTTATACATCTGGCTCACACTTCCCGCTTCTCGTTACGCGTGAATCCGTGGATTATTGAATCGCGTCCGTGATGAGTAGATCTAGATCTTAAATTTTTGATTGAAATTTTTGGAAACAGTAACTAACCATCAGTTGTTACCGATTTAATTTGATTATAACTTTGTTTCTGCTGAACAACCATCTGTTGTTTACCAATAGTAGTTTGTATACCAAGGCACTTAAGTTTAGCTCTTTATACGAATGTGGATTTAGTTGCCGAGGCCAGTAGGGCCAAGGCAAATAAACCACATGAGGGATAAAAAGGAACTTCAGTGCCGAGGAGAACATTATGTTTTATTTGAAATTGTGAAATTACGTTGACGTCGGTTGACGTTTATCTGTCGCCTCCCCACATACAAAAAAGTCTTAAAACAATGGATTACTTTATTGCCGATTTCTCGTATTTTAATGACGATTTCGAGGTACTTTAATGCCGATTTCAAATAAAGGCTATTTACCTTATGTGCTTTCTATTTTATACTATGTATAAATTTTTATTTAATAGTACACAGTCATACGTGCGTCATCCGGAGATTTTGCGAAGGATAGTCTTTTTATACCATAATTTCTACATTATCTGTTTTCGTGCCCATTCCCGGAGACCTCGTCGTACGGCACGATACCTGGATTATGTTAGCCAATAGTTTTTTTTTGAGCGCCTGGTGAAGTTCGTTTCAATTAGGATTTTTACACTTCGCTCAATCGATTGCGTGCGCTTTTATTAGATTAAATCATTTTGCTTGTATATGCCGTATACCAGTGTTGCTTATACTTTTGTACATAAATATCTACCTACAAGCCTTTAAACAATCAGGGATAGACACCTGTTAATAAAAAGTTGGACTATACACAGGCAAGTACTAGTACAGCAAACGTTTAAAAAAACCGGTTTACAAACCTATTCTTAAAACAGTTTTAAAACCGGTTTAAGAACAAATGTGTAGAATTACGGACCTTTATATAACTTTTATACTATTAAAAGATACGCTTATTTATTAATCTAGTATGCAAAAATATATCTAACATACATTGGTTTTACTTATAAAACATGGAAAATATACTCTTAGATTTTTAAATCCTTTTCTAAATCGACTTTAAACGGGCTTATAAATCGGCTTTTAAACCGGTTCACAAATTACAATATATCAGTTTCTTTTGCTATACAACAGAAAATACAAAACAAATTAAGTAATTCCGCAATCACATTATGCGATGACATGCGCCCCTGATTGGTTCATTCTGCATTCATTTTTTAGCCCCCCACCGTACACCTCGATTCGTAACCGATACTTCAGCTACTGATTGCTAATTTAACTTGAGTTACGTCGCGGTAAGTCTTAATAATATGAAACATTGTTTGCTCTATCTATAAAATAATTGTGCGATCGACCTAAAACCTCTCGAGATAGACTGTTCGGCCACTACTGCCCTATACTATTTGTTAGTGTACAACTTACATCTTCCAAATACTTACGTAAAATATATCTTTAGGTGTGTATTCAGGTCTTTGCATGATAAATGCATAATTGACGTTAGACACTAGTTGTTGTTTTTCTTCGTACTTATTAATTTCTTGCAGCCTATTTTACGTCGCATCTCGATTACCCCGAATGGTTCAGCGGAGTGCGTAACGGTAAGTTGTTGAACCTAACACCCTTAACTATTGACTTGCTACTGCTTATGATAAGTAGGTAAATTTACTGTGCATTCTTCATGCCCACGGCCCCTCTTCGTCTGTTATGAGCCAGTTGTTTTTAATATTAACAAATTACTATTGACATTGGGTACATTCAGTTATTGTTACATTTTACCCAAAACTACCAATAAATTATGTACAATTTAAACACTCAATATAATTGTAGTGCTTGTACATTTCAGCATTTTTGCGTTATTTCTTATGCCCTAATCATAAAAATGTTATTAAGTAGCAAATGATGTGTTAAAGTTCTAGAATTACTTGATTTTTAGATGTATCTCTTGCACCTTCCGGGCAATTATTTCGCAAAATTTACAAACTACGTAACATGATTATGCTTGATTAATATAGTCTCACTAGTTCCTGATCTTTCCCAATATATCACAAAAATATATGTTTATATTACAAAATGTTGATGTTATAACCCGAACACAAAAAATAGTTTAAAAGTGGGAACTACAGCCAGCTGTCTTTTTTAAAACAAAATTCTAAGGATTTGAAGTTCTTTTTTCCTAACTGTTTGACAGAATCTACATAATTCGCCAAAAGTTGTGAAATCTACATTTTCCTGACTGTTTTGAGTAGTTTATTTTAGATGGTGCCTTTACAATAACCCGTACATAAAATTATTAGTGATTTTGATTACATGCATATGTCAAATGATGCGATTCGACCAATCCAATGGTGTTAAATTGATAAGTGTAATCGTTACACTTATCGATTTCCTGTTATCACTTTTAAGTTGATGATGTAACAATCTAAAAATACTAATTTACCATCAAATCCAATTTATAGAACCAGTAAAACAACGAATGATCAAAAATATTCTCTTCACGTGACCTACTACTTTTATAAAACAAATAATGTCACGTCGCAGTTTGATTCTGAAAATATTAAATGTCAAATTTCAAAATGCCGTTAACATAGCTTCTGTCAAGAATGTAATTGGAGATTACATATAATTATGCAAGCGAGGACATACGTTCAAATTTCAAGGCATGATTCGCGACTTTTTTTATAGCTATATAATAAAAAATAGCAGATCTGGAAAAAGTTCAATGCTGGAGGAACTTTTCGCAGGCACCCTGTATGTTATACTTTCTACATTTATAATTGTTTAATTCACGCTATGCACGAGTCTTACATTACTAATTTCATTTCTTACTACCTTCCTGATTTAAAATGTCAGCACATCTATAGCCCTTGTAATGGAATTTCACTATCACGTGATATATGACGCCATTATCGCACCCCCATATTTTTCAAAATGTAGGATCTTGTAGTTAAAAATAGTTATTTTTGATTGATATGGTTGTCTTTGTGGTCTGCATTCCCAAAATTAGGATTCCCCAATATTCGATGTTGACATCGACGTTTGCTAAATCTAATAATAAAATATTTAAAATCGCTTCAATTGCCAAGCGTGCTTTTGTAATAAATATACTTGTATTTAACGACGAAGCATGTTGTATAATTGTTTAAATACCCTGCATTGAAATTATATTAACTTAGGAATATAAATAAGGGTAAATTAACCTAAAATTTTTGTAAAAACATGGTCTGGGTAATAATGTATGTATTATCAATAACCTCCTTTTACCTTGCGGTGTATAGGCTGGTGCTTTAGGCGCTTGCATCTGTCGGTACAATGCTCAACTTGCCCCGGATTTGGGATACAAAGTAAGAGCGCACCTTTTGTGCTTGCGCAGCAACCATTGTGTCAGGTGTGTGTCATGGTGATGTGTCATAATACTGAAATTGATTCACAACAATGCTGAGTTATGACGTCATAATATTTTAATCACGTGATACTGACATTTATTACACGAATTATAAAGTCTACACATTACCCATTTCCGTGACGTCATAAATAGCAAAACATAGCGTTGAAAACGTACATCTTATACATATTAAAGTGTATGTATAATATGTATTATCAATACCTTTTTTATGTGAAATTACAAAAGATCATATTTAGATCACAGATAGTAGACATCAGAAAAGATTTGACGTATACCAAGACATCCTTGACCTATCCCAATCCGACGTTCTCCTGTTCCACGATGTCTAACGTTTAAGATATGATTTTGGGCTTGCTCTCTTGCTCTTTGTAGCGCGGCAATTTTAATGCGATGAGTTTGGACAAATGGCACATTGACAACATTATAAAACAAGCTATATTCCGGTTGCTTATAGTTAAATAGAGCAAATTATTAAAAAATGGTATGTGTAGATTTGACTACACACGCCCAAAGAAGTTGGCAAGTTACACTTTCACGTAAAAAAAAACAATTATTAAAATTCCAAAGGTGGAAACTGCGTACACATTCCTTCATTGCTTACTTTTTACCAATGAATTTTAATTCCGAAGCACTAACATGCCATTACGTATCAGATAGAAGAACGGCGCTGGAACACGTGCTCTAGGCGAGAATATGCGTGCACTCGATTCCGAGCAAGAAGAAATTGTGAGTTTGTGCATGTCAAATTCAAATGGACACCGGAATCGCATTTAATTAACTTTACTACTACTACTCCATTGTTTTTGTCCAGTTTACGACGAAGAAACGTCGAGGGGATTCCGTTCGAAATTAGGAATTTTAATAACTTTCTTCGCGGTGCAAAAACCGCGTAAATTTCAGCAAGAACTCGAGAAGCGCTTTCGGCCGAACAGGACGCGGAATAAAAAATCGCTAACGTAGAAGCTGCCTAAATCCGCGAGCCTTTAATTATATTCAAATGCGCGAGATAAAGCACTTAAAATAATGCGCCCTAGTTTAGGCACCTAAGAGATAAGGAAGAGTTCGAGAAAACCATAACGGTAGATACATACGCAACTGCTTCTATTTGGGATGGGTTTGGCCGCGCGATAATTTTCAACAATTAATAAACCATTTGTTTGGGGTCTCATTAGGGACGGCCATTCATCATCCGGTCCCGCCTCCCATTCACCCAACTAGGAAACTTAAACACTTACCCTATTTTGTTGATCAGCTTGCCGTGCACGTGAAGATAGCTCGTCACGAATCTCTTGTTGACCTGTAAAGATTAAAAAATCGAAAATGAGCACTGCGGAACATAGTACAGTTACTTGACCAAGGAGACGCGAAGATTAGGGCACAAAGGTGAAATAAGGGACCAACTAATTATGGCAAATCTAATATATGCGTCTCGAAGTGGCAAAAAGGTTCTGCGAGTCTAGCATTACGAAATTTATTGCACTTCTATAATGCACAAGATGTATCAAATTATCTCGCCACTATTATGTTTAAAACCGTTTGCTTTGTAGTGTTCATTTGCGACTTCTACTACACCGATTCTTATCGTTCTTTTTTTAATCGATGCTGTTAACACGTATATTTGTTATTATTGCAAGTTCTTTATTTTATTTCATCGACCACTTTTTTGTATGTATTTAGAAAGTAAATGTTTACGACTTTGTAATACGCTTCGATTCCGTATTTGCATCTACCACCATCGAGAAACACTCACTAGCCACCTTTCGAACTACTTTATTAGAGTAAATGCTGGTCAAAACATGGAATACAGAGTTTTACTTCCTCAGATTTACTCATTTACTCCATCTGATACGAGTCTTCCTTTTTTTTCCCGTATGGGTTGTGCTAAGAAGCCTGGTATCAAAGTTTTCAGGTTGCGCGAGCGACTCTGACGTAATTTAACGACTGCCACCAAAATGACAACCGGGACCGACGGCTTAACGTGCTCTGAGAGGTACGGCTGGCTGAGATTTTACTATCACTATAGGTCGGACACCCCTGAATACGTTGCGTAACTCTCGAGACTGTCTGATCAGTCCTTGGAGCATGCGACTATGCAAGCAGCTTTTACATTATCTTATCTAAGATACAGCTACAAAAGTATTCGCAACGGTTCTGCTGCTGTTTGATTTAAACTAATCATATATCATGTTTACAAACAAAAAGATTTTAATCAGCATTCGAGTATTATCACGATTTTTCAACATCAGCGTCAGCCAGTCTTTTCCCATGTGGACAATAAAAATTACAACTAAACCAACAACAGGAAAAAGCGTAACTATGACAGCCGCGCCATAAAACATCTTTACACAATTCATACACAGCGACCTTGTCAAGGACTGCTTATGATTAGATCATAGCATAAAGATGAATCACAGTCATTAACTAAAATTAAATATTCATGGTCCCATAACTCCCGACTCTTGAGCATTGATTTAATCAATTAATTCTTAATTATTACTCTTGCATGTCATTCTGCTTCATCGTAATAATACATGCGGTCTTCGTAGAATTGGCTTTCAACAAATACAAAAAGATTTTGTACCCTCAAATTTCACCTTTGTGCAAAAATTAGATATATATCTGACTTCTACAAGGTTAATGGACTGTACAGAGTGGCCCATTGCCGATGACAAAAATATCCGTTACTATTAGAGCTAGAAAAAATAATTTACACATGATGCTATATTTTCGAGAAAAATGCAACGAACCTAGAAATCAAATATGTAGGTCTTTCTTTGATTTACCAGCGTCAATCCTTTCAATAGTTGAATTCAACGCCACAACTCATTTGTTTTTCACAATATTAGTAGGCACACTTTTTAACTTTAGATGAATATAATTTAGCCAGTATTGACACATCGTTTACATATATTTTTAATATTGAAAATGTGAGTATATAAGATAAGATGGTATTATATTTTTGTAAAATTTTATTTTTGAGCAAGCCCTACAACTAATGGTTAATTTTAAATCTCGCGGAATTTTTTGACTGTCAAATATACAGTTTGATTTTTTGACAGCTGGCAACGACATACGCTAAAACAACGCATACAATTAGTGAAAATGTACTAAAAATATTGTGAACATTTCCCTGAGACATGTTATTTTGCGAAACAGAGACATCAATAATTGATTAATGGCCACCTAGATTTTGCGATCTGACACAACTTAACTTTTTCCTTTGGGGCTACGTGAAGGATAAAGTCTACGCCAATAATCCACAAAAAACTCAAGCTCTCAAAGATGACGTTCGAGATGTTCGCGAAATAGAGCCGCAATTATGCGATAGATAACCTTCCTCAGAAGGATGACCATTTATCACAGAAATCGAAGCAGTCATTTATTAAATATTGTGTTTCACATTTAATATAAGGGTTTGTATTTTGAACTGAAATAAAAATTATGGCACTTTTTAATGTAAAATTTAGAAATAAAGGTAGTTTACTGCTGATGCAATTTTAAATTAATGATATTTCCCGACACATCGTAAAACAATTGAAAAATATATTCCTGAAACTGGTTTTAAATGATGAATTGATACACACACTTTTATAAAGAGTATATTTTTTAGTCACGCTGCATCGTGATTGATCGGACTCAGTGGCGTATTAAACATGCTTGCCGCACGAAGCTTCTTAAAATTTTGCCCCCCAATTTTACTTATTACTCGAAAAATCGAGAAATTATTGGCTGTGATTATTTTAGGTTGCTATTTTCAGTAGATGCATGCCTGGTAATTAATATTTTATGACAAATATGAAACAATTTATTTTCAATCATTCCATTTTGGCGCCCCCTGAAACTGCACCGAAAGTCCGAGCTTCTTTGGCTTCTACCATAATACGTCACTGATAGGACTTACCTTGTCCACGATCGGATTTACTTCGGATTTACTTCCTTCAGCTCCATTCAATTGCATTGGCACAAATTTTGCCTCTACAAAATGCAGTCTGTATCTTTTAAAAATGTCTAGTGCCTACGTATTTCTATCGAAAAATCGATTCCATAATGTGTAAACTATTTTCTTGTAGCTATAATAATCACGGACATTCCCATGAAAAATGCGACATCTTGTACACGTGTTGGTTTATTAAGAATCAAATACAACAATCGCTATGTGAGTTATTCTTTCCTACGACTTACCTCCAAACAACTTAAAGCAGCCAGGTCTTCTTCCTCCGAATCGACGTGCTTGGGCTCCTGGATGGCGTTCGTCGTCCTGTGAACGCGCCGGCCACCACTCGGCCGTATCCAGATCTCGCGTCGCAACGAACCCGGGGGGCCTGCCGCCTCCGACTCCTTCTCCTTCATGTGCTGCCTCGCCTTCTCCAGGCGTTCTTCGCGGCGTTTGCGTTCGCCTTGCTCATACTACACGAAAAAGGGCAATAAAGATGTCTTAGCTGCTTGTTGCATAATTGAGAGTTATTTCTAATTGCGGAGCATTAACATTTTCTAATTAGCGAGTGTGCATTCTGTCGGGACAAATCAAAACGGCCACAGCCGCGAATGAGGGGAACAATCAGCAATAGATCGAACAAAGAACCGCTTCCGACCTCTCATAACAAGCCGAGAATATTGCATACTAACAGAACTCCGCAGTCAAGTGTAACCTAAAGAGTGCTTAAAACAAACCATACGTACGCATATCTGATGAAGATACTGCAGCATAAAGGCAAAAACAAGAAATGCATTAGTGCTTATTATTGGCATTCCAATTGCGGAGGTAAAGAAACAACATATGCTACACACCTCGGTACAGAATTGATATTTACTCTGCGACAGTGCAAACAAAAAACTTGATTTATAACTCAATTTAGCGTGAGTCTCGCAGGTTACCGCAAATTGTGTAATGACTTATAATCCCACTAATTGACAACAAAGTAAACGAGGCAGATTTTAGCTTCTACGCTAAAACGTTTCGTTAATATCCGCAATTCAACGGACTCATTTTCCCATGTCCTTTCGCTTTAAACAACAAAGTAGACATTCATGCATACTTAATTTGTTATACCTATGGATAATGTCATATGCGTAATATCAGCAACAGATTCAAACAATTACTTCTTTGCTAAAACAACGGGATTGTACGTATTTACCATAAATGTTACCTGTGTCAAATTGGGTTCTCTTACCAAATATTTGAGAGCTTTTGCTTACTTTTGAATTACTCGCAATGCAACACAATTAATTTTTCTTCTATATCAATCAAAATATACGCAAATATCGACAACCCAACAGGATTATTTTACGCCATTTTGTGTGGAATATAAATGCAGAGAATTGAAAAATTTTTGGTCGCTTTTTACTTTGTATGTATTTGTCAATTTGTATTCGCGTTACCAGTAATAGACGTTAAGCGTTCACCTAACTACGCTGTCAGATTGGTGTAGTGATAACACTATTTGATTGTTGATCCTGAGGTCGCGAGTTCGGATCTCGGTACGGGCAATTTTCTTTTTAATTATAGAAAGATGCCGACGCACATTTCTCTTCTCACAATATCTGAAATACCATATTATTGGCGCTAACGATACTAGAGTTTTTGCACAAAGTCACGATAAAATAGCGTTACGCTAAAATAGAAAAAATTGATTTTGATTGGCTGTATCGTTGACGTCGCTAGGTAACACAAGCTTTAGCGGACCTCTATTTTAGCGTAACGAAATTGCAAAAACTCCCTATTAATAAATCGCCGACTCGATTTTAAACCGATTTCGTCCGTCTAGGATTCGTAATGAACAGTTCTCGTCTCCTTTGCGAATACTCTTTAACCCAAGTCGTCGTACTTTTGGCGCGATCATATATATAAGATAATATGGTCACAGCTATACCACGTTGAAAACACCTTTCAATAGATTGCGAATATTTACCTACTACAAATATACCTAAACTTACTAACAGCCTACAACTTCAAAACTTTTGAGTTTTCGAAGGTCTTAATTACACATTACAAAATTCAATTCAAATTCAATTTAAATATTCTCTACAAATAAAATAAAATGTGTTATTCTTAATTCACAATGAATCTATTTTTTTTTTAATTTATATTAGTTGGTACGAAAAAGTACAGGAAGAATTGTGGGAGGGAAAGAATGCGTCAACTAAATTTCTGAGAACTTTTAGTATAATAAAGAGTGCTTAAATCTGCAAATTTCTATCGAAATTGAACTATTATCAAATTTAAAACTTGTTCTAAAGTTTATATGGTGAAACTATTCTACGACTCGTTCAGAATTATGTAAAAATGAGTCTTTCGGCGCCTATAAACGTGAACCATAGTACAATTTAAATTAAAAATTACAGTATGTTTATGTATGATCTATCAATAATACGTGCTTTTCGCCCTCGGGCGATAAAATTCATTTTAACCGCTAAAATGATGTCAGCGGGCGATAATAGTTATTTACCATACAAGTTGCAAAATGAAGTGTTTTAGGCACGCGACATATTACGTCAAATAAGCCCAAATGTCGAGTTTGACATCGCGTCAAGTGCCGAAAACCTTCTTAGCAATGCGTATCATACAAGACTGTATCTACTTTGCATAAAAATAATAATCAGAGACTTGACATTTTTACATTTCATAAATATGTGACAATCTGTCAGTTGTCTGAAATAAAGAAGGCCGTTTCGACTTTTTTCATATGAAAGGAACAATACAAAAACAGTGCTTTAGTAAACCCTATTTTCACACATTAGCCACATTAAGACATCGAAGTAGATATAATTCTTTTTCGCTCGCTGACGTCATTTTATGGGCGACATAGTTATTTATACAACTGCCACTTTTCTACACAAGCGAGAAAGTGTTTTACCAGTTTTATACATAATTTTTTCGACTACCACATATTTATGCTAAAAGAGATTACAAAACGTCAACATCGTTTCAATTGAAAACTCATTAAAAATCATGTTAGGTATGCTTTCATTAATTTAAATTGAAAACTCCAAAATTTAATAAGCAGTTTTGACAGAAGTGTGCGATCAGGGGCGTCTCTAGCTTTCCTGCCACCGGGGTGCAAAGTTTTAGCTGCCGCCCTTCTTATTTCTTATTATACATATTTAACTTAAACCTTTAACTAGCTTACTAGCAACTTAAACACTTATAGTATTTTTCTGTAGAATATAATTTACCTTGCCCATTTAATCGAAAATATTATTCTACACGACTACTAAATTACTAATAAGATAATTTTTAATTTGTTTACTACGTTTTTTTGTTCCGGAGTGTTTCTTTATTTTTTTTAGTTTTAAAGTTCTTTTAAAGCTTAAATCGAGTATCACATTGCTTTTTCAAAAAACTGTTACATGCGACGTAAGTCTATCCCACCTTTCAGATGACGAAAGAGATCTAAAATAAATGTTAAACGGTGCCAACAACTGTTACTATCATTGTTTTTGATACGCTTTGGAAGCGTTTTTTTTTAATTATAAAATGACAGTTTAATCAAGAAAATCGGGAAAGTGAGGAGGTCATGATCATGCCGCAAAATGGGAGTGTCTATTCTGATTTCGATCAATGGGAATGGTTGCTAGTTTTTGTTGCTATGGTTATTACTGCCGAAAAGTAAAATTTACTAGTATAAACGCTGCCGAAATTGATAGCTTTTCGATGCAGTGGAACAATAGATATTTATGCATTAAGGGAGATATGAATATGTTTTTCCCTGAGGTTGACATGTGTTTCAGACCGAGGGCTCTGGCCCGAGGTCTGTAAGTCAACCGAAGGTAAAGAACATGAATATATCACGTAGTGCATACAATATTTTATCTACTAGCGTATGCGTAAAAAGAGTATAAAATTTCAAAATGTCATAATGACATTTAAAATTAGAATATGTAAGTAACATCAAGGATTGCCTCATTGTATGGTTGCTAAGACGTTGTTTGTATTTACATGGTTACCGTGAGTTTGAGGGAGAAATAATTTGACAAGTCCCTTGGGAGTTATGAGTAGCTTTTCATATTTTATTTCTATGACGAAAATGTACAATATCATTTTGCTAGTAGATAAACAAATTTTTATTGGATAGTATGTAATAACAGCATGTTTTTGACGTATGGAAAATGTCATATAATAGCCTCCTTTGGGAAATGGTAGTCGAAATAGATATTTATGTATTTAGTATGTAAAGAGAGCCATTTTGGTATGAGGATGCGAGTTTCGTGCCGAGCGGTAGCGAGGCGCGAAAAAGCAACCGAATACCAAAATGGCTCTTTACACTCGAAATACATACAAAATTTTTTCTACGGTCCTAAATAAATGACAAAATTGTTAAATAATTGAAATTTCGATTCACACCATTTGATGAAGTCGTTGTACCGCCGTTCATAAAGGCCGCGCGATTTGGCCGGCAACAACTCATTGGTTGATGTCTGGGCCGCTTCAAATACTTCAGGCGGGGTGCAATTATCTTCAGATTCCATCTTCAACTTCACAAAAACTCTCAAACTCAATAAATCTGTTGCGTTATAATGAACGCACCGTGATGCAATTGTCAATAATTTTAGCCAGTTCCAGAAAAATGACGAATTACAATAATAATCAGGTTAGCCATGGCGATGCGTAAAGTAAAATGAAGTGACGCGATTATTTCATTAAGACATTGTTTACGTGGTTGCGATGTTAAAATGGTTACTAAGGAAAAAAAGTGTGAATCGCTAACTTTTCGCATTGACAGTGAGCTTTTAATAGTCGGTTTTAGAGGTGACAGTAGAAAATTAGTATATTACATTACAAAGCATGAAAGTGATACTTTGCAGATGAGGAGGCTTGTTGAAGAATACGAGGACGCGAAGCGTCCGAGTACTTCTTCAAAGCCTCCGAGACAAGCATAGACACTTTCATGCTGTGTAATGTATTAAATTTTTTCTGAAATCCGTCTTTGTAACACTTAGCGCGCAGGTTTCGACAGCACGGATCTACACCGCTCCACGGTTCCAGCCCTCGCCGAGAGAGGGCGCCAAGCGCACCGCTCACAAATCACGTTACAACGGCGCTCGCTTAAAGCCTCGTGCGCAAACTACTCGGGATCAGTGTTACCATCTACCAATCTATCAGTAGATCTATTGATTTTACTTTCAGTCTACTGACCAGGCGCGTAGGAGCGTTTTCTAGACTGCGGGGGCCATTCTATTTTCAATAAAGACTTACACTTCTAACTTGATCCATTAATACGAGCTATAATATTTCTGCTTTCCTGATTATCAATTTTTAGTTTTATACTATAATAGTATATTGTAGTCACTGGTTACTTAATAAGTGCTATTTTATTAAAAAAAAAACACTGTACCATAAAAATTTAATTAAACAATGAACAATGTTTATTATCAGATTTTCACATAAGCAAAGAATACACATGAATAAGCAAACTTAAATAAATATAGAAACGAGTTTCCGAAAAATAAAAAGGGTATAAATAAAGATTAAAAATAATAAAACACAAATACAAAAATTAATTTAATTAAGAAACTATCATTTAGAAATCTGTACCAAAATCAGAAATTCTAGTTGGTAAAGCAAATACTAATGTTCCACATAATAAATCAATAAATGTATTTTATCTACTCCAGCGGGATATGTAACGCATTACTTCACTCATTTGACACTATTTCAGTTAGGTAATGAAGCTCATTACACCACTCAGTTATGTAATGGTTTCATTAAGCAACTGAGTTGTGTAATGACTTCATTGCGTAACTGAAATAGTGTCAAATGAATGACATAATGACATTTGTCTACTAAAATATTTTTGAAAATGACATCTGACATTTCTCTTAATGCACTTTTTTAAATTTTAGGCAGTCATAGATAAAATTTTGTACAATACATGTGTGATAATGCATCATTAATATACTTGTATGCTTACATAACTCGTGCTACGCACTCGTTTATAACTTACACACACGTATATTAATGATGCTGTTATCCCACTTGTATAGTAAATAAGTATTATCAAACCCGCGCCAATCGGTTGTTCAAAAAGGCGGTTAAAATCTTAAGAGTAGGCATCTCTTGGAAACAACCTTGCAGTTGCACGGCAAATACCCGATAAGAAAAGTGTTGTTATTATAGTAGTCTCATTTCAATTATATCCGACCACACCGATTACTTTCTGGAATAGTGAAATTTAATATCGTTCACTCGGCGGCAATAAAAAATAAGGCGATTTACAGACGTGGGTTTTAATTACAATTTAAGTTCATATATGTTCATGTTAGTGGTTGCAAGAAATACGTAAAATTATAAATTATGATGAAACTAGAAACAGATATTTTTGAGGGGGCCAGGCCCCTCTGAAAATTATTTGAGGGGGCCATTGGCCCCCGTGGCCCCCGCGGCTCCTACGCGCCTGCTACTGACCTACTGATTTGCATATAAAATCTACTAATTTTCTCAAAAAAACTAACAAATTGATTATTTTTGTTGTTCTGTCAATATAATGAAAAGCATTTTCGATTTTGGCAGTTGTGTTGTATAGTAGACTCTACTGCTATCTGCTTAAGCTAATAGGTTTGGTGTCTTGTCTCTTGTCTTGTATTTGTAGGTTTAGCGACATTGTCAGAGTAGGCGTAGGCGAATTGCGCAAGGGCAACTTTGGTTTACGGTTTGCACTGGAAGCCTTAGCAGTAGTTGCGCTGTTGCGCCTTAAACTTGCAATCCTTGCACCTCGTAGTTACTAACCACATGTAATAGTAAAGTTCCCTTGTATGAGCAGTTTTCAAAATAAAAAGTAGTGGATAAGGGTGCTTTAAATCGTATTAAAACCCAACTTTGAAAATACTAGAAAGAAAATTAAATATTGTCAAATATATATAAAAAAGAATTGGAAAAATAACCCTGAATTCAAAAATTGGCTTACATGTGACAAAACAAGAAACAGTGCTTTTTGTAAAATTTGTAATAAAAGCCTCTCCATCACATCGAATAGACGAGTTTTTATTAGAAACATTTGAAATATGTAGTAGTGTTATATTGCTTTTTTTGACCTACTGATTTCTACTGATTTTAAAGCGCACCATCTACTCCTCTCATAAAAATTCATCTGGCAACACTGCTCGGGATGCTTACAGTGACAACGTCTTAAATCAATACTGTCAGAGATATTTGATATTGTATGTGCATAGGCTTTACCACCGAACCTTATGCAAATAAAGAGTCCCGGAGGAAGCTGGAGAATTTTAGTTTGTCTGACATATTTAAAAATAAAATCCTATTGCATCAAGGTGCATGGTGAAGGTGACCGGTTACCTAGGTAACGCAAAGTAAAAATGCCTAGTCTTGTAAAAATCTCAAAAGTGACTAGTCTTGCAAAGTGACACTTTCAAGATCAAACTGAGGCTTGACATGGCCCGCTTTCTTGACGATTTCAGGAAAAAATTACTTTTTCGTACACTAGCATTGAAAGAGGTACTTTGCCGTACAATTTATTAATCAGAAAGTTGCATTTTGCGGTATTCGTAGGGCAAAGTGGAAAATTCCTTAGTTACAACACATATAAAACGTTACGTACATAATAACATTACTCTACTTATTTGCTATATACGAGGATAAATTTAGTATTCCGTTTTGTATGCTAGTGTACGAAAAAATATTGTACGAAACTCGTATGAAAGTGGCTTTTCCATACTCGTCCCGAAATTCCGGACTCGGCCTAACGGCCTCTTTCGGAAACATCTCACTCGTACTGAAAAGCTTCACTTTCTATACTTGTAACGTAAATTACTATTATGCCCTACTAGTACATTATCGTTTCTTGATAACTGGGATACAAGGCATATTATGGGATACGTAATACCCTCGCGGGCATTATGAGTAACTATGGTACGTGAATGGTCCATATACCTACTACCTAGTATACTGCTGGCTACCCATATATTCACAATGAGTGGAACACGTGGGCAACAAAGAAAGAGGATTGGCTATACCGTGCAGTAATGTTACAGAGACCCGTAGGGCCAAGGCAAATAAGCTACATGAGAGATAAAAAGGAACCTCAGTGTTAAGGGGAACATTATGTGTTTCTTTAAATCTAGAAATCGTGAAATTGCAATATTTTAACCAACTTTTGTACGTTATGTTGACGTCAGTTGACGTTTACCTGTGGCTCCGCCACCTAGGAAAAGAGGTAAAAGAAAGGATTACTTCACTGCCGATTTCTCGTATTTTAATGACGATTCTTAATTTTGTTTCTTTAGATAGTTCTTTTTTTCCTTGTACATGTTTTGTCTAAGGCTCTTTACAATCTTGTTGATTCTCATAATCTATTGTTTAGTTCTTGTTTTAAATGTTGAATCCAGAATCGCACTTAACTACTTCATATTAGTTGTCTGTCCCTTCTCTATTAACATCACTTCAATTTTCTTTAATTGATTTTCATTCAAATATCGCACTCGGAAAATTGAGTACTCCGCCTACAGCGTCGTGCTCAAACTCACGTGCGATATGGACATCATATCCACTCTCGTTGTAAAAAATTAAGTTCGGGCACTTCATTCCATGTAGGAACATGGCCTGAAACAAGGCGAGTCAGGGTCGCCAAAATATCTCTTTCTGAAACCCAGTCATCTGGTACACCGTTACCGGCGTACTGGGTGGTGTGGTTAGCATCACGCCTTCCACGACTGCCTTACTTTCCCTACTTCCACAACTGTGGTTTCGGTACCTAATTTTTAAAACGACTGGGTGGGCCGCCCGCCAGTTGCCAGGTGTCGGGATTGAACCTCGTACCGTGGCACGCCTGACGCCCTAACCGCTCCGCCATGCTGGCGACCACTCTCGTTGTACAAACTACTATTGTGTAGTATTTTTATCCTCACTGTTTGTGTATTTTACTGTTTCTGCTTTAATATTATCTATACCTCCCGCCTTCCCTATTTTCAATTTTTTGGTAACGTCTTACTTCACTTAGTCTAATTCCTTCCATATGTGTTGCCACGGTTTGACTCTGCATCCTGTTAGTTATCGATTACTGATAATAAAATGCTAGGTTACTTCCTATGACCTCTTTGCATTGCTCCACCCAACTTTTCCCAATCTCCTTATATATTCTTGATAGCTCTCCTTCCTCATTCATTAAGTATCTTGTTGCATTCATCTTATCTTTCTTGAATCTTTTTAGTATTCGAAATAACAGTTTTCATTACCTTTTTCCATTTTTTCTCAAATTCCTATCACGATTTTGTTTTTGCATTCTTAACTATTTCTTTAACTGTAACTCTGTGTTTTGCATTTTTTATAATTTTCTTGATTCTTGTCTTGAATGTATTTATCCCAGAATACTTCCGTTTTCTTAACTTCTTCTTTAATCTCTCTATTCCATGCTGTCTGATTGCTTTTGTTGTTGTATTTAGTAACTCTACACACATTTTCTGCTGCTGTTAGTATGATCTTGAATTCATTCCAAAGTTGTTCAATCTTTTCCATTTATAATTTTTCTTTCGATTTTTGTATTTCCTGGTTTACTCTTGTAACATATTGTTATCTTACTGTGCAATCTTGTAGTTTGTAGCTCTTAATACTGGCGAATCTGATCACTTGGTATTAGTTTCTGATGTTGCCTTCTCTGTTCTTAATGGTCACTGCCTAATTCCGCTCTTCTCTTGATTCTCACATCTTTATTTCTTGTTTTGTTTTCTTTTTCTATTAACACTAAGTAGATAATTGACTTTTCATGTTTTCATTCCTGCTTACCACCTCTCTTGTGAGAAGTCTATTATTCTTTTTCCATTATTATTCAGCTTGGGTTCTTCGCATCTTCTAACTGTACCTTCTATCCCTTTTGTGTTATTACCTACATATCCGTTTGGGTCCCCCATAATGATCATGTTGTTCATTATATTATTAAATTCTTCTTGAAGTTGTGCTCAGAATGTATACTTGTTTTCTTTTTCCCTATGCTATTAATGTGGTATACATTTCAGTTCCTATTCGTAATTCCTAGATAAAACTCCATCTTTTAATATTTTTAATGTAAACTTTAACTAAGCAAGCTACTTCTGTTTGTGTCCATATTCTTTCCTCTACCCCACTGTAAAATAACAAATGGCCTGCTTCCATTTCAGGGCTGCCCCTACTCCTTTTTGTTTCTGACAGTTCTAAAATCTGTATGTTTGTTTTTTCGACCTCTTCATGCAATTCTATTTCTTTCCTGCTTAAACTATTTTTGTAATACATCCGATCATATCTTTATTCATCGCCACTTTAATCATCACTAATCTGTCCGGCTGTCTATTCTCACCACCTAGTTTTTTGAGTGGTTTTTAACCAAGCCTTGTCAGGATCCCAATCATGTCGTTCTCCTGCTATGAAAATCCTCTGGTATCCCAACCTAACATCCTTTCCTTTTCCTCTTCTTCTCTCGAATTTCTAAGTAATTTTGCCTAAATTTTCCTTTCTTCAAACGTTTGCTCGTTCTCCATAAATATTTTGGTGCCTTTAAGTAATTTCTTACTTTCCATTACCTTTTTTATCTTGCCATCAATTCATTTCCACAATTATCATTTTCTTGTCCTTAACTTTCACACAATATTTATTTTAACAAGACTCTTTAGTTTGTCCTTTATTGGCTGCTCCACTTCTTGTTTGATTTCATGATCTTCTATGGTCACACTTTTTATAACCAGATTGTTTCTACACTTTTCTTTCTCCTGCTTCTCTAACTTCTCTTCTAATGTTCCTATTTTGTTCCTTAGAGTTTCTTTGTTTATTCTTCTGCTTTCTTTTCCCATTCAGCTTTTGCCTTTCGAAATGTCTCATTGATCTTTGTTAAATCTACCATCAAGTCCATGTGGTTTTTCCTAAATTATGCTCTTAACTGTTTTTAATTCATCTGGCGTTTTTATAATGGTATCCATCTCTTCTGATTTACGTATCCTCCCCTGCTTCTCTTTCTTTGGATAGAAATGGGTTGAATTCCAGAGTAACTTGTCAGCCACCGAAGCGACTACATATTCTCTGTGGAAGGTTCCAAAAAAGATTAAGTCATCGCAAGAACATGTTCCTCCACTGAGGACACAGGTAGAATACTGAGAAAGCCACGTTTGCAAAACATTTAGAAAAAGTATTTCAACCTTTCTCGGCTGATATACCACCGAAAGTTGAAGATCCTATCCACCAGTTCCTAGAGGTGCCTCACAAACAAGAACTTTTAGAAGAAAAAAAATCTAGTCGGGATGCACCAATTTGGCTTACGACAAAAACATTCAACCATTGAAGAGCTGCATAGAGTGGTCAAGGATATCAGCAGTGATTTCAGAAACAAAAATACTGCTTTGCCGCTTTTCTAGATGTCATAGGTTTTGGACAAGGTGACATGACAGCTTACTATACAATTGAAGAGGAATTTACCATACAATTATTGTGAAATTCTGAAATCATATTTAACTGAAAGATACTTCCTTGTGCAATATGGTGGAGCTTACACTGATCTGGTCCAAATTATATCTGGAGCACCTGAAGGTAGCATCCTCGTTTCAATGCTCTATCTGATATACAAGGCTGACATTCTGACAACCACTACTACATCTGCCAGTGATACTGCTATTATGGCCTCACACCAAAACCCTTATATAGCATCTTGGCTTCTGCAAAGGCATCTAGGCGAAATAGAAACATGGCTACAAACCTGGTGTATTAAAATCAACATCTCCAAATCAGTTCACATCACCTTCTCCCTCAAGAGAGATAATTGTCCACCGGTTCTCAAAATTGATCTTCTTTACCACAGAAAGATCCCTATCTATACGAAGATGTACTAGCTCAAGGGCCGAAAAAAGGGACAAAAAACAGCGTGCTTCCTTAAAGACATTCTGGGTGTATAGACTTGAAGTGTCGGGGACAGTTAGCGCATCAAAATACATGAAAATGCAGTACTTCCGATGGAAGTTCTTAGGAGCAGCTATTTAGCGCCCCATGGTTTGTTTCAAATCATGTCATACATTGAGATCTGCAAATTGTGACAGTGTTGGAAGAAAGTGCAGATCTTAGTGTGAACTACCACAATCAGCAATAAATCTTCTTTCAGCCCAGCCCACAAAAAAAGTAAGGCATTGAAATTACTTGCGCAACATCATTAATGTTATTAATATTGCTGTTATAAACTCCATGATGTAAATAATATACTACATTATCATATTATAATATTAAATGTTAACGAAACGCACCAGTGGGTTCCCTTTCACTGTGTCATTTCATTCACATGTTCGATTTGTTAGTTCATCATCATCAAGCCTTGCAATCCATAGGATTATGGCTTCTTCTCCTTGGGTGGAGAAGATGTAAAATCCATTTTCTGAGGTGGATCACTCCTCTACTGTTTCCATTAGAAACATTTGTGTGTCCTGGCTTTCTTGACTATTTCCTTCCAATTTGTCCTGTCTCTACATACATTTTTCCAATTTTCTACCTTCATCACTTTTAATTCTTCTTCGATGTTGTCCCACCATCTTATTCTTGGCCTCCCTCGTCCTCGTTGTTGAAGTGGTTTCCAGTATATTATTCTTTTTATTATATCCGTTGGTGTCCTTCTCATGATGTGCCCTAACCATTTTAGACGTTGTGCTTTTATGTGTCTTATTATATTTTCTCCTTCTAATACTTCTTGTATCTCCCGATTTGTCTTTGTCCTTCTTCCCCTCTTCTGTCACCTTTGACCCTAGTATTGTCCTTACTATCCTTCTTTCTAATTTTCTCAGCTGGTCTTCCTCCAGTTTAGTTAGTGCAATCGTCTCTGTTGCATAGGTGATGGCTGGTCTTATCAATGTCTTGTAGATTGTTATTTTTTTTGCTTTAGTTAGGTTTTTGTTTTTTAGCAGTGGTTTGTTAATACTGTACGATTTGATTCCTTTCTGGATCCTTTCTTTTACTCTTTCCCTTACATTTCCTATTAGTACTCCTACATAACTGAATGATGTGACATTTTCGAAGGTGTGGTTATGTATTTTTAACAGTCTATCTGTGGTATTATTCCTTCCGTAGTTCATGTATTTTGTTTTTTGTTCGTTTATCTGTAATCCTAGCTTTATTGCTTCTTTGTTCAATCTTTTTATGTCATCTATTAGATCCTCCTTTGTCTTAGCTACTATTGCTAAGTCATCTGCGTACGCTATAGTTTGGAATTGATCTGTTATAAAATTTTTGTTTAGTTTTGCTTTGTGGATAATGCTTTCTAGTGCCAAGTTGAAGAGTGTCGGGGATACTCCTACATTTACGTTGAACTCTTCCGTTTTTGTACCTTGGAACTGTACTTTTGCTTTTGTATTTTTGAGACATACTTCTACTAGTTGTATTATTTTTACTGGTATTCCCAAAAGTTTCAGTTACTGTATCAGTAGCTTTCTGTTTACTTTGTCAAAAGCATTTTTGAAGCCCGGCCTAAATACGTTCTGGTAGTCGCCCAATATTTTTTCTGTGTGTTTTCAGTTTTTTATTGAGAATGGTAGAGAGCAGTTTATTCGATGCTTAGCGCACAAATGTGTTAAGTGCATTTTTCGGCTAAAATGAGTTAACTGTGCCAGCTCATACATTTGAACTTAAATTTTCATATACACAAATCTGCCATTTGTGGTAAATACTTATAAACTACAGATTTCTAGACCTTATGTGTTAAGTACGATTTCTGAGCACTTACCACATTTGGTCTGCAAATGTTAGATAGACGCAGGTGGTTAGTGGGCAGCTGTCACATTTGTGCTATAAGTAGAGAGGTTAGGTTGCCAGTTGTCAACAACTACCTACAGTGTTAAAGCAAAATAATGACTTTAAGTGCATTTTAACCTTTATAGCCTAAAATGAAGTCAAGGGGTGAAAAAATTCTTAGAATGGCGTTAGCCAAAAATGCAGAAAAAGCTATCGGCCATACAGGTAACATTATTATAAACAAAGTATATTAATGTATGTATTATCTGTAACATAATTTACCTTGCGGTGTAGAGGCTGATGCTTTATGCTCTGGCATCTGGCGGTACAATGCTCAACTTGCCCCGGATTAGGGATACAGAGTTGGAGCGCGCCTTTGGTGCTTGCGCAGCAACCATTGTGTGAGGTGTGAGTGTTGGTGATGTGACGACCTTGTTACTCTATCTCTTAGGTCTGCGGATCTGAGTAGAGCACAGTTAATTTGGTGCCCAACTGTGAATGGTCTCACCGAGCCCGATTCCAATCGCTAAGGCTACGGAAAATTTCCGACCCCCACGGGATTCAAAATAAAATACAACTCGTTTCTCAGTATGTATGTTAAAAAAAATTTCATGAATTTGATCCATCATTGGCTTTCTACCTACCAAAAGAAGGACTAATGCTTTCAATGTAATGCGTACAATAATGCAAAAGATAGGACTGCGGCACTAGAAGAAGACCATAGAAAACACAAAGAGAAAAAGTCAATGAAAATGAAGGATGATGATTAGAAGCGTTCTCTTGAGGAAATAGGGATTAATTTTCGTTCCATATCATTTGACCTTCAAGCAATTTTGTCAGTACCACATGCTGGCGATAGCCAAATATTCTACAAGCTTAAACTTAATGTCTATAATTTTACCATATATGACGCTTCAAATAGAGATGGATATTGCTATGTTTGGGACGAAACCCACGGAGATAAGGGTACCATTGAAATTGGTACCTGCATTTTAAAATACCTTTTATCTCTACCTGAAACTGTTTCCCATGTGGCATCATTTTCTGATACTTGTGGTGGACAAAACCGCAACAAATTTGCGGCTGCCGCAATGCTGTTTGCAGTAAATAATATTGATCACCTACACACTATCGATTTAAAATTTATGGAATCTGGACATTCCTATCTAGAAGCCGATTCAATGCATGCGACAACTGACAGGGCTAAGCGGCACAAAAAGATTTATTCTACTCGTGAATGGTGCCTGCTGATTTCAACAGCAAGACTAAAACCCAGGCCATACAATGTAAATAACCTAAAATATAGCGATTTCTATGATTTGAAGCTTCTTGCTAATGATACAATTACAAACACCTCTATTAACATTGATAAAGAAAAGGTAAACTGGCTCAACATTAAGTGGTTACGTTTCGAAAAGCAAACACCATTTCTAATCCAATACAAGTACTCTTTATCAGTTGAAAACTTTTTAGAGCTAGACGGTACTGAAAAAAAGGCCTGGGCGAAACAAAAACAGGGAATCGATAACTTTAAAAAAGAAATATAACTCAAGATTATCGGTCTCCGAAAAAAAGAAGAAAGATTTAATTTTTTTGCTGAAGAAAGAAATTATTCCTGAGGATTACGAAAATTTTATAAATAATATTCCCGAGGCAAAAGATTTGGCAGCACTGAATAATGATGAAGAATTTTTTGTTTTTTTTGTTTCTTATAACGAGATCATACCAAATTTAAAGGTTTTTATGTTGTTTGTACTTCCTATAATCATAATAAATTTTAAAATAATGCTTGTGTTATTGGTTGTTTTATTATCTTTTAAGTAGCACATATGTGTTAAGTACAGGTAATTAAAAGAAAAAACGGAAAATTTGGATTATGATAAGCTTTTTTTTAGTTAGATGGCCATCACAGTTAGCAGCCAATAAGTCTTAATATCCTTTAATAGTACCTTTATGATCTAAAATTTATAACATCTAATTTATTTCGGTTAGCCAACTTTAATTTTTAATTATCTCAAAACATATGTTTAAGCATTTAACACATTTGTGCGCTAAGCCAACGAATGTTGTGTTCAGGAGTGTTATGGCCCTATAGTTTGCACATTCTTTTTGTCACCTTTTTTGTGTATGGTTTGTAGTATCCCAATATTCCAGTCTGTTGGCAATTCGTTTTGTTCCCATATTTGTTCAATTAATATGTGTATTTTTTTGTGTAATTGCTGTCCACCCTCTTCTAGGGATGGTGCATTTGTTTCTTTGTTCTTCTGTTTTGCTATCATCTGTTGTTTGATCCTTTATTGTGTTGTTAACCTGTGTATAATGTCGTAGTGTAGTGTTCTGTCCATATTTTATTTAGTTGTGGCTCGTTTTCTAGTAATCCCTTTTTATTTTTCATTCCTCTTATTTTTATTTTTGGTGTGTTTTTAGTGGCGTTTATCTTGTACAATTGCCTTATTTTATGGTTCTTTCTATCTTCTTCTTCTATGTCCCTTAGCTTTTCGTCTATCCACTCGTTTTTCTTTGTTCTCATTATTGTTGTTGCACTATTTCTTGCTACTTTGTATGCTTCTCTGTCTTGTTCTTCATTTGTGCCGATGCATTTCAATCTTGCTGTATTTTCTTCCTAGTTGTGTCCTCGCATTCTTCATCCTACCATTCTTTTAAGAGTTTCTGCTTTTGTTCTTGTTTTAAGGTCTGTGTTGCTATTTTATTTATTTTTCCTTTATATTTTTCCATAATTCTTGGAGTTCCGTTGTTGTCACTTCTTTAATTTCTTCGCATATTTGTTTTTGTTTTGTGTAGGGTTTGTCTATTTGTTGTAGCTGCATAGTAGCCTTTCATTATGACCAGGTAGTGATCGGAATCTCCATTGGCTCCTCTAAAAGTTCTAGTATCTATTGTTTTTTTGTTTATCCCCTCTGTCGCCATTATGTGGTCTATTTGGTTCTCACTGCCTGTTAGATGTCTCCATGTGACCTTGTGTTTTCTTGGGTGTTCGAATTTTGTTGTTAGTATTGTCATGCCCATTGCTTCGGCTAGTTGACATGACCTGTGCCCGTTATCATTACTCACTTCGTGTATCGTGCCTCTGCCATTGCCTACTGCTTTTTTTAGATATTGTTCCTTACCTATCTAGGCGTTTAGATCTCCTAATATTATTATTTCATCTCTCTGTGGTATATCTTCACACGTTTTCTATATCAGATCATAGAAATTATCTTTATCTTTCACTTCAGCTGCTTCTGTGGGTGCATATACATTAATTAGTGTGGTGTTTGTCTTTCCTATCTTTACTCTTAGGGTTGCTATTCTTCCATCAATTGGCGTCAATTTGATGATGTTTCTCATTCTGCTGGTTATGAAGAAGCCTACTCCATTTTTTCCAGTTTTCCTTTCTCCACTGTAAAGGAAGCTGTAGCCTTCTTTCGTGATCTCTCCTGCCCTTCCCATCTTACTTCTTGAATTGCCGCTACATGTACTTTGTATTTTGAATTTCCTTTGCGATTTCTTCCATTTTTCCCTGTTTGAGCATCGTTTTCACATTCCAAGTTGCTAATCTGTTACTTATATTAATAAAAAGAATAGGAAAAGCAGGAAGATCATACAATATCCTAAGAACTACATTCTTCAGTATTACACTAACAAGCTGATTTGCAATATAGAGCCCTTTAAAATAGATACGTAAATACTAATTATAACGTATGACAGTACAAATGCAGAATGTTTTTTCTTTCATTCATTATTATCTATAGCCGCTTTTACCTTTCGGTGTCAAGGACCATTCATACCTCGCGGGAAGTGCAACAGAGGCAATGAGCCACTCGTGACTTATACTACGCTCCTCCGCATCCATACATACCACACACTCAACCATCCTAAACCTAAATTAAAGCTAACCTAACCAATGAATTCAAATCCATTTCCGCTACGAGAAAATTCTTGGCTACGGCCAAATTTGAACCCATGTCCGCCTGGTTGCTAAGCAGATTGCTAACCCACTCAACCACCCAGGTAGCCCAAATGCCCAAAATTTCAGAAAAATTGTTTTTATTTAAAAAAGAAATGGAAAAATTGAAGAACTACTGGAATTATATAAGTATGTAATAAGTGATAAATACCTACCAAATTTTGCCTAATAAATGCATTAAATACTATTACAATGTAATGTCATTAAACACTAGCAACATATTTAACACAGTCTATTTTATGTAGGGCTGGTATAACAGGACTGTGGTAAACCTCAACTATCTGGAGATATAAAATTATATTTATACTTATCACACCTGGGAATTTTCACGTTATGCAAGCATAACTGTAACATCTGATATAAACGCACACATGTGGGCAATGTTACTGTAAAATCAATAAGCATCAGAATACCTGTGGCAATTCACACACTGGCAAATAATATAGTTGTAGTATTTATAGACGTCTTTAATGTAATTACACAAAAATAGTCATCAATGTATCTCTCGCATTATCCATTATAAGTAATTTTTCTACCTTAACAGAATTAATATTAATTTCATTATAAAAATTAAATTTAGGCTTACAAACAACGACCTTTGCAATAATTATGTGTTTTGGTTCACAAAACTTTAACTCTGCTGATGCAAGCCACAATGTCTTGCAAAACGTTATTATATATTTATGGGTTCACAAATGACAAAAAGGCCAAGTTTGTCAAGTATTCTCGCTCATAAGGTACCAGTTACCTACTCTAACAATACGGACTAAAGCATGGATGGCCTGTAAGGGTTTACAAGGTGTAACAAGGTACACAAAATTAAAAATTGCCAAGTGTTTATCTACAAAGGCGACATGATCTAAGCTGAAATTTGTTTATTTATTTGTAATGGACAAGGTTTAGTCTAGAATTCCTAGATGATATAGTGATTATTTATTTCGTATAGGGTTCGGAAACCAACTGTCATTATAAATAGCACTTTTTGGTTTGTTATGTTGGCACTAGTGCAAACTTGACAATTGAACATTTTGCAACTTCCAGTCGTCACAACTTACATTCAACTTAAGCCATTGCTCTCTTTGAGTTAACTAGTATGTTTTAGCTGATTATAATTAGTTTTTTTTATAACATTCTATTATGCAACAAGTAAATTTTTACACCAATATCAACCCTTTCAATAACCATCATAAGGACGCCTATGAATTCAGTATGCCAAAAAATATAACCTACATTTATGTTTTAATATATGTGTAACTATTTTACTAACTCAGAACGAATAAAACAATATATTGTAATGATACTCCTACTAAAAAGCTTTTTTCAATAAAAAGTAATAAATAATCACCACAAATTAGAAATTCAATAGAATAGTTTTAATAAGGAATTCTCGTGTATTGTGTCAATCTCAGGGCTTATTAAAATGTTATAATTAATATTTGCAAAATAATGATTTATTGCTCTTTCTATTTTTTCATTTGCAATCAAATAAAATAAAGCTCCAGTCTAGCATGAGAACAACTTTTTTTCAAAGGGTTAGGTCTTAACACTTGTATTACAATTACTTTTGAGTAGAACAAATTAACTCGTATGGCAATTGCTTGAATGCGTATCTGACATGACAGTTTAACCTTCAACTTGACTGTAACTAAATAGATGATCTGCTCGCATAAAAATTACGTAATTTGAATTCAAACACCAAAAATGGCAAAATCCACATCAGGTAAATACAATGCAAATAATATGATCTAATTTCCGGCTAACCAGGTTTGGTTTCAGTGACATAAGGACGCAGAGATCTGCATTTGTTTAACTTGTAACACCAAAATTATTTATTTTATATGCCACGGCAGCTACCCTTGCGGAAGCAGGTAGTAGGTTAAATAAAAGTCAGGTTGAGGGTAATTTGAGTTTAATGTAGTTGTTATTAGTATTTGCTAGACATGGTTTTAATAATGTGAAACAACATTAGATGTGAAACTTAAAACTGATCTGTACTTTTGTTCGAATTGCTCTAAACACTGGCGAATCCAATCTTCACCGATAATCAGTTATTGTAAGCGCTCCTCGGAACGTGCAGCACCTTGGTTTCATTTATGGAAAACGGCCATTAGGACGCCCATGGATGGGTAGATGCGGTTGGAATTTCATTTGAACGTGGCTTCAAATTTGACCCAAACTAGAAACCGGTTGGTCGGTTTCTAGTATTCAAAAGGTAAATTTAGGGTGCTTAAAACATGCTTGTGAGCAGCCTTCAGAAAATTTAGGTACCGCAGAAATGCGTGTGATTTCTAGGACGGCTTCGACAAAAGTGCCGTGAAGCCGATGGCCTCGAAATTTTACAAATTTTCGGAAACGAGCCGTTAGAGCAATTCGCATATCATTCTTAACATATTCCAAGTTATTTTTATGTTACACACTTCCTGCAAATCTTCTCCAAATTTCTGGTCCAAATTGCAAAATCAAAGGACGCTACCTCGATAAAACCTCTCTAGAATGGATCTGGGAACTGGGACCTGCTTCTACACCTCGTACAAAGTCTAATCTTGATGAAACCCAAAGCTAGTGGGCCTTCTCCAATTGCTTCCCTGTTAAATGTACCTTGCAAGAGCAGCTTTGTAAGCTGGATCACAAAATCAAACAACGCCATGGCAATCATAAACTTGGTGATGGCTTCCTGCTACAAAACTCTGGATGTAGGGCTCAATAATGGATTCCCCAACACGCAGTACACACAATTCTTGCTGGCCGATGCTTCTAACTATTCAAAAACTTGCCCGAAAACTGGCCTCGCTGTAGAACGCACCTGGTAAATTTTTGCAGATCTTCTCCCTCTTCACTGGGGTCTATTACCACGACGAAACTTTATACAACTACACTCTACAGATTGGTAAATAAAACCACTTTTTGGCTCACACAAAACTTTTTTATTGAAAACTTTACATAAATCTGTGTGCACCTCTTGCCCACAGCACAATTTTACAAGGTTTGTTTTTCAATTATAACAATTGAATATCTCGTTTCTAGCAACTAACTTTAAAAGTGTTTTATGAAATAAGTTTTGATATAATGTTTTTACTTAAGAACTAAACTGTTGTTTTCTTGGAAATTGTCAATCGTAGCACTTCACAATTGTCTGTGTCCTATAATAGGTTGCTTTATCTTGCTCTTTGCAATCTTTGCTTCTTTGCACTGCTTTGCACCGTTTAATAGTGTAAAATAGTAGAATTGCTATGGGCATTAAACCATTGCAATATATCTGTCACATAAGTGCCCACTTGGGCAGAAAAAGAAAGACTTTTACAATTAGATTTCGAACCCTAACAAAATAAATAATCACGTACATCTAGGAACTCTAGTGTAGGGCATGCGCAGTACCAGGTACCTTAGACACCAACTGCTATGGTCATACGGTCAAAGTTACATTCAGTTTTGATAATTCAAGTATTAACTGCAAAAGCCTCAAACAATATACATAAATTTCTTCGTTTAAATTTTAGACATTTGTACATACAGTAACAATAGGTTATGTTGAAAAAAACACAATTATTTTAATAATCCCATGCGTAAACACAGATAGTTTCTTCTCAGTTGCAACAGGATTATAGTTTGTTAAAACTATTGGTTTTATTAAGCTTCAACCTACTACAGTGCCTTCAGAAATGATCTAACGTTTATGGTCATGGTTATACAATGTATGAATATGTTGGTGGCACTGTAAGTCTATGTCAAATTCGAGGTTAGCAGGTTAGGTTTTGTGTCAGTGTATACTTGAAAACAATGATCCGTTTTTTTTGGAGAGAAGTGTATTTACCTTAGTGTTTTTTCTAGGATGTTCTTCTTAAACTTTAGCTTACATAGTAAGGATTTCCCTCTGCAATTTTCCCATCCCTTTGTGTCCCCTTTGTTGAGTATCGGTACTGTAATTGTCGTGCTCCAATTGTTTGGTATCTTCTTGTTGTCAAGTTGTCATGCTCTGGCTCCTTAGTTTTGACTTGTTTCAATCTTACTTCTTTTTTACATCTGAAAGATTTTAGTAATTTATAAAACAGTTTTTGATTGTTTCCAAGTTTTCCTCTAGTTGTCTTCCAAATTCTTCTCACGTATTCTTCTTTGCTTCGTTAAAAAGGTCTTTCGGATTTTGTAGGCTTCATAGGTCTCCACGCTTCGTTACTTACGTATTTATTCCTTTAATTTTCCTTTTCTTTGACTTCTTTCTTGATTTATTCATTCCACCACCCTCTTTTTCATTTTCCTTCTTCAATTAGTTCCACAGACTTGTATGGCCTTTTCTTTAATAAGTCTTTTAACCTCTTTCACCTTTCTTCAATGTTGCTGCACTCCGCTTTATACTTTGGATCTAGAAATTCTTCCTCTAGTGCTTCTGTATATTCTGCTCTGACCTGCTCATTTCGTAGTCCGTAAGCTTGTAGAGTTTCTTTGTCAACACTTTCCTTTTGTGCTTCAGCGTTACTTGTTTTTGTGTTCTTTTGTCCTTGATAATTTTCCTCTCTTGGCTTTGCATTAAAACATAGTCCACTATTAATCTTTCCGCCCAGCTTGTAGTCTTTTTGCTATTTCCAGTGTTTTTTGTGTGGTTAGTTCCCCTTTCTAGTTGCTTGTTATCATTTTCCTTATTTTTCCTGTTTCTTGCTTTTGTACCGTAAAACTATCCCTTCAATGTTACTAGTTTCTTGCTTGTTCAACTTCTCCTTTCTCTTCGTCGTTCCAAACATATTCCACTTCTTGAATGATGATTTTTCTACACTCAATTTTAACTTTCTGTCAATTGCTCTTCTCTAGTAATGTTTCTGATTTCTGCCTGTACACCTGTTTGTTTTACCGTCACGTTATCAATGCAGGTTTGAGTTCCTGGTCGTTATGCCATTCTTGTCTTGTAAGGTAATTTTTGTCTTCACTCCTACTTCCACCCCCAACTTGTCATTCAGAAATTGGTAAGTTCATTTTCAAATGTCACTCTCTTAAACACTAGATTGTATTTACGTTTCTCTAATCAGTTGTTTTTGCTCACTTTCCCATTTTTTTCTTTCTTTTCCATTGCTTCTCTAACTTTCTGTTTTCTTCAGTGTTTTTCCTGATTTTGTCTATCATTGTCTTCATCACATCTTTAATTTCCTTTAAATCTGATCTGATTATTTTCTTACTTGTTTTAAATAGTTCCATTTTGTGTTCACTACTGTTTAGGTCCCTGTCTCTTTCGGCTGTTCCATTCATGTATGCTAGTTAATTTCTAGTTCCTACTTTATGTAAACAAACCTTCCTTATCTGCGTTTCCCGCCGTTCTCGTGGTCCAGCTGGCATCTTGCTGTGTTGCCCGCGCCAGCTATGTTGGTATGTGCAGTTCGTTCGTTCGGTTATTGCTTAATCACCAATTGCTATATGGCTTCTGTTTTAACAGCTACACTAACATTTGTTCTGAACTTGTAATCACGTCCCTTCATTTCAGTTTATTTTGTGAAATTCGATGGGATAAAAGCCCGCATATGAGTGATTTATCATCCCCAGTCAATTTCACGTCCGCATGCACTCGCGCTCGCATACCACATATATTTATTTATTGTAGAAATGAAATATGTTCCTTAAATTTAAATAAATATACATTTTTAAATTAAAAATAATAGTTAAATTTAAACGCACAACAAATATTAGAAATCAATCAATACAGAACGAGGTGTGCAGTAAATCCTGTATATATTATGATAAATAAATATCTACCATTTCTATAGAATTATTCACTTCCTGGCCTCCGAATTTTTCTGCTTTACTGAATACTATTAAATTTCATATTAATAACAAAAATTTAATTGTAATTTTCATATCAGAGCCAGTTTTTCAATCATGACCTTAAAGATAACTTTAATTTAAACGACACGCTTTTATAAGAACAATGATATCTATGAATTAAAGCTAAAGCTGCAGTTTAGGCCAGTTTGAAAAACTGGCCCCTATCAGCAAAATTCGTCAAAGCAAATACTAATTACCTTCTTCCTGTTCTCATCAAACAGTGAAATTAAATTTTCCCTAGCGGAAGGAACTGGATTTGAAGACATGAGGCTCCTCATATAATAGTAAACAGCATCCAGCTTTCGTCTCTGTAACAGCAATGTAATAATAAAAAAATAAATTGTAACTTTTTCTAAATTACCGCATAAACTGCCAAAACAGCCAACTGATTGTAGGGTTTTCCGTTCTTCGGATTAATCTCGTGTGCTTTAATATACCACCTGTAAAAATTTAATAAATAGCTAAATGAAAAATGATCCGTTATGGGTCAACTTACTGTCTACATTTTCCATAATTTGAAGTTTCATTAACTTGCTCCTTGTAGCGGGCCAAGTCTCCCAAAAATAAAAATATCTTCTGCGCAGAAATTAAAGCTAAGCCGACATACCCAAGCCCCTTCTGCGGTATCAAATTATTGTACCCCAAATAGTCATTCAATTTAAACTTATAAGTTCGTTCTAGGAAGTCCAGCAGACTTTCAAAGTACTTCGTACCTTCGTCGATGACCCACAAAAGAAACTCATTGTACTGCTTCTTGTTAGCAGGATCGTTTGTGATAGTTTTCCTCATCATTTCTATAATATTGTAATACAAAATTTTCCAAAAATGCTGCTCCACGTTTTCGCCCTGACAGAATTTGAGATCTTTACATAACAAATACTCCAAGCTATCCATTAAAAACCTCCGTAAGGAGACTACATTCGCCCAATTTACTAAAATTAAACCCGAGTTATTAATGTATTGTAACTCGCAATCTGCCCTTTTGATGTCGTTGAGCAAAGCCGAAAAATGGCACAACTTTCTGCCATCCGATTTCTCATCATACCACAGCGGTCTAATGTTTCCAAACTGATCGGTTGTGTATTGGTGCAACTGTGGTGGGGATGCCCCTTCTGCACCCTCTGAAAACCCTGGCACACTAACTCTAGCACTACTGGATTTCACAATGATGGGTTTGCTAGGATTATTCGGATCGAACAGGCTTTTCTGCTGTTGGCCGGGGCTTGTGGGTTTTCTGATTTCAGGGTACCTAGGCCGCTCGACATTTACATTCAAAACTGGAGGCTTGGACCGTTCTGCACCATCTTTATGTGGCAGTATGAGAATTCCCGCTTTCTTTGGCTCACCCTCTTTATGCTCCGGCTCCTTACTGCTTTCCCGTTCAGAATTGTGTCTGCTGCGCAACATCTCCTCCCTCCAATTTTCAGGTTCGTTGTGAGTCGCTGCAGCTCTATCGAAACTCGATTCTCTGCTGGCATTTCTGGATCTATTACCGCCTCGGTCATAGCTCTTATCTCTCGAGTTCCTGCGTCGCCTAGGCCGACCCTCGGGTACTTTGAAAGTGTCTCTGCTGGAATCTACACTGTTATGTGAATTTTTTCGTGTGCGATGTTGGTCTTCCCTGCCTTTTGGTGGGTATTTTTCTGTGCTGGCATCTCTCAATTTGCTGCCGCTTCTATGAGATAAAATTTAAATAAGTAGTTAATTTCTTGTATTTTTAAATTGGTGCAAAATTAGTTTAGCGTTAACTTGTAGATGGTTAAAGAAGCAGCAATCTTAAGTATTATTAGATCATTAGTTACAAACATGAACTTTTAGGTGGTAAATAACATTATTTGTCGTTAGTTTACTGAATTATTACACCGTAAGCCCAAAGCTAAACTGTTCTATGATCTATGACTTATATTATTTATTGTTAATCTTGCATTGTATCATACATATTACAAACACTCTGAACAGTTAAAAACCCAGTGGGAAATCAGTATTATTACAAGCGAAGCTAGAAAATGTGGTGCAAAAAGTTTCATTTTTGTGTGATTATGAAAGTGTTGTCTTGTTTTCTATTTAATAGTACCTATATGTTTGTACTTTTGTACCTAAAGTATTAATGTTTTTAGTTTGTGCATAAAAATAATTATAAATAAATACATAGTTTATAATTTGTTATTTTATAGCTATCGTATGGATGACTGTATCAAAACATTTAAGTAATAGAAGTCGAATATAAAACAAAAACAATAATAATGAAAAATGGCCACCTTGAAACTCAGTCTATTATTGGCGAGTTTGTGTGGCAGTCAATTTGCAAAAATGCAATCTTGTAGTTGAGAACTAAGAGATTAATTTAATTCTAGTGAGGTTGAAATGCCCACGATAAAGACAAGAAAAGAATCATAAACATGCAGAACTCAAATTATTGCTCGGTTTAAACTGACTTATGTAAACATCATCCACAGTTTACAACACATCTGCGACATCTACATGAATGTTGCGTATATAAAAGTTGTAGATACGAAGGAGGTGCACAATACTAATATAGTTTTGAAAAAAGTGTGGCGAATCAAACTTACTATTTTTAAAAATGGGATGCCCTATATTTGGGTAGCTTAAAAGTTCTGCATTGAAATACTCATCATTTTTATATGAAGTTGTATGGGTCTAACGTCAACTGTTTTGGAGATATTATCGATTTTATGCAAAAAAATGCTGAACTTTAGGTGGCTGCTGTAAGCAACAGAAAACAATTGAATGAAGGAAAACGCTACCAAAAATTATGATTTTCGTGAACTACCTTTCAAATGTAAATGGTAGAACTGGGTATTAATACTATACATAGTGCTCAACATTTGCAAATTTAAGGATTTCGATTTTTTTCAAATGAAACGCCCTGTATATTTTTGTATTTTTGAAAAGCCCTTTTAATGAGCTTTCTATTGATATCTTACTTCATACCTCTACGTTCAACTGTTTCTCAGATGTGTTTGAACAGAAAAACAATTTAAGCACCTTAAGATGTTTTATTTCAAGGGATAACAAACAAACGCCGTTAAAATAATTCTTCAAACACTTGAGCTCTCCAAAAATAAAAACAGAAACCCAGGTTTAGAAAATATCAATTCAGTCAGTGTTGATACAAGTGATTAATGGCCTGAAAACGCCTGTCATGCAACGTAAGGCCATAAACTAAAATGTGACACTAAATGCAGTGCTAAATCAGCTAAAATGTAAAATTCGCGATGTGACAGGTCTGGTGAATGAGTTAATAAATCTGTAATGTCAAATGTGATTTGTGTCGTCGAGTTGAACAATCAAAACTAACTCTCATAACGTTCACGATGCAATTTCTAACACAGCCGGGGGTTATGTCGTAAATAAAACTTTCGTCCCAAATAAGAATAAACCAGACGAAAAGGGAAAGTCAGCCCGGCCAACAATACAGTTGTAAACGCTTGAAAAGGGAAAGTCTTTTCAACGGACGATTTCAACCTCTTGTGCTACAATAGAGCTGGACAATCCTATTGTACTCAATAGAAGAGAGAAGGTCCCTTCCATTCAGGGGTACCGTATATAAAGGCAGTAGTTTAGTTTTTGAGATCACTTAAGACTCATCACTTATCACTTGTACTTTTACGGTGACTTAATATCACGGTATATAGACTTATTCCATTAATTCGGTATCGAAAACCAGGCAACTCAAATTTTTATGTGTATTTTAAATTAATATTATCGAATTTGTATATGTTGTATTTTGTTCGTGTGTTCTAAAGAAATAAAAGAAAAGTTATTGTTTTCCACAAACGGTTGTATTTTACTGAACTTAATTTCGCAGTAATAAACAATGTAATGGTTCCAGTGGCGCAACTACAAAATTGATAACGCGCGACTAAATAACAAAACAAGGAATAATAAACACTGAAAACCATAAATGCATTAATAAATTAATTCCAAGGTCAAATAAAATCAGATTAAAAACACAAAAGCCAATACACCAAAAGCTTATAAATAATTGCATTAAATGTTCAAATAGTTCTCCTTTCCTGCTCTGAGTATTAAAGCTATACAGAGAACTCATAATCAGCAAATAAAATTATTTTGATTTATTTAAAGGGAACACCCTGTATATCCCTGTATTTTTGAAAAGTACTTTTTTATGACCAACCAGAAAATATTCAGTTTCTGGAGAATTTTTTTGCCAGAAAGTAACGTTTTGCCGGTTAAGAACTTCCAGTAATCTGCTTGGTTCGACCTGCAAAACACTACTTTCCGGTCTTGTAACGTAAATTACTATTAATGAGCTTTCTTCTGACATTTCATTTCCTATCCCAAAATTTAATCGCTTTTCAGATTTAATTTTCTCCTGATTTTTTTCGTATTTTTTATCTCTAGTTTTGAGTAGTGGCTGGATTTTATCTTTTGTTTGGAGAACTCAAGTGTTTAAATCATTATTTTAACAGCGTTTGTTTCTTATCCCTCGAAATAAAACATCTCAATGGGCTTAAATTGTTTTTATGTTCAAACACGCATATCTGAAAAACAGTTGAACTTAGCGATATGAAGTAACATATCAAAAGAAAGCTCATTAAAGGGGCTTTTCAAAAATATCAAAATATACAGGGCGTTTCATTTGAAAAATAATAGAAATCTTTAAATCTGCAAATGTTGAGCACCCTGTATAGCATTAATACCCAGATCCACCATTTTACACTTGAGAGGTAGTTCACAAAAATCAAATGTTTTGGTAGCGTTCCCCTTCATTCAACTGTGTTCTGTTGCTTATAGCAGCCGCCTGAAGTTCAGCATTTTTTTGCATAAAATTGTTAATATCTCCAAAACAGTTGACGCTAGATCCATACACCTTTATATGAAAATGATGAGTATTTCAATGCAAAACTTTTAAGCTACCCAAATATAGGGCATTCCATTTAAAAAAAGTAAGTTTGATTCGCCCCCTTTTTGAGCCACCCTGTATAATCAAAAATATTTTAACAATGTGCACCACCTTCGTACCTAGAACTTTTATATACACAATATTCATGTAACTCTCACAGTTTTAGAAATATCTTAAACCCCCGCTTTGTTGCCGGACCGTTTATAAAACAAATTAATGTAACAAAAAGCAGTCCATTTACTAATATAACCTATCAATGCAGGCGACGATATAATTTTTAATTTGAAGAAATATGCTGTTCCCGTGATATTATATTTCTTAGATAGAAGAAAAAATGCAGAGTAAAATTTCATAAAACAATCTTCGGTTTTTTAGAATGAGCAAGAAATTACAGATGAAACATCGTTTGTTTATATTATGCTGAAAAGAGGGTAAAATTAAGCATTCAACATTTAAATGGGTTAGCAATAATTATATATAACTGGAGTTTGAAAACATGGTAGTATTTAATGTAGTGCTGTACAAATTTACTCTTCCACGTTGCGAGCTCAGTAACACTGTACTTAGCATTATATACCATGAGATAAAAAAAAATTATTCTCAGCAGGCCTTGATGTGTTATACGTTTGGCAGTACTGAAGTGTATTGTCAGTCTATGCCAAATTCGTAGTAGATTATGATTTGTCTGTTGTTTGACACAGACTGACGTAAAACTTAACCTGCAAATATCGAATTTGACATAGACTGACAATACACTTCAGTACTGCAAAACGTACAACACATATCAAGGCCTGCTCAGAATCATTTTTTTTAATCTCATAGTATAATATAATAGTTTTATTGCAGGTTATCGACTTTAAATATTGCAAAAACTACATTTTACAAGTATCAAACTTAGAACTCACCTCTTTCTATTCCTTTTGCTTTTCCTACAATACAAAAAAGCACACTTAAACAAGATGAAAAGAAAATGCTTTGGGGAGTTGCAGTTTTACATAAAATAAGCATTTGTTGGGCTTTGTGTGCTTCTCAACCGACGTTATATTCAATGCTAGTTTTATTGCTTAAAAATATATATCTTTTTAAGTTATGTATAGAAACAAATGAATTGCTATCCCATCAAATATATTTTTTCACAAAAATGCTGGAAACCGTCAATTTTATATTTCATTTTTTTCACTTTTGCAGATTTGTTTTTTGTTCTGTCTCTTTTGTAATAGTAACCCCCATTTTTTAATTCAAAACCTGAAAGAACAAACTTTTTGCATAAGATGGCAGAGGACTTTTATTGGGTTACACAACAAAAAAAATTCAAAGTAAACACAGACAGCAAATTTTGCAAGCATAAATACTATATTACAGAAAAAGGAAAAAAATGCAGATGTCATTAATAATGTACAAAATGAGTAAAGGTGATTTATTCTTTTTTTTCCCAGACTGTATACAAAGAGTAAGTGCTGACCGCATCAACACGTTTGTGAATTTAGTTCGAATTAGTTCGTTTACCCAATAGATATAATAATACCAACACGTAATATTCATATACAACTTGAAACTTACATTTTTATTGGTTGAAGAAGCTGATACAAAATAGGGCTCTACAAATTACAATGAAAGACCTTCGCAAATACAAAATAGGTATAGCTGCTGTACAGGAGACAAGATGGACAGATACACGGATACATGAATTAAAGAAATACTCCATATACTCCAGCGGTAATGATAGAAGTCGAGAATTTGGCACAGGTTTCATAGTAAAGAAGGAGACTGACCACCAAGTAATTGGCTTCACGCTAACAAATGAACATATGTGCACCCTGAGAATTAAAACACAAACCAGTAGAGTAACTCGAGGCAATGTGTATGGCCCAACAGAAATTAAGAATGACGAAGTTAAAGACGATTTTTATGATTTATTAGAGCGAATGATAAATACACTACCAGCGAACGACGTACTGGTCATATTAGGAGATTTTAAGGCTCACGTAGGCATAGAGAAAATATACCAAGGAATAATGGGAATCCAGAGTTTGCACAAAAAGAGCACTGACAATGGTAACAGATTAGTGCATCCAGCAGCGTCAAAGTATGGTGATGCCAGCATATATACATCAAACAAGTAGAGACACTCATTCCAAATTTTTAAACTGTTTAGAGTGATTGGGACAGTAACTCGGGGGGTATTTCTAAACTTGACTATCAGATGGCGGCACAAAATTCTACCAATCAGAACCAGTTACTGGCTCTGCTACCAATCATATGTGATAAAGTAGTGGCGCCATCTGTTAGTACTATCGGAAAGTAACCCCCAGGAACTGTTCAAGGTCATCCAAATCGGTATTTTGACATCAAAGGAACAGACAGTAAGTGTCTCTACTGGTTTGATTCATGTACGCTGGTGATACGTAGCACGCAATATCTACAAGGTGACGTGGAACTCAAAGGATGGAAGAACCAAAACTCAAATCGACAATGTACTCATTTAAAATACATTCAGAACATGCATAAGTAATATCAAATGCTATAGGGGTACAACTCACGCGTCAGATCATGCAGTAGTCAAAATTAGCCTGAAATACAAACGGTACCGTGTATAAGTAGAAAGGGGAGAAGAGAGAAGAAAAAAGTATGATACAACAAAATTCATGAACGAGGAAATAAATAAAAAGTATCAACAGAAACTTGCGAAACAGCTAGAGAGAAAACTGAGAAGCAGGGGTATAATGATATGAACAACTCAAGAAAACAACTAATGCTATATTAAATACTGCGCAGAACACTTTGGAAGAAGTAAAACGGAGAAAAAGACTGATTTAATGAAGAGTGTGAGCTAAACAAAGATGAGAGCGCTTTTAAAAATGAGACAGAAAAACAAAACAAGCTGTACAGGAGTGCACAAGAGTAAGAAATGAAACTTACAGACTATTGCGAAGAAGCAAAAATTCCTAAATAAAGAAATAGGAATTTTAGAAGGAATCAAAATGGAAATATGCGAGAGTTTTAGAGAATAATAAAGAAAGATCAGATTGGCTAAAATAATAAGGAAAGAGCTCAACGGTTGGAGGACTCCTGCAGGAAGCAGCGAAAGGAAGACAAATCGTCCAACTAAGGAAACTGTGACTGAAAACGCATGCAAATAGAAACTATAGATTATAAGAAACTATTAATAAGGCACAAATCTGCATGCAGCCATAGCGATAAGAATAGCTAAACAAAATGTCAAGGCTTTAAAAACTCTATTTAGTCGACAAAACACTAGACAACCCATTATACACGACAGTGTATTAAGGACTGCATAAATACGAAACAACCCAGGAGGAAACTAGTTTGAACTGATAAATAGACCAACCTCTGAGAAATAGATTCGGGTTGTCCTATTCTCGCAGGTCGAACAATAACAAAGAATAAAATAAAATAAAAACCTAATAAAGACAAGGCCCGACTAAATAAATAATCAAGAAACAAATCAGCATGGATAGCGACGATTATTCAACAGACGAGGCAACAAGAAAAAAGAAAAGTGCACACAAAGATGAAGAGAAAAAGGGGTTCGTAAGAAGCAAGAAAACTATACGGTCCCCAACGAAAACACCAAAAACCCATGTAAATCAGAATACAAAAGACGATTTGAAGATTAACATGAAAGAACAAAATAATGAAACGATGAACCTACCGAAAAATCTGTCAAGCGACATCAAGAAAATAAAAAAGAACCAACATACCAATAACGAAGACAAAAATACTGCAACAAGAAATACAAAACCTGAGAATACAACAAAAAGAATTCAAGAAAGAAATAAATCAATTGAAAGATGTTAATCAACAGGCAATGAAAGACATCGACAAACTAAAGGAGGTGAAGACATCAAATCAGAAAATAGAAAAACTACAGGGAGAAAAGAGCAGGAAAAACATAATAATACAAGGAATGTACAAGTGACGCCAGGGCACTAAAAGAAGAAATGGAAAATTTTATAAAGAAAGAAGTGGGGGTAACAGTAAAAATAGAATCTACAAGGAAACTGGGAAAAAAGACATGTCTGGTAGAACAAAACAGTAAGGGAGATAAAAACATAGTCATGAATAATACAAACAAGCTACGAAAATGCAGAGAAAATCTATATAAATTATAATTTGACGAGAGAAGAAAGGGAAATCCAAGCAAAAATTAGGAAATTCGCCAAAGGAGAACTAGGCAAAGGCAAAAAAGACAAAACAAGCTTCTGAAAGTTAATAATTGATGAGGAAGTCTGGATTTGGAACAAAGAGACCCAAAAATTGGAAGATACGAAAAAGAAGCGAGGCTCACCGACCCAAAATACATCAAAAAAACTATTAATGGAAGGTGGTAAGAAACCTGGCAAAGAAAAGGAACACGAGACCAAATGCTATACAAAAGAAACAAAATGACAACTAGGACAAAGAAAAATGAGCTGAGAAAAGAAGAAGTTAAAAAAGAAAGAGAATTAAACCAAGAATATAGAAATAAAACAACATAAAAATGGGTAACTGGAACATGAGAGGTCGAAATGGTAAAGAAGGCAAAATTATAGAAGAAATGAAGCTGCAAAAGTTGGATTATTTGGGAATAACCGAAACTAAAAAGAAAGGGATTGAAAGAGATGAAAGATGGTTACTGGCTATATTGATCAGGAGTAGATATAGATAAATGGGGAGCAGAAAGCGTAGGCGTATACTGGTATAATTTTTGCAGAATTGTACAATTGTTGTCTAGGGCAAAGATATAAAAGTCGGTATTAATCAGTCATGCCGAATGGTGTTGCTACTTATACAATTTATTAGAAGGTACCTACATCAACGAGGGCAGAGGCTTTCTTCCTTAATTAAATAATATCAAGCAGACATCTATAATTCATAATACTGTAAATCAACATTTAGATATCGCAGTATTTTGTGACACATATTTTGGGTTGCCTATTTTTGAATCGCCTTGCATAAATTTTTTCTTTGAAACTTATTTGGACATTTTTTAATGCATAAAAAGGTTGAGAAGCACACTAATTCCACTCCCATATATTTAAAGAAGTGTTATGTAAATTAGTTAATATCTTTTCTTCAAATATTTCTAACAAAAGATGAATGAAATTTTATGCTGACAAGTTTTTGTTTTGCCCCAGTTAAAACTAACAAAAACTTATCAGCCTAAAAATATTGATTTCATGCACCCCAAGTCTACATAATAGCTGAAATAGCAAAGCACTTGATAGATCCAGCATTTGAATGCTATTCGGTTACCTTTTCCTTTGTTTCCTGGAACTCGGTGGTTGTGAAGCAGTACTGGTTTCTACTAAACTAGTCATTGAAGAACTCCGTGTGACTGCATCACTAAATGCTTCTTCAGCCTCTAGACGAACTTGTAATTCTACTTCTTCACTCCAGTCCTAATAACAGTTTAAATATTAATATTTACATACACAATTACTTCCTATCGTTGTTATAAACATCTACTACTAATACCAAAAGTATTCAAGATTATAACACGTGTGCGCACTCCTGTACAATTACCATTGTCATAATTAAACGTTACTCAATAAAATTCCATATTGATTTTCTTATAAATAAATGTGTATACCTAAAATGTTATGTACTCATTGGTGAATACATATGTGACATTCTTGTGTATGAGCTAATTGACACTGTCAATGAGGAAATGGAGACTTTGAGCGAGTGGTTTGCTATAAACTGAAATTAAATGTTAGTAATAATAATGTTTCCCGTTATTCCCTTTTGGGACATAGGGCGTTTCTAGAGTCTCTCCATTTTTGTTTGTCATCCGCTATTATTTTCAACTGTGAAAAGGTCATTCCTGTTTCTTCTACTACGTTTCTCCTCCATGTTAGTTTAGGTCGTCCTCTGGCTGTTTCCCTGGGGGTTCCACTCTAGTACGTTTCGACATGGGTATTCTTTTGTTTTCCTTAGCATATGTCCTAGCCAGCCATATTTTCTTCTTTGAATTTCGATGTTTATTTCTTTTCCAGAGTTCAACGTTCATAATTGTTTCTGGCTACCATATTTTTAAAATTTGTCTGGGACATCTAATTATAAAAGTTGGCAGTTTTTTTCGAGTCACACTATTTATACAGGGTGTTCCTTAATGATATGCGAATATTTAAGGGTGTAAATCTACATGAAAAATTAATGATAGTTTGCTTGAAATTATAGTCCAAAAACGTTCTGTTATGAAAATAAGGGGTGTTAAAGTTTTAGGAAAAAAATGGAAATAAATATTTTCGAAACCGCTTGAAATATTTCAGTGATATTTAGTACGTAGCGACAGTTAATAAAGGTGTATATTTTTCAATACAAAAATAATTTTCAGCTTTAACAGTGGCGTGCGTACGGGCAGACTTCGATATTTTTGAAGAAAAAAATGGTACGCCAATGGTTTTTTCTAAAATAAATATTTTTGAATTCCCCGTTTAATTTGAAATATAAGAGCTCTCTTGAGTTGTTTTCCTGCAATGCGCCGTTTTTGAGTATAAAAAACTTATTATTAATTTAATAGGAAAAATTAAACACATTACAGGTTGGCATCTGCATGTAATCAATAACAACTGGCAACATATAACATTAGAACTAACATGGAGAGATTATTACAAAAATCGTTGAAAATGGCCCCCTCCACTTAATATACATGCTTCCGCCCTCCTTCTCATGGAATTGCGGACTCGTTGAAATATCACATGGTGCAACTATTCTTCCTCTTAATTCCTCTACAGTGATAATGGGACTCGTGTACACTAGTCTTAAGAAAAAAAAATTCTAAGCTGTTGAGGTGGTCTTTCTTGTGGCCCATCGCGGCCAATCCAACGATTTGGATAAACGGTTTGTAAATAATTGCGAACCACTACACTGAAATGTGCTGGTGCACCATCGTGCATGTATCACATATGGTTTCTTGTTGCTATCAGAACATCCTCAAGCAGCAAAGTCAGTTGTTCTTGAAGGAAATTGAGGTAAGATTGTCTGTCAAGTCGTCCCGGCAAGAAGAATAGGCCAATAAAGTGGTTACCAATAATTCCTGTCCATACGTTAACCGAAAATTGGTGTTGGAAATGCATTTCGGTTACGACATAGGGATTTTCTTTCATCCACAAATGATTGTTGTGGAAATTCTGAATGGCATTTCTTGAAAAATTAGCTTTGTCCGTGAACAGAATGTGTTTCAAATTGCGGATTTTGTGCAATATTATGAAGATATCACTGACAGAAGGTCACACGTCTTGGTAAATCTCTGGGAAATGTCAGGCCATTTTATATTTCTCAGTAATTTAATTAACTACATAAATCTTTAAAATAGTTTTGGTACATATTTGGCGAGTCTGCCTGTATTTCAAACCCATTTCAGCATTATAGTGTCTTTTTACGGCAGCTTTCCGCATCACGCAAAATCCTAGCCCGCACGTGGCTCTCGATTCATCGCTTTATGCAGCTGCGTGCCTTTTTATTGTAGAGCGTCTGTTTTCTAAGTTCCTTAAAATTTAGCTCGTGAGAGCGAGTGAGAAAACCTTCCCGAATTTTATTTGAAGCATTAGTCGATTTCTCTCGAACCAGGACAGCTACAGTTAGTATGACGCGTGGCCCTGGCTTCTCATTGGTTACTCCAGTTGTGCGTAACGGCAGCTGGGCTCGTGAACGCGTCTGGTAGCTTGGAGCGTCAGTTTTGAGTCATTCAGCCTCGGGCCGGAGGTTAAGACGGTCGACGTTGCGAGTTGGGTGGGCGTCCTCACGCTTCGGCGTGGATGACGCCCGCATATTCCGTTTGTGCTGATACAGCAGAGTGTTTTCTGTGACTTTTTAAATCTGTGTTTCCCGTTCAGTGGCAAACGCTGCTTGGCTACGTTGATGAGCACTCGTGTTGTGATATGGCGAAGTCTGTTTGCGAGTCGTGGGCTGTTAAAGCCCATTTCCGCCGTCGTCTGTGAGACGGGATTCTTTTCCTGAGTGACCCATACAACGGCTACGCTGTTATCTGTGTAATGGCCAAGGGGGCCTTAACACATTTCACTCTTTGAAAGGGGATTCTGTAGGACGTCGCAGCATTGCGTCTGCCACACACATCAGGGGCGAAGCAACATACCGACAGTGGGTGGAATGCCATCGTCAGCTGCAGGCCGAGCTAGCTAATAAGGTAAATCTGTGCAATAGACTATTTTGCCCGCATGTTTGTGTAAATTAACCTTTTAAGTCTGCGCTTGACGCCTAATTAGTTCAGAGTACACGCTAATAAAAATTTAATTTTTTGTGTTCTAATACTCGATGCTGCAAGGCAGCCTTGTTTTGTCAATTAACCTTTTAAGTCTGCGCTTGGCGCATAATTAGTTCAGAGTACACTCTAGTACAAATTTAATGTTTGTGTTCTAACACTCAGTGCTGCAAGGCAGCCTTGTTTTGTGAATTAACCTTTTAAGTCTGCGCTTGACGCCTAATTAGTTCCGAGTACACGCTAGTACAAATTTAATGTTTGTGTTGTAACACTCAGTACTGCAAGGCAGCCTTGTTTTGTCAATTAACCTTTTAAGTCTGCGTTTGGCGCATAATTAGTTCAGAGTACACTCTAGTACAAATTTAATGTTTGTGTTCTAACACTCAGTGCTGCAAGGCAGCCTTGTCTTGTGAATTAACCTTTTTTACGTTTGCGTTTGACGCTTAATTAACGCATAGTACCCTCTGGTACAAATGTAGCAATTGCTGTTCTAAATTGTTTTGCTGCAAGTCAGTGCGTTCTGGTGACTCGAACTCAAATACAGATTTCATGCTTGCGCGTCACGCCTGTTGAGGCCTAAGCCGACGTTTAACTAGAACCGATCTGGATTTGTTGTTCGGCTCAGCTATGCGCCGCCATTTTTAGGTAAAGCGCTTCCCAGCTGGGCGTACCCCATAAGTCGTTATTACAAATTGTCATACGTGCCGACTACATCAGTACTACTGTAAGGTGTTTGTTTGGTCACGTGGAGTGGCCCAATAGATGCATTAACTGTATCGGCTTATGATTTTTCCTTGTGTCTTGTGCATGTTTGTTTACAGGGTGACTGAGTCACTGTGTTACGACCAATGTAATGTGAGGCCCGGACGTGGCGGATGAGCATTGCAGGTAGGTTGTTGTGTCTGTCGCTGCGCTGTGGCTTCCAGAAATAGTTATTCGAGTATTTTTAGCCCCGTTTGATCCTTAAGGTCCGGTTGAACGTGGGTTTCCTGAGTTGGATCTTGTGGCGCCCATTTATCTGGTACTACCCTATATATATCTCGACACGCTTGCCCTGTGGCGTACCGTATTGAACCACGCCCATCTCCCTGAGCGTATTTGAGCCGAGGCCTTTAGCCTGTTTTTGACGATTTTCAGAGTGAGCGTGCACATTTCGCGGACTTGTCTAGTTATTTGGTACTCACACAGTCGTGGGTGTCGATAAGTCGTTTTGATACTGTAACAGAAGTAATGCCTGTATTCTTAAATATGGTACGGATATAACAAAAAATCCACTAAAGTTCTCCAAACAATTTTGATGGCAAATATTCAAGTTTCTAGCGATCTTCGTCGTACTCGTTTCAGGATGTTTTTCGACTTCGTGCAGCACCGGTTCCTCAATTTCAGATGTTCTCACATTTAGAGGTCTATCTTCAGATGTACCTCTTTGGACACTACCAGTTACAACAAGATGATGAATATTAAAAAAAATTCGACTATCTGGCAAAGCACGATTGAGATATCTCTGCTGATAAATCCGTCTGGCTTGCTCTCCATTACCGTCGGCGAGGCCATACACATAATGCATTTCCGCCATTTTTGCATTTGAATAATTCACCATTTTTAACAAGATTGTATAAATAAAATAAAATTAATAATTCACAGCGCACAGACTTGAACGACAGAGACTTATTAGAAAATGCCAGATGTAAAAAGCAAGTGACATATTCCATGGCAACTAGATTCATTGCAAAATGATTAATTTTCTCGGACAATACAACAGTTTTTATTTTTTTACTCAAAAACGGCGCATTGCAGGAAAACAACTTAAGAGAGCTCTTATGTTTCAAATTAAACGGTAAATTCAAAAATCTTTTTTATTTCAGGAAAAACCACTGGCGTACCATTTTTTTCTTCAAAAATATCAAAATCACTGCCCGTATGCACGCCGCTGCTAAAGCTGAAAATTATTTTTGTATTGAAAAATATGCATCCATTTTCTATTAATTCCAATATAATCTATTTGGTTTTTAACTTTTTGATTGGGGGAGGTCTATGTTGTTTTGTGACATTGTTTGTGAACAAATAATGTACCACGATGCTGTGATTTCCGCATAGTTCTGTAAGAAGTTCGCCATTATCATTTCTAATTCCCATTCCTTGTTTCCCCATAATGTTCTAGACCTTTATTGTTTACACCAACTTTTGGATGAAAATCCCCCATTAGGATTAATACATAGTCTTTGTCCACTTGGTCAAGAGTTCTGTTCACCACGGAGTAAGTGTTCCTTATCTTCCTCCGCTGCAACCTCTGTGCAACATTGTACAAACGTCATTTTCTAGATCTCAAAATTTATTTTTGCAGTAACAATCCTCTCTGATATTGGTTGTCATTCTAGTAGTTGCTTTCTAATTTCAGGTCATAAAATTATTCCCACTCCGTAGTCATGGTCTGCATCTTCGTTCTTTATACCTGAGTATAGAAAAGTATAATCAGCTATTGTTCTTATCTCCCCGACTCCATGCCATCTTGCTTCACTTATACCTAGTAAGCTAATTTTATATTTTTCCATTTCTTGTACTGCTTCACTCAGTTTTCCTGTTCTGACATTTCACTGTCCAATATTAATTATTGTGTTTCTGCCTTTCTTTCTAATTTTCCTTGTTTGGGTTGCTGCTGAATAGTACTTTATTATTCTTTTTGTTCTAATCACCAGCTCTTCTACCTTTTTTAGCCAGCTTACTGTTTTCTTTCTATTTGTTTTTGACCGACTCATTTGTATAAGTTCCTCAGGAGTGTATTTCACTATTTTTTCCTTATTTACATTTATATTCCGATTTGATAGTTTCTTCTCAAGGTTTTTTAGTTCCTTGTACAATGCCCCTCCTTTGCTTTTTCCGGTCTTCTTAGGTACCTCATTTCGGCTGCTTGAATTCTGCTTCTATGTCTTTTTTCAAGTATCCAGTTATCACTAGTACGTATATGGTTTTATATACTATCATCTTGGTTTTCTTCGATATTTGTTTATTATTTAAAAATCCTTTGCTTAACCTGTGTAATAATCCCCCAGTGTTGCCTAATCTGTTAATTTCATCTTCTAGATCCCCTTTCCTGTTTACCATGGTGCCTAGGTATATATACATATATTTGTTTATCTCTTCTATTGTTTCTCCATTTATTTGTATATTTATTGATGTTGTTCCTTCCTTCATTCTTTCTTCTTTGAAATTTCCAATACTTGTGTTTTTTTTTATGTTCACGTTTAAACCATATTTCTTCGCTGCAGTATTTCATATTTCCAGATTATATTTCAGTTTTTCCTTTGTTTTTGCCATGAGTACAATGTCGTCAGCAAATATACAAATCTCTGCATTAACTGGTTGGAGTTGATTCCAGCCTACTTAGTACTTTTTGAACTTGTCTTTACATACTTTGATTATTTCGTCTATAGTATTTAAGAATAGTGCTGGGCTTAGTCTTCCCCCTTGCCTCACTCCTTCTGTGGTGATAAACTCTTCGGATATTCTGTTGTTGGTTCTTATTTGGTTAGTTGTGTTTTTCTATACACTTTTAATTGCCCCGATTAGTTTTTTATTTATTTTTTTCGCTTTTAAACTATCCCACACTGATTGTCTACTGATTAGGTCAAACGCTTTTTCCATATCAATAAAGCTTAAGTATAATGATTTATTTTTGGCAGTGGCTTTCTCTGTTATTTGTTGCAGCATAAATAAATGGTCTTGTGTACTATGATTTTTCCTAAATCCACTCTACTCATCTTGTAATTTCCTTTCTGTTTCTTCTCTGAGACGATTATCTAATATGCTTTCATTTGTTTTGGCCATTATACATAGTAAAGATATTCCTTTGTAGTTTTTACATTCTTTAGTGTTTCCTTTCTTGTGTATTGGAAGTATTATTGCGTTTGTCCATTCCTGAGGAACTTTTTTCTTCCTCCATATTAGATTATATAATTTTAATAGGTATTGTCGTGCGTTATTCCCAAATTTTTAATCATTTCGGGCGTGATTGCTTCGCATCCCGAAGCTTTTTCCACTTTGATCTTATTTATTGCCTGGTTTAACTCCTCCTCATTTATAGGGTGTCCGTTGTGTGTTTCCTCGATGTCTTCTACTTGTGACATCTCTTGTGTCTGATTTGCATTGTTGATATTCCTGTTTAGGAGATCTTTAAAATATTCTCTCCATCTTTTATTTATCAGTTTGTCCTCTGTAATTATGTTTCCTTCTTTGTCATTTATAGTCTTTAATACTGTTTTTTTGTTTTTTCTTAGCCCTTTTAACATTCTGTAAAATAGTTTTGTGTTTTCTTTGCAGTTCGTCTCCACTAATTCCCCGAATTTATAGCTTTCTCTTTTTGCTCTTGCCACTATTTCCTTGACTTTCCGTGTTGTTGTTTATATTGTTCATATTTTTCTTGTGTTTCCACAGTTAGGTATACTCTGTTCACTATGGTCCCGGATTGTTAAAAATGATGTTTTATGGTAGTACTGTTGAATTTCTATTGGTTTTTTTGTTACTACTAGGTTGGACAACGCAAAAGCATAATATTGAAAATCTGGGTTTTTGTTACCTGACAACTTTTATTTATTTTTGCTTAAACCAGTTCGAAATATAAGCTAAAATTTATAGTTTTGACATTAGCAGCTTTATTAATTGTTTCTAGTTACCCATAGCTTGACTTAAAAGTATTAACCGTGATATAAAGGATTGTTCTTAATTGGATTTTGACATTGACAATCTGGGACTATAGTGAACAGAGTATACCTTCCATTCTTCTTCGATGTCGTTGCTTATTTGTCTGTTTGTTCCTAATTCTTCCTCTAATATACTTGTGTATTCATCTTTATTCTTGTTGTTTCTGCGCTTATGTAAGTTTATTTGGCCTTTCTCAGTCCCTGTTTTAACTTTCCGTTGGCTTTTAACTTCTTTATGGTTCTTATCCGCGATTGTTGTTTCTACTAGATAGTGGTCAGTTCCTATTTCATAACTTCTTTTCACTCTTGTATCGCTAATTGTTTTCTTTTCCGTCTTGTCTACTATTATGTAGTCTATTATGGATTGTTCGTTCCTGGATCTTACTTCTCTTGTAATCATGTGCATTCTTTTATGTTGGAATATAGTATTAGTAATGGTTAGGTTGCTATCCAGGGAGGATTCTAGTAATAATTTCCCGTTTTTATTAATCATCTATTCTCCGTAGCTTCCGATAGCTCCATTCCAATTTTCTGCTTTATAATTTTTATTCCTTTTTCCTTTCTTAATTCTTTCAAAAGTTGGCTTTGTTCTTTCAATGCAGCTGCACTGTATTCGAATTCCCGTTCTTCCGTTTCTTTTACCGCTCTTATTACATTTAAGAGAGCAGTTAGACTTTCTACCTCTGCTATACAGCGGTCACTTAGTCCCATTAATTCGCATTTTTCCTCAATTGTTTCTGTGCTGCTATTCTGAGATTCTTTAACTTCTTCTGCTCAACTGTCAACCCCAGTGTCTTTATCCTCCATTTGATGACTGTCCCCGTGCTCTATTGTTGCTTTGAATTTGCCGCTCGTCCGTACCACGACGCGTGTGTTGACAACGGGCTATTTTGGTATTGTTTTCATTCACTTACCGCGCTGTACGAACATGCGTTCAGTTTATATTACTTCATTCGCTACTTTTTCTAGTTTGTACTGCACTCTCCGTGTATGGACTGCTTTCTATTCGATGTTTATTTCGCACTAATAAGTTTACGTCCCTTGAATGCACCAATTACGTTGAACTATGCCGTGACGTACACATCAGCTGATTGCTGCTTGTAGGGGAAATTTGATGCATCTGCACCGACATCCCGCACTAGTTCCTGTAGATTCTTGCTTTTGTTTGTTTCCTCGGGGACCGAGAATTGTACTATCGGAAACTGTCCACTTCACTGTAATTTATTCCACTTTTACATGTTCTTCTCCCTTTTTTTTCTACCTAAAACACTTGCAACTTAATTCCGCAAGTTGGGGCTGCTTGTTTACACTTGCCTGACGTCACAGCGAATCGAAATTAAATGTTAGTAAAAACAAAAGCTATATACGTCAGTAGTGAAGGTGATTACTGACATCTAGTGGAAATCAACGATTTGTTAACATTGAGGATATAAATGTACAGTTTGTAGAAGTGCTGAAGTATCTGGTAGTGATAATGGATTATAAACTTAGTTTCAACGATCATACCGATTATATATCTAGGAAGATAAGGAAGAGGTTAGATGTGATATATAGAGTAAAGAATGTGTTGAGATGATATATTATACGTATAATGCTGTATTTGGGTAATAATAGTGGAATGGACAGACTTCAAAAACTGCAAAATAAAGGTATGGGAATGATACTGAACTGTATCAGATATACCAGAATATATGATATGTTAGAGTGTTTGGATTGAATGAATGTAAGACAGCTGCTAGAATAGCAGACATTAGTTTTTATACATAAAATACATCTGGGCAGTACGCCATCTTATTTTGAGAAATATCTAGTGTTTTGCAGGGACATGTACGGGCATGAAGACTTAAGACTTAACCAGTACAATAATTTGCAATACATTTAAAGACTTACCAATATTTGATTATCTACAGGCACTAAGTTAATTGAAGGTTCCGAAGGCGCTGGTTCAGGTGGGGTGCTAGGTGAAACAGGCGACAACTGTGCTTCCAAACTTTCCCGAAAAGCACGGACAGGTGTTCTCTGGCGATCGTCGGCCATACTTCTGCTCTTTTCTTCCTCTTGCACGTTTCTAACATTTCTCTGGCCAAACCTCTTATCATTATTGCTCATTTTATTGCTATTTCTCTCAGTATTCCTCTGGCTGCCATATCTGTCTCTAGTTATCTTTTCGTGCCAACTATCGTCAGGTCGCCTATCATACCTGTCCTTCCTGAGAAATTGCACGGGAGTCTGGGGACGGCTATCACTTCTGTGAAGGTTTTCATTACTTCTAGTTCTACTGTTAAATGGTGGAGGCGTGGCGGGCCGTGAGTTGCAGGGACTTCCCCGGTGCATTCTGTCGGGCGTAACGCACCTATAGAAGCCGCCGCCTACTGAGGTGTTGTCGTAATCTTGCTGTGCACGAGCGCGGCCGCGTCCTCGGTGAGGCAATGTGTAGTACACATTCTGATAATTGTTGGGCATGTGGTGCTGGTGATGCTGGTTGTGAATGTGTAGGTTTTGTTGCTGCAATTCCATGGGCATATTTACACAAGGTTGATTTGGATAGTTCTGTTTTACTACAAATTTATGTTGGGCACCTGGAGGGGGATGCTGATTGGAACCCTAAAAAAAGTAAAAGCATTTTAGTCTTGTTTTAATAGAAGTTTTTCAATTAAAATGTGATAAAATAAGCAAATTCAAAAGTGTTTTAGTAGCGTTGAGGAAACAAACGAACTATATAGCATTCTTATTAATATCGCGCCCAAAATGGTGATTGTTTTACAGACAATTAAGTACTGTTTCTTTGTGTATTCAACATTATATCCTAATAAAAATTTAAATGTCAGAATTTTGTTATTTTTAAGATCATGTTCAAGTTTTTTTCCCATGTCATTAGCTATTAACCAATATTGCTTACTCATATGCCAACAATATTGTTTAGCCCTATAAATAGCTCATTCACGTTAATGTCCAGGTAATTAGTACTTTATTGAACTATGCTGAAAGCAATCTATGTTAATATCCGGCCTTTAACGTCAATACTCAATTATTCTCGTATGAAATTATATTAAATGACAATATCTGGATATTACCATTAAATTTATTCAATTTATTTATTTTTAATCTCGATACCGTAATCCTAAAGAGAAAGCACTTTAATATATTACCACTAACTGTTAGAAGAACTATTACAAATATCTTGGATTTGTATAGTCATCAACAATTCATATAAAAAATCTGAAGTGTTATCTAATAAGCATAAATGTCCCTAGGTTTAATCTTCCTTACAATGAGTATTTAATATTTCATTTATAATTTTAATTTAATGTTGAAATCGAAACATTGATTATTACTAATCAACTTTATTGTTGAACAATAAGCTTCCATGACATTTTGAATTACATAATTTTCCAGCTGATCTACAAACATATTTTCTATATTTACATTTGGCACTACCTCAGCAGAACACAAACTTGCTGTGACTCATCACTTCATCAGAAAAAAACTAAAATTTGTGAGAACAGCCTAGCCGCCAACTACAAATGTCACAACAATTTGATACAAGAAACAAAACAATTCTGAAAAACAAACGGCAAGAAACACAAAGATCTGCTAAAAATTACGTTTCTTTTTATCCAGAACAATGAGATGAAACTGAAAACTTTCATTTTGGAGAAATAGAAATCTCAGATTTGACAAATCTACTCAAAACCAATGAAGAAGTGGAGCTAGGTTTTATAGAATATAAGGGATGTTTTAGCAAACTAATACCACAGATATTAAAAAATATAACTCATGCGACATTGGCAGTCACCAATACTGATTGCGAACGAGAGATTCAGTTGTATGAATATTATCAGTACTGAAGACCACAATTTGACCCAATGCAGTATGTAAAAATTTGGGTGGAAAAAGGTAGATAGCACCGCAATTGAATGGAAGGAATTCAACGTTGCGGAAAAAGAACCGATACATTACTATGCTAATTTATGAAAATTATTATAATTATATTATTATTTATATAATTTTTCCGTACTTGTTATATTTTATTATTAATAAAGCCGTATTTACAATACAATTATGATTCTTTTATAAAGCGTTCAGCCGATTGCGTTCCAGCAAGGCATATTTTCTACTTTCACCTTTGGGCACCATAGAACACATATAAGTTAATCTTGCATACCCCACACTCAGAATCGAGTGTTTGGCTTATTATTAACAATTACAATGTAACAGATTAAAAAAAACATATAGAGTCGACCCTCCACATTCATGGGTTTATCATCAATAATTGAATGGTAATTTTTTTCAGTTTTTGCGTCCTGCTATGGAAAATTGCAAATAACGTGAGTAAATGTGAAAATATAAAGGAAACAACAAAAATGTTTTAGTCATAAATGCATAAAATATTCTTATCTATGTTAGTCAGTGCGTTATTATACTTTTTTATGTTAAATGTGCCCAAAAGCATTTAAATGAGTAAGTGTGAAGGGCTTAGAGATATTTGAGGTGAACCTAACCCCAGTAGACGGTCAACTGCAACTGAGAAAAGCGGCAGAAGCAATTAACGATGGCAAAAAGACAGTAATGAAAAATAGGGGATCTGATAGGAAATCAATTGAGGGTCTTCAAATAAAAGGGGTATGAGTACAGTTTTTTTAAAAAGTACAGATTTGAGTATTTAAAGTTGATATTTGTTTGGTGCAAGTGATACAAGTGATTTTCTAGCCTTTATTGCTATTTATTGGCGAGTATAAACACCAAGTATATAAATATTGCAATTTATTCAGTGTACTATTGCGGAAAAAATATTTCACACGGCTTGTTTGCTTTGTGTAGGTATGGTTTTATCAAGTGGACTAAAGTCACTGAATTGTCAGTTGTACAACTGACATTCTGCCATAAAAACTTAAAATGCTGAATCACATTCTAAGCGAGGCCGAAAAAGGCTTAGTTATCGCAAAACTAGAAGAGGGATGGTCACTGCAACGTGTGGCCGATGAAGTTGGTTGTGGAAGAAGCACCGTTTCTTAACATAACCTGAAAAAGTTAGTAATACGACAATAACCCCAAAATGTGAAAAATGACAAGTAGTCAGTTAGTCAGATACACACTACGCCATTGTGGATAAAACCAAATAACTAGATTAAATATCGTGGGAAATATTTTTACAGCAATAGTACAAGTGTCACTTATACCCGTTTTATTCTAACCAACATCCAATCTGTATTTCATAAAGCGTGTTGTTTTTTGTTGTGTTTATTTTATTTTATTTATTTTATTTATTTCGCACTCAGCCAACAGCCGTTAGGCCAATTATAGGCGTTGCTGGTGAAGTTAATTAAAGCATACAGCAGAGCTGTGCGGTACTCAAGTACAAGTACTCAGTAACTGTACTCGGAGTACTTTCAGTGTACTCGGTACTCAGTCCACGAGTACATTTTTTAAAATGTACTTGTACTTGTATTTGACGCATTTACGTGTACTCGAGTACATATTCCTGTACTCGAATACATTTATATGTACTCGAGTACATAACCGTCTACTCGAATACATTTTCGGGTACTCGAGTACATTGGACTGCGTAATAAGTACCTACATTTTTATCCATTTTCAGACATGTGGCCGCCAGTTGCCATAAAAAGCTCAATTGCAGTTTTGTAACCCTTGCAGTCGTGCAGTGTTCAAGTTTCTAGTTAGTTCGTTAGTTGATTGTTTAATAAGTGACTGACTACAGTGATTACCGATTAGTGACGTGAGATATTAAAACTAACTAGTGAATCACCCGAGCTACGCTTTGTTTCGTTAATTACACGATTTCATTAAATTACATATAATTTTATTTTACTTTACTTTTTCGTACTTTTTTTGAAAATAAAAACCGGCCTATGATCTAAGTCTATAAATTAGCAAAATTTTAAGCTATCATACAATTTAATCGGTCCATCTTCGGAGGAGATAGCGAACAAAGATACATACATTCAAAGAAAGAGACCAGCGATTTTATTATATTGACTATACAAGGCGACTGAAAAAAGTGTGACGAACCTAACTTACTTTAACAGAACGCCCTATATTTAGATTGAATAAAGTATTACGTCGAGAAGCTAGTATTTTTAATATAAAATTGTGTGTCTAAAGTTAACTATTTTGGAGATATTAACGATTTGAAAATATATTCTAAAAATTCCGATGAATGTGACAGCAAAGCCAAAGATCAGGATCTAGAATATTTATTTTGAAGAAGATAATAATGATGTACAGGATGTTTTCACAAATTTTTACATCTTCTAGGAACTTTGTTATTCCAGATAGAACAAAATTGTTCAAATAAAAATAGTAGGGTATCATCCAATCCCTCCGAATTTGCTACTTAACGAAACAATTGAGCATCACGGATGAACTTTTTGACTTATTGTATACATTTTTTTAATGGAACACCCTATATATTATGTGTTTATTGGATAGCGCTTAAAATTCTCTTTTTAAAACTATATAAGTTGCCTATAATTACTTCATCCATTGTTGAAATATCCGCTATTAAAAAATCAAAATATTACTAATACTGTGATTTATTTCATATTTATAGTAATTTTGTGTTTTTTGTTTTTACCATTGCTCCACCATTGCATTCCTCTGTACTCGGTACTCTGTACTTGTATAGGTACCTATTTGAATACTTTCATTGTGTACTTGTACTCGGTACTCGATTACATTTTAAGTAAAGTATTTGTACTTGGTACTCAAGTACTTTTTGTCTGTTCTGCATACAGTCATACTATAGATTCATTTTCAATGGTGAATTTAATTTGAGGTTTCATCGACCTAATTCCAAAAGGTACAGGCTGTTCATCATAAAAAGACTGCAGTAGCAATATCCTCTAAGAAAAATTAAGCAAAAGAACATGAAGACTCTCCAGATGCATGTATTATTTGCTTAGATTTTTAGCAGACAGTACCGACCCCTCTTATAACTACATCTAAAGTTTTCCATCTGAAGCACATGTGAACGTTTATTTTTTGTGCGATTGTAACTGGGAAGTCTGATATGTATGTTTGGAATGAATCAGTTGCCTCCAAAAGCTCACAAGAAATTGGGTCATTTCTGGTTCATTTTATTAATAATGTTCTGCCCCATATCCAAAATCATGCTAATTTGAAAAATCATTATATCATAGGAGATATGAATATTGATATTCTGAAAGAAAACATAAATACTAGTCATTATTTAAATAATTTGTATGAATTTAAATATAAATCATTTATAAATATTCCAACTACAGTCTCTGGGAGTTCATCCACTTGTATTGATCATATTTTGGCAAAACATCTGTAAATGTTGAAACTACTTCGTTTGTATGTGATCTGGATATTGCTGATCACTACGCCACAATGCTCCATATAAATAAAATCATTGCAACACAGTTGATGATGACATATCATATAAATACAAAATAAATTATAATAAGTTGTTTGATAAAGTCAGCAAGATCGATTCGAGTATGGTCTATGATGCAAATAACGTAAACTTAGTTGTTACTAAATTTATATATGTATTGGAAGATGCGGTTAGTCAATCTAAACAATTCGTTAAAATTAAAGGTAAAAACAAACCTACAAAAAATTGGATAACTAAAGGCCCTATCAAATCTTGGCGAGTTAAAAACAAATTATTTAAAAAATGAAAGCTAACCCAAATAATCGTACAATTTAAAACACTTATTTGAGGTATAAAAACATGTTAAAAATTTTATTGAGAGCAGCCAAAGAAAACTATTATAATGACTTAGTACAAATATTTAATTCAAATATACACTTAATGAAACCCTAGATAAAAATAAATCTAAAACAAAACCCATTACAAAAATGTTGTCACATGAAAATAATAAATACCTTAATTATTGCTAACTTTTTTAATAAATTCTTCATCAAAATAGGTCCTAAAATGGCTGAAAAATTTGATTCATCTATAGATAACGACATAGATATTGACCATTCCCCTTCTGACTCTATTTTTCACCACCAACTGATGAAAATGAAATTTTGGAAATTATTGAGAAAATGAATTGTAAAAAGTCCATAGGCGTTGATCATATTTGTATTGGAGTTATTAAACACACTGCAATGTACCTTGTCAAGCCGTTGACAGTCATTATTAACAATTGCATGGAAAATGTAGTTGTTCCAAATCATTTTAAATGAGCTGAAGTGATTCCAGTTTTTAAATCAGGGGATGGAGGTGACACTACAGACCTATTTCTTTAAATTCAAACTTTGCAAAAATATTTGAAAAGGTTATTAAGATGAGAATATGTAGCTTTAATCCGAAACACAATATCATAAATCCCTTTCAATTTGGGTTTCAAGAGGGCACAAGCACTGAAGATGCTATTGGATATGTGACTGATCAAATCTGTAGTGCAATTGATAATAATGAACCATGCACATCAATCTTTTTGGATCTTGCTAAAGCTTTCGACACCGTCAATCATGACAAATTGTTAAAGCAATTACATAAGTTAGGATTTAGAGGCATGGAGTTATTCAAAAGTTATCTCTCTGACAGAAAACAATTAGAATTAATTATGAAAAAAGCGAAGAGATTACTGCAGAATGCGGTGTTCCTCAGGGAATGATATTAAGACCTATACTTTTTCTTATATATAAAAATGACATATTTGTGGTTCTGTCAGGGGGAGAGCTGATATCTTCGGCAGACGACACTGTTCCCATTGTGAAAAGCAAAACACGGCAGAAAGTAGTAGCAATAGCAGAACAAAAATTGAAACTAATAGCGAACTGGTTAAAAGTAAATTTTTCGAGTCTAATTATTAATAAAATCGTTTTTACTACATACGACAGCTACACCGACAGTAAACCAGACATTTGCTAAATCAATTGTGATTGTCCTGCGATAACTAAAATAACAAGGGCAGAATACTTAGGAGTATATATAGAGTCTCAGTTTAAATGAAACTATCAAATTACTCAGATTGTAAAGAAGACCAGATATCTAATACTCATTTTCTATAAAATGAGTCATAACCTAAGTATGCAGCAGTTATTAACTGTATACAACAAGCGCTCGATAACGTACATACCAGATAATGAAAACATCGCGCCAATGTAAACACAAAATTCATACTATAGGATCAAACAGAATGCCCGATAACGTAAACAACCTGTACAGTTCGATAATGTAAAATTTATGTAGGGGATTCCCCTATGCGACACAGCTGAGTCGATAGGAGGGGTGTTTATGATGAGTTTGCATTTCATTTTAGTCTTTGTAATTTATGCAAAATAAAATAGCAGCTTATTTTTCTTCTCACTAAAAATGTGTATTATTTATAGCTGTCATAATATGTTTTGTTTTTTATTGTGATATTACACATTTCTTTTAATAATTTGTTTATTAATAAAATCACTCTTCAAATAAACAAATATTATTACTTTAAGGAAATACTTTGTAGAAAAAGCAATTACTTTCAACCATAAGCATATACGAAGAGTATAGACAATTAGGAAATGGAAGAAGACAGACTAAAGTTACTCTAAAGAAGTTCAACAAAGAAATTACTAGAAAAAGTCATAAATCGGTCAGTAAGTATTTAATGATTTGAGCATAGAGTTGAAAAACTCCGACTTAGACAAAACTAAATATAAACGTATGTTGAAAAAGTGGATAATTCACTTGGATGAGAGTAGCATAAATGCCTTCTTCCATGCCGTACACAAAGGTGTATTGAAGCCGGCTCGATGAGCCGTACCTCTTTTTCCCAGACAGCTGGCGAGCTGGCTTAGAGTGATTTGTGAATTCGTACATTTCACGAGATTTGTTTTTATATTGTAACGACCCTGCTGCTGGTCATTGCCCCGGAATCATGACCCAGTGCCCCGATTGTTCTAGAACCTCGAGAAACGACCTTGCAACCTTGGACCCCAGGTGCAGAGGTGTGACATCAGCGCCTTTGGAGCCAGCTGCGATGGGTGCGTCATGCGGTTCCCAGAAAAGGTCGAGCGAAGTCTAAATTGATCTCGAAGGAAATTACCCGAATATAAATACACGGCCGCCGGAGTTCTCATCAGACTCGAAGCGCGCGTGATATAAACAAACTGTGTGAAATAAATAACAAATAAATACAACCATATAAATCCTTACTGTTAAGCTGTATATAAATAATTATTAAATAAGTGTATCGTTGTTAGAAATAGTGCCTGTAGTTTATAAGTAATTCTGCCTTCATAATTCTTGTATATTTAAATAATCGTAATTAATCATAGTAAATAAACGTTTAAAACCAGAAGCGTTGTATAATTTTCAAATAGCCTGAGCATAAAAACGTAACAATATGCACAGTTTTATCTGCAAGGTCACCACTACCCTTTATTGAATGTCAAGAAAGAGCATCGTGAACAACTGTAAACAGCTCTCAGCAAGTGATTTGCACGTAATCGGCTAACTGCCTGCTTGAGATTGATTGACCATTCTGTAGCCGGGCTGGTTTGTCAATATTGGCATTCAGTGCATTTTGCGACCGTACTTGGTTAAAACATCGAGTACCAATTTCGTTATATAAGAGAGTTAACTTGCGAGAATCTGTGTGGTTAATAGCTGTTGTTTATGTATCTGTGTTTACCAGTATTTACTTAAAATACCAGTGTAAAGTGAGTAGATTTTTAAATTATTTTAAAAATGAAGTTACATATTTCTGAGGGAAGTAAAAATCAGAAACACCGTTTAGTTGAATTAAAAATTATTGTTTATGTAGAATTATAGCTACATATAATACTAAAATTCTTTATTTCATATATTCTTGTTATCGAAAATGGTGTTGTAGTTTGTACTATGCAAAGAAGTATGTTACATACATTTTTTACATTTATTTGATTTATTATAGGTAACTCTTAAAGAAGACCCATTTGTAATGAGTTGCAAAAGAAAGCAAACGTCGTTGAAGTCTTTCTTTTTAAAACGAGTGAAATTGGTAGATGAAGATGACAACAATGAAACAGGCCGTAGTTCAACAAAAGTTTCTGAAAGTGCATCACTGCCAGCTACAAAGTTTAGCTCTTTTGTAGAAACCTCGAAAGATGTGAAGACATGTACAGAAACCGAAGAATATGCTGTTAAACCTTCTTGGCCAGATATATGGATGACTGAAATGTGGGAGAGCAAGAAACGTACTTACCCGTGGATTTTCAGCAAAAATACGAAAATTGGATGTTCATTTTGCGCAAATGTGAATAGTCTTGGAGTTCTAAAAACGCCTGGTGCGAGTATATCCAAAGAATGGGTTTCAGTCGCAGTTTCTTTCAACGGCACGACGAAGGAAAACACGACTAGCGTCATTAAGAAAATCATTTTCCCATTGCAATGCTGAAAAAGTTGTGGGTACTTCGAAAACATTTAGAACTGCTACTATATCGCCAAACATGACAGACCATATTCCGATCAATTTGATTTATTGCAATTGCAAGAATTCAACGGCGTGCAAGTTTCATATGGTTTGTGATCGAGATTCAGTGCAACCAGCATAGTTGACCATATATCAGTAGAAATTAAATTGAAAATATGCAATCATATTTCCCAGATTAATGGGAATATATCGATAATCATAAATAAATCTATCACCCGCAGTCATAAAACCACATTAATAATTTATCTGAAATGTGAGACGGACAAAGAAAGTGATCCACATATTTTCTTTCTGGATTTAATTGAATTGCCTAATCAGACAGAAAAAACAATAACAGAGGTGTTACTTGCTTGTATCGGCAAATACGGATAATTTCATTGCATTTACTGGCGATGGGGCAAGCGTTATGCTCGGAAAACGATCTGGTGTGGCCCAACAATTATTATAAAAATATCCAAATATTATTGTTTGGCATTGTCTAAATTATCAGTTATAACTTTCGATAGAGGATTCAGTGGCATGAACCATTTTCGAATTTTTATGGACAAACTCTATAGTTTATTTAGCCAGTCTCCGAAGAATCGGAAAAATATAGAGCGTTGCGCAGCGGATCTTGGAAAAGAGTTTAAAAAATTGTCCGAGTATTGGATGTTACAGGGTGGCTAGCAGAGCTGAGCAAAATACTTTTAAAAAGTATTTAACTACTAAATACTAAATACTTTACGGAAATCGAATATATTTAAATACCTACTAAATACTTTTTATGACCAAAAAGTAGTTAAATAATAAATACCTATAATATTTAATAGTTAAATAATTTTATAAAAGTAATTAAATACTTTTAAAATATTTTAAAATTATTTAAATACTTTTAGTTTTTAGATATCACTAAAATGTAAAAAGACTTGTGAAGTATTTAAATAGTAATGCACGATTTATAATCTTTTTAGCAGTTGAACAATTTTTCAAAACTAAATTTAAAGTTCATAACTTCATTTCATTCGAATACTTGTAATAATTGCAGTAATCCAAATATTGGTTTGTGGTGAATGCATACTTTAGATGTTATTTTATAAATATTCCAGCAAAAAAATCCAGAAAATTCTTTTTTAACAAAGTTAGTTAAACAAATATAAATTTAAAACAATATAAATGCTTTTTTTAATTTTTCGTTTTCATATACATAACAGTGCCTTTACATCTTTGCCATAAGTTGTAGGCGTTCAGCTAATAACAAATTTGAAGATCAATTTTTTAGTTCAAATACAAAGTTGTCCTTCAAATTTTGCATCTATATGATCGTTGCCCATAGTGTGAATTTCAAAGTGTAATGCCTAACAATGCCAGAATAACTCAAATGATGACGTATTGGACGTTTAAAATTATGCAAACAGTATTTACTAGTTAGAAATATGTTTTTAAGAAATAAAAGTAGTTTATTTATCGTATGGCGATCTACAAATTCACTTATAAATATAGATAAAATGTGTACATATATATGTATAAAACTATCACTTCTACAGATTGACTAACAATTAAGGTAAATATATTATATTATACGAATGCAATTGAAATATAGGGTATGGGTTATAAGTCGATATCCAGAGAGGTCAACCAATTCACGGCAGCAGGAGTGGCATTCAGAATCTCGTTCCATTCTCCTTCAAATCTTCTTATTGGACACTCGTGGGCTATGTGAGCTACAGTTTGATCTGGCGCCCCACAGTTGCATTCCTGGGTGTCCGAGAGTCCCCACTTGTACAACATGGACTTGCATCTGGCGTGGCCAGTTCGGATGCGGTTAAGGCTACACCATGCTTTCCTAGACATTTGCATTCCTGGGAGAGAAACGGTAGGATCCTCATGGTCATTATGGTTAAAATCATGATTGGATGTCCATTTAGTTTTCCAAGCTTCTCTGATATGAAATGGTTCTTGATGGGTTAGTACCTTATCTTGCCAAATGGGTTTTCGGGACTTAAGACGGCGGCCTGGAACATTATCCAATATCATGTGGATTGGCAGATTTCTAGGGTGTTTAGGATCGTGTAGTTTGTCCCATTTGCGAACAGTAGCTTGTTGTCTCCTCAGGTCTGGTGGTGCTAAATTCGTTAGTGCGTGAAGCCAAGGTACTGGAGTGGACTTTAGGGTTCCTGATATGATTCTCATGGTATCATTGAGGTGCACATCGACTTTGTTAGTATGGGAACTCTTGTACCACACTGGTGCGCAGTATTCTGCTGTTGAAAAAACAAGTGATTGAGCTGCCGTTCGTAGTGTTTCTGCTTTTGCTCCCCAAGTAGTCCCAGCCAGTTTTCTAATTATGTTGTTCCTGGTTTTTAGTTTTTGTCCAGTTATCTCCAAATGTTATCTCCATCTTTTATATGTTAGGGACCGGTCTAGTGTAACGCCAAGGTATTTGGGGTGACTGTTGTGTTATACTCTTTTACCACAGAATGTGACATTCAGGTCTTTATTTGCAAGGCGGTTATTAAGATGGAATGCGCATACCTCGGTTTTGCTTGGGTTTGGGCATAGTCGCCACTGTTTGTAGTATCTCCCGAGGTTTTCTAAGTCCGCCGTTAGAGTTTCCTCACCATCCTCAAGGAGCCTGCTTTGAGTGGCTATAGCGATGTCATCAGCATAGCAGAACTTCTGGGAGTTGGTTGCCGGCATGTCACTGGTGTAAAGATTAAAGAGTATAGGGGCTAGCACTGATCCCTGGGGCAATCCATTTCTGATGGTGAATGACTTGCTAGTTGATTGTCCAAGAGTGACTTTGAAGTATCGGTTTCTTAACATGTTTCCCAAAAGTTTAGTTAACTTGGAGCAGGGTATTATTTTCTTTAGTTTTAGTATTAGACCATCCAGCCACACGGTGTCACATGCAGCCGTCAGATCAACAAATGCTACTGACGTTTTTTGTCCCCTTTGGTATCCTGATTCGATGTATGACGTTAGGGCTAGCACTTGCTCACAGCAACTTCGGTTGGATCTGAAACCAGCCTGGTCTGGCGGGATAATATCGTCTATAGTTTGATATATTCTATTGTATATTAGCTTCTCCAGTAATTTATAACAAACACTAAGCAGTGCGATTGGACGATAGCTAGCTGGATCATCGCTTGGTTTCCCCGGTTTCAGAATAGCAAGGGTCTGGGCTATTTTGAACTGTGCTGGGATTTGTCCTGTATTTAGTATATCTGTGAGGCAATTTCTAAGCCATTCTCTCGCAGGTTGTCCTAGGTGCTTTATAAATTCTGGGAATATACCATCCAGGCCAGCTGCCTTCCGAAATTTGAGTGTTCTTATGGCCTTGTTCAGTTCAGCGTTAGTGAAAGAGGAAGAGAAAAGTGGGTTGTCTTCAAGGCGACTGTCAGTTGTTTTAAGTTCTTCCTTTATCGCTTCTTCGAACTCTCTATGGATCGGTACATTTTCTGAACGTTGTTTAATATGTAACGCTACTTGGGAAGGGGTCACTTCAGGTTCTTTGGTGAGTATAGGCGTGGCAGCTCCTAGTCGGCGTAGAAGAGACCATCCCTTTCGGCTGGAGGCTGTAAAATCCATATTTTCTGTCGTACTTTCCCATCGCTCCCTTCTTTCATCGTTGAGCGATTGCAATATCTGGCTTCCCAGATCCGGATTCCCAGTTTTCTCATACTCTTTGTATAAAGTTTCCGTGTTCTTATTCCAACAGGGTATGTATTCTTTTCTATGTCCGCAGGGTATGTTACGCTTAGCGCTTCCGATCAGTACGCCAGCAAATCTTCCGTAGTTTTCTGATTTTGGTGAGATCCACCGTAGATGTGAATCGACTTCTTTAGAATATGATGTCCAGTCCGCCTTGCGAAAGTTCCATCTTGGTTTTGGTATAGATTTTATCAAAGGTACTTGGACTCCGATATTGATAATAACTGGCCGGTGTTGGCTGCGTGGGAAGCTTCGCAAGACCTTTCTTGTATGAGGTTACAACTGACTCATCGCAATTCCCCCTACCTCATAAAAGTAGTTAAATACTCTCAAAGCTATTTAAGTACCTTTATTTCTTCAAGAAATATATTTCCAACTAGTAAATACTTTTTGAGTAATTTTAAACGTCCAATACGTCATCATTTGAGAATATTTAAATACTCTCAAAGTATTTAAATACTCTAAAAATGTTTAAATAGCGTAAAAATATTTAATAATTCCAAAATTGTATTTAAATACTAAATACTTTGCAAAGTATTTGCACCTACAAATACAAATATAGACCATTAAAAAGTATTTAAATACCTAGTAAGTAATAAATACTACAAAGTATTTAATTAAAAAAAAGTATTTACAAATACAAATACTACCCAGCTTTGGTGGCTAGTTCATTCCGGATGGTATCAGCTGTTTGGAATAATCATAAACCTCTTTGTCATTATTTCCAGTCTGCTAGTACAGATGAAACATAACTACAATCAGAGCGAAGTAAATTCAAATGTTTATATTATTTGAAGTTTCCATTCTTTCTGAGTTTCTTCAAAAAAGAGATATGACAGCGGTTCAGGCGGATAAACTAATTCGTCGTACAATGAATTATTTGGAAGCAATGATAGACACTAAAAGCAACAAAATATTAGAAGCTGAGTCTGCAATTAGCGCTATAGAATTTGCATCGATAAAACTAACCGACAATAACAAACTAGTTTCAATTAAACCGGGTCAGTTTTTAACTAGTGTTATAAACAATATGAAACGCAGGCTGTTTTTGAATATATCTTCTCAAGAGCCAACAACTAACCAACAATCATCAAACGGTGCCATTCCTGTGTCCAATTTAATTTCTCAGCTTTCAGTATTGGAAATTCAGAAGTGGCCAACGGAAATAAAGTTAGGGTATGGAGAAACAGAAATTTCGGCACTTTGCAAACGTTTTAAGTGTTCTTTAAAAAAAATACTGCCAGTCTATACTAGAGAACGTATTCGGAATGTTCCGCAAGAATTATTGCCTTTAATGAATTGTTCAAAAATAATTCCATGTAGTTCTTCAGAATGTGAAGGCGGTTTTAGTAGAATGAACCTTATTATCACGGAAACAAGATCTAGAATACTAATAAATCACGTTTCAAATTTATTGTTTATAGAACTCAATGGTCCTGTGCAACAGAACTAGAATCCAGAATATTATGTTAAGAAATGGCTTAAATATCATCGATCAGTGACTGATACGCGAACCAAAATTGCTAAACCGGAAAATATTTCAGAGAATCCAATTTGGAAGGTTCTGGTTTAATTTTATTATTTTATATATATATATCGATTTTGTGCTGAGACTGCTGAAGGTGTTGATGATAAAGGTGATAAATCTTAACGTAGGAATTAATATTTAATTTTGCACACTCGAGAATTAATAAATATATTTCACTATATAAATACTTTTATTAAGACTACTACCGGGGGGGGGGGGGGGTTAGCAGGCATGTGCGAGCCGGTACCTAAGTTTTTACCAATACACCACTGGCCGTACAGTGATATTGTAACTTGTAACAGATTTCAAGAAAATGTTCATCTTTTGTATACACTTTTTTCTTTCTATTTCTTATAAAAAACAATGTGAAAATGTAAGTTACAATTAAACACTGTCAATTATCTGCAGGTTCGCACACAAGGATTTTCCTTCGCGAAATAATATTGAAAATATTATTTGTAATATACTACACTTCTCCAATAAATTAACGCACCACCAAAAAGTAGCCAAAAGTTTCAAGTTAATTTTTGTCGAAACCACTTATCTGATTTGGATGATTTTTTTTAAATTGCAAGTTGTCTTTTTCAGAAAGTTAGTGTACTACTCTATTCGCATAGAAACTTATTTTTTTATAAATACTGGAAGTAACAATTATAACGTTTTTTTTTTTCATAAAATTTATAACACCCTGTGGGGTTCAACAGTTACAATATCAAGTTATAATTCAAAGCAAACTCTAGCCTTATTGTTTTATAACATTTTGTTTTTTGATTTACTCTTTTATCTTAGCTACTGCAAGAGAAACACAATTTTATTTCATACTGATGTCAAAAATTACATTTTTCGGATTATTTATGGTACAAAAAATGGAACATTAAAATCCTAGTACTTTAAAGTACAATTTTAAAGTTCAAGTACTTTAAAACTTCTTTATTGTACAAAAAATGGAACATTAAAGTCCTAGTACTTTAAAGTAAAATTTTAAAGTTCAAGTACTTTAAAATTATACGTCAGTTGTTGACATGACATTTGAAATGATTTACAACTTTTCATTTAAAATTCATTAAACTTGCAGTATGAAATACAGTAGAACTCCAATTATCCGAATTAATGGGGACCGGGGCCCATTCGGATAATGAAATATTCGGATAATCGGATTTTTTTTAAAAAATTGCCACTGGAGAGAATAAAAGCTACGTTTTGATATTGCACTATTTTTTTATTGAATTAAATGAAAGAAACATGAAATTTTCACATGTTTTAAATATAAATAAAATGTACTTATGTACAAGTTTAGAAATAAAAATCATTGTTTTTTAAACATCTCCGTTAATGTAAGCTGTTTTGCGGTCTTCAACCGTTTTCGGGCAGCCAGGTCACGCATTCGCTTGACGGTGAGCAGTTGCAAGTGGTCACACTCGGGCTGACGCTCCATCCACTTCAAAGCAGTCTCGAGGCCGGCAAATGCTTCACTAGCTGATGGTCCAGCGTCTACTTCAACATCAGCAGAAAGTTCTTCTTCCACTTCCACTTCAACATCTTCTCTCACACTTACAACAATTTCATCGTCATTGAGAATTTGAAAACCAGGGTCAGACGTGTCACAAGCCATCCACTCTCCTACATCTTCAGCACTTACTTCTGTACAACCAGGAATTTTTACAATCATTTTTCTTATTTCCTCTAGTGACAACGCATCTTCATCATCATCATCCTCTCCATATTCTTGTTTCTCATTTTCTTCAGATTCTTTTTTTTTGTTCTTCTCAGACGGTAGGCCTTTCAGTTTATTCCACGCACGTCTTAGCGTCACTGCCGTAACCAAACTCCAAGCTTCCGCTACCATGTAACAGCAGTCCTTTAAATTTATTTTGCTATGATTTGCCAAAACCAATTCTTCATCTTCAGCACCTTCGATCAGCAGTTTTCTCAGCAGTTGCCTTCTGTAATGGCGCTTCATTGTTTCAATAACAGACTGGTCCATGGGTTGCAGCAAACTTGTAACATTGGGAGGCAAAAACGTCGTTTTAAACTGCCCATTCTCTCTTTCCAACAGTTCTGCTGTAGGATGAGTGGGTGCGTTATCAACAATTAAAAGCACCTTACTGTCTTCTTTTCCCACCGATTTTTGGTGCTTTTTCACTTCAGGAATAAACACTTCATCATACCATTCGGTAAACAAAGCTGCAGTCATCCAGGCCTTGGGTTGACTTTTGTAGAAGAGTGGAAGTTTTTTTACGTTTTTAAATGCTCTTGGATTTCTTGATTTTCCTATCAAAAGAAGTGGCAGTTTATGATTTCCAGTGGAGTTGGCACAGTTAAGCACTGTAACACGTTCTTTACTGACCTTATGTCCAGGGGCACTAGATTCCCTTTTAGAAGCCAAAGTGGTTTTTGGTAATGCTTTCCAAACAAGGCCAGTTTCATCGGCATTATAAACAAACTCCGGATCATAGGATTCTGATGCAGTTTTAAATTTTTCAATAAAATTTTCAGCAGCTGCAGAGTCTGCTGAAAGCTTCTCACCAGCCAAATCTAACTCGCGTACACCATGCCTGAATTTAAAATTCCTTAGCCAGCCGTTACTAGCCTTAAAAGATGAATAACCAAGCTTTTCTGCTAAGATTTTGGCTTTTTCACAAAGGATTGGACCTGAAATCGGATTTCCCATAGAACGTTGCTGCAAAAACCATTTAAACACGGCATCTTCCAAATTTTTGTTGGTTGCTGTCTTCATTGTTTTCCTGGAGGAACTTCCATCTTCATTTTCAAGCACCGAAACAAAGTTTAAAAGTGTTGACTTACTGTTTTTAATGTCAGAAATTGTTGCTTGTCCAACACCATAAATCTCAGACAACTTCTTACCCGTTACACCTTTATCGAGTTGCTCTATAATTTTCAGTTTGTCCGCTAACGATAGCACAACACGTTTTCTTTTCGAAGCCATGATATAAAAACAATACAGTATTGTACACGCACAAACAAAAGTTACATAAGCCGTAGCGAAAGAGTAGCGTCCTCGAGCAAGGTCAATAGCACACTGGCTAATCAAAACAAACAATGACAGGTGCGCCGTGACTGCAATGCGCCGGAACTTGTCTTAACTTGCCGTTGTGCCTACACTGACTTCGCGGAGGGAAGGTCGCTCCGTCTTAATTTTCTTCTGAAATTCTAAAAGCGATTCGGATAATCGGCGATTCGGTTAGTCGGAGTTCGGATAATTGGAGTTCTACTGTAAACCGTTGTATTCACCACGAACGAAAAGTGTTTTTAAAGGTCCTCGCAAGTCGCGTCAGCCTCGGACGTAAACAACTTTCTCGTCTTTAAAATGCCACTTTTCGTTCTAAATAAATAAACTACTATTATAACAAAACATGTTTTTATTGGCTTTAATTTACATGGAAAGCACTACAGCAGCAGGCTATGGAAAAACCGAAAGAAACAGTCATTGTCATCAGATAAATACAGCTGTCAAAAAGCAGCTTGATAGAAGTATGTTTTTGGTGTTAGTCCTAAACGTTTTCTTTTTGCAAAATTTCTAATTTTGTCAGTATGCAACTTGAAACACGAAATCTTACTCGCGAAGAATGTGCTCAAGCATTAGTTATGTTTGAGGAAGGTTGAAATTACCAAAGAACTGATTTTTGATAGCTATATTTACCTGATGACAATTACTGTTTCTTTCGGTTTTTCCATAGCCTGCTACTTTAGTGCTTTTAATGCAAATTACAGTCAATAAAAACACGTTATGCTATAAAATTGTGTTTCTCTTGCAGTAGCTAAGATAAAAGAGTAAATAAAAAAAAAAGTTATACAAAGATAAGGCTAGAGTTTGGTTTGAATTATAACTTGATATTGTAACTGTTGAACCCCATTGAGTGTTATAAATTTTATGGAAAAAACACGTTATAATTGTTACATCCGGTATTTATAAAAAAATAAGTTTCTATGCGAATAGAGTAGTACACTAACTTTCTGAAAAAGACAACTTGTCATTAAAAAAAAATCATCCAAATCGGATAAGTGGTTTAGACAAAAATTAACTTTAAACTTTTGGCTACTTTTTGGTGTTGCGTTAATTTATTGGAGAAGTGTATTACAACCTGTAAAATAAATAAATAAATAAATAAATATGTCACAACGATTATACCCTATGGGTTGAGGGGTCAAACCCAGGGGTAGGTGAAGCGTGAATACATAGCTTCTCCCTACCCAAGACCGTTGTACGTAGCGAAGAGCTACACCCTACTCGAGGTAACCCTGTTCTTACAAAATACGACGGCTCTAGACCAGAGAAGGTCGATAAAAAATCCTCCTAGTGAGGCTGGTAACCCCCCCTAGGAGCCTATAAATTACTCCAAAGCGTCACAATCGCCTCGGAAACCGGACGGACCTTACTGATGCAGCGACCAAAGCAACGTACAAGGCAAAACGAATTGGAATAGCGAATGAATTGACAATTGCCACATGGAATGTTAGAGGGCTGAATAACAAAGAAGAAGAACTAGAAAAACATCTCAAGGATAAGAAAATCAATATAGCCATTATCACTGAAACTAAGAAAAAATTACAAGGAACGAAGGATGTGGGAGAATAAGTGATGATTTACGGAGGAGTAGCTGCGGAAAGAAGAGCAAGTAAAGGAGTAGCTATCTTCATAGACAACACATGGAGACACAATATAAAAAGTTACGAATTCATTAGTGAACAAATAATAACAGTAAGTCTTAAACACAACAGAGGAATATTAACAGTCATTGGTATCATGTACCCGAAGAAGGGAAAGAGCTAGAATCGGAAGACTTCTACAATATACTGCAAAAGACATTTAACAAATATAAAAATCAACATACAATTGTAGCAGGAGACTTCAATGCTAGAGTGGGTAACCAAATAATTCCAGGGATAATCGGTGCATTTGGTGAAGCAACAATAAACAAGAACGGGCATAGATTAAGAAACTTTGCAACTTTCAACAACTTGAAAATCACAAATACTTTTTTCAGAAAGAAGGATGTACATAAATTCACATGGGCAGCTAGAGGAACTAGAACAATAATTGACTATATAGTAGCAAACCACAAAATATCTAAACAGGTAACCGATACTAGAGTATACAGAGGGTTCGATATCTACTCGGATCACTACCTGGTGGTTTCAAAATTCAGCCTGTACACAAGATGGAAGAAACAACAACCAAATCGATTATCAACCAACAAAATAGTACAGGCGCCAGGGAAATCGTTAATAGGGCTTTACGTGCAATTCTTGGTACCAGCATTTTGGGTTAATGGGTGGGTGGGGGGCTGTGCTCTGAGTCTAACTTTAAGTTTTCGGATCGATCGGAGAAATTGTTTTTCCGCAATATCGGAAGAAGTGTTGAAAACGGTTTTTTGGCAATTTCTCGTTTCCTGTTGCTCTGATGTTGAAATTGCATCAATACAAGTTTGTAGTTTATGAAATTCCTCACAACTTTTGGAAATACCTTTTTCTCGTGCGCTCAACAATTCAAAAGTTGTTACCCCATAAAGCCAAGAAATTAAGGGTTGAAATGGGTTTTACGTAAATATATCGCTTTCAGTTAATCCTACGATAAAAAATACTCTTATATTTTTTGTAGAATAACTAATTTGCAAAAAATTTGTGTATGAGTATTTTTCCATTTGGACAATTATTTACCGTTCTACAGCGCCGCAAATGTTGCAAGTCACGTAAACCCTACATTTAATGTGCACTTTCGAACGGCCCTGTTCCTTTGAGGTACAGTTTGTAGCGCGTCTTTTTATGTGGTTTCCCCGATCTGCCTACTCCACGAAGTGTATTTCTAACAGTCTCACACTTCCCATGGTCTTTTTGATGGACCGGGTTCTGCATCGTTGATCCCACTCATTGCAGAATCGTTGATTTTATTGCCCTTGTCAAGTTGTGTTTCCTTTGAAAAGAACTCGGAAAGAGAAAATATGTCGTCGTCGTAATTGATGTGATATTCGTCAACATCTGTAGTAAGCATTCTGGAGAATTCCTGCACGTTCTCACAGGATTCTCCGGCGAGAAGCAAATGGCGGTGCACTTTAAACCCGCTTTGCGACAGCCATAGGCCTTTCCACATTTGGTCTTGCACCGGCATGAAATTAATTTTATTATTGCAAGAGGCGCGGGAGGCTTAGTGCTAGGCACC
>OW679196.1:13764092-14002018 GCA_940337035.1 Agriotes lineatus | reverse complement strand
CAACATCATGTAGCAGTGCAGCAATAACGTTTATGCTATTGCCATTAGATGGCACTTAGGGAAGTATACCTTATCGGGAACGAAGTATTCATAATTATGTACGAAAAAGATAAAAATAATAATATAATAATAATATATATTTATTTCAAAATATTTACAGAAGTAGGTACAAAACAAAAGGAGTTGAAGCAGAAATAAATGAGTTAGCCCACAGAAGTTAAGAACTTGTGCGTGGGCGAATATGTCAACATGTAGCTTCCTTTTGTAAAATTTTATTATTTTATTAATAAAATAGCATAAAATAGAGTAAGCAAATAAGTAGGATTCAATTTGTACCAATAAAGTTATCAGCAGTGAAGTAATTTACATATTCTTTTTATCTACTAGGTTGTGTATATCAACTATTGGAGTTTCCTTTAACCACTTTTTAATTTTATTTTTAAAAGTATTGATACTTGGGGAATTTTTAATTTCTTGTGAAAGGCAAGAGTACAGTCGAGGAGCTAAATAACTTTGGGAACGTTGTCCAAAAGTTTTTATAGCTTTTTCAAGCTGTATTTCTTTTTGCACTTTATAACGGGTAACTAACATATTAATTAGTAAAATTCAAAATGCCATTAAACTTTGTACTGTAACATATCGCATTAAATCTTCACAAGTTCGGCGTAATCCTTGGATTACGAGCGGTCTTCTAAAATCTGTCAACACAAAAAATATGTTATACAGAAAGCATATGTCACAACCTGATAACTTAGATACTGCACGTGAGTATGCAAAATATAAAAATAAGCTAACAGAATTGATTAGGGCCACAAAAAATAAGTATTACCAAGACAAAATTGAACAAAATAAGGGCTCTAGCAAAACATTGTGGGCTATGGCAAAACAATTTATAAACAAAGAACACTCAAACTTGGAAATAAAAGAAATAAAGATTAATAAAGTTACCGTTACAAATCAAATATATCTTACTACTTCTAATAAAATTGTCAAACGAAACATTTAGTAATGTAATTCATCTGAAAAAAAATAGGAAATGCTGCACTCAGTAGGGTGGAGAGAATTACGATAATTACACCTGCTCAATTTATGCTGGAATATAGGCATTGCTTCCAAAAGACTAAGTTGGTTGGACGGCAATTTAATTTAGAGGAGCACTTAGCTGTTATTGATGCTAAAATGGCATTTGACAAAGTCGACAGAGAGACTTGATGGGTAAGTATAAACATACGAGTATATCTCACTCACTTAATAGATACAATAAAATAGTATATTAAGTATCAAGAACGGTAAGGACGGTTTACCGACCGAAAATATTGGAGTCAGAAAAGTGAAGTCTCCAATATTGTCTGAGACTGCTAAACCTTGTCGTTCGCGATGCTTATAGTATCTTTTTGCAAGATTGAAACAACTTAAATACTTATATTTACTATGATATATTATGATGCTGAATTATCAAAAATGGCGTTTGTCCTTTGACATCAAATTGTGTGTGGACACGCATGAAGTAAGTGAACTAAAAACGTCAATCGTGCAAAAATGTACTTTGAAAGAGTGCAACCTTAAGATATCGGTTGATAAAACAAAGACAATTTTCTGTGGAAAATGTTTTGTAAGAATAAAGACCGTCTCACACTTCGACTAATACTTAGGTTGTAATGTTGCAAAGCTAAGAAAAACAAAGAAAATAAATTGTGTAGATTTACATATGTTGCACAGTACAGAGAACAGACAAGACCGGAAGGAAGAATACAAGTGATTGCTACTACGATGCTTATGCATGGGCCAAACACTTGGATTTCCAGAAGTAAAGGTAAGTAGCTAATGTAATCGACTAAACTGAAATTTCTAAGAGCAACCAAAAGATCTAGAAGAATAGAGCACTTGTAAAAAAGAACACAAGAAATGAATTGCGAATATACAACCTACAAGATAAAATAATCGAAATTTAGCACCACCCAAAATGAAATGGAAATCGGCAGTCAGGCGGAACAGACTAAAATGACAGATGAACCTACGCTCCCTGGGACGCCTTTTTCACTCAGCCAGAAGCACTACGTAATACACAGGCTTATCGTTATATTATGAAGTGGAGGGGAATCACGTAAGGATGTAGGTAAGCCTGATTGCGGCCGAATCAAGTCCACTCGGTGATGACCTAGCGTGACGAACGCACACATGCAGCTTCACGTGCTTTTGTTTATATGATTTAAACTTTTCTAGTATAAACGGTGAGGAAGGCAAGATCTTCATTAGCTACTTGAAAATATAACTTATTTTCAAATGAATCTTCAGAAATTTGTAAAAATCTGGCACAAAACCTGAACAATTAATGCAAAATGTCCATTCAGTTTCAATTTCTTAAGTAGGTCTTCCCGTAAATGCCACAGACTGAATATTTTAAAAGTTTAAAAGCACTTGTGACCAAATATGAGCAAGAACGATATATACAAGGTGCCCCAAAAAGGAGTGGTAACTTTTCCGAATTGTCTCAACAGATGTCGCGTTATCTAAAGTAAAATTAATTTACGAAATATGGCAACATAGCGACACAAATACTTATAATTTTTAAAATGAGTTGGTATTACTTGACAATTTAACAACCGGGGTCAAGTAAGTCATGAAATTTGTCATAGCATATTTATAGATTATAATAAATTATTAACCTCAAAGTTGAGGAGTTTCATTCGATTGAAATACAAAATTAACCAAACAGACCGTACAGCTACAATATTTATACAACAGTGTTGGATACAAGTACATGGAAGACAAGCGCAAAATAGGAATTCGATTTTTAAAATCAATGAATACATTTTAAAGAACTGATAAAGTAACAAATCAATGCAGGAATTATAGTAGGTTTTCGAATTGGTGGCCTTCTTCTTCAATGCAAAGTACAACACGATCTTTTACGCTTCTGCAAATGTTTGTACACATTTCTGGTGTAAACGTTTCAAACGCCTGCCGTATAAATTCAATTAATGTTGGAATGTCGGGATGCATCGGTCCGCTATATACGAATGCACCCCCATACCCCATACTCCAAAATCTGGTGGTGTTAAATTACATCTTGTTGGTGGCCATTCTAGTGGTCCTCTTCCTCTACCAAGTGAGCGAAAGTTTCTCTCAATGGTAAGATCATAAGATATTCATTTTCGTCTGAATAATAAACACAATGGTCTATTTACCAACCCGTTAAGGTGGAACCTTGCTTCATCCGTCCATAAAATGCAATTCAACAACTGAGCATGTTCGTCTGCTACCATGTCCAAGAAAGTGTTACAGAATTCGAACCTTCGGCAGGATCATATTCATTTAAGGCATGAATTAGCCAAGGTCTATAACATTTTAAACCAATGTCTTTAATCAGCCGAGATACCTAACCCTTAGAAATTTGAAGCTGGCGAACTAATCGCCGTTGAGACTTCGTGAGCTCGTCCAGCAGATGTTGGTGGATCTCTGTTGCATTTTCAACCATTCGCACTGATCTCCGGCTACTATTCCTCTTGCACTGATCTGTCACTTCACCAGTTCTTTCAAATTTGTTCATGAATTTCAAAATCGAATTATTACTTGGCGCTTGTCTTCCATATACTTGCACCCATTTCTGTTGTACAAAAATTGCAGCCATATTATATGTTTGGTTAATTTTGTATTGGTAGAACCACAACAATTCGTTCCTGCAATTCCATAATCTTGACATGTAATATTATGTGGCATTAATGACATTTACAAATTTTTCACCATATCGTTGAAATTCAAACGTTGCAACATTTATTTTTCTTTGTTTTTAAGATACAACAAGTGACATCTGTTGAGATAATTTGGAAAAGTTACCACTCCTTTTTGGGGCACCTTGTATTTTGAAAAATAATTCAAATGTTTAAATTACTTTTATGTAGTTGTTAATTACTGTTATCTTTACTTGAATAGCTATTTATGTTACAAGTACGAAATTAAGAACTTTTTTGGACGAGCCGCAGTTTATGGCCAAGCGAGCGCGGCGAGCGAGGCACATAAATCAGGCGAGTCTATAAATTCAACTGCTCTGGAAGAGTTTCTTTTTATTAAAAGTTATAGTTTAATTGAGGAGGTCTGGAAAAGTTGAGGAGATCATGATCATACCAAAATTGCAATGTGTATTTTTATTTCGGCCAATGGAAACACAGCGTTTATTCTGGTTGCTTTGGTTATTACTGCTGAAAGTTAAAAGGTACTAGTACGAAAAAGTGGGTGATTTCAGCCGCTAAACATTATAACATAAAACTGATAGCTTCTCGATGCAGTAGAACAAAAAATAATGTTTGTTAACCTTCGTATAGCGATAAATAATATATAAATGCTTGTATGGATTTTCAAATATTTACTAAAAGTCTGAGGCAAACTCATTTATACGATTGTACAAGTATGTGTGGTTTGAGTTGATTAAGTCGAGAAGTCTGATGAAGTATGAAAACAGAATCAAGTCTATTAAAAAATTTAAATGTTCTAATGGAATTAATTTGTGAGAGAAATACTAAATGGTAAGGTTTATAGTTTTTTGTTTTTAAACAGAAATTCTTTACCGTATAACAATTGCCTATATGTCCAGGTAGTAAGGATGTTTTTTATACAAAAATTAATGTGCGCCGACTACAAGGACTCATGGCAATAACTATCCATAATTTATTATTACATTTAAAATAAACTACATTAGACAGTGTGTATTGTTGAAAACTCAAATTTTAAGACTATCTAATTGTATATCTATCAAAACCGCAATTTAGAAATTGATATTTCTTTTTTAGGTTTATTAATTTTTCAATGATTTTTTAAGGTGCGGACTGTAATAATTAAAATCGAGACCTAATTGATCCAGATTATAAGTTTTGACATTTAATGTCACCTGCACATTTTTAACAACTATATATTAAACAATGTATATTTTTAGTGCTTCTGATTTTTATACAAGCCTTACTCACTTTTCTTATTAAAATGTAAAAAAAACTGAAAACAAAGCAAAAAGTTACATTTCATCTATATGTTATAACAGTATTAATCTACAGGTTAGTCAATAATAATTTCGAGTTGTCAACTTTAATCAGAACGAGATGCAATTTAAAAGGTACCGTTTTTATAAAAAAAAACATTTCAAATCAAAGTGTACAATGTCCATAATCACATTAACATCTAAACGTCATATCAGTGAGTTTCGGCTTCAAATTTCACTTTTCGTTTTCAATTAGTTCTGAATGTGCACTAATGACGAATAGAATTCCAGTCGGCAAATTTTATGGTCGCCGCTCGTACAGCAATAGAAACCGATAAAGATGAAACCGATTCGTGCTCAGACGCTTTAAATGCGCAATTATTAAGCCATTTGGGTAATTGCGTAATGCTAGGACGCTTTATTATATCTGATGGTATTGTGAGCCAAATTGTTGTAATTTCGGGATTGGTAGAAGCTATTGCGCACATTTCTGAAATTAGATTTAATACATAATGGCAATGTGTAGTCTCTATGCGCTTTTTAGTATGGGTAGCTGTAGCTTTTGTCATTGTGATTTAACAAAACAAGTTATCATTTTAATTAAAAAAAAAAACAAACCCTAATATGGTCCTCAGTATACTCATTATCAGTCGAAAATTTAAAAAAAGGACATGCAATAATGTAAGCAGAAATGCTATTTGAAAAATTAGACGCATAATACACCAAAGATTGAGGGAACGGTATATGAGTAAAACATGAAAATGCGGCAGTGATACTAAAATCGAACGAGGCATATTAGAAACATGAAAATTATGTTTTTGGAAACATGGAGGGGAATCTAACAGTCACAATCAGAAATGACTTCCATACAGAAATTCTGAAAGTGGAATTCGTCAACAAATTAAGTTAGTGAAGTATAGCTCAGTGAAAAACCTTTAGTTCTTGACCTGAAAAGTCGAATTCAATTTCCGTTTGTGTGGGGGGCCACAAATATCTAGTGCTGGTATAATTCCCCAATACAGCTTCGGCAACCACAGGATCTTAATTTTAAACGTTCTGAAAGAGGAAAGACCAATGTCCTTACAGTGAGAATATAACAAGGCCGAACACAGACGATTTCAAGTGTTTAAATAACGGGTAGTAAACAGAAAATCGCTAGAAATTGTGCTTTTACTACATTAAAGGCTCTATTAATATGGGAGAAACAATTATTATTTTCGGTAATTATCTTTTCTTGTTTTTAGTTTCTCTATCCGTTTTTAATTGTGGCAAATTGCTGGAAATTATTTAATTTTCACACAAATTTCACATGATTCCTTACATTCTTGGTAGGTCATGGGCATCCACTTTGTATAATTCTCGAGATGAGGGATATATCTATAATGCTGACTTAATATAAAACAAAAACAAAGTAAATATATTTTTTTGAAACACATCAGTAAAAATAAACAAAAGAAGCGGAAATATGGGGGTTATAAAATATATAAAAAAGAAATGAACTACGAAGACCATAGACAGTGAAAATTCATGAACTGCGAACAGAGAAGTTTTTCGGTTCTCGGAAAATTAAAATAGATATGACCCTAAGTAAGCAACGACTTCCGGGATTAGATCGTGTCATAATTGAGATCGAAGAACTCAATAATCACACGATTTTTACTTAATGACAATGACCGTGAAAGCTTCCGAAATCATCTAGATATGTCCCTATATAGAAAAAAATTATACTCAACACCATTTTATAGCTTTTCTACAACTTATCGTTATAAAAGTAGTTATTTTCTTTTTAAGTTGAACAATATCATTTATACAATGTGGCAATTTTGGGAATCTTTGTATCGCTTTTATAAATACTAGTATCAATTACAAAAGTTATTCATGGTATAATGTGATTCGTCATTTATTTTCGAAGAACAAACAATAGATAATACAATAAGCAAAAATACTGAAAAAGAAGACATTGTGCGTGCCTCCAAGTTACTTTAGAACGTTTTAATTGCCACAGCCACAAGAATGCGTGACGAGCGAATATTTGGAGCCACGCGGGGGGTAAGAAAACTTAAAGAATTCGGACAGAGATCCTATTGATTGTCCGATAATGGGCAGGTGTAAATCAGCCAGTTGCCAAGCTTCACCGCGCCGCTCGATCCACGCATCGCTATCTTTCGTACGCGCTGAAGTATCACGTCTAGCGCCTCTTAGAGTTTCCTAGGTAAACGACGTGGAAGGAGATTATAAAGCATATAAAAGAGCGATGCCCGGTCAGTACTGAGGGAGATCTAACCCGTTCTTTTTAGAATCCAGACCGAAACCTGAGTTATAGGGGATTGCAGCGAAACAGCACGTCTTGTAGGTGTTTGTGCTTGTGCTCTTTTTTGAGGTAGAATAATCTGTGCTTGTTATATTTTTGCGTATGTTTAATAAATCCTCATAGGGTAACCAGAATCGACGATCCATTTTATTTCATAGATTTTTATTACTGTTCCCATCTGACATCTTCTTCTATCATTTGAACCATTAAGTGTTAAATTTCTTTCAGATACCATTTTTTAACAGTATTGTTTTAGGTCTTCTTCGTTTCCTGCATTCAAACAGTATCCACTTCAAAACTTGTTTGGAATTCGCTCATTATCTGTATTCTGTTGTATATCTTCAATTATGGATGCTTTAACTTTTATTATTTTTTTACTCCTTTATTTCTAATTTTGTTTAGACGTAATATACTAGTGGAGCGTTGCAAAAAACTTATTTCCAATGTACATAGCGTGCTTTTATGAGATTAAGTTAGTTAGTGAATACGAGGTAATGCTTATTTATACTAGGGCTCTATGCTTCGCCTAATCGGTGCCGAGTCCTATTGCTTAATCAAATCCTTTTGTGCTTGTAATAACATTTCGTACAGTTTATTCGAGAATCTAGCCCCTCAAAAGGCGCTGCTAAAATGTCGGGACTACTACACGCAGATAGTTTTGCAAAGATTACCTTGCGGATCTAAATGCGGAGGACGCCATTTTGTTTGGGATTGCAAAATACTTTTTAGTTGTACCTATTGTATTTGTTTATATGATGGTAATTAGGAACTAAACTGTTTAATATGTTTTTGGTATAGTAAAGTGGGCAATTTAAATAAATACATCGTTTAGGATCGGCGCTAGCTAATGTTATTTTCTTTTTTGAGTGTTTATCTTGCCGCTTACCCAATTCAGTATATCTTTTGTCTTATCTCGACTACCCCGGTGGTTTTGCAAGGTGTGTCACGATAAGTTGTAGAACCTGGCGCCATAAACTTTGTTACTGTATTATACTTCCCGTTTCCTCTCTCCGACTTCCGTTCGTGATATAGTAATTTTTGTACTAGGTTGCCACGTGGATGTTGGACATATCTGTCCATCTATTTCCAAATTATGGTAATATATTCATATCTTCCATTTGTTATTTGAACCTTGATATTTTTAATATATCTTGAAATCCAAATTTTATTAGAATATGAATAAGTAAAGAAAGTTTAAATGCAGTATAATAATTCTAGGAATGCCAAATCGATATTTCTATGCCGAAGTGCCAGAAGAGTAGTTTTAAAATATAAAGCTTTAAATTTTAATCAGATTTAGCAATATTACCGTAAAATTAACAAAATAATTTCTTCACATGACGATAATATTTCAATTATTTAATATATTTTGACACCACTTAGTTACAACAGAAAATTTAATATGAAACATTCATAAATCAATCGATAAAGTCTCCAATTTATAGATGCTGATCGAAATCACGAATTTTGAATATGGAACATGTTTCTGACACTCGGAAATGTCATATGGGCAAATGATGATGACAACACTGATGTGATAATAATATATCGATGTAAAGCAATATATGTCATAGATTTTTTTACGACCGATCAGAAAATATACAGTTTCTGGAGAATTTTTTCGGCAGAAAGTAACGTTTGGCCTATCAAGATCGGAAAACGGTCATCAGGGATCGGTAAAAGCTTTAGCCGGTCCCTGATGCCTTCGTTCCTATGGAAACAAGTTTGTATTATTGTTTTGATAAACTGAAAGTGAATTCGCAAGTTTGAAAGTATGGACCCGGATGTCGTAAAAAATATTGTACGCTACATGACCGGGAGTGTTTTGCAGGTCTCTCCAAGCTTTCAGAGCTCGCCTACAAAACACTACTTTCCGGTCTTGTAACGTAAATTACTATTGATCAAGAGGTCCTCTGGTTGAAAAAGTTTCTTCAAAATCACAGTGTTCAATGAAGTAATATATATTCTAATAACAATTTTGTATTCTACTGAAATTTTAGAAATATTATCGTAAAAATACAGAATTTACAAATGAGCTATTGATAGATGACAGTTTTTGGCAAGATTATTAATTAATTCCGTACTGGAAGCGACTACCAAGATACCTTTATCTCTTCCTGCTTTAAATCTCTGATAATTATTAAATTAAATTAAAAAGTTTAATAACCTCAGTTCTTGATTCCTTGCACAACAGTTCGCTGCTTTGCAAGTCGTCGACTCTAAAGTTTGTCTTTCATACATGTATTTTAAGCAATAATAAGCCGAATAAACCACCAACCACGTTCGTGACGTCGCGTTCCCAAACTTCAGCGAAACCAAACTGCTGTCCCATTTCGCGCGAAAACAATTTTTTGCAAGGGACATTAGCCGCCTTCGATCGACAATTTGTTTTTGCAAATGAATATTTTGTGACATTAATTTAATTGGCGTGTCGCTGTAGTTACTAAGGCGCCCACGTATGCGACAAATTTGGCGAAGATGATGTTGGGCAGGGTTTATCAGCCCAGAGTCATCGGATGTGCTGAAATTCCTGTCAGTACTTCCAGATCGGACTTTATCCGCTACATCTGCGGTCTTAATGCTACCTGTCGTCAATTAGTTTCAAGATAGGCGATGCCGATACTCGTATGCTAATCCACTCTTTGTTTTTATTGAACAAGAGCAAAAACTCGGTTTACAGTTTTTCAGGTGTGACGCAACCCGTACTGCACTTGAAATGATGAAAAATGGCATTAAGCACTGTTATGCAGCTCCTGCGAAAGTCCAATTAGCCATTTCTTCGGGCTATGGCGTGAGGTGTAGCCGTTTATCATCGTATAGAGCTGCAACTATAAATAAATTGCTGAGATTTAATAAAAAAGTAAATATTGGACCTTGAACAAACTTTTACAGTACTAGGAAACACGGAGACAGAGTTTTTAATGATGAACAGTCTTTGAAGCAATAATCATATCCCTAAGTTGAAAAGTTTTTGACCTAATAGCGTCGGCGTACATGAATAATTGTAAAATTGTATGTTGTTATGACTCTATCGTAATCCCCCACCAGGACTGAAATTTTCGGACCCCCTGGCTTTGTACAAACTTTGCCAAATTTCAAAATTTTTAAGGAGGATCAATAGCAACCATTGCACTTATATATAAGTAGGTGTTAGTACAATTAACACAATCAGTTCGGAAAGGACAAATGTTTTATTAACACATGGGCCGGATTTTGATGGTAAACAATGGGAAGAATGTTAAGTGAGAATGGAAAAGACCCATCTGTTCATTTCAAGACGTGGTGAAGTAAGTCGGAAGTGTACAAAGAGGGCATGGAGACAATTTTATACCACCGGTCCTGTTACAGTGTTTGGGAAAAGCGTCAGTAATCCTAACCACGAACACATTTTTGAGGATAGATGATTGACTGAAAACGAAGGAGTCATTCCAACACCTAAGTGAAACGTCATTGAAAAGTATTCATAGTTTCACAGGGAAATGAATAGTTATAGTGGGGCTGTAAGTATTTTCAACTATAAAGAGATAACTTACATTCCGAATAACATTGGTTTTGGATAAATTACACTAACTGAATTGCAGCCATAGTAGCTGCTTGCAAAAAGCGATGACCTAATGTTATCGCCTTATGCAGTTTATCTTCGAGACCTTGTGAAAACGAAGCGCATTTATAATAATGTTATCGCTTTGCAGACAAGCTTTTGCAGGATGCCATGGTATTTGAAATATAAATGAACACCGTGAGAACATTAAATTAATTTCAAAAAGTCATTGCTGGGCTCCTGATGGCGCATCTAAAATAAACGCGCTCGAGGTGGCCTAGACGCCATTCATAAATACGAAACAAAAATCTTAATCTGCGTTCTACACGTGATGTCACCCTCTTTAGCGGCTGCTATGGTTTCGTGCGATGACCTGGTACACCACTGTCGTTATCTGAGGAAGAGCTACAGAATCTCTCAAGGGTCGCCCAACAATAATAATGCATTTATTAAGAATAAGATCATCTGAAACTGCCCATAGGGGAAGAAAAAAACGTTCTAAAAATAGATTTTCTTCACGTTAAACCACCTGAAATAATAATTTTATCGCATACCTCAGGGGATGATCTCTTAAAATGAGCGACGTCCATTCTCAAGCCTTCAGCCTACGTCTTGGGTCTTAGATATCCATAGAAAGACTGGCTATTTCTAGGACAACAGCTCCGGAAAACACGAGTACCCTGAAGTTAAACGCGGGCCGAACACGAGGAACTAGACTAAATTAGTAATTAAACACTGCTCGGATATTTTAAGAGAGTTTCATGTGTACTGAGCTAACTAGGTGAAAAAAACAAGGCATAAAGTAAAGTCGTGTTATGAAAATGAAACAACGACGACGACGGGGCTACTAGAAGCCTCATTACAACGTGACGATTTTAATACATAGTACTGTTAAACACCAAAAATGTAAAGTCAATATAAGAAATCATAATTAGGATCATTCGATTCTTTTGCTATTTGATATTCATCTGTTATTTTATTACTGTACTGTGTAATTGGGTAATGCAGTTTTCTTGAAGAAGATGTACCTTCCATCGTCTCTTCTGTAGACTCTTGTATCGTGAATGATGATATCGTTTATCATATGTAAGAAAGTAGTCTATACTGGGACTGATTACCTAATTTTGTACAGGGTTCACTGTTAGGAAACGAGATGTCGGGACTGAGTAGGAGAGGTTACTGCTGAGGTAGCTGGATTCCCATGGTATATTGCTTTTCACTACCCCATTTGAACCCTCAAAACTTGTCTGCCTGTTGCAAATTGAAGAAAACCGGGCGTACAATACCTTCTTCCAGCCGTTAGAGGGACGATGTACTAGCCAGCCGTTAGAGCGACGATGTATTAGCATGGGTTTGCTCTTAAAGTCGAAAAACATTGTCAACATTATAGGTTGCAGATTCCATTTGGAACAAGCTTCTGTATATAAATGTAATATAGATATTTAGATTCCTACAAATATTGGAAAATACAGCAAGGTATTGAAAGATGCGACATAAAACAGGTCTGTGGTACTTTTTTAATCTGACTTTCATACCACCAGAGGATGTCGTATCGCAGCCCTATAAGATTCGAAAGCTAGAGAATTTTCAGATTATCTGATGTAAAACTATGTTGAGCCGCAGTTTCCACCCAAAATATGGGCTTGTTTACAAATACAGTGTGTCCCCGGATTGAGTTCACTATAGGTATAATTGACAAAAAAATTTACAATTTTATTTTAATGTTTTGGGATCCCGCCCTGCTTGGTCTGAAAACAATTTTAAGTAGACTTTTAATTTTTAGAAATTAAGTCGGCCATGAAAAATGTGAAAAAATTATTTGCTATTTAGGTAAACTACCCTTTTTGTTCATGATACGGCAAAATTTTGTTAAGAAAAGTTGTTGAGAATGACAAATTACGGCCCTATACAAAATTTCAGAAAGATCTGTTGACTTAGAAAACACCGTTATTTTTTAGATAATTGTATTTTATTTTCAGGTAAACTACTTTTTTTGTTCAGGATACGGAAAAATTGTATTAAGAAAAGTTGTTCAGAATGAAAAATTATGGCCCTGTACCAAATTTTAAAAAGATCTGTCGACTTAGATTAAACCGTTATTTTTTAGATTAAACAAATTGCATTTATTAAAAATGACGGTTTCATCTAAGTAGGTAGAACTTTCTGAAATTTTGCATAAGGCCGTAATTTATCATTCTAAACAACTTTTCTTAATAAAATTTTGCCGTATCATGAACAAAAAGGGTAGTTTACCTGAAAATAAAATAGTTTTCGCTTCCCTGCCAAGGCCTACTTGTTTTTCAAAAACTGAAAATATTCTTAAAATTCTTTTCAAACCAAGCAGGACCTTATCCCACAATCTTAAAATAAAAGCCAAAATGTTTAGTTCATCTCACCTCTTGTAACATCAATCCTGGGACACACTATTGCATTTTCTTTTCAGGTAAACTACCCTTTTTGTTTATAATACAGCAAAATTTGACTAGGAAGAGTTGTTCAGAATGGGAAATTATGGCCCCATACAAAATTTCAGGAAGTTCTACCTACTTAAATCAAACCGTATTTTTAATAAATAGGTACAATTTTAATGGTTTAATTTAAGTAGGTAGATCTTCCTGAAATTTTGTATAGGGCCATAATTTATCATTCTGAACAACTTTTCTTGGTAAAATTTTGCCGTATCATGAACAGAAAGGGTAGTTTACCTGAAAAGAAAATAGTTTTTGCTTCACTGTCAAGGCCAACTTGTGTTTTCAAAAACTGTAAATATTCTTAAAATTTTCTTCAGGCCAAGCAGGGCGGAATCCCAAAACATTAAAATAAAATTGTAAAATTTTTTATCAATTATACCTATAGTGAACTCAATCCGGGGACACACTGTTATACCAGCCACTGTTGAAGGAGTGTGTTTCCGATGCGCCCTAAGTTCCATTTTAGAGTATCTAAGACATCGTCCTTAAGGATAACTTAGTTACCATGTCCAGGGTAGTGATTTTCCTAGTCCTTTAAGAACCCACTCTAGTGTCTAGAATTTCGGAATCAGGAATTAATCGGCTCAAAGTCAATCAAAATCGGTGTCCGGAAAATGGAACTTGCACAAAACTGGTAGATCCGGTTCAAATGACTGAAAAATGGGTGATCTTTAACGAAACTTTTCTGTTTCAAGTTAGCATTAATTGCTCAATTGCTTTACTTGAAAACATAGAAAAACACTATTTTTAATTGTATTTGCTTGCACGAACAATGGAAGGTGAAAGATTATTTAAAAATCAATACAGATGTATCATAATTATTAGAGTTTATAAAAAAAATTAAATTGGATTCAAGGTACGTCTGCTGCTGTTACCATGCGAATTTTTGGAAATATAAAAAAATTTATTGGTCTCGACCTCGAGTAATAATATCCAAGTGTCTGGAAGACTAAACTGCAGTAATGGGGACGGGAAGTGAGAAATTCTGTATTTGGGCAGCCCAGATACGAATATGGTCGAAAAAAGTAATCTTTACTTAAAACGCACTTGGCCTAGCGCCAGCGAAGGCTTTTACGGCACTTTAATTAGCAGTTGTCGCGCATTCAGATGTTCGAATTTGTTGGTCTGCGACAGTGCAAGCATAAAAATCAGTCACTAATGAAAAACCTTATGCAAGCGGATAGCGTAGGCGTAACTTTTACAGCAGCTTCGGGATGAAGCCTAACGGTGAAGAGAATGTCGCTCCAATTTTTTCCCGATCAATTTATTTACATCGCGATGCAACATCCCAAACCGGCAGCAAAAAATCGATCGGTCGCGCTTTTTTCGCAACAATTAGCTATTCGTATTGGCAAAAAAAGTTGTAAATTCCTCTCGTTGCGTACATATAAACAACTCGAATTATTTTTGTAACTGTATTTGAGTGCTGGCGGCGCTACAAAATACAAATTCGTCAATATTCGTTTCCTTAGGCGTGATTTGTTGACAGGATCTGATAACGGTGCACCTGAAATCGATATCGGTAACCCATCAAACCTCTCGTCAAAGTTGTTAATGATTTCGGCTGTCATTGCGCAAGGTTTTGTCGACCCGCAGATTCGCATTATTGAGGCTGCGGCTGATTGATGGGGCTATTGCTTTTCTCAATTTACATGTTGCGATGCGTGGCTACTGGTTTTTAAACGCTTTTGGTACCGCCTAATTGAGTTTTGGGAGCTCGTTAGAAGTAATAAAGCATTATACCTAACGGGACATCCAGAAAGGGATCGAGTTGCGAAATTGAAATTATATGCCGGTGTTTTAAATACAAGCTTAATATGGTGCACTTTGAAGCAAAAGAGATAAAGAAAGACTAAATACGAATGAAAACCACTGAGGCTGAATTCAAGATATATGTATTGCACTGGATACTCTATTTTAAATTGAATTGTACCTTTTAATATGCAAAATTTTAAAAATTATTAATATGATAGCGCCTGAGACTCTTTCAGGGGTTTGGGTTCAATTATCTAGTTACGTTGTTATGAAAAATTGATTTTCAAGTATTTTCAACTATTCATTCAAATTAAATGTCACATCTAATGTCAGCCAAATGTTAACAGTAGTTCTCAAATTATAATGACAAATATCTAATTCTAAGAATTGTACATTACAACTTTATATAATACGGTAAGTTATTGTTTCTTAATTAATTGCACCTTTTAAAATGTCTTTATTTGCTCTATAGTTGGTATAAACTAAGGAATTGCCCACTTTGTATCTGGCACTTCCAAAATATTCAAAACTGCAACTTATCCTTTAGCCACAATCGACTCCTTCAAGCAACCTCCCGCAATGCAGCTCTCACGTACAAATCTCCAATGTCCAGTCTCGTCTAGTACCACTAAACCAAAATTCCCTGACAGCAACCAGCAACAGAATAATTCCAGATCTGCTCCTGACCCTACTAGCACCTTCTTGAAAGGACCACTTAGCTTCACCGAAACTCCTATGGCTCTCCACTCAGCAACACTTAGATTGATGTAAACCCCTTTTTACTTATGTCATTTGTCAACTGTATTCCTTCCAATAAAACTGTTTTAATGTAATTCTTCAATTAATCACTGGTAAATAACCATTCTTGTATCCATTAAGTTTACCAATACCAATTCTCTTCTGTATTTACTCCATTACTTATGTTACTTGTTATTTAATATTTCACTTCATTATATACACCACGCAGATTTAGACTACCCTTCTTAAATAAGCCAAAACTTTTATATTAAAAGAGGGTAAAACGGTTTTCTTTACATATTTTTCTACTTGTTATTTTCTAATAATTGGAACAAACTTCTTGACTACCATATTTCCATTCTTAATGCCTCCTATATTTTAATTCTTATTTGATATCTACTTCGTCTAATTATCCTTATCATAATTTCACATTTGTCATTACTGATACCACCGTCTCTTAAATATTGTTTTTATATTCTAACCACCTGTCAACATTCAATAGCTATCATTTCATTAATAATAATTTGCTTTAACTCAAATTTATTCATTCAACTTTTATAAACATCATCAACTTTTTTTAATAAGTTAATATGGATTGTACTTTGTTCTAACATCAACATTTCTTTTATACATTTTTAATTTTATCTACGACCAACGTATGGTGTATCATAGCACTATATTCAAAATTGCGTTCGAGGGATAAGAACATCATACCAAAAAGAGTCTCACAACAGGGTTCAGCAAATATTAAAATTACAAACACACATATTAACAGTATCGATGAAGCTTTAACAACAACACAAACTCAAATTCAGTTATAAATTAAAATTAATGCCGGGTCGGTTTATGCAAAACAGATCCAGAAGGAAGAATTCCTCTCATATCGCATAGCATAATAGTTTAATTCACGAACAGCACACGGCACCATGCGCGCAAAAGGTGTAATTTGGGTAGCGCGCGGCATTCGGAATCGATTAAACGAAGTAATGAAGGATTGTGATTAAAGCTTAAGCAAAGCTGCAAATTAATTTAGTTTATAAATCAATTAGTGATCTTATCAGTCGAGTCTGATTCAGTAATATTTATTCAAATGTAAAACAAGAATGTTCAGTAGAGAATGAATGACGGTCGATTTTTTACACTAATTCTATGTCCAAAGCATGCGTCGAGCGATTTTCGCTGATGGGAGTCTCTCAGGGAGCCCAGAAATTTTCAGCTGGAGCACGCAAGGCGCATCGCTAATAGAAAAACCCTACCTTGACGGTGCTGCTGAACCGCAGATGGCCGCGTGCAGCTGTTATGGATGCCCACGGACACAGGGGAAAAGAACGAAGGTACAACAGAAAAGCGGAAGAAGGCCTAAAACGAATTAATTGGGCATTAACCCACGTAAAACTAATCACAAACGCGTTTCACCTTAGATTTCGGGCAGCCTGTGAAAATTTTGTTTCAGAAAATAATAATTCGCGGCTACGGCGACTCAACTGCAGGATCAAGGCTGCAACCGTGGCTATGGTTCAGACGGCAAAAATAATCCGCACATGGCGCAATACACAAAAGTCCTGTATAAGTATTTAAAACAAAACTCAGAAAGATCCCATTTGCAAAAAAGAACACTTGACCGCCGAGAAATATATCTTTCACCTCTAAATTGCGCACTCTGTAATTTTGGAGTACGGATTTTAAATGCAAAACCTGCTAGGCTAATTAAGCGGTCTAATACGTGTGTCGGTATTTGAGATCGCCGAATTCTGGGGTAATGCGGGCGAAAATTTATCAAGCGGCGCATTCGGATTGTAACAACTAGCTCTAGATCTTCTTCCTTGAGCTTTTTAAGATTTTTGATACCCATTAAGTGGCCAGTAGCTGTATTAAAAGGTAGCATTATGTTTTCAACTAGCTATAATAAAGCTAATCATCAGCAAATAGACGGCTACGCATTTTTTTTTTGTTACGATTGTGTGTAATCAACTTGTTTCTTTTTAATTGTTACAAATTTCGTCTATAAACAAATCGTTTTTATTGTCAGAATAAAGTGCATTTTCTACCCTAACCAGTATCTTTTACAATATTGTTCCGTATGTACTGTCGAATGTTTTAGTGTACTCCACAAATATCATGTATTTCTCTTGGTTATATTTGTTTCGTTCAAGATCTGTTACATCTAACCCGCGTTGCTTCTTCTATTGTTGACCTTAACTATGGCCTAAAAGGCTTATGGCACGATCTAACGATGATAAAATACTACACACATTGTTCAAAAAGTTTTTGGCCTTTGACGTAAGCAGTTGATGAAGACTCAGCGCCTAGTGCTGCAAAGTTTTTAAGTAATTGTAATGAAAAATCACGAAGAAAATATTATTTGTGCCGTTGTACACTGACAAACAGTTTAACCCAGATAAATTAAAGTTGTTTTAGATGGGATATTCACTATTAGTTGCCGTCGCTTTCAAACTCTTTGACATTGAAATATAGTATGATCAAAAATAATCTTCACCTAGTATGGCTATGGGTTAATTCCTAATTTATGAATGCAACTATAAGTCAGTTAAAAACCAAATATCAAGTTTGACATTTAAGTATAAATGTAGTTGCATGATAATTGTGCAGGTATTTTCTTGTTTTGATTGTGTATAATTAAACCCATCATATATTTAAATATCAAAGTTGTCGGCAGTATTTCCGACACAAACCCTAATGACAGATAGTAATTATTACGTTGTCATGGAACACAAATTAAGGTAAGAGAGCTTCCTAAATTATAAAATTTATTCAAAATTTCATTAAAGATGTCAAATAATTTAGTAAATAAATTAGCTTTAAATCCCAAAATATTTATCGACAGAAAAAAATTAATACGTTACACGATTCTAAAGACCTTTAGGATTCAGAGGTTTTTGAACGGTCGAGGCGAAGTCACATCACATCCAAAAGTAACATTCGCATCTAGTAATGTAAATGACTATTACGTCCTCTGGAGAAATTGATTTTAAATAAAAACATGAGTTTTATAAATCGAATTATATTGAAATATAATTTAAATTTTTGATATTTAAAAACCTCACATTTATAATTACGTAATATGCAAGTACGTATCACCTAAAATAATAAGAAGTTCAAATTAAAGAAATCGATAGCTAAATATTTTAAACAAGAATTACATAAATTAACCTTTTTCTTTTAAACTTAATTCTGAGGTGGCCAAAAGTGTGCTATTGTATACTTTTTGCTTTTTAAATGTAAATTCCAAAATTTCTACCCGCAATTAATAGACCAGACTTGTGGAATTCTATAAAAGAGGTATCTTTTTAGCTTCTTAAAATGTAAAATATCCAACAATAACCCATAGTCCAGTCACTATGTCATTTTTGCTTGAAAGTGAAGGGAAATTTGAAATTTCTTTTTTGGGGTATTGGTGAGGTCCAGCAACGCTTAACTTCAAGTTGTCGACCAAAATTTCCTATGTGCTATTTCCGCTATATTGATAAATGAGTGCTTTTGATTTTTTTGTGATAAATCGGTTCCCGTTAACACTACATGAAAATAATGTAGACATCTTTGTAAGAATTTTGAATGTTCTACAATTTATGTTCTATTACTTTTTCGCGTAGCAGCGATATTTGTCGCGATATCGAACGCGAAAGGAGAGCGAGAAAGGGTCGAGATTTTTTTTCCAGCTTCTGGGCTTGTGTCTCATTTCTCTTTCTATTTAGCAAAAAAGTAGCCATTATCAAACTTGTAGAGGTTGAAAATAGCTTCAATTTGACCTATTATAAATTGATATGCGACTAAAATTACGACTTGTAGAACGGGCCAAAGTTGTCAAGTTGGCGCGTAATTTTTATTTCATGTATCGTACTATTACGTAGATGACATAACACACTTCATTGCATTATTGAAATCATTATATTTCATCAAGTAGATAGTATACAGCATTATATGATATTAATAATAATAAAAATAATAATAATAATAATAACGAAGGTCTTTATTAAATTATTACAAAATTACACAGAAAAAATAAACGTAATATTGTCTTGGGCGAAGTTCAACTTGATAGAAAAACAGATCTATCTGCTGTTCTTCCACTTAACCCGGTGAAAAACAAAAAGAAAAGAAAACAAAAAATCCAACGATCTGCTTTGGCGCCAGGCGAAATATTACGCACAAAACTGCTATGACGGTGTTTAGTGATATAGCAATTTACTAAGTGTGTTATTTTGACCCTAATAATTAATTCATTGATGTTTATCCATAAAATTTTGAAAAATAGCTTTTTTAAATTTTGACGTACAATAGCCTTTTACTACATTTTCGCTTGAACAATTTTGACTTGTGTTGAGGTGGAGTCAGCGTTCCTTTAAATCTTATATTGAAAGTATGTACGTCGGTTCTACACTTTATTTAGTTGTATAAGTAACTCGGTGATCTACTCAAGATGATCTTGTGGAAAAGACATGCAGAATAAAAGAAGCGCCTTTCTTTCGTATTAAGCCAGTTTGAATCTTTCAGCTTATAAGAAATTCTTTCATATTTTCGTATTCGAAATATGAGGCGTAAACATGAGTTCTGAATCTTCTGAATTCTAGCAACATTAAATCTACTTAAATGCGAATGATAAACAACGTCAAAATAATCAAAACAGGACAAGATTAATGCATTACACAAAACGATTTTCACATCTACACTTAAAAATTGTATTTTGATAAATAAGTTTTAAGGAACTATATAACTTTTGCACACATTTTGAAATATGTTTAATAAATTTAAAATCATTATCAAAATAAAGACCCAAGTTTTTGACATCATCAGGAACTGGGATTCTATCCTGGCCTACTAATAAATTTAATTCATTAGAAATTTCTAAACCGATCTTCTATAGCAGAAACGTCAAAAATAACAATTTACGTATTGGCTACTTGAAATATAACGATTCTCATGATGCAATCAAGTTTATTATGCCATTTATGGATACATGAAATAAAAATTAAGCGCCGACTTGACAACTTTGGCCCGCTCTACAAGTCGTAATTTTAGTCGAATATCAATTTATAATAGGTCAAATTAAAGCTATTTTCAACCTCTACAAGTTTGATAATGGCTACTTTTTCGTTAAATAGAAAGAGAAAAGAGGCACAAGCCCAGAAGCTAAAAAAAAATCTCGACCCTTTAACGCTCTCCTTTCGCGTTCGATATCTCGACAAATATAGCTCCTACGCGAAAAAGTAATAGAACATAAATTGTGGAACATTCAAAATTCTTACAAAGATGTATGCATTATTTTCATGTAGTGTTAACGGGAACCGAATTATCGCAAAAAAATCAAACGCACTCATTTATCAAGATGGCGGAAATAGCACATAGGAAATCTTGGTCGACAACTTGAAGTTAAGCTTTGCTAGACCCCCCAAACACTTCAAAAAAGTAATTTCAAGTTTCCCTTCACTTTCCAGCAAAGGCCTTATTTTTGGACATAGTGACTGGACTACCAAGCCATAGTCGAAAGGTTGCATTTTATTCTTCTAAAAACCTGTCATTAGGGGTTATACTAAAATGTATTTCATTTTTTTATTATTGTAAATGTTGTAGTTTCTTTATCATAGTTTTGGAATTGTATATTAATATAATGTAACAAAAAAATGTTTCTATTTAGCACACCCATATACTTCACTATACGTTTAGCATGAAAAAGGATGCTGATTGTATTTCAGAAAAAAGGACATGCTGTATGACAAGAAACAGCAGTAGAGGTGGCTCAGTAGTACCGTTTCTGGTTCTAAGCCAGAAAATCTGAGTATAAACCCCAATAACTCCAACCGCAAATCTTGTACTGACTATACTGCACTACCTGCTTGGGAAACCGTGAGGTCTTAATGCCCAAATCTAATCAACAATGAGTTTATATGCTATTACTATGAGTGATCATTTGCACACCATGTAAGATTATTCATGCTGTTTCTTTCGTTATTTCTCCAACTACACGTAGAAATAAACAACATGAATAGAGAACGTCACAAAGTGATTTCAGAGATTAATATAAGACGATCATTCATACAGTGTGTCCGCGGATTGAATTCACATAAGATGTAAATGACAAAATATTTTCGAGTTAGTTGTTAATATTCTAGGAATCGCTCCTGCTTGTTCTCAAACCAAGATTTTGAGAAAATCAATCACATTAATTAATATACAGGGCGTTTTTAGAATAAATTTTTAAAAATGGCCAAGAATAAACTACATTTATTAGAAGATATAGCAAAAAAGTGAAAATTTGTTTAGAATTAAAAGTAATGGCAAACTTTCAATTTTCAGGCAAATCGGCCTACTTTGATTTTTTTTTAATGTTTTGGGTTTTTTTATACCATCATACTTTTTATCGTGGCTGTAGGAGGCACTCTAACTGGTTCATGAACTAAGATGTTAAAAAGATAATTGAGTACCCCCTACAGCTACGATAAAAGGTATTTTGGTATAAAAATCCAAAAATTTAAAAAAATTAAAGTAGGCCGATTGGTCTGAACATTGCGAGTCTGTCATTATTCTTAATTCTAAATAACTTTTCTTAATACTTTTTTTTGTTATCTCTTCTATTAAATGTAGTTTACTCTTGGCCATTTTTTTTAAATCGATCCTAAAAACACCCTGTATATTAATTAATGTGATTGATTTTCTAAATATCTTAGTTTGAGAACAAGCGGGAGCGATTCCTAGAATATTAACGTCGAACTCGAAAATGTTTTGTCATTTACACCTTATGTGAACTCAATCCTCGGACACACTGTATATAAAAAAAAATAATAAAGTTCAAGAAACTGAAAATTTGAAGCCAAGAACAGAAATACATATATTGAACAACAAATAGATAACAGACAGGTGAGCAGATACGGCGTTTACATAAAGGTAATCGAGTCAAGGTTATATAACCGCCAAATTGCCATATTGTTTTTTTGTTGCGGCAATTATTACTCCACGCATAATAAGAAGACTGAAGGTAGAACATCGTCCTTATAATTTAAAAAATAAGGGGATTAATTACACCACCACGGTGGCACAATGGGTGGAGTGCCAGACCTTGAGTCCATAAACAGGAGGGGGGGGGGGACATTTCCGCAGTCCATTGGATTGGCACTGAGCCGGGTGACCAGTCGACGTTGAATATAATTAACGTCGCTCTCCTCTGAAGCTTGGACTGTGAGGTAGACTGGTAGAGTAACAAAACTAATTTAAAGTGAAAAGGTTTGTCAGGCAACAAATTAATAATAATAGACCAAGAAGGCGAATGTGAAATATCCAACAACCTAACTTTATGTCAATGATATCTCTTCAGCTTCTTCTACTAACGAGCTTTAGGTATTTTCGAAATAATCTAGACATATAATAATTGAACTTGAATTGAATCTGGCTACCGAAATGCTTTGTCTCAGTCATGTTTGTCAGATCATCTTGCTATGGTAGTGTGGTTCTGGGGGATTGCTACCGTAGTTCACTTAGAGTTAGTTACCCAGGGTGTATTATGGCGAGGAAACCCAGCTTTTTACCACTGAAATACTTTATGAATACGGAAATCACTACAATGAAACTACTACCCACGGCGGCATTTCGAAACGGCTTGAGGTAGAAATATGCAATTCGGTATGTCGATAGGATTGAAAATACTAAAATTCAATTGTTTTTAAAAACCATAGCAACCTCTGTCCTGGCTTACTCCGTTTTTCCGTAAAATACAAACAAATAGGAATTGCGGCATATTTTTAAGCGGCTCTATTTCAAAAAGTATTAATTTTAAACATGGGGTATGTTAGACAAAAGTTGTTTAGAATTGTTCAGAGAGTCATAAAAAGAGAAAATATATAGGGTGTCCCATTTATAATAACAAAGTCCAGGTCATTTCCGGTGAAACCGCAAACGACATTCAATTGTTTTTATGTTACAATTGTTCAGAATTTTCAACCCTCTCGACATACCGAATTGCATATTTCTATCTCAAGCCCTTTTCGAAATACCGCAGTGGGTAGTAGTGTCACTCGGTATATCAAAATTGCAAGTCGTTAAATGGAGCAGTTTCCAGAGCAATTTTATACGCATCTAAATAAAATAAAATCTCAAAAATTTTAAATACATTAATTCGATTTAGAATTATCAGCTACAAAGGTTTGTTTCCATGCTAGTAACAAATGACAGCACTATCTTAATTATATTAATGACTACCGGTGAAGGCTTCCAATTTTTACGCGAAAACTCCATCGCGATGGTATCACTAGGTGACGTTATCAGAGGAATATATCCGATTCGTTAATTATGTGCAGTTATGAGCCGTAATTTTTTCGGTGAACCCTTCGCGGCCTTCACCCGTCATGGCTAAATTTGCGTCATATCTTTTTCTTAATTATAGGAAGAGCTCATATGTAGCGGAACCTGTTAGCGCAACCAAAACATCGCAGGAATTTATCTAATAACGCGTGTAGCGATACGTTACAGACTTACATTAGGTAATGAAAGCGTAAGGAACTGTTATTAAGTGTTGAAAACGCACTCGTGGGCGCAGTATTTTTGTCAGTTAATTTGCAGTTGTGGAAGGAAACGAAAATAATTTATGATTAATGTTAAAAACGACAGTTTGCAGCTTGCGGTGGCTTGGAGATGAGGTTACAGCAACTCTATGATGGAGTAAATTTGATTAAACATTTAATATGGATGTATAGTTGTTTCTGGATTAAAGTGATATACGGCCATTAAGGAGCATCGACCTATTTTGGCCCTCGCTTCGGAGATTAACTAAAGTACGTTTTCCTGTTTTTCCACGCCCTTTCATTTACCCTAGCTCGTAAAAGTAAAGTAAACGTTTCTTAGAGGAACACGTTGCTGGTAGCATACCCTCCATAAAAACATAATTTAATAAAGGAAATTCTTACATTTTCAGGCTCACGTTTCTAACTTTTTGTGTTAATACGTTTTGTATAAGGATTAAGCAGAAATAGAATAATCAGTTTCACTAATCTTTTTGGAAACAGGAAATATCAATTGCAATAATTATGTACTGTGATTTAAAAAATAGAAAAGTAATATTATTGATACTATATTTAAACTGTTTGGATATCCAATTACTACAGTTCAGTTAAGGGATTGAATTCAAGTTTAATGTATGATTAGAAAACATTGTTTTATTTTTTTCTAAAAATTCAAATATTTTATAATAGTAAATAATAATGGTGGTGCTAGGGAATGGGGAAGAATAAAACAACAACGATTGTAAAAAATGTAATTTGAAAAATGTAAATGAAATTATTTTGGAAATGTATATTGTTTAGTATCTAATAAGTGTATTATTAGACAATTGTACATACAAAGTACAATTTTAATCAAAGAGAAGATATTTAAATAAAATTTTTAGGAAACAAAAAAATAACTGAAAGAAAATATTGGGACACAAAAGAAGGTTGTAGAGAACATTTCAAGGTATGAGTGAGAAATGTTTGCTAATATTTAGATAAAGAGGGATTTGTTTGGTGAGCTGTCGTTGAGAATAACAAGGAGCTACTTGGAAATTCATCGGTGAAGGCACTGGGAGTTAACATATTGGAAGAACAAATGGAGCTGTTTGCTGATGAATTAGGAACGAGAGGAAATTGCTGAGTGGAAGGTACATTGTTGAGGATACCGCAGTTTAATATGTTGTAAAAGAACAAGTCAGAGTTATGGAAGTAGATGGCTGATGGACATCGATGAAAGTGAAGGTGAAGAATAATTTATAGTAAATTAAACTAGGTGCATGTCCCAAACTGAGAAAAAGGAGAATCATATTCTAATATTCATTATTAGCATTTTTAATATTATAAAGGGTTTTAAAAATATTTGAGATAAGTACATAAGGATTAGACATTTTGAGTTAGTCAAAGTGACAGATGATATATGAGATTTCATGCGGTAGTAGTTTATATAAATTTTGATAATATATAATTGGATATTCTAATATAGTTATATTAATAGTAATTTACGATGGAAGTAACGTTATCAAGCTTTTTACATTACGGGAGAATAGTTTAAATGAACGAGCGACGTTAGGAGCGAGTTCTTTAAAATTCTCGAGTAATGTAGAAAGCACATAACGTTACGTATATCGTAACATGGTTTATTTTATCGTAAAATACTAATCTTTTTCAAAAAATAGGATTTTTTTTATTAATGACACAACAGCTAGAGATATCTGCTATGGCTGTGGTGGTATCACTCAATACTGTATTGTTAGTAGCACTGACATGTTATATTAAATTTGAGATTAGTAGGTTAAGTTTTGCGTCAGTATGTGTCAAATAACAAACAAAACCTAACCTACTAACATCTAATTTGACATAGACTGACACTGTCACTAACAATACACGTCAGTACTGCCAACATGTGATTAAATGCTAATAAAGTATCGGTATGTTATTTTTCTTAACAACACAACTGCTGTTAAATGCATCTTAACGCAACTCGTTGCTAAGGAGTTATTATCATAGTAACATAATAGGATAAAATAAAACGATATTATTCGTATTGCACAATAATAAAACTTTGATGCTCATCTTACATGTTATATAAAAAAATTACTTTACGTTAGAAGCTAGCGAGGAAAGGGACTCGGTAGGCGTTTTCGCCTTTCTACTTGTATCGGCAATATTTAACTAATCTTAACGATTGAGCTCTTTGTACAGATAGTATTGACCCTTGCCTATCTGATCACAAGGGCTAAGTTATTAACTTTTTTGCAATGTACTTAGTAGATAGATATAAATAAATATTACTGGGAGAAAAACTGTTAGATTTCATCACGAAGTGGGGCTTGTTAACTGGGGTCTATTTTAAAGCGAAGTAATTCAATAATAGATTAAAACAATTAAGAGAAATAGCTTTGAAAATGCAAAAATGAATACTGGAAGAAGATTGACTTGGGCAAAAAGTTGCCTATAGTAATTGCATTAATAATACATCCAAGGATTGTAAGCGTTGAATTAATGTTGAGTGAAATGCTACACCCAGTGCCGTTACACAAAACCTTGGCTCTGTAGATTTTAATCAATATTTTAGCATACTTTCTGGTAAGATTGTTGATTCATTCTGTAACAGTCTTTATCACCCAGTTGATTTTTTCAAACATATTCTCAAAAAACCTAACTGTCAAATTTCATTTATCCCAGCTGCCGCGGACGTGTTCATAAAACCATTGGAACCCATAATTTCCAATTAGTGCCCTACATCCATAATTCTTGTGTTTGGAAAAGTGCTCGAAGTTATTGTATGAAGCACCTTTCATTATTTTAAAAAATTCTTACGTGCCGAATGTGAGAAAACTGCCAAAATTTATGGTCGGCTGCATACACAATTTCATGAAAAATACCATTCCAGCATCTGCTGGTATGAGTAGTTCGTTAGATGTCGCAGACTTTTATCAAATATTTTCCACTGCTACTGTATCCACGTATGTTTACGACCCACTTTTGGTAGATTTCTTAGAGGTGGGAAGACTGGAACACTTCACCTTAAAATCGAAGCCAAACCATTAACACCGAGTTTCTCTGTAATGCCTGGATACATTTGTTGCTAGTTAAAAGTTCGTTGGCGCCCGTTTTGGCTTTTTAATTAACGTTTAGTACTTAAAGAACTGCACCCGTCTCCACTAAGAAATGAACTTTTTAAGAGATTTAGCCAACGAATCAATTAGAGTATCAGTTGATACTTTTCGATAGGTACACTGAAGATTTTCCTCTATTTTGGATGTCTGTATAAGACAATACATTGTAATTCAGTACGAAATTACAAAAAAATTAAAACGAAGTTGTTTTGCTTCGCATCTTTTCTTTTTGTTACTACATAATTCTGTTTTCTTTATATTTTCCATATAGAAACCATGGCGTGCAGATTTGAAATGTCAACTTCTTATATTTTAATTTGCGAATAACACTGTAAGTTTGGCTTTAATTGCAACAAATATATATTATAAAAATAAAAATAAAATAGTTATCCTTCGGCCTAAGTTTTGTTTTTATAATTTAGATTTGTGCCTGCGATACAGTACACTGCTTTCTAATGCCAATTTCAATGTCATAACAAGTCCATTGGTCGATGTATTCGTATAAACGTATAAACTGCTAGATTTTAAATTATTTAGAATTAAGTACATACCTAAGTTTCAAATTTTCTTAAATGTTTGAATTGCATTGTCAAGGAAATGGAGTAAACCAGTAAAATTAGTCCAATTCTCTTAGAATATCTATATTATCATTTACAAATTATGATATATACAAGGAGAGTTGTGCCTTTCAACTCTACGTACTGGAAATAGTCAACGATGCTTATAAAATTTTCCAAGTGATTTAATCATTCATTAAAAACGATTAACTCCTTTAATTGTTTTGGTTTGGTGCCACTAGAACAATTAATAACATCCTTTTACTAATGGAATAACAATTATAATCTGCCGTCATGCTTTTCTAAAAATACTGTGTCACATCATTTTTATTTTCTATTATATTACAGACCTAAAATGAGGAATTCTACTGAAGAATTTTGCCAAATGATGATTTTAACTGCCAAAGATGGTAATATTGGCAATATTACAAAATTAAGATTCTTCTTATTAAAATATTTTGGGTATATATCTACCAAAAAGTTTATAGAATTAGACACTAATTTATATTAATCCTTCAATCCAATAAAAAATAATGATGAAGGTGAAACCGTGCCAGACAGGTCTGATAGCTATTGATTTCAAAGCGGGTTCCCAGCTAATTACTGTTTACAATTTTACAAACGCAGTTTTGTGACCTTAGTTTGAACTTACCGATTTTAATTTGCAAGTACAGATAAAGAGATGAGCAATACTATAATATAAAATTATTTCTCAAAGGTTACTTCCTCACTCATCTAACCCTAATTTGAAAGGAAAACTGATAAACCTTATACAAATAGAAAATGTAGTGTAAGGAAACTTTGAAATTTCGTTAAAACATAGCATCGAAAATGTAAATAATTATTGGAAATAACTATCACAAGCTCGAGCGTTTTTGAAGTAAATATGTTTAATAACAAAATTGTTTTTACTTTATTTTTGTACAAAACCATTCCCGATTTATTTAAAAAAATACAGAATTTTTTTGTCAAGCTATATAACTAGAAATATGTTTTCTAAATAAATTTTTATTTACCCGTTTTATTTTATTTATTAAAATGCACATTTAACTAGTTATATTTTAGATACAAAATTCATTAGTATTTCAAAAATTTAAAATATGGAAAAAGAAATTTGAGTAAAGTATCTCTATAGTATCGTAGTACTACTGACAATAAATTCTAAAAAAATATTAGAGTTCCATCTTTTCACAGAGGTTTGCCTGCTAAGCATATAAAATGAGTTGTGATCTTCAATAATAATTTTAATATACTTCTAAAATATCATTTGAAGAACTGGTTTGTGTTGACTGACCTAAAATCGACGATTAGATATAGTCGTTCCTGGAATTTAATGACATATGAGTATATGTTTTTGGTTGTATTTCCTAGTAAGCTAATATATTTCTCAAGCTATTAAACTAAATTAAAAATAAAATATCAATCCGAAGAATTTTAATTAAAATCTTTATGTGGTTCGGAACCCACATCAAACTATAATTGATCTTTACTTACGGTATTATCACACAGCAGTCGTGCTCTTGATGAGTGAAGGAGATATACCAGAACTGCTAAGAACAAGCCGGTCAAAAATAAAATTGTTTTATTAAATCCGACAAATTAATTATCTAAATATTTTAGACCATCTCTCATATTCTTCATATCTGTATTGTAAGTAACTGGAATCCCTTTATTAGCTCATTTATTAATTATGGATTTTAAATTACTTTCTATTTGTGATGCTCTGGTGCAAAGCTTGTGATATAACATCGAATTCTAAAAATAAGCAATACTTTACAGCATGAAACAGATAAAACGAAAATCCTTTTCTCTGTACCTGATTTGGAAGTTTCGTTCTGAAGTAACTTTTATTTTTTAAGTTTAGGAAGTTTTATCGAAAACGTTAGAAACTACATACTATCTAAAGAAATCATACGTTGTGCTCTATGTCCTACGGAACAATCCATACCATCAAGATTAATCCTTTATGTATCGTAACGGACCTGATTCGTACACCTTTGCTAGTTAATATTTAAATACGTTAGAATAAAGTTGAACTGTAATCTGTTACATTTTAGCACGTATTTTAAAAGCCCACCAAGTGAATTCGCGCACTCAGCTGTAAGGCACACTAGATGCGGCTATTATTAGAACGGAAAGACGCCATAGTTTGCGGGTTTTTGTGCGGAAGTAAGACCTTTGCGGTCAAGTTGCGGCAGCGAGTGGTTGTGCCCGACGACCGCAGCCAATAAGTTGTTTTCTTGGGGCTGAGACCCAGCTGCGAGAGTAAAGTGCAACCTTGGAAAGCATCTCCAAGGTTCATAGAATTTCCAGCAGGAGTTTACAGCAGCGGCTTCAAGGTAGAGCCGACCGAGTTGAGTAGTAAACGTGACACGTGCCCTTTTTGATCGCCACCGCCTTTAGCGAGGTCAGGTTTGCGTGCAGCACAGGAGATCAGGTAAGTCATTGTTATGTGCAATGTGTTTGATCGAGTCCGCAATCCAGGGCTAAACTATTATCACGTTTGGAGCATTGCTTAAGATTGCGTTATATTTTAAGGAGTGAAGTGAATGCCGTAATGAAAGCGGCTTCGTCATCAGCAGATGGTAGTGGCTAAACGTACGCGTTACTGTATTAAATTGATAGTTGTTAAACGTACGCTGTATCACATTAAAGTGAATTGAAAGGAGTATTGATAAATGCGCGTAGAACTTTGTTTTAGCGCGTAACGATTTAAACTAAACGTTACTCTTTATTATTGACGGCGTACAGCATTTGTATATTGTCGTTTTATATTTCACATACAGGTATGTATGTATACCTTCATGTACAATATATGACGTTTGTGTCAGCAGCCTGACTTTTATTTGTAGCGGGATTGGAGGGTTTATTTTTCAGAATCATAGATGTAAGCGAGACGGGCTCAAAACAAAGCTTGTTGAGACATCCATAGCCATACTACCGTAAGAAACGAGTATTGTGTATTGACGACTGAGTTAGCTAGCAAACAAAGGGCAATTAAAATTCACAGTAACCTAGGCTAGGGTCTTAATTAACGAACCGTTACAGTTTCCTCTATCAGTAGTTATCTGCTGGTCTTCAAACGAAGGTCTCTTTAAAACGTCTATATCTTTTTTAGTCCCATGCTGTCTTCTGACATTTCCTTTTTTACTTCTAGGTCTCCATCTTATTACCTTCGTCAGTAGCGGCGTAGCCACAAATTTTGTTAAAATACAGACAGAAAGAACACTACTAGAGGAAATAAATAAAATACTTGAAATATGGAAAGAACAAACTAAGAGTAAAGAGAGCTGAAATACAAATAACCAAAATACCAAATCAGAGTGAAGAGTGTTCCACTTACGAAGAAGTCATGGAAATAATTAACAAAATAAAGAATTACAAAGCACCAGGACAAAACGATATAATAGGTGTAGTGATAAAAAATAGAGAGAGGCGCCAAGTTGCACCAAGAGATAATAAGAAGCCTATGCAAAGAAGAAAACATGCCTGATGATTGGAACAGTAGCCTCCTAATTCCGATATTTAAAAGAACTGCGTGAAAACTATCTCGGAATAACATTGCTTAATGTATCATGCAGTGTTCTCATGTGTGCTGTGCAATCATCTAATAAAATGCCTGGATGCTAAGATAGGTGATTACCAAAACTGTTTCAGAAGCAACCGGTGTACAGCAAATGGTATTTTATAATGTGATAGACTTTCGAAAAGTGCTTTGAACATAATATGGACTTGCATAACCTTTTTATTGACTTCTGTCAGGCTTTTGATAAAGTCAAGAGAAATAAGATTTCTCAATGTATGGAAACTCTGAGAATCCCAAGAAAATTAATAAAGCTGACAATAATGACACTGCAAGACATAAAGGGAGTAGCAGTAGTTCAGCAAGTGACGAAAGATCTCTTTACAATAAACGATGGAGAATAATAGTGAAGATCAACACTAATTTCTAATATAGACAATAAAAGGGAAATTCACATCAAAACAACCTCACAGGACATGGAATAAAGCTACATTAATTAATATGGAAAACTCCGCTACAGAAAAAGAAAACCGAATACCTCTAATTAACAAACCGCAACCACCACTAGCCAACTACTACCTTATTTCGCTGGAATCAATTACAAACGATACAAACCAATACCACCTAAAGAATAAAGGCCACAACTCCTCAAAGTGACGTTAGCACAGGAAGGCTGGCCATCCGTAGAATTTAGCGTTAAATCCCATAAGCCCAGAGTGTGTAAATGTGTTTATAACTTAAAAATGAGAGTGTTCTGTGGAAACGTGGTGACCAGTCGTGAACTCAGCCCTTAGTCGCACCCCACTTTTTTATAATAAAAAACGAAATTTCAAAACAAAAACCGTGGTTTTAAATAATAAACTCTAGTATACGTAGCGCAATAGTAATCTTAAAGTTTAATAAGTCACTTTATAGTCTAGGTATAAAATACAAAACTCCAAATTTGGCTTATTTAGTTGTTAACGTACTTAGCCTTCTACTCTTATCTCGTTGCTCAATGGATTAATATTCATTTTACTACAATAATTTTTAAGCAACGTATTCGCTATGTTTTTCTTGTTATGATAAAAGCGCCCACTAAAATGAACTAAATAACCCTCCTGTTGCGTCTCGGTAAAAAGTTATAAACCAAATAACCCGGACGCAATGTCTCTATAAGCCAGCTTCTTTATAGTCCATATAATGTTCGAGTTAAGAAAATGCAATTGGCATACCTTGATATGTTTAATTGGAGTAAAGTCTGCCCTTGGTATAGCAGTAATTAAGTTTTGAAATGTTAGAAAATCGCCATTCATTTCACAACTACCTGTAACGGTTGTTTTCATGTTTACTTGTGCAACATTGATAGAAAATCACTAATACGCATAACACCCAGCACTAACAAAGACACTAAGTTACTTGTCTATTAAGAAAATCTCAATTAAAATTGATAATTGCCATCAACATGTAGCTTCGATCTGTATACACAGTTCATGCGTCTGCCATACTGATCGCTTTCTTTAGCTGATGTCAGGATCCCGTGACGTCAGAGAGCTGAGGCCTGTGTTCTTTAGCTGGTGCTGTACAAAACACAGCAGATTTTTGCAGATGGCAGGCGTCGTTATTTTCAAAACGTTTAGCTAAGTACTTCTAAGAGATTAGATTTAACACTGAATTCGTCGAGAAGTCGTCAAACACATGCATTTTGTAAATTCAATAAGGCAAGAAAGGTAGCAACATTTTTAGCATAGGGGCGGCAAATAGCTAAATTCGTCACTGTTAAAAAAAATGTTATTTTCCATATACCAATTCAACTATGTATTTCTATTCTGGCACTTACTTTTATTAATATTTGATTTACTGGTGAAGCAAAATAAACAACAAAACATTAATTGATTCGTTGATTACGTCTAGATGCACTTAACTTAGCGCTGGCTGGGTCATCTCCTGGACGACAATTCAGACGTGTACACCATTATCTTTATCATTCCCAGTCGGAATAACAGTTACGAACACGCGCATAAATCATACTTTGCAAATTTGAACAAGCCAACATGAAATAATGAGGAAGGTGTGGGAGTATTTAAGACCATCAATTTCCGTTTATCGGACCGTTATGGCACCCATTTCCCATGCGCCTATTCCCGATCTGCAGGTTGGTCGTCGCCGCAGTCTCTGGACACGTGCCAGCGCGAAATAAGGATGACCTCACCAGGATATCGGCTCGTCTTTACCCCGACCGTCTTCTTTGGCGACCTCTGTCTCGTGAGTAATTATTAGGTCACCCTCATACCTGTTCGTCCTTACCATGACGACTAATCGCCACGAAATGTGCCTATCAACGACGGTGGGAATGCAGATGCTTTCGAAGAATCTGTTTACTCACGCCAAAATGTACGGTCTGAGGTCAGAAGACTAAAATCGCGGATAGTAATTAGCCGGGACTCGCTGTGAAACCTGTCGTTGGAGTTACTTACCTTTATTATTGTCATTTCTATAAGATTTATTTTTCTGGACAATTTTGAAGAATGACTATTCTTATTAGTTAGTATTCTATAGCTTCAGCTGGTCAGGCTTCAATCGAAGAATTTCCAGGAACAGTTCTCCACATCAAAGTTTTGTCTCTAAAGGGGTACTTTAAAATTTCAGAAAAAAGAAAATACTTGGAGAGGAAATATGTTCAATCTACTCTGATTATGATTACTAACGTTGAATTCCAACAAAACTACAGAAGAAATATTTCGATATACCGTTTAACGATGTAAAATTTTCGACTAGGTGCGAAAGACTTAAGCTTTTCAGTACCTCAAATTGCTAATAGACTTTTTGAAGTTGCTAATGTTTATTAATAAAGGATATGCGGAAACGTAACCATCAAGTTTATATGTTCATCAATATACCATTGCAAAGAGCATGTATAAGTCACAATTCGAGTCATTTCTGACTTGTCTAATTGGAACATCTGTTTTTGATTGTTATCAACTATTATATTTGAACAGATATACTTCGAAATTAGTGTAACTCCTAGCTTCCTATATTTCCTTGAAAGTAAAGAAAACACGTGGAAGTCACCAATTAAGTTATTATTGACTTGCTGCTACAAAACCTGAGAAAATTATATTCTCAAATACATGCCAGACATAACATCTTCCTCTTTGACCGATCCCTTTTAGCAAATTTAATAAAAACATCATGCATAAAAACTAAACCTTAAAGCACGAAGGCTGCGATGCAACTGAAATAGTGATAACAATTCTGCGAGGCATCTGCAGAGCAAGATAAACCCATTATCAGCGTTCTCATGTGTGTCGACAGATAATGCGTTTACGCAAGCAAGTAATTAATACCTAACACCTTGTCAGTTGCATACAATAAATATCAATAAAAATCTTAACTGTTACGTAATATAAACCATGAAATCATACATATTCAGGACATCTATTTATTGAATTTAAATAATATCGTATATATTTTTAAAGAAAATGTTATCGTTACAAGCTGGCATAAATAACAATATGAAGATACTGATTTCAAATATAAAGTTGTTTTCTAGAAGAATTTTCTATTTGTTATAAATCAGTGGGGGCTCGAAAGGGATTTTAATAATAAAGCCAACCGCTGAACGTAAAATACATTTTCCATCCCCTCACAGACAAAGACATATTGACTGGCAAGTGAGCACAGTGAAAAAATTTACCAGGCTATAAAGGCTAATAAAATGTGATGAATTGAATCAAATGTCTCTTTAGTTTTTCGATTAAATGTATAATTCTGCAAAAAATTGCATTTCCACTGTTTGAGATACATAGATGCATGCGTAATTGACGTATATTATTTCAAAATATGCAACAATTTACAACTAAATTATGCATACAATTAAATAGCAGCCGTAATTATTTTACGAAAACCCCACCGTGCAACGTCTCTTCTGTTGGAGTTGTACAAGCAGCCCTCCGAATATACTCTCCGGACGTAGCCTTTCTTCATATGAACTCGATTAAGTCAGCGTACGTGCGAAAATTGTAATCAGAAATTCCACGCACTAGTGTTATCGCACAGGACAGGTCAGACTGATCTGCTTGAAGCTTAAGCTTATGCGGACGTGACTCCCATTGAATGTTAAAATATTCTTACCTACTTCTTGTCGCTCTACCGCTGCTGCAGTCATAAAACATCGAAAAGCTGAGACCCACTTCGATCTAGCACCAATGCGTCCGCGAAAGCAAGCAGCGCTTATCGTACAGCTTATGTGCATGAAATAAAAATTACTCGTGCCTTGTTTAAGCTTTAAAATGAGAAGAATTATGAAAATATGTACACAATTTTTTTTCTTGTAGAATAAAAAAATCTTTGTTATGGTCGAGCTATGGCTCTTTCTAGTGAGCCGCTACTGTTACATATAATTTAATAAAAATATTTTCCCACAAAGATGCAATTCAAATTTTAAATTATGACTTCATTTAAAATATGTATTATTAAAAGCGTAGTAAAGGTTTTGGGTTAGAAAAGGGAAATCCTCTCTTAAATTACTTGTCCTAGTGAATTTCCTTCAAGGCTTCGGTTATCACATCCAGAAAAATGTCTGCTACTTCAAAATTTAAATACTAAATACACTTCAAATGTGTACATTTTTTCTTTTAACGGTAATCCAGAATGAAATGAGAATAAAACATTTACCTAACATTAAAAATAAAAAAGTGGGAGAGGGATGCACAGTAACTCAAAAAAAGCTATGAAATGCTGAAACAACATAGACCTGTTCTGAAAGAAGAAAGTTATTTGAATAAAGCCTGTTGGAGAAAAGAGACATACCAGAAAGATGAAAAAATGTCACACAATCGCTTTGATTTATTAAAGAGCGACAAAAAACATTCAACAAATTGCAACCGTCCCTAACCTATAAACAATCGCTTTACTCAAAAACTAGATAGCCACTAATCAAAAGAGCAGGCAAAATTCAAAAAAGAATCTAAGTAGTACAATGAACCATCTGCAAACTATGAAAAACCTTGTAGAGCAGACCGCATAATACGAATGCCATTATGGGTAGCCTTTGTGGAGTAGAGAAGAGCTTTCGAAGTTATTCAACATTTAAAAATAATACAATAATTAAGAAAGTTACTCGTAGCTTACAGGTGAACAAATTAATTGAGGTAATATATGAAAAAGTATATGCCAAATTTTTTCTTTGGATAAAACACAACTAATACTAAAAATAAGTATTTTCTGTAAATGAAACTGTTTTATTGCAAAATGCAAGGTTATCTAACATACTTATATAACAAAATGTAAGTCAAATACAAAGACGGTGTAGTAAAGTACAGCGTACCGGCACCGTCTGAAATTTTTATAATATTTAAATGCTACTGATTGAAGTAGGTCCAATAGAGTTAACCAGACTAACCGGATTAAAACTTCATAACTTTAAGATCGCCTGACAATTAAGATTAGAAAATAAAGCATGACAATTTAGTAGACTAAAAATTTGAATTCGGCGGGAAATGCTATCCAAATCGTCCTGGATGAAATTAGAAGTAATTTTAGGAATAACCTGGAAAAACGCTTTCGGAAATCAAGGTTTGAATAGCAAACAGGAGATAATGGAGCTTTCGTATAGATGGAAATGACGACCGCAGTGTAGTAAAAGCAGTAAGAGGCAATAAACAGAGAGAATGAAAAAGTATAGGATTATTTGATAAGAACAGCCCTTAACCTAATTGAAATAAAGAAGAAAAAAGTAATTAACATTATTTTTGTTTTGAATTATAATTTTGTTTCATAAAGATCCAATTTAGTTAAATAGTTTTATTTATTTGTGATTTTTTTGTTTAAATTTAAATATTTTTCTGTTGCAACTGATTATTTCTTTCAAATGGTGCCATTGCAAAACACCTTTTTTTTCTATAGCACATGTTAAAATGTGCTTTTATGAACTCAAAACAAAAGGTCAAGTTTTACTCTAACAGCAAGGGTAGATAAAGTAGCACTTTAACATCAAAGATAGATAAAGTAATTTAATTTTCTAACTTTTGTTTAAATTAAATATAACAGCTTCGTATTATCGTAGCAACCCAATCTAGCTACTGACATTTTGAAATGTGATTGACTGTCATTATTTTCTTTTGAAATTGTTAAAGTTCTTGCTATAGAAAAAATAGTGTATTATTATACACGATGATAAAGTTATTTGTATCCACTCTTGAATCATTAACGACGAGACGATTCACTCGTGGATAAAATTTAACTTTATCGTCTTGTATAATAAATTACTATTTTTATCATTTTGCCATTTAACATACAATGCCTGCCAATTACATAATGAATGTCAATAATCAAACCAAAATTTAAGACAAATGCGTGGTGCTATATAAAATGTCCAATATAATTGTCTAATTATATAATTCTAAACTGTCTTCGTTTTCGAAAACAGTTGGGAAATATTAATTTTCCGTTTTTGAAAGTGTGGAAAATGATGTCATTTTGTAACTAAAATTGATGCAAATTGATATAAAACAAGTTAGAAAATATATACAATTGCATTCTGTCTTAAAGTTTTACCTGGTATCTGACCAATTGTGGATTCATGACCTAAAATATGAAATTAGAAATGTAAACATACCAGAATATCTCTCTTTCTGCGGCTGTTGCCTTTGATGTGTAGATTGAGTAGCCCAGAAAAAGGAGAAATATTGGAGCGATGGACCAACTCCCCATCACCTGTACGATATTTGAGACGGCAAAGATTACCAAAACTGTAGTTGTGTATTGGTAGTACATGGAAAATTTAGGGAATTGCCAAAATGCGAATAAACAAACAGAAGTGATGAAAAATAAAGAGTAAAATATGAATTTGATAGTCCTAAGAACACTAAGAGAAAAACAGGGGATCAGAAGAAGGTTAATATCATATACCTACAAGGTGGGAATGGGAATGCTCTATTTATCAAATTACACATATAGAGCCAACTTTGTACAGTATGCACCCTTAAGGAGTTACGCCCCCAAAAAATAAAATTTGTCATTTTGAATTTTTTTCACAACTCAAGAATTGCTTACCGGAGCAAGTTCAAACTTAGCATTATGTAGTTTCATTGGCGTAACTAGGAGTTTTGGCGGAGGATGGCGCCCCGGACAAAACTCCTCTATAAAAACCAAGAAAACTAAATGTAAGCAACCAAATATCGTTTGTATGGTTCTGTAAAGAAATATTATTATTATTAAAATATATCTTCTAATCGCTGTATAGCTGGTATAAAAATAATTACATCTTTATTTTACTTTAAAACGGGGTTTTCTATGTTTCACCTTAATTGTCATTGTAGCTTGGGGTAGCAATAATCGACAATTGATTTCTTTTGTTTTGGCTTATTTTACCAATTTTATATATTTTTATAGTTTTATAATTATGATATTTTGTTTTACCTTACATTTGATTTTCCTTGGCGACTTCCTCCACGGGCATTTTTTCCGGAGGCACTTTTTCCCGGGGAATTTTCTCCGGAAACATTTTTGCCAAGGCTTTTTCTGGGGGCATTTTTTCTTAAATTATTAATCTAATTTGTAATATGTACACCCATTCGACACATTCAATTTTTTTAGTTACATTTTGTTTACTTAACGGAAAAAAACATATTTATTTATTTAACATCTATTTGTCTGGAGGTACTCTGGGGTCGGAAAGGGAAGTTTAGGCGCGCACCTTTAGGCGCGGGAGCTATTAGGCGCGCGTACGTTTAGGCGCCGCAACTTTAGACGCAGGGACAGTTAGGCGCCACGTAAACACGTTTCCGCATGGTTTGAAGATATACTGTATTCCCTAACTGTAAATAGTTACATAACTACCTCTTTCATAACGAACGTAGAAATTAGTTATTTATGTTAAGTACTCGCAAAATGTAAGCTGTTCTTTTAAGTCGGAACATTTTCGACGACTAAAAGATCCATTTTGCACGTATTGCAATTTTCGTGTTAAAACTGATATTTTGAATATTATATTTTGAAATTTCTAAATGATTAGTAATGTTATTATCTTAAATTTTCGTAAAGGCAGCTGTGCCGTTGTATTAGTAGGTTAGCATATCGATAGTCAATGGCAAGAAACTGCCCATGAAAAAAATATGTAAATCTTTAAAGATTTACAACTATTGAATGGAGAGTCCGATCTTGAAAAACTTGTCATTAAATGATTGCTCTGATATTTGCATAAAACACTGCTTAGATATCACATATCAATTTTTGACAAAAGAAATCTACAGAGTGTTATTTTGAAAAATGCGTGCTGCTTAAATTTTGCAATGGCACTTGTAAAACTTTAACACTGAAGAATGCTCGTAAAAAAGCCGAATATATAATGTTTATGAAGGTTTGAATTTTTCTTTAACATTAATGACTGCAATAATTACCTAAAAAAACTTTTAAATCAAGAATAATGTGAATTTTTTTCATGTGGCGCCTAACTGTTCCCGCGCCTAAAGTTGCAGCGCCTAAACGTCCAGGCGCCTAATAGCGTCCGCGTCTAAAGCGCTCGCGCCTTAAAGTGCCCGCCTAGAGAATCGCGCCTAAAGAATCGCGCCTAAACGTCCTAGACCGCTCTGGGGTAGATCTGGTCCTCCTGCTCCCCTCTAATTATATCTGTTTATAGTTTCATTATTTTTTTCTAATGCTCATCTAACTGAAATTATATTTATATGTAAGAGGCCCTAGCTATTCTACTTCCATTTGACATTGAAGATGATATTTTCATCTCAACATCTTTAGTAGGTACCGCAATACGATATATTCAATATCCAATTTCCCGTCGAATTCAAATTTTCAGGATATCAAGATTTTTTAATTATAAAATATTATGTCCGGCGAAACAAACCGGCGAATGGGAAGGCATTGTTATGGGACATTCAATTAAAAAAAAACTATCAAAGTCTGCAAATTACCTAAACAACCTAGAACAACAGCGCACCCTATAATCCGGTGAAACGGAATCCGGCGAAAAAGATCCGGCGAATGCGAAAGTACTGCTACTAAATCGTCATGTTTCGTTTTCTTTTCTTAATTGTTGGGTAATCTCAAAGCTAGGAAGCTTTAATCCGGCAATCTTACTAGCTAAATCTATTGGGCCTAGTACAATAAATTATTTAAAATTTAAATATTGTAGAAAATAATTCCAGACGATGCCCTGTGCCGTTTTGTTCTATTAACTTATTTTGATATTGAGTATGGAACTCAAGCTTTCAATCTATTGGCTGTGTCATCTTCGTCATAAGAATGGTTTTATTCAAAAATTGTGCATCATCGCTACATCATGATTTTACAGAGTTCGGTACGAAGATTGGAATTGGCTTCAATGAACTTTTGCAGATATTTATCCTGCTTAAGAACGATATTTATTTTTTTATATGACACCGAACACTAAATTTAGTATAATGTTGTGATCTAAAGTAGTTTTCCTCCGTATTATTTTATGATTTTTCCGTACAACTAATAATTAGTCTTTGTTTCTGATCAATACTTTCATATCAAACTACGTGAACATAGCTTTTGACCCCTCAATTTCCTGATTATTCTATTGCAGTTGATTGCAAAATTAATTTTCAGGCTATAACCACGTCAATGCTTCATTTAGATAATTGTCATTTCCTTATTTTTTATATTAATTGTGTTTGGTATTTTGTCAAGCAATTTCATGCGAGGTGCTTTGATTTGAACCTCAGTAAAGGCTAAGTTTTAATTGTTAATTTCTCGAATTTAAATTTACTGAAAAAAGATCCAGACATGTTATACAAAATAGTAGCAGTAGATGAAACTTGGGTCCGGCCAAGCAGGAATCAATGCAGTGAATCCATTTAATCGATTACTTGAAGAATTTTGAATTTAACAATGTACCACACATTATGAGTGACTTACGTTTCGAGCCTTTTTTGACCATCATCAGGAAATTTTGGGATATAGAATCCTAAAGCATTTCATACATTGTGTAATATAAGGAAAGAAGTAATTAGCTATACTCGATGTTTTTAATCCTTAATATCGCCTCTTGAAATATAAATAATTTTCTATAATAATCAATTGATTTATTTATTATTTTTCTTACTTATAAACAACAATTGAAATTAAAAATAAATATATCCAATGTGGCTCATTACTTTTTTCTTGAAATTATAAAGCTAAAACAACGTATGAAATGCTTTAAGACAGATCCGTACCCAAACATTTGTTGATGATAATCAAAATAAAACTCGAAACGTAATTAAACCATAATGCGTGGTACATTGTTGAATTCAGAATAACAAGACTTCAAAAATTTGAAAATCAGAAAATTAAAACCACATGTAAAAAAAATTGATAACGCTATAACGAAATCCAAAAATTCGTTTTTTAAGATAACTCCTAAAAGAAAAATTATATTAAGAATTTCTGGGATTCATTTTGTTACGCAACTTTTTTTTCTATTTAACCAAATTTGTATCTCTTACTATTAACGAACTCCCCATACTGGCCCTGCTTATCCTGCACACACTGTATATGAAAAGCGCCCAAATTTGTTGAAGAAATGGGTTTTTATTCTTCACGACAACACAAGAGTGCATAAGGGGCATCCTGTTCTAGCTTTAATGCAAAAATTAGGATTTGTTGAACTCTCTCAGTCAGCGTATAGACCCGACATTGCTCCCTGCGACTATTAATTTATTCAGAAACTTAAAGAAACCCCTTACCAAGTCCCCAGATTTCTACTGACAAAGAACTTCAGCGGGCTGTTAGCAGCTCTTTTGTTGAAAAGGAAAATTTTCAGGCACTGTTGCAACGCCTGAAAAAGGTGGAAAAAGTGTGTACAGTACAATAAAGAAAGAAATAATTAGTGCTCTAAGTCTTCTCCTCCTACCATAGGTAGATTATTAATCTAATATCCCTCGTATTAGGTATTTCATTTTGTAAAATGTTGACATCATTTTAAAGCCCATATTCAGCACGCCATGTTGGATATCTCAAAATGCGCAATGGGTGGCCGGTGTCACCCGGCATATCCTGTCAACAGACATCAATACGTTTCATATGACATCAAAAACACAACTATAGACCACTTTTACCAACCTTAGGGCAATTCTGCCGTACTAATTATTTTGTGCACCAAAGCGGCCATAATTACATTATTTTGTAGGTTGAGCAGGTGCATTGTCAGCCCAGACTGGCCATATAGATCAAAATTTGGTCAGGTGTTTTCGACTGCCTAACAGTATCCATTGATAATAAAATATATGTTGTTTCTCCAATTATAAGCGAAATACACTGCAAGACATTGAATTGCATCCAGAGGCACTTCAGCGTCTGCAGCATGTTCGCGGTTTGGAAGGTCAGCCGCGAAGGATGCACGTCGGATGAGGAAGTGCGGAATTAATTTCGTTTATGTGCCTGTCGCTAATTGTTAGTCTAATACGTAGCAAGGTTAGATCTTCGGCTGAGTGGCTACGCTGCGTCTTCATTCTTAAGCTTAGGTTGTTTTACTACTTCCGGATGAAAAAATTACATGAATATTTGGCACTATTTGCAAACCGTAAAACCAGGCAGCATGAAGTTTAGCAAATGAGAAAAGTGGTTCTGATTAGAAATTTCCTGTTACAAGTGTTGTTTATGTAATTAAACTCGGCGTTTATCTGAAACCATTAACACCTCTGTAATTGTACGATCGCTATCTGCTAAGAGTGTCCTTAAATATTATAGTCATTTTAGGATAATTTTAATATGCAAACCTAGGAAATTAATAGTAGCTAGATTCAAGGTATGTTAAAGAGAAAATAAATGGATCATTGTGAAAAGTGTTCAACTAAGCAATTTTTTCAATTAAGTATTTCATTTCAAGATATAAGAAATTCTGTATATTTTGATAATTCAAGTTTTTATAAAATCATATAATTTGCAGGTGCTTTGAACACAGTAGGTGGAATAGGATGTGGTTTTTTCAGTTTTTGCAATTTTTGGATGGACACATGGCCCTGGCCAGTTCAGCCATCTCGGCGATTTTGAGTCGTGAGTTGATTGAACGCACATGGGCGGCAGTTGCTGTAAAGCGACAACAGAGCAAGATTTAATTAAAAGTACTGCACCTTAATGAATCAAATTTAACAATTCCACGCCAGTAAAAGCATCACAGGTGGTTCAACTAAATAAACTAAAAAATTGGAATAATATGCAAATAACACCAAATTTTGAATTCAAATAAAAGTTCTTTAGATCCAAGAGAACTCCAATAATCGAATTATTATTATATAAATTATTACAACGGATTTAATGAACAAATAGTATTGAAGCACAAAAGGATTGGCTTCATTAAAGGCATCAAGAATCGATCAGGTAAAGCATATGCAACCCTAATTGAAATGAGAACTCGCTAAAACTATTTAATAAAATAATTTGCGGATTCCGTTAACCGACTAGGCCCCACCGAGTGCAAGCAATTGTAAAAAAAGTATTGCATTCAAAAGCCAGCACTGCTTAACCGCCAGATAGGGAGCAAACATCAGCGAGATTGTCCGTTTACTATTTGTGATAATCACAAAATAGATCTTCAATTAGAAAAATATACTGTAATAGTCACGCCTAATAAAGTATATAATAGTTTTTAAATAAAATAATTAATGGCAAGGGATACTACACTTTACAAAATGGTATTAGATTCAGTTACGAACCTGCCTGCCAAACTCAGGGCAAATTAAAAGAGTGTAATAATAATTACGACAAAAAAATGGTTTATTGCCCTTTTCCTATTTTATCTATCCGCAATAAATTCGGGCTTAGCTCCGTAAAACATGAGACAAACTTGATTCAGGGTGTAGGTTCATAAAATATAGAAAAACTTTGTATGACAAATACCTGGCTGTATGACAAATACTCTCAAATATTTCGGGAAAATGCACAATTTTCATCTGACGTCTAAATGACCTCTAAATTAGACTCAGTAAACACGATGATCTGCCATTGCAAAGACAGCGTTAAATTGAATTTTAAAACACGAAAATGGCAAGGAAGCATCAGGTATATATTAATACTGTGACGTAGCAACTGCTAAGTTTGTTTTGTTTTTAGTGTGACGTAGAAACCCATGCGAGATTGCTTTTTTGCTTTACTTCCGACCAAACTGAAAATGCCGCGTTATCCTGCACTTTCAAAGGACGCTATCTAAAATTTTCGAAGCTGGACGGATTTGGATATCTGGGACCTGGTGCTCAACTCGTAGACAGTCCTAACTTAAATCACCCCGCGAATTATGGGGCTGCAGCAAAGGATTCCTGTGGAATCCTATCTTAATCGGAAATCTTTCCGACGCTGGATACCCTTCTTAATGACGTCACGGGAATTATGCACTTGGGAAGGCTTGCTGGTTGGAATTCCTACACGTACGGGCGCCTGAAAGTCCTCTCTACACGTAGAAGGCACTATTCTTGCTGGGCGATGCTGCTTACATAAGGAAATGAACCCCCCAAGTTACTCGTACTTGAACGGAACTTGCTGCTAGCTAATCTGCTTCACTTGGACCTCTTAACACTTGACAAATTATACCCACAGATGCCCTGCACACTGGTTAATAACTTTACACACAATTGGTATAACTAAAGACTTTTTATTCATAATTTTATGTGATAAGTTGATAAGCTCAAACTGGCCCCAACACAAACTTTTCAAGCTTGTTTGGTTATTTTCTTAACAAAAAACTATCGCGAATCTTAGCCACTAGATTTTAAATTTTTATAAAAGAAATTAGGATTGATAAGATGATTAACCTTATGTACTACAGTTTTGGTGTTGTTTTTGCCTAACTACTGAAATTGTCTTTTTCTTAAAATAAATGTCACTGTACATGCTCTGCTTTTAAATCACTTCTGTTTATATAATTCACTGATACACTTGGAGTTTCTTTAGCATCTCACTAATTGTCTTTCGATCGGTTACCTTCCATTTTCCATTGCTCTATTGCAATCATTATTTTGCTAGCACTGTTTCGTTTACCTTTCAGCTAATTTACCGTTTTCTGTTTTACACTTTTACTACATAATGCTTATATACTTTATGTACTTAACAAATCATTCTGTATCATTTTATTCATATTATGTCTAACAATAATAAGCTCAAATCAGTCAGTTACAAATTACATGCATTAGCCCTTCCGAACATTGATCATATCTGAAACACTGAACGTAACCCTTCTGTAACCTGCTTTATTTCATGCTAACTTCTATCCCTCAAATTATTAGTTGCTGCTGCTGCTCACATCAAATGCACTTATTAATGTAAAGTACTTATTATCTTGCAATTGATAAAATATTTAATTCTGTGCTCATGTTGACCTTATCCATTTAGTTAATTTGTAAAAATTACAACGAATTAAAATTTACAGTAAGCAACCTACGTCGACGTAATTCAATAATCTACGTGATTTTTATCTAAGCCAGAAATACAAGGCCGGTAGCTGCATTCGAAGGATTGTAAAAGATTGTCGGAAATAACGTGAAGGGTACCAAGGGCAACTCGAAAAAATGCCTAAGATAAATCTTAAAATGTAAAACCATGTGAAATTAATACGATTTTGTGTGGTCAAAAGGTGGATTTATTTGCAAAATATCAGCAAATCCTGATTCAATCAGATAGAGTGCTGTAATTCATTAAATCTGCACTGAATTGCTAACATTTTTTGGAATAAATTCACTTCCTAAGTGTCTATCCAGAAAATCCTAATAAATGCGTCTTAAGGCATCGGAATTAAGCGAAGAAAAATTTACGAAAATAGTAACTAGAAATAGCTCTCCTCGGAAGTGGTATATGGAAATTTTTCAAAAAACTTCATTACGCCAATTGTAAATCCAATACTATATAGGCAACTCGCTTGTCTCTGTGGTTTCAAAAATGATAAAACCAAAGCGTATATAAAAATACCGTCCGAATGGATTAGAATACTGAAAACACTCCAGAAACGAGAAGTTCCGTATAAGTGCAACCAACCACTCGTGCAAAAAATTTACAAAACTACACTAAAAAGAATAATTTTGAAAGTCTCACTCGCTCAAAACGTACAAATTACTGATGTATGGTGTGTAGTTACAGTATCGTATAAATAAATTGATTGATAATTTTTAAACAACTTCTTGGTTATATTCTCATCAAGAAGAACTATTGCTATATTTTCTAAAATAACATTTTACCTTTGTAAATTGTTTAAAGGTTTGTTTAAAATGTTTATCTTCATCGCTGTTGTTATACTCTTTAGTATCTCTAAAAACTTTATTACCGCACTGGATATTACCACACTCACTGCGGTAATGGATAGATATTACCGCACTCAGTGCGGTAATGAATATTACCGCATTCTTTTTGTATAAAGAAATACACCAGAATTTATTGATGAAGATAAAATATTGAACAGTACACGTCTGCTTATAGCACTTAACGAAACTCGTTTAAATGCCGCAAAACTCGGCTCACCGCCAAGTTTTGGCATTCAAACTCGTTTCGCTAAGATGCTCATAATCAAACTTGTATCGTTAATATCTATTATCTTCATCGGTATTATTATAGACTATTAACCAAATTAATTTTAGTATCGTTAAGAGCTTCATAATAATAATATCCATTACCGCACTCTTTTTATATAAAAAAAATACATGGAACCAGATTTTATTGAAGAAGATAAAATATTGTACAATACGCGTTTGCTAATGGCACATAACGAAACTCGTTTGATTGCCGCAAAACTCGGTTCGTTTTGGCAATTAAACTCGTTTCGTTAATATGCTCATAATCAAACTTGTATCGTTAATATCTATAAAAACACTTTACCTCTAACAAAAGAAGTAACTAGAATAACGTTATAACCTCACTTTCAGTTTAAAAGATGTGGATTCATAATTAGTTTTTAGGTTTAGCACGCTGATCTATAATGTGCCATTTTTAGTTCAACAAGCTATTGGCGGAAGGCCTACTTTTAGTAGAGGCCGTAGAAAAAATTATGTAATACTGATGCAATTTTGGAACTTTTACGAAATGTTTACAATTTACTGCTTCGTTTGGAAATATGCATATGTACCACAATTAACTCATATGATAACGTCGTTAATCCAGTCATTGCATTGTTATTAATTTCATAGTTTGCTTTGGTAATGTAATTATACATACATGATTCGTGTCTTTAATTAATATAAAGTAGAGCTTGATCAGAAACTACATCGACATGTGATAGACGTAGATTATTCATCGTATACATATATAAAAGCGAATGAAGCTGCGAGCGTTATCACTCTACATCGTCACTGATCGGACTTACGCCATCCTCGCGATTCCACAATATAACAATAAGAGTGTGTGTTACATAGTGTTCCTGGCCGAGTAGTTAAGGCGTCTGACCAGAAATCAGATTCCTGCTGGGAGCGTAAATTCGAATATTACCGAATACAATATTTTTTGGGAATTATTATTTCCATAAGATATTTTGCCTATTTTGTACATAGTTATGAATACCTCACCTCCGATCGGGTTCACTTTCCTCAGCGCCATTTAACGGCAATGGCACAAACTACTGCACAGATACAGGATGCTGTGCCATTGTAGAACAACTATTTGTCTATTTTACTATAGCAACTGGTTCTCATAAACCATAGAGACTGAAGAATGTATCTAGAATGGGTGGCGCGGAGGCAAAACTGGAAAAGAAACAGAAAAGTAAATGCACCACTCAACCTAAAAGAAAGGCTTAAAGTGAAAAACTGAAGGTCCGTCTTATATCGGACGGATGAGCTAGTTTAAACTAAAAAACAAACATTATAAACATTTCAGGCAAATCTGCACAGTAGCTACTTTCGTTCAATTTCAATCTGTCGATGAGGGTTTTATTAAGCTTCTCAACCATTTTAGATTAAATTAATTAATTTGATTGAACTAAAATGCAGCTAATACACAAATGAATGAATGGACTTGAATGAAATGCGTCTACGGAAAATTATGTTTATAGCGTTTGCAAGGTCTTATGCCAACCATAACGGTTCTATTTTGTATGCATAACTTTAAACGGTCTTAGCATTTTTACAATTACGATGTAACAACGTATATTTGTCATTATCTGGTTTCAAAATCTGCACATATTTTTACAACAAAATACTTTAATGTTAGAGAATTTTTTAATCGCATTAGTTCAAGTTCATCTCTTCAAAAATATATCCGTTTGCCTGAAAATTGTCAGAGAGAATGTTAGATAAACTTTGCATTTCCTGAAAGCATTAAATCTTTTCCGGAATTGACATTTAAGGATGATTTTTTTCTGTTTTGCTGCTCACGTTTGGTCCGCATTTGCGGATTATAGAAGCGGTTATCTCATTATTCCAAATTTATTGCATTGAAAGTTCAATGATATTAGCTCATAATAAATATTGTTTATATACTGTTAGTTGCAAGATTTAAGACTGTATTACAAGCAGGAACTTCCCCAGTTTTATTCATAATATATTAGATTTTTATTTAAATTTCGCATTTGCATCTCTTAATCATCCTTAGAACAATAGGATTGTACGCTTAACACTACGTACTTTATACGTCCTTGCAATTATACTGTCTACGAATATAATTTGATTGGTACCTAAATTTTAAATAAAACTAATTGAATGGTAATTATTTTTGATTCGAAATCTGAGAGATGCTAACTATCAAACCAAATTGCCTTAGAGTTCTCTTTTCTATTTAAATTATAAAATAAATTTCGCCTCAATGAGCACAATGCGAACATTTGGGAGATTGCCATCGAAGTTAAACATTATGATAATCGTCTTAAATTCCAAGGCATTCGAGCGAATCTACGTAGTTTTTGTTATCGCGAAGCCTTAAGACTGGAATTTTTATTGATCTTTAGTCATACAGATTGGATCATCGCGGTTGAGCCGACGAATTTAGACACCACGTTTAAAGAGTCCTCTCGTTAGATAATTCATAAAATGATAACAGAACCGTTACAAGCCGATTCATTAGGCAGCCTAGACTTTTGTTTTCGTCGTTTTGAATTTGCGTCGTTAACTCCAACTATAAGTGGCTATTGGCACTTCTCCTTTGGCTGACTTCCAGTGAAATAAATAAATTAATTAAAATATGCTCGCCGCAGAACACGCACAGGCTGGAAGTAAATTACCATAAAAAAGACAAACACAAAATTCCATTTGCGACTTTATTGCATTTGCAATTTAAATTGCTCGTCCAATTAATTGTGGCAGCTAGACCATTATTGTGGTATCAAATGCTTGTTATCAAATGTCGAAATAGCAGATTCGCAAAATCTGGTCTTCTGGATGTCAAGAGGTCCACGTAATAATTCTAATTTTCCGAATTTATCACATGATTGTCCTGGCGCCTCCAATGAAGATGTTGCTGTATTAATATTACATCTATTTGTTGAGCCAAGCATATTTTAACCAGTTTAACGACATTTCGTTACCAATAACATTGTTTATTTATTATATTATGACTGTGGTGGGTATTATATAATTTGAAACTTTTTAATGTAACTTAGATGGCAAATACAAATTATGCAAAGTTGACGACGTATACGTCACATTTGCAAAAAAAATGACTTGCAAGTTTTGATAATAGTTATTTGTGGTACAAGTGTATTATATTACAAATAATCCACGACAGAAAAGTTGAACCCTCGAGGCTGCCACTTTAGAACGGAAGCTATTGTTGTTCTGCTGGAGTTATTTTTATATATTTTTTATCCTACCCGCTATTCTACCAAGAGTTTCCCGATCCACACCACCTGAGAACCCACCCCCTAAGGGTTAGAGGTTCCCCTGAAGCAAAAGAAGAGAAAACAAAAGAAGTGTCAAAGTGAAGGTAGTTAACGAACATATTTCTCTCCGTATTATGGTATGCAGCTGAAACGTTTCTTCATGTCTGTGGTTAGAAGGATGCATGTAACACAATGAACCAAAAAACGTACAAGAGTAGGAATTGCTCTAAAGTCTAAACGAGAAGCAAATATGTACATGGTTACTTATGGCATCAAAAGTGGACGATATAATCGAACAAATGACAAAAAAATGGGAATGGATACGCCTTGTTGTAGAAAACCAGAGAAAATGGACAAATACCGTATTGGATATGAAGACTTTGATGAGCAGGGGGTTTCTGCAACGTCGATATTTCCGATAGAACAAGCTACAAAATTATCATCCGCAGCAACCGTGAAATCAACCTCTCGAATAAAAAAGGTTCTTAAGGGATGTGGTACAGAATCGTCATTAAAAAAACAGAATGCAGATAATAATAAAGATAATGAAGATCTAATAAGAAAAATAAACTGAAGAGAGAGGAAAGAAAATATTTCTCGATGATTTCGATTTGAGAGTTTAGCGAAGAACAGTTCACGAATTGTAGACTCTTTAAATGTACTAGTAAGAAAATACATGAAAACGTTTACTATACTAGAGGAACCTTGAAAAATGGACCTTTGTTATCAAAAATGTTGTGACTAGGATCCGGACAGATTTAATGATAACACAACACAATGTTAGAATGTAAGAAGTTTTATTTGACATTACACAATAAAATGCAAGTTGTCAGAAATAATTTAATCAATTGTCGGAATGTTCAAATTTGATTAAATTAAAAATATAAAGTTGTAAAAGTTATCCTACTCCAAAAGGTTGAAATTTCAAATTATAATAGTCGAAAACGTTTATTATTAATTAATATTCTATAATAATTTTCTAAATATAATTACAATGGTTTTAATAGTAGTCGCACCAAACTCACTTTCTAATTTCTTAATATTATTTAAGAAATTGTCACTAACCTTCTGATGATTGTTCTATGTACCTGGACTTTCTATCTCGATTTCTAACTGGATAAAATTAAAGTCAGCCAACCCTTCTTGGTGGTTCTCGACCAACTCACAAGCTCGTTTTAGCTCTTAGGAACTTTGTTGCCTGATTGAACTGATATGCAGCACATAATACTCACTTCACTGATTCTATTTTCTTCGTAGTATTTTAGTAATCGAATTCAAATATAACTTTGAATTATATGTTTTTATAATAACTGTGACTTGAAGTCAAATTTGATCGTAGAGAATACTTTATTACTACTACGTATCAAACCAACAATTATTATTTTCTCACAATTAATGGGAATTTAACCCTTAACGTGAATATCTCTCGTAGATTCTCAATTCAAGTTATTTATTTTATATCGTTACTGAAAACAACCTTGTGGTTGCCCTTACTACACCACCAGTCAAACATACAACTGTTATATCACATGATATCCATTAGATAGCTAGATATAAATATTTAAATTAAATGTATCATACATCCTGTATGCTGCATTACAAATTCCGATTATCTTTAAAATACTAATTACCCCTGTTTATGAATGTTTATAATTTCTCTACGGAGTGTACTTGACAAACGAACCTAGCGTTAGCTTTCCAAAATCCAGATTTGGATATTGTTTAGTGTTCTCGGGTGAGTGAGAAAGTAAAATCCCGATTTCCTTTCACCAGAGCAATTACCACAAAAAAATTAAATATGGCATAAATAATCAGGTGAGCGAATGACCCCGCGAGCAAATGCTTGCCTGTCAAGCGGCCGACCCGGGTTCGAATCTCGGCAGAAGAATTTTAAAAATCGTACGCTCCCCGGCTACCACACTAACACCTGTGTCGTTAACCCCTAAACAAGGGAACTCTTCCTCACTTTCGACGGGCAAAGCTAGCCACCTACCCGGCCTAAGGGCAAAGAAGGCTCATAGAACCACTTTGTGGTTAAAACAAGCCACTGGCCTATAATATGAGGAAGAAAAAGAGAATAAATAATCAGGCAAATAACGCAATATCGTATAAAATCAGTGGTAAAAGTCAAAACACACAAACGCTGTTGTAAAGAACGGTTCGCGTGACGTCTATGTCTCGGCTTAGAGGCCTATTTCGGGACTTATTTATTACTTCTCTTAACATATGTGCGAAAACAAAGTATGGAAAAATGTGTAAATTATTTGTACACACTTCTTAACCTCAGAGATATTTAATTCGAGTATATGAGTACGAATGTGATTAGGTTAAATTATTCTATCTTTTTTTTGTATTTTATTCTTTATGCCATTCTATTCCTGACCATCCTTCTCATTTATTTCCTCCGTCGATTATTGGTCATTCTTTGTACGTGTGTCAGCCATCTCAGTTGGGAATTCTCAATTTTGTGCATCAGCGGTTCTTGTTCTCTTATTACCTGATTCCGAATTGCATATCTCTTGCCTTCCCCCTGTATTTTCCGCGAGCATATCATTTCCGTTGCTGTTACTTTCGATTTGTTTGTCAGTCATGGTACAATCTTCTGCTTCTCTGTTTCCTGATATAGTGTAATCTATTTGGTAGTACAATTTGCTTGCTTTGCTCATTTAAAATTTCTTGATTTATCTTTCCGGCTTTGAACACTTTCATTTGCAAGTATTCGTTTAATCTGATTCATAAACCATCTCATAGGCGCCTTGCCTTTTGGTTTCATTCTTTACTTTTAATTCCATTTATCTTCAATTCGTTAGCTGTTAGTCGTTCTGTCCATTGATTAATTAGTTCTGTAAGCATCTTTCAGGACTGGTGGATATTATTACATCGTCGGCAGATACCAGTAAACAACAGTGAACTATGGCTGTCCTCTTAGTTTCATCCCCTGTCCATTTGAAAAAGGCTTACAGTTTCTTGCACGTTCCTAAATATGCTCTATCTGTTGCCTTCATTAGATTTATATTAATGTTTTGTTCAATAAATGTATGTCATATATTCCCATGTTGAGCGCAATGATATGAACCTTAGGAAAACCAGGTAAAAAGAATCGAAGCGTTCGAAATGTGGTCTCATATGGCGAATCAGTTGGATGAGGCGTGTTCGCAACGAAGATCATCGTCACAGAGAAGACCAAACCTCTCGCGTACTTCAGGCATGTGATGTAACATTCACAGAAGTATAGTCTTCTCAATCTCATCATACAGGGACGGGGGGGGGTATATCTACGACATAAATGAACCCGATACGAGAAGAATTTCCTGACCGAAAAACCTACCTCTCTTCAGAACAGCCGTTGATAGAGTGATAGTGGCGAATATGATTTGATTTCAAATCTAAGAAAGTCAAATATAAGTTATTACCCTTTCCTGTGTGTTTCTCCATTATCATGAGCAGGGTGGAAATATGACCTTGCGTTTGTTTCTCCTTCCTGTAAGTTGCTTGTTTGTCCTAAAACTTTCCTTCGACCTCTCCTCTTAATCTTTTTACTTTTTGAGTAAACTTTCAAGGCTACATGTGGCCTGCATTTTTCTCTATTATTTCCAATATCTATAATATTACCTCTTTTATGTATTGGAGTTACAAGGTTCTTAGGTATTTGGTGAGTTTCCCATGCTTGTCGTTAGATTAGGATATCGTCTACTTTTATTGGCACATTAAATTTAAAGGTATGGTTGATAGAATCAATAATCAAATAGAGAAACAAAAAACGACAAAGGTAGTCAAATTATACTATAGACAATAAACGCTTATACTAATAGAGATGCTTGGATGGAGTACTTGGATTTGGGATCGACAATATCTTTGGTATCTGATTTCTTCACACTAAAATTATGACGTGAACTTCAAGTTGCACTAAACGCTGTCGTTACGCAAAAAACAAATGCCTTTGTATGGGTTTTTTCTACTATCATGCATCTCTTCATTTATGGAAAATAAATATCGGATTTAGTTAAACCGTTTCTGCAAGCAGGAGAGTTTTTTTTATTAAAAAAAATCGCCTCCTTCCTTCTGCGCTAAGTGACAGTTTGAGTTTACAATATTAAAATTAGAATCTAACTCTTCGCCTTCTTCTTCAGCTTGATCTCCTTAAGGCTGATTTTGGATATGGGTCTTTTCTAAAGTTTGCCATCTGTCGCGATCTTGTACCACTAGAATCCAGGTTAGTCCAGCTGTTTTCTTGAAGTTATCGTACCAGCGCCTGGGTAACTATCCTTTCCCTCTTTTGTGTTCATATGGTATTCATTCTATTATATTGCGATACCATCTGCTTGTGCTGCTTCTAACTAAATACTCGAAACTTGTATTACTCCATTTCAGTTGGACGACCTGAGTTCCTACAGCTGTTACATGGGTGATGGTTATGATTTTTTCGTTCCTGACTTTATCCTTTCTTGAAATGGTCATCATGGCTCTTTGCATCGTTCGATGAGTTGACTCGATATTTGCTTTCATTATTTCCCAATTTTCTGTTACAATTATCATGGTTGGTAGAATAACGTGATCGAACCCTTTAGTTTTGAGATGTGTTACGTGTCAAAAGCATTTGATATTAATACTAGTGTTGAATGAGGAATCTAGTGAGAGTGACGCGATAAAATTAATATCAGATTGGCTTTGTTCGTTGCTAGAGAAGATAAAAAAACAACGTTTGTTTGTTTGAGAGAAAATTTGTATATCAGCTTTTAAAAAAGGCAAGAGTTTTCGTGAGGTGTAAATGACAATCTCGCCATTTAATATGGTTTAGTGATAGTAAAGAATTGGGTTACTGGCCAACCGTTCCTGTAAGGGAGATCATTAAGCGGATGTCATTTTTCCAATGAATATTATATTCAAGCTGTGAAGCGATTTGGGAAACACAAATTCAACGATTGCGAAGTTTATTGCCTGTGAACAGGGTATGTAGTTTAATGTGGCATTTGCCTTTTGTTACCTGGAAATTCGATTTATAGCAACAACTATTAGGCGGAAAATCTTGGAAAGATAATCTACGGAGAATCAACCGCAGTCTTGGGGGTCGATGTATAGCGAATGACAGCCGAGGTTGGGGCCTGTCAAGCTGACATGTGATAGGAGTAACGGGACGTATTAAATGTCTGCGAGTATATCGGCACAAAGATAAGTGTTTTAGCTAGAATCTGATGATATTTTTGCATATAAAAACTGTGTAACCATTAAACTTACGAGCGGTTTAAGTTAAGCTATTTGGGGTACCCTGCGTTAGGTTGTAATATTAAAGATGCTAATTGTCTGATCGATGGTAATAATGTTCTAGTAGTAATAAAACTAGCTACAAGTATTGCTTTCTTTAATTTTGATAGAGAGTTCAATAATCGTATTGTTATTAGTTGGTAGAAAGTAAAGTTACAAGTTTCTTGGCTTATATCAGTATATTTGAGTTTAACTTGTTGGCGCCAATTATCAACATCATAAACTAGAATCCGCGACGTCTTCACTGATGCTAAAGACGGGCCTCAAATATACTCTTATAGTGATCGATTGTTAACTAAGAGATATAGCGATGACCTAAAGGTAAGTAAAGGAAAATATAGATAAATATAGCTAACAAGTTTGGCACCCAACGGGGGCTTTAACAAGATTTTTGATGAGCTAACGAGGGGCTATAGTTTGGAACATATACCTTTAGGTCGTACTATAATAGAAAGGAGCAATACTGACAATAGTTGTACATAACTTTCTGTACTCGTTTATGTAAGTGGAAAAATATCGTCAGAACGTGACAAACCAAAGAATTACTTTGAGAATAATACATAAAACGGTATACTTGTGGTAAAAAGGGTTTTACTTTGAGGAATCAGAATGGATGTTGATAGGTTATTGGTAGACGAGATAGATTATGAATTACGAATACGGGGAGTTGTTTGTAAGGGAAATATGCCGGAAAAGCGTAAATTGCTTAGAGCGCGTATTAGGTTAGAGAAGACGGGAAATGCTTCGTTCCCAGAAGTAGAATTGAATAACGTAGAAGAGTTGGATATATGCAGTAGGAAGCTTGACATTCTTGTGGAAGAGATACTAGCTTCTGAGTCATTTGTTAGGGGTGGTAATGATTATAAACGTATTCAGACCCGCTTGGAACATATTTCAAATCGACTAGAACGGTTAGTTTTTGAGGGGTCTTCAGCAGATGATAAAGATGAGCTATATAATAGGTGTTTAGGGGCTATGGACGATCTCGAGTCCAGATTAACATCTGAAAATGAACCTGTAGTTCCTTCTAGTTCACAAACAGTTAACTTGATGGACCTTGACGATGAGCCATTACAAGCCAATCAATCACAAAACCATTTTAATCATTCAAATGTAATTGATAGTCAACATTTTCAAACGTTACCGACACCTATTGGTTTTAACAGCTCTAAAGTCATTGATGCTACTCCACGTTATAACAATTACCTTCCGATGAATAAATGGAACCTTCGTTTTGATGGTCAATCGGGACTTTCTAGTTTTTTAGAACGTGTTGAAGAATTGCGAATGGCGCGTGGGGTTACTAAGGAACAACTTTTTACTTCGGCTGTTGAATTTTTCACCGATTATGCTTTGATTTGGTATCGATCGGTTAAAAATACTTTGTATAATTGGGACCAGTTAGTTAATGCGTTACGTTCAGCTTTTCTTCCATGTGATTATGAAGCTTGTTTATGGGATGAAATACGCAATCGTACTCAGGGGGGCGATGAACCCGTGACCGTATTTGTGTCGATAATGGAAAACTTATTCCATCGGTTACCATCGATGCCTTCTGAAACAAAGCGCCTTAATCTAATACGTAGGAATTTATTACCACATTTCCAAACCCAACTGGCTTTAGAGAACATAGTTTCCTTTTCACAATTACTTCGAGTGTGTAAAGCTGTTGAAAATGCACATGTGCGTACACAACGGTTCCGTGGACCTCCCACTCAGGGAAATCGAATGTTAGAACCCGATCTAGCCTATCAAAAGTCGAAATGTAATGCTAGGATTCATACAGTGAATGTATCCTCAAATGAGGGTTACGTTCAAACTCGTAGTAATAACCCACCGAAAGTAATCAATTCAACCAAGCCTTCTGATTTGAGATGCTGGAAATGTAATAAACCGAATCATTTCGCGCGCAATTGTTCAGCGAATAGTAAACAATATTACTATGATTGTCAAGAGAATTCTTCAGTCAATGTTGTAAATAATTCGGATACTCGTTTTAAAGCTGTTTTAGATTATATTTTAAGTCACGCAGGTCCTGATGAGAGACCGTATCTTAAAGTTTCAATTTTTGGTAATCAGACTCTTGGATTGTTAGATTCGGGTGCTTCGCATACTGTTGTTGGTAGAAAGGGATAGGAGCTGTTGAAAGGTCATTGTAGGCTTACACCAAGTAGAGATAGGACATGTAATGTTGCTGACGGTGCAGAATGTCAAATATTAGGTATAGTTACAGTACCACTTATGCTTCGCGATAGAGTTTGTACTTGTGAGTTATTAGTTGTGCCTTCCGTACCCCATACCTTGATTTTGGGATGCGATTTTTTGCGTAGAATGGGTATTGTAACCGATCTTAGAATTAACGAATGGACCTTCTCGAAAGATCACTTGATCTCGGAAGTTAATGCAATACAGGCTGTAGAACATTTATCTGAAGTTCAGCGAGAACAATTAGATTGTTTTGTCAAAGAAGTTTTTAGTAAAATGGGAAATAAGTTAGGATGCACTCATCTTGTTGAACATGAGATTAAAACCACATCGTCGCCTATTAAGCAGCGATATTATCCTATTTCTCCTGCTCTGCAGAAACAGGTAGATCTTGAGTTAAAGAAAATGTTGGATGAGGGAGTGGTAGAACCTTCGACTTCTGCTTGGTCATCTCCGATAGTAATGATTAAAAAGAAAGATGGTAGTTATCGGTTCTGTGTTGATTATCGCCAACTTAATAAAGTCAGTCAACCTGATGCTTATCCTATTCCATATGTATCAAGTACTTTGGATAAACTTCGTGACGCACATTATCTTACGACTCTTGATATTAAATCCGCATATTGGCAGATACCTGTGGCTGTTTCTTCACGCCCTTTAACAGCGTTTACTGTACCTAATAGGGGGTTATTTCAATTTCGCCGCCTACGGTTTGGTTTGCATACGGCGGCGGCAACGTGGCAACGCCTAATTGATAGGGTTATTGGTGCTGATTTGGAACCATATGTCTTTACGTATCTTGACGATATTGTAATCTGTACGCCAACTTTCGAAAAACATCTTTCTACTCTTCATGAGGTTGTGTCTCGGTTATTAGCTGCTGGTCTTACTTTAAGCCAAAATAAATGTCATTTTTGTAAGCCAGAACTTAAGTATCTCGGTTATGTAGTAAATTCACGCGGTTTATTAGTAGACCCAGAAACAGTAGATGCAATTAATCGTATTCCTACTCCTGTGTCAGTGAAGGAAGTACGTCGTGTAATTGGTATGGCGTCATGGTACCGTCGCTTTGTTCCGAATTTTTCTTCACTTATCGGACCTCTTACATCCTTGCTCCGCAAGAATGCGAAATTTTTCTGGGATAGTAATTGTGAACGAGCCTTCAGTGATATTAAAGAACATTTGATATCTGCTCCGATACTAGCTTGCCCTGATTTTTCTGTACCCTTTGTTATTCAAACGGATGCTTCTGGTTATGGTATTGGTGCCGTACTTACTCAACATCAAGCTGATGGAGAGAAAGTTATATGTTACATTAGTCGGTCGCTTACTAGAAACGAACGAAATTTTAGCACAACAGAGCGTGAATGCCTCGCTGTCCTTTTTGCTATTGCAAAACTTAGACCATATATTGAGGGAACTAAGTTCACGGTAGTAACTGATAATTATAGCTTAAAATGGCTTAATAGTATTAAAGACCCTGTTGGTCGTATCGCTCGATGGGCAGTTCGCCTTCAACAATATGATTTTGACATTATTCATCGAAAAGGTAAAGAACATGTTGTGCCTGACACTTTGTCTCGTGCTGTTCCTGTTATTGATGCTATTAACGTTCAGTTTGGTCCTGCTGGTAATCCATGGTATCATCGTATGTGTCGATTTGTTATTAACAATCCTCGAAAATTTCCCCATTGGAGAGTTAGTGACGGTCAATTGTATAAATATGTTCGAACCGATTATCCAGACTTGGCAGATGATGAAGATCATTGGAAACTGGTTGTTCCAACGACTCAACGCCAAGAAGTTATCAAACAAAATCACGATATTCCGGCCGCTGGTCATACGGGTGTTAATAAAACTTTTCATCGTATTGCACAAAGATACTACTGGCCTAAACTACGTTATGATGTGGCTGCTTATGTTCGCCGTTGCGAAACGTGTCAACGAATTAAACCAGAACCTGCAGAAAATATGGGTGGACATTCATTAATTTCGAAGCCTTGGGAGCTAATCTGTTGTGATATTGTAGGTCCTTTACCTCGTTCAGTACGAGGGTATGCGTATATATTCGTAGTGGCTGATTGTTTTAGTAAGTTTCCATTAGTGTTTCCGCTCCGTACAGCATCAGCTAAGGTTATCTCACGTATTGTTGAGGAAGACGTATTTTTGATGTTTGGGGTTCCCAAGCGAATCATATGTGATAATGGCGTTCAGTTTCGCAGTCATGAGTTTCAAACTTTAAATCAGAAGTATGGCTGTAAGATTTCGTTCACTGCCAATTATCATCCTCAAGCTAATCCTACGGAACGTATAAACAGAGTGCTGAAAACTATGTTGACAGCTTACGTATCAGACCGTCATCGAGACTGGGATACATATTTGTCTCACGTAGTTTGTGCTATACGTACCTCAGTTCATGAAGTTACGGGAAAAACTCCATATTTCATTAATTTTGGCAGAGAAATCATATTAAATCACGAACCGGTAGTTGGTGATGGAAATCCGGAAATTCAATTTAATCGGGATAGAGATTTAGATAATCGTTCTACAGTACTCAAGCAACTGTATGCTGATGTTAAACGTCGTTTGGATAAGGCTTATCAAAAGTCAAAAACTCGCTATGACTTTCGTCGACGACCTTTCGAGTTCGTTCCGGATCAAGCAGTGTTGCGTAGACACTATGTGTTATCGGATGCTGCTCGTCAGTTTACTTCCAAGCTTGCTGCAAAATTTATAGGACCATTTATTATTAATCGAAAGTTTTCACGATGGGTTTATGAACTCAAAGATCCTGACGGAAAAATATTAAAGGGGACTTGGCATGCCAAGGATTTGAAACCTTATAATAACTCTGAGATGAATTAATGATGTGTGATGTGCATAGGGTGGTTGGAAGGGCACAGTAGGGTAGGTCACTCTTTGGGGAACTTTAATATCTTGTTCTTTCCCCATTTTAAGGTATAGGGTGGTTGGAAGGGTACAGTCGGGAAGGACACTATTTGGGAAACTTTAATATCTTGTTCTTTTCCCACTTTTGGGTATAACGTATAGGGAGTTCCCTGTTGGGAAATGTTAATGGATGGTTTTCTTTTTGATTGTATTGGAAGAGCGTTACGTTATCCTGCTTTTCCTAAGGGGACATAAGGGTAACGAGATTAATCGTTAAAGAAGTACAACTTCTTCGTTTCTTTTAGGTATCCCTTGGGGTTTGGGGATATAGGGTGTTTCCCTACAAAACAAAATTTTTAAGATGACCGGTCCTTCATTCTTCGCCTTCTTTTCTTCTTAAAGCTTTGTCTATATTTCTCTCTTGTAATGTAGTGAATGTCGATTTTGTTTTGAATGAACTGTTTACTTAGATGAATGACAATTTGTTTTCTTTTATTTCTCTTTGATCTGGTGCGGATGAAATCTCTGGTGATGAGTGATTGTTGAGGGTGAGATGAAGATTGGTGGGGATTTTCTTCAGGCCGTTCGGGGCGCTGAAGGATCCCTCCGTCGGAGCGTATGAAAGTTGTGTGGATGTTGGCTTCTGCCTCTCACTTTTCTGGTTTCTTTAACCCTCTGTCACTGGGGTTACTTCCTCCCCAGGCGTGTCAAAAGGAAAACCCTGGTTATTCTTCGTTTTGGCTTAACTATTTTCGGTCTGACAGTACCTGAAACTGTGTGGAGGTGTGCTTCCGCCTCGGGGGTTTATTGGAAGTTGTCAGGGGGGGTACGCTGTGGGGATTTGGAGTGATTTTGGGGGGTTCATGGGGGTGGAACTTCTTCACGACAGGTTGTTACAGGGTTGTTCACCGGCGCAGCATTTACATCCAGCAGCGACGAACAATCTTGATCCTTGTCGTGGGGTTGATCTGGTCCTGGGTTCCTCCTGGGGTCATCACCGTCTCTACAGTGTAGTTGCTTGTTTGTGGTGTAGGTATTGGGTTTTTTTTTAGATTAATTGTTAGAGACGTCTTATGACAGACGGTTTACTGACTCTCTAGCGTATATGTATGTATCCTTTTAGGATAAAGTTTTTATTTAGTTAAAAATTTCGTTGAAATTTTTCCTTTCTGGTAAGGGGGGAGTTTGTTACGTGTCAAAAGCATTTGATAGTAATACTAGTGTTGAATGAGGAATCTAGTGAGAGTGACGCGATAAAATTAATATCAGATTGGCTTTGTTCGTTGCTAGAGAAGATAAAAAAACAACGTTTGTTTGTTTGAGAGAAAATTTGTATATCAGCTTTTAAAAAAGGCAAGAGTTTTCGTGGGGTGTAAATGACAATCTCGCCATTTAATATGGTTTGGTGATAGTAAAGAATTGGGTTACTGGCCAACCGTTCCTGTAAGGGAGATCATTAAGCGGATGTCATTTTTCCAATGAATATTATATTCAAGCTGTGAAGCGATTTGGGAAACACGAATTCAACGATTGCGAAGTTTATTGCCTGTGAACAGGGTATGTAGTTTAATGTGGCATTTGCCTTTTGTTACCTGGAAATTCGATTTATAGCAACAACTATTAGGCGGAAAATCTTGGAAAGATAATCTACGGAGAATCAACCGCAGTCTTGGGGGTCGATGTGTAGCGAATGACAGCCGAGGTTGGGGCCTGTCAAGCTGACATGTGATAGGAGTAACGGGACGTATTAAATGTCTGCGAGTATATCGGCACAAAGATAAGTGTTTTAGCTAGAATCTGATGATATTTTTGCATATAAAAACTGTGTAACCATTAAACTTACGAGCGGTTTAAGTTAAGCTATTTGGGGTACCCTGCGTTAGGTTGTAATATTAAAGATGCTAATTGTCTGATCGATGGTAATAATGTTCTAGTAGTAATAAAACTAGCTACAAGTATTGCTTTCTTTCATTTTGATAGGGAGTTCAATAATCGTATTGTTATTAGTTGATAGAAAGTGAAGTTACATGTTTCTTGGCTTATATCAGTATATTTGAGTTTAACTTGTTGGCGCCAATTATCAACATCATAAACTAGAATCCGCGACGTCTTCACTGATGCTAGAGACGGGCCTCAAATATACTCTTATAGTGATCGATTGTTAACTAAGAGATATAGCGATGACCTAAAGGTAGGTAAAGGAAAATATAGATAAATATAGCTAACAGACGATAGGCTATTTTGCTATTTAAGAAAAAAGGTCCACTTATTTTCTGTTCCAGATATAAATAATCTGTTACTCTTTCAGTTTGTGTTCCTTCCCTGTTAATTTGAATTTTTGGTTCAAGATATATTAATTTGGTTTTGGTTAAATTCACTTTTGGGATTCCCATTCCGATTATCACCTCTTCCAGTTGTTTCCTGCTCTGTGATATTAATTTAAACACAATTCCAGTTCTTCGTCCAATTTAATTGAGCGAATATATCTTTAATTACCAAAATGAGAAGTTTAACGGAGAGTGTGTTATTATTTACCTTACTCTTCTTGGTCATGTAACATCTAGGTTGACATAGCTTTATCACTCAATTTTTTTTATAAGTTGGATATCACGGCCTGCTGAATTGTGTCACAAAGGTCACTGACGTTTGTCACATAATTCAGCAGGCCATGTTGGATATATATGTAGTCAGTTCTGCTCTTTACCAACCAATATTGTACACTAGGCGGTCCCTGGTGCTGTAGATTTTTCTCTATTCCGCATGCTTTTGCGATTGATATTCAATTGTTGATTATTTTTGTCCTAATTTATGGAACTATGTTTATAATTACTTTAATGTCAGAATTGACATTTGATTGTTAAGTAAACTTATAGTTGCATTCATAAATTAGGAACTACGGTCAGTGCTTACTAGATGACGAAAGTTTTCCAATGGACGTTAGTAATATGTGCGTTTCTTATTATTATCTTCAGTATTTCAGTTTGTAATAGATAAAGTGGCTTAATATGAATACAAATAAAGCTTTAATTGCAATAGCTCCTTTAAAATGTGTAAACATGTATTTTTGAGGTCGATAAATGTTTCTATTTAACTGTCAAAACATAAAAAAATATTAAATCATTAATTAAACCATTGTTGGCTTTAAGACATGCTCAGAATTTTAATGACTTCCAAAGAAAGCATTTCAAATTTAAATTCTACAACATATTCCACGATCTAATAGCTCAGGATACATTTTAATTTATTGTAATTGCTTTTTAAAAAACTGAATGAAATGCGGTGATAGATTGCGATGAGAACTTCGAAGGGAAGTGTTATTATAATAAGGAACTAATGGTGGCGTTTCCAAAAGAAGAACAAGATCCATTAGTGGATAATGAGCTAAGACGACAAAAAATAGACTAAAGGTAGCAACATATTTGAGTATGTCAAACTGCACTAGTCGATTTATTATTAACCTGATCTTACGAAACAAATTTGCTGTAGAGGCATTAATGGACGGAAATTTTCTGTTTTATTGTAAAATACTGTGGCACATATCAAGCCAAACAACTTAATCTTTCATCGGTTTTGCTGCTGGATCCGGTCTATTAATAAGTTTTGATGCAATTTTCTGGGAAAAGTTGGTTTACGATGATGGAACAAAACCAACTTCGCGTTCAGAAAATCAGGAACAGGACCTATTAGTCGTTGGATGGAACTAACTCGTGGTAAAAAATGAACCACAGTAAAAACTGGAAGTATGAGGTCAAAGCAGCCACGAAAGAAAGAAATCATTTGCAGAGACAAAAAATATGTTTGAGGATGTAGCTGGAAGACGTGCAATATTAACAATAAGGCTACACCGTCGATTTATCATTGATTTAGAATTAATGATGCTGCGCGAGTTAATTTATGACACATTTCCATTGTCTTCCACTGCGAACAATACGAAGATCCATCGGTGAGAAAAAACGGTATATGAGAGAGTGCTTAAAATTTACGATTAACTCGAGAAGTATGACTATGACTATGTAAAAATTAGTTTTTAGACTAGGAATAAATAAAATAACTCATTACCTTTCCCATAACAGGTAAAACACGTCTCGGTACTGCTTATGCCAGATGTTTGCGGTATAAAATCAAAAGCACCTCCAAAATGAAGGATTCTTGTCCAATTACATAATCGACGGTTTTTTACTGCGTTACATCAAGCTGCTAAGTGGCGCCTTTTACAGAAATCCGAAATCCAGATCCAGGAAGGCTGGCAAGCAGTGAAGAATTTCTCTGAATGTGAAAAAATATCATCGGCGCAATCAAGCCACCAATTATTAAAAAATTACATTGTGCTGGCGACCTTCGGGGATAAAAGTACAATTCATCAATTTCTATTTATAAGCGATTATCAGCCGTTCTTGGCAATCAAAGGAAGAGGTATGCGAATGCTTCATTGAAATCAAGCAACAATAAATTAGCCGGTGTGAGCATGAACCGCGTATAACCGCAGCATCCTGTAATTTACGTAGGTTATTCATAATCATAATTAATAATTAACGTAACCAATAGTGATGTAATTTTAAACGTACGTATTTTACCTAAGATGATACAACGCGGGCTATGCTCGAGGATGGGCCTCGGGCGACGCCGGATTCCTGCGAATTGGAGCTTTTCTGCAAAACAAGTGTTTGTCAAATTAGTCGCTGCCTCCGGACACATGTAATCAATAAGCGATCGGAGATTGATGGAGATGTCACTTTCTAACGCCTGAAAATATTGAATTCGTTAGGTGCAGGTGCTGATGGAAGGTCGGCTGACTTTCGCAGGAATTCGTTTCCGAATTTTATGGCAAAGAAAAAGTGATTACAGATTATATATGTGGGTGATCTACATTATACTGAAAATGAATGCGCACATTTGATTGATTTCATTTCATTTTCAGCTTTTTTTCGTTTCAAATTTAGGCTTTGGCGGTAATTAACACAACCAAGTGAATTGTTTCAGCAAGCTAGCTGATGTACTCACCAACATAAAACATAACAACAAAAATGTATCAGTAAATAAAACCGTCCAACATCTACGTCATAGCTTTTAGTATTCCAAACAACTAGCTCAGACAAGATGTCGAAGAGGGGTCATGGGCATGAACAATGCATAATAAATTCGCCTACATATTATGAACTATAGTAATCTAATCGAAAAGGGCAGAGGATTGCAGGTATGCGCAGGTCTCTTTTTTGACAGCAAGCCGGGCGAGTCTCGTAACCCACGTAGATAACTAGTAGCAGTAACGCACGATTACAACCGCATCAAACAGAGAACAGTATTAGACTACGTGGAATCAGTGTTAATAAAATGCTACCTCAGATCCTAGATGGCCAGCAGATATTTTACTTCCAGAAAGCTACAATATCCTGCAGTAAACAGATGGAAGCAGCAACACACCGAACCAATTAGACAGAATCTGCCCCATAATCAACGATTTTCTTCGGCGGCATAAATTCGCTCATAAAACTTTATCCAACGAAAAATTCCGAACAAAACATGTCGCGTAGCTTCGAACTATTTAGATTACCCGAAACACACCACGGCGTTCAAAGTTGCCGGACCAACAGCAAAATTCGACGAAAAAATCAAAGCGACATTTGCGGTCCCTAACAATACCTAATTTAATAAGCACACAAGCTATTCATATGCTTCCATATCCATATCAAAACGTTTTAATTAATTTGGTGCAAGATGAAATTCTTTTTCAGCGTTTCCCATCTTCTCGATGTATAGTCTTTGGTATTTTTCCAGTTCTTTCAATTCTATGCCACTTGACACCAATTCAAATCCGCTATTCTTTTAAAATTAATATACCACCACTGTTGCGGGCATCCTACGTTTCTCCATTCTCTCGATGGTCTCTACCTGGAGATTGTCCAACACATGTCCATTGTAAGGAACTTTTTATAATTTACTCATTGGTTTTCCCTTTTCTAGGAATATTTCTAGCAGCTTTTTGATGCGTTTGCAGCTTATTGAGTTTTTTCTGCTCAGGGCCCATATCTCAGTTTTGTATTTTAGTGTAGTTTTCATGTTTAGTATAGATTTCAACCTACCATGTGCAACCCATTTCAACATTGTTCTTCTATTGATTTGTTTGTTTACGGTTAAGTCTGCTGTAGATTTATGTAGGTGTCAACTGTCTCTATATCCTGTGTAACTATATTTATAATATTCTCGTTATCTTTTTCATTTCTCATGTATTTATTTCTTGTTGCAGTTATTTTATCATTTGTTTTCGTTGTTTGTTCTGAGCAAAAATGATTATATCATCTGCAAATCTTAGATTTCGCTTTGTCTTCGAGGCGTTGTTCTAGGATATATTACCTAAGTCTCTGTCTATTGTTCTTATTTTAACTGTGACCTTGTTGTATACATTTTGGATCAGGTCGATGTATCTTTGATTGATTCTTGTGTTACCCAGTATTCAATAGTATCCAATGTTTTCAGAAGTTACTGAAACTTATCCATAATAAGATGAAGTTGTCCTCCTTTGACTTCGATGATTTTCTGCACTCGGCTTGGCATGGAGTGGATTAATCTTTGACAATGTTCCAAGAACTTCTCGACTGGAAACCACACCTGAATGACTGATTCGATCATTTTTCTCTTGGTTGTCAATCCATTTTCTAAGTAAAGCCTTCGAAAATGATCCACATATTCGCCAGATTCGGTTATTCTCTTCTCTTCTAAACGTATTTTTTTATAAACTTCGATATGTGGTATAAAGCCGAGTTCTATTGAAAAATTTCCTCCCCAGCATAAATGTTGTTCCAACAATTAATTATAGCTTTAGCTATTCATAATTTCTTCAACTGGTACGAGTGGCCCGTCCCACGTACTAGAAATAGTCACAGAAAATTTTATTTAAAGATTATTTGACCGTTTGGTTAATATAAGCAATAGTCTGTTTTTGTGTTGTTACATATTGTTATGAATTGCTGCCCTTGTACTAAAAATTGTTCACCATTAGAGAACCATACGATCCTCCAGTCTTCCATAGTCGACCCAATATATTTATTGGTCCATAACAGACTGTTCTTTCATTCAATCAGCCGTGAGTTGATTCCTCTATAACCGAACTCCATTCAGTCATAAATTGGGAAGTCCATATCGGGAGTTGCTTTTCTTTTTCTATGGCATTTTTCCCTTCATTTTATGTCAACTGATTCAGTTTCCCTTTTTTGTCCCAGAATCTTATTTCCGTTACCAGACCGCAGACACATTCGTCAGCAATATTTCTCTGTAGCATCGAAGTGTATTCAAGTAAGATCACAATCTTCTCGCTTTGTCGGTTCTTGGGGTCAACAGTATTTTCTTATAAAAGAGAAATTAACAATCATCGAGCGGTTGAGCAAGTAAACAATACGCTCTCAGGCGGCAGAACTGGGTTCAATTCCTAATAAATACACAAATACTTTAAATGTCGTACTTTCCAGAATCGTGTGGCAATCTTTAACCCCCAATGAGGAAATTGGTCTTCAGTTTCGACGAACAAAACTAGTTTAGGAATTTCGTTGATTCACCACCATATAAACAAATGTGGAACACAATAACAATCCCTTTATTTTCCTTAAAACACACAAATTACAAACATATATTGTAAACACATAAAATTACGTCAAAATGTTTAAAATACAAATACGACCAGCGAATCACTTCGAAACGAGTATCTGAATCTAATTTGGTAATTAGTGGCTAAGAAAACTGACCCGCGCCTTCGTCTAGGCCAGAATGACACAGGACGGATGGAGAAGCAATGGTCTGGAATCCCAGAGTGTCTTTGTTTATATAGATCGCTTGTGCAAGGCGAAAGGATTCTCTATTATTTGGATACAATAGTTTTTGTGTAGCCGGGCACCCTGAAGGTTGAAATCTTCACATTCGCCTAAGAAAAGAAAATTTCCCTGCTCAAGTTTATGGTCCTATTGTCCAACAGGGTTGACTCTCACTTTCCTTTGACCTATTATTATTCGAGCCAAACGCTCTTCCGTTTCTATGCAATTGGCTTTTTTCCATGACGCAAAAATGATAGATGGAAGTCCCGTTATGTTGGTACGGATGCCTGCCTGCTATTAGGAAGTTTTGTTAGATTCATTGCGTAACGACATTACTCAATTCGGGCGTTAAAGAGATTTCCCAACTTCAAGGACACAATTGATTTTGACACTTTCACTAGAATCGCCACATCCCGAACTTTCACTTTTATCGGAGCCTTTCGTAAAGCAATACATATAATTGAATTTGACAATCGCTGGTTTATGGGCTCCGCTACACTAGCTACGTAACCGGCTTACAAGGAAAAAGGGCTGATAGAACCACAACTTCATGGAATTACACAAGCCAATGTACTAACACAAGAGGAGGTAAAAGAAGATTAACAATCAGATGTGCATAACCACGGTTAACGTCACGTACGAAGTATGTGCGCTTTAACCTATCAATATTGCTTATTGAGCTTGTCGCCATTTATTGACATTGTTTGAAAATACGACTACATTTTATATTTTCTGACAGAAAAAGCTTGTGGAGATGCTAGGTATAAAAAAACAGCAAATTGTGATAAGAAGATCCCCTTCGGCAGAAATGTAGTTTATAACTATACAATTCATTTGAGAAGGGGAGGCATCTCGAAAAGTTTTTAGAATTCAAGATGGCGGCTGAAATTAAAAATCACGTCATACAATGGAATTGTTTGCAGTTTTCTTACTAACCATTGCACAAGAGTGTGTTTGGTGTCAATTTATGTTTTTTAGCCCAACAAGTTAATTTTTCATGTTAAAAATAGGCTAAGTATCAGTCCATACGGGCATACAGATGTCCTTCTTATGTACAAAAGGCAGTTTGTGATAAAAAAAATCGAACAAACTCTTCTCAGCTATCAGCATAGATCAAGCACACGAGCAAAACAATGCTATAGTGAAAGGAGATGGAGGTGCAGTAGGGTTAACACAGGAACCATCGGCACTAACACGTTGGATGGTAGCTGGACCGGAAATTTGCCACTTGATACAAGAGTTTGAGTGTAAGATTCAGACAAAGGTCGAAGAAAGTAATACACGACATCATGAGCAATATCACTCATTTCAAGTTCAATTTCTCACTAAGCTTCAAGCACTTTATGATACTCTGAACTAGTTCAGAAACCCATTTTTAGAAAATGGAAAAGATTTGCTTGTCATCGACAGCAGAGTTATTGTTGAGAAGGATATTAGTACATCTGTTTATTTAGCTGAATCAACTGGTATTACACAGTACCACAGTTTCATTGGGGAACGCCTGGTAAAAAGTTCCTCAACACTATTTCAGCCTTTGAAAAAAAAAATCCCTCTCTTCAGTACTCCAACAAAAAGCATAAACAAGAAAAGATAAACTTTGAAGATTTTAAAAACAGACGTCCAGCTGTTTTCCAGGCTCCTAATAGTTACACAGAATCGTCAGCTAGATATGCAGGACTTTTTCAAACTCGAAAATCAGCCATTTCCGCCAGCATTTTTCAGTAATGGAGAATTTCGACCCTGCCATAAAAGTGATCTAGCACATATCTTAGAGAAAATTGTTGAAAAGGGCGACATTGTCTTTCCAGTAACCTGCCATGCTGAAATTTATGATGGTGCAAGTTTTTGCCAACAATTTAAAGCCTCGTCAGTCTTCAAAGACGTTTAGTAATGATTATTACATTAACACATTTCATCCTCACATATGTAACGACATTGAGAGTTTTGGCTGCCGTAGAATTGATTTGATTTGGGACAGATACATTACTCCGAGCATTAAAGGTGAAGCCAGACAGAAGAGGGATACAGGAACCAGGAGACAAGTGCTACCTCATGTCAAATTAACTACAAATTGGCAAGAATTTTTAGGAGATTCAAATAACAAAGAAGAACTATTTTCCCTACTTGGATCATTAGCAATGAATAACATAAACAAAACACAAGTTATTATTACTTCAGGTGATAGTTGAGGGAAATGTCAGTGCTATAAGTTTCTTAATTGGAGTGACTTGTCCTGGTCATGAAGAAGCAGATTCAAGGATAATACTTCATCTTAAAGAAAAATATTGTTATCCGCTCTGTAGATAAGAATGTATTAGTTTTAGCAATTGCATACTTCTTTGAACTGTCAGATAAAAGCCTGGAAACACTTTGTGTTACATTTGGAACAGGGCAGAAATATAGATTGATTCTCGTTCATACTATAGCTTTCACAGGCTGTAACAGCAATTCTGGTTTCACGGGAAAGTCAAAAAAGTCAACTTGGAAGACATGGATTCTCTTTAAAGAAGCTACTACTGTATTTTCATTCATATCAAAACCGCAAATATCCATTCCTGACAATATATTAAATAGGTATTTTAGAAAAATTTGTAGTATTGTTGTACTGTTCAAAAATTAACAGCCAAAGTGTCAATGATGCCAGACAAAAACTGTTTATCACAAAAAATCGCCCTCTTGAAAATCTGCCATCAATAAAGGGTGCACTACAACATGTTCTACGGAGTGCTTTCCAAGATGGACACATTTGGGGACAAGCAGACCAGCGAGAAATAAGGACGCCTTCTCCAAATGAATGGGGTTGGTGGTTGGATGATGTATCATGGAAAATAAAATGGTCAGAGTTACCAGAAATTGCAGATACTTGTAAAGCATTAATAAAATGTATGTGCAAAATCTGTAAAAATAAGTGCGGCTGTAGAAAAGTTGGACTATCTTGCACTTTGTTATGCAACTGCAGAGTGTGACAAATGATATCATAAAACCTGAAGTTTATAAAGTATTTATGTAACTGTAAAAAATGTAAGTCAATTTTTGTAAAATCTTGTATAAGTAGGTATTAATAGAAACAGATCTTTGGTATTCATTCTCGTTTAATTTTACTGTATAAATGTGACTTTACGACTTTACAACAAGTCTCCTATGTTGATTTTATTCATATTTCTGACACTACAAATGAAATTGTTAGCCTAAAAAACATATAAATTGACACCAAACACTATTTTGTGCGATGGATAGTAAGAAAATTGCAAATAATTCCATAGTATGACGCCATTTTGAATTACCGCCGCCATCTTGAATTATAGCGACTTTTAGAGATGCCTCCCCTTCTTCAATAAATTGTATAGTCATAAACTACATTTCTACCAAAGGAAATCTTCTTATCACAATTTGCAGTTTTTTTATTAGATGAGCCATATAGCACCTCCACTATTGCGTTTAATACACATGACGAAAATGTTCATCTTTACCTTTGAAGAGATTGTAGGGGTATAGTTGTCTTCTTCTTTTTCTGACTTCTAATTAGGTTTTTCCCTGTTTCTTCTTCGGTTTGTCGCTTGTTTATGTCACGTTCCGGTTATCAATAAGAAATTTACATTTCAATTTCCGGTGTGTAGTTTTAAAGGAGAATTTGGAAGTTTTGGTCTTGAAATGGTTTTCACTAAGTCAAATTTATAAATTTTTAGAATGAAATACCAAGAATCTTAGCTGGCACATTTAATCCCGCCTGATGATGCTATCAATTATCATCGTTTATAAGCATTGTGACTAAATAATATTTAAAAAAATCTGTTAAACAGAAATATAAAGATGGGATAGACGGAAAATGGAAGCAACTGAAGAAGGAATTTTGATAGAAAAAATATAAACAGTGGTGAAAGCAACAACAAAAAAGATACTCCTAAAGCGAAGTAAGAAAAAGAAAAAAGAAGACTGAGACAAGAGTTCAAATGCTGGGAAACAATATAGATACCAACTAGTATAAATACTGTAAACTAAAAAGAAATCTAAAGCAGATGTGTAGAAAGAAGAAAAGACAACATGCCAAAACTAAAATTAAGAAGCTGGGAGAAAAATATAAGAGCAAGAAAATCAGAAATTTCTACCAAGGGCTGAAGAAGGATGTCACTGCATTTCAAGAACAAAAGTGAGGTGTGGCCACCACACAACTTTCTATTACTGCGTAACGTGCCTGTAAAAATTTAATTATTTTTTCAAAAAGTATACGTTTTACAAAAAAAATTTAAGAGACTATTCAACACTATAACATATAAGCCAATCACATTGCAGACATTTGCTTTTTTCAACCAATAACAGCAGTATATCACTGAATATTGGGCACCATGCAAAATATTCACAAAACAATGTACTTACTCAAAAAATAAATAGCCTTGTTGCTAAGTATCGCTTAGCAACGATGTTATGTCCTTAGTGATATCGCTAGGTTACGTAACACTAAACCCCAACAAACAGTGTGGCTTGTTTTAAAAATTTTAAAATGCTGTGTTTTGGAAGTATTCCGCTGAATGAATAATTATATTAATTGTTGGATTATTTTTCAATAAAGTTAATCGTTATGTACCAATATTGTTAAATAGTAGTCCCAAATACCACTCGAAGTGGATATATATATATATTTTTTAAATATTTTGCCATTTCCATAGAAATTATTGCAAATTTCACTCCTTCGGCTCGTGACATTTTTGATGTGATTTTGTATCGTGAAATTTAAACGCAATAATTTACATGGAAACGACAAAGTAGTCGTCAAAAATATATCCACTGCTTGTGGTATTACCCTTGAATATTTAGACAATTATATGTATAAAATATGATCTTGCTCTAAGCAATTTCATTTTTATCAAAAAATTATAAAAACTTTGAGAACATTTTGAACAAATCTAATTTTAATTTTTTTTAAACTATATTTCCTATAAACAACTTTTTAAAAAATGTTTTAAAGTTGTAGATAATTACATAATATATGATATTATTGTAAAGAATTTTATTTTTATAAACATTAGAAACATTTACCGGAAAACGAAAAAAAGAGTAAGAGTTACGGAAGTACCCCTTCCAATTGACCGATTTTAGCCGAGAATTATTGGATCATTGGGATATCCGAATTTTTATTAAAAGCGTCAGACACCGACAGACTCAGATTCACAGATCTACAGACTCGCAGACAGACATAACTTTCAATACCACTTTTTCTAAAGCAGAGGACACGAAATCGGATATTTATCAAAACATCTTCGTTCCGAAATTTTTTTATGAATTACTACACTTTCTTCTGCGAAAATAAAGAGGATCTCATGTGTGGCCAGAGGAGGTAATATGAATATAGAAAGAACATTTTATTCAAGCTTTAAATGCAGAAGAAACTGAGACGGTGCAGAAGGAAGAGATGATAACCGAAGGCAAAGAAGAAGAAGAGAAGCAAGCAGTAAAGACACCAACAAGTGAAAAAATACGGAATAGCATTAGAAATAAAAACGAAACACAAGCTTAGTGTACGTGCAAAAAAAGCTCTAGGAGAGTATACGGCGAAATTTAGGAGGAAGGTGAACAGAGAGCAGTTATATGAAGAGTTGGGAGTGCCAAAGAACTTAGTAAGGCTAACCAGAATGACAATGCACAATACGGAAAATACAGTGAGAATGGATGAAATTAAGTCAACGCCCTTTCTAATTATAAACAAAATAAAGGGAATTCGCCATCTACATTGTTATTTAATCTGGCACTGGACAAACCCATCAGAAAGAGCAAGATGAGAATCGAAGACACAGTATACAAGGTTTGTTCAAAATGGTCCCGAAATTTTTATTTTCTCTTCTATATAGACTCAAAACTTTGGCCTTTCATGGTTCTTCTAATCATTGGGGACAGGAAAAAAATCTAAAACAGTAATGAGAATCGTAACATTCAATCGAACTTGACGTGCTCTTTTTGAGTTTGTCTCGTAAGAAAACTTGTATTGAGACGATTGGGTCTTTGTTTCGATGTTATAACCATACACCCATATTTCGTCACCTGTTATGACGCGTTGGAGCAATGGGTCGTCAGCGACTGCATTAATTAATTTCTCAGAAATTTCTTCACGATTCGGTTCTTGTTGAAAATTCAACAATTTCTGAACAAATTTGGCTGTCACTCGTTGCATGCCCAAAACATCAGTAACAATTGCTTTGAATAAGCGTATGGACATTAATTTCTTCAGCAACCTTCCTAATAGTGATTTCGGCGATTTGCAAGGACTATTTTCTTTCATCGGGAGTTGATGTGCCAGGCTTCTCCAACATTCCAACACATTATTGCACTTTATTTTATTTTTAACACATTTACTCATATTTATTGTATGTCCAACAGAAACTATGCATTCAACAGAACTAAAAATTGACACATATGTCATGGATATGCGTTACAATATTAGAAAATAAAATAATTTCGGTCGGATACGTATAGCGAGCGAAATTTTAAAATTCCGGGAAAATTCTAATGAAACCTAACAATAATCAACAATGTATAGCGTATACCGACGAGCGCGCTTTACTGGCGAGGACCTGTAAAAATTGCAAAGGACTTGGAAAGAGAAGCTGTTAAACTACGTCTGAAAATAAATAAAGAGAAGACAAAGTATATGTGATGAAAGAAATACAACAACAAACTGAAGAACATTACACATACTTGAAAGTTTTGATAATAGAGAAGGGCTAAGGAAGTAAGATAATATTTTTTACAATAGTGATAGGAACCAGAAAGGAATTAAATGTTCAAAAAGGTCCTCGAAATCGACAAAGTTAAAGATCTATTAGTCACTCTGACACTATTTATGCATGTGAGATATATACTATTGGCTACACAGAATAGTTTCCAGCTGTATTTATCTAGTTACTAAGTTTTTCAGTTTTTGAACAGTAAAATTGAAAAACTTAGTAACTAGATAAATACAGTTAAGGCATAGCTGGTTAGTAATTAATTACTTTGTTGACTTGCCTGCGAATTTAATTACTATTCAAAATACGGTAATTGCCATTTTTGTTATAAAAACTACGCGACAATTAATTTTTAAAAGTAATTAATTGCTACATTCAATAACTTTTGAGTAATTAAATTACTCTAAAGTATTTAACTTACTTTACAAGTATTTGGATTACTTGTGGTAATTGAAATTACTCGCGGTAAATAAAGTACTGGCCTCAATTGGGCATTAAAGTGTCAGAACACAAAATATAAGATAAGGCCTTATTAAATCACATGTTAAGCAAATAAGAATACGGCGTTTCTAGAGCAATATAAGTATGGTCTATGATTCCCTATGAGTAGTCTGATAACAGCTAAGGTAAACAGAATTTTTATATTTTTAACTTGTAATAAGGCTTTAGATTTAAGCTATTTGGGTAATTCTATACAACTTTTATTAGTACACATTTTCGATAAAAGATGCCTAATATACGATTTCTTGATTTTTTCCATTTATTTTGATGTCGCAGGCGGCTTTGCATTTTAAAGCGAATGGCATTTTACCTATAGTATGTTCTATCTCTGAAGAAAAGTTGGTACAATCGGATGAAAACTACAAAAAGATATAAGGGTGTTACACCCTTAAGTATGAAACACTGTATATATAATTTTTGTTACCTTATACAAGAAGATACAAAGTCCACTTCACTGGCTCGTTAGTTTTCATTAGCTATATATGGAAATGTAACTATGATTGCACATATGTTAAGAAATCAAGTGAACGTTTACGAAAAACAAAAATGCACTTACAAGAAAACGTAGATAAAATGTTTTCACCCCAGCACCATAAACTACATAGATCTTAATTATTAAAATATTTATTGAAATGTCATTGTTGTTATGGAAACTTTTAATTTTAAAATTATATATCAAATATGATTTTCCGGAAATTTAATTGTGCTAGCTCGCATTCCAACATCTTTAATACATTAAGTGAAAAAGGTTATTTTCTGAAAATATTTTTTAATGATTTTTATGTATAATTTACATATTTTCAGTCATCATCCTCTCAGAATAATTTTAACTATGTTTAATCTTCTCCTGCAAATTACTTAGAAAATATTAATCTTGATTTTGAAAACTGCTGAAGGTTTCGCAAAACCAGCTACTTCTGATTCATCGACAAGCTTAGGCTACTCAAGTTACTTAATGCCGTCAACTCTGCGTTGTAAACACGAAGAGCTTTCATAAAATAATTTTTAGTAAACATATGCAACACTAATTTCGTGAAATACGCATGTAAATGATTCATTTTTTAAATGAACGATGTTCTTTAGCTAATATGATATAATTTTACTGATAGTCCTTATAGACAAAACCCAAAGCGGCCGTGGGGAACCGAACTTGAGCTTTTAAGGTCGGCAATGAACAAAACGATGTCCTAGACCTCTCGTGCCTCCTCATTACTCAACTCTCGGACAATTTGAGCAAGTTTCCAACAAAACGCAGCCAAATTTGAATGGCTAAACCTTCGGAGGCGTTTGAATGACGCCGTCGCTCGTTTGCTTAATTACATTAATTATCCTAGTCCGGCTGTATTCAGGTGTGGAAGTAACGTTATGTACTCAGCCCAAGAGCTCTTTTTGTCATTTTGAGAGCCGCGGCCGCTTGAAAGCCGAATTATGCGCCCTTTCACGGAGGGTATTGATCCTGCCGAGCCGTAATTCGACATTAAATAACGAGATTACCCTTCAAAGGATAGCTCGTAATCCTATTTCCATTATCGCCCGGAATTCATCCGGTGACTAATATCGCCATCAAAAATAACGGTGCACTTAAGCGCTGGAATTCTGATCGAGTAGTAGATAATAATTACGCGAGTTTAATGACATTTTATAAATCCAACTATTACTATGGCTTTGGTGCGTCCATTATGCCGTTTGGCTCCGTTTTTATTAACTGCCGCGGTCGTGCAGACGATGACGCGATCACGGATTTTTTGTGCCTTTTATTAAACGTACGTGTAAACGATAAAACTGTTTATAAATATCCCTTACTCATCAGACAAGCTCGTTTTGATAAGCTTTTCCAGGACAGGTAATGACACAACACTGCCGCTTTTTCTGCATGTTTACGGCTTGTCCAGGTGATTGCATTTCGAGCGGTCCTTGTTGGGACTTTATGGTGGTGTAAACACTGAAACGTCATTTCCTCGTAGTCTTTCAGGCACTAAAACTAGAATGCAACATAGTAAAATATGTCCTAACTGTAATCAAAACTAGAAAGCCAAATTTTTATATTGAGCAGTTAGAGACAATTGGTGGTCTACTACAGATGTACGAAAAACTTCTAGTGCGAAAACAAGTTGAATAATTATCTGAAATTACGCTGTCTACTAGAACAGAAACCTGTCACTTGTCTAGCAAGAAAGATGATAATTTATTGATAACATAATTGCTCACGAAGAAATTTAAATAAATCCCATGAATATTCAAAGAACGAAATTAAAGTTACTAGATTTTTCTATTTTTGTATTTCCATTTTATTTCCACTTGGGAAGAAAACAAGTACAAAAAATTGGCATCAGATTCAAACTCAAATAAAAACAAAACCAAGCAAAAAACCAAAAATTAACTACCTGGGATTCTGTCATTCAAAATGAATTCGAAGATAGCAAGTTTAGAAACCATCAAGTGCCAATGGAAGCATTTAAATTCTTCTCAAGAAACAAAAACAGATAAGAATAAAATTAATGAGAATTTGTGAGGATTTTCCATATATTTTTATAAATCTAAACTAGTAACAAGAAAGGCATATGTAAAAATATCCAAATCCCTCTTCTTGTGTTTTCTTCTACGCTGAGAGTAATATCGTCGAACGTCTGACTGTTTTCGAGTAATCTTAACTTTCCATATTCATTTCTATTCAGTGCTCTGCATTTGAGAACCGTTCTAGTCGTTCAGAACAAATAACTTATTATTTAGTACTTGGATTTGTTTGAATGATCATCTCATGGGATTTTAACAACCTACCGAATGTCGACATTTCAAAACTTGCCAGTCTGGATGTAATAGTTTTCCTCAGTTTGCGATACTTCATAATAAAGACGGCCATTGGTGCGAAACGATTCTATATATTTTTTTTCGTTTTTATGTGTTCTGGGACTTGAAACTGCCTTTTGTCTCTTTGTGTGAAATGTGAGTTCGTTAGACTAATATCTTGAGCTTTCTGCCATGGTAGATAAGCAGTTGCCACATATTAAAGAAAAATATTTCGTTGCAAGCTTTATCGGCTTTTTAATAACGTGAGCGTGGCAAGATAACTTCAAATCCTCAGTGGAAATACGTCTCCTCAGTGCTGGCTAGGTAGCATCAACGGACCGTCAATTTATCATTTCAATATAATCAGTCTTTAGCGTTGAAATTCAGTTTGGTCACGTTGAACACCAGAATAATCGTGATGCTTTACACTTCAGAATTCGTTGTAGATCTAATTCTCGATTTTAATTCATCGGCTAACTTGGTCAACAGAACATTTTCAGGATTACTGGAATACTGGATCCATGCAATAGTTTCACAAATTTATATGCTGATGATACTGTTGTATCTGTATCAGGAATCAACTTTGAAAGAGTAGTTGAATCAATAAATAGTGAACTAAATAGCTTGAAAAATTGGCTTAGATATAAAAAATTGAAGCTGAATCCTACTACAACAAAATGCATGGTTCTTGGTACACGTCATAATTGTAAACTGTTTAAACAGAGCAAGTTCAATATCCAAATTCATTCTGTCGTAGTCGATCAAGTACAGAAAATTTAATATTTGGGAATACAACTAGATCCTCAGTTAAATCTATGTCATCACGTAGATTGCATTTGCGGAAAACTCGGAAAGAGGAGTGGATACTTTCGTAGAATATCACATAAACTGTTAAACTGCTCACGGCCTATACGGCCACAATGCTACAATCTATCCCCAGTTCACGTTAATATTTTGTAATAGAAAAGATGTAAATAGAATCCAAATTCTACAAAACAAAGTAATGCGAATTCTACTGGGATGCAATAGGTATACTCGGATAAAAGACATGTTGCAAACACTAATGTTTCTTAATATAGAGCAGATGATCAAAGAGGCGAACTTAATTTTTATTTATAAAATAATAAATAATCTAACACCAGCTTTTCTATCAAAATTTTTAAGGCAACTGGAGCAGATAATAACTTATAACTTAAGAACTGGAGATGATTATTTCATTGAAAGGTGCAATACAAACATAAGCAGAGATCAGTTTTTGTTGAGGGGTTGCGGTTATATAATAACTTTCCCGAAATCCATATAATTATTTAAATAAAAATTGATTAAGATTGTTTTTTTATATTGTGTATCCGTTAACACCTACGAATTCGTAAAATATCTAATATAGGATTCAAGAAATTTAAATAAGTATGTTATTAAATTATTAATACAAATGAAGCTGTCAATAAACTGCGAATACCGATAAAGGTCACTCATCTGGTTAGAGAGGTTACTATTTATTATTAAAATAATTACTCATTCTGGAATTTAAATAAATCTAGTGAACATTGACGAATAGAATTATAATTCCGCAGTTTATCTATTTTTAATGTATATTTACCAATATATGGAAAACCTTCAAACTGATAAAAATACCACGTTACCTGTAACAAGTACCGGCCAAGGTGACAATTTATCCTAAGATTCGTTTTTTTTTCAGTTACTTAGTATTTAACTTATTTAATGCCTGCACTCCACCAGATTTCCAGGATTTATAGCAGTTTGATACTTTCTATTTTAACATAAACATACCTAAATCCGGTCCTGTTATACAGTCTATTTTTTTTTAGAACTAACTGGATACGTTCGAGTACAATTTCAAAAGAAAAATGTTTACAACCAAAGGTTAAAATAACTGTTAAGTTTTTATGACTCACCGAAAAAATAATTTACAAATCCAGCTTCAATAATTGTCCGAAACTGTAATTTTTTGTTCCCAGCGCTGTTTTATTGAATCAAAAATCGATAGCTCGGCCAGTTTTTGTACGTCAGCAGATTCCTAGATATTGCCATTTAAGGAAGGTTGGATTTTTGCATTTCGAGCTGCGTTTTCGCGACAACCGACTGGCTGATTGACACAGTTTTTTGGGGAGATTATCTTGTTGAAGTGTGCAGTGTTAAAACTTGTGTAGTATTTTAACCTACACCTACATAATGCTATTTTGAAAAGAAAGTATAGGAAACAGCACATTTCCAATAGGTATAAACAATAATTTATAAAACAATAACGTTGATGGCAAGAAAAATAAAGAAGAGTAACAAATGTACCTACGAGTATAGCAGAATCTTTAGTCGCTGTACTACAAGCTATAACTAAAAGTGAAAATAAAGATAGGACGGAAATGTACTAATACATTGAATTTAAAGATTGCGAATTGCGAAACGACGCAAGGACATGAGCCAATACCAAAAAACTAGACAAATACTTACATACGTTTAGAATAAACTATAACTTTAGAGTTTCAATTCTTCATCTATACATTTAAATTGACGAACAGGATCAAATAGAAAAAAAAACTTCCTGAATTGACCTTGAAGCTATCTGTTGCTTTTTAAAACAAATGTATTCTCTATACCCTGAAAGATGGGAAGAATTTATCAAATTAGTTTAAGGTTGGTACAATGCTTGACCACAACACATTATGTTCATTTAAGATGGGCTGGGAATAAAATTAAGCTCTTTATGTCAGTGCTTCTTCCTCCTAGAAATGTTGACTGCATTTTCTCTTATTAAACAACATTATTATAAAAATGTATTGTCAAAATGTGTAGATTATGCTTTCAAAGTTGCAGCTCCCTTAAACGAGGGGTATCCATCCCTAGCTAACTCTAACTATTGACAGAATATGACGTGAATAAACACCAGGCAGCGGTTCTTAAGGTTGAAAAAACTTCATAAATTTATATAAATGAGCGTCAGTCGTTGTACACATCATAATTACAAATCTAGCTACCAAATCAAATGACCACCTACCTTGTAAATCTCTTACTTCAACCTAAACCCCAAAGGAACACGAGCAGGTTCATCAAGGGTCGTAGTGTAAATAATCAAAGAAAATGTAAATCAGCAACGGTTAATAGAATTTAATATTCGTCAACAGGGTAACAACTAACAGACATAATAATTAAGGCTGGAGGCCCAATAAAGCCCAGAAATAGTAAATAACAATTAATTGAGTTTGGAGTCACTTAGTTTGGTCTACTTGAACTACTCTTAAATTTAATGACCATACCAATATTTCAAACACATAAGAAACTGTACCGGTGCAATAACCTACAACACTGAACGACAAAATATACATATCAGGCTCAAGCTCAAACTTCCTCAGGATGTTCTATTCTTATCCAGCGAACCAGCAAACAGTGATAATTAAAAATCAGTGCAACACTATAATATGCAAAATGATCAAGTGAATAAATACACTCCAATGAACACAATTATCATAAAACAGTATTAAATTAGTGCGGTTGCAGCCATTAGTGATTATTAATACAACATGTAAATAAGTAGATCAATCAGCCATGTATAGCAAAATATTGCTGATCTGGCTTAATCACAATTACAAAAAAAAAAAAAAAAAAAGATGACGATTTCATCTAAAATTAAAGCGCTATGCAAAAAAAACAAGGCAAGAGGAAAGGGAAAGAGACAAAAGTGGGCTTCTTAAAAGTAACGATTAATGGAAAATTGTGATTCTGGAAAATCCTTTTATAGCAAAAGCTTTTGTCCTTCTACTTAGCCTATTCTAGCCATCTACAGACCTAATGCGTTGGTTATAGTAGCCCATAAATATCATAACAAACCTAAATAAACTTAACATCTAACCTGAAGCAAATACCTATTCTTTGCTAAGGTCATTTTTTTCTTTAAATGATCATTAAGTAGTCACTAAATTTTTTGATGAATATGTTTCAGGTAAAATACAATTTGGAAAATGTATTTTTAGAATTAGATCTATATAATCCCAATAAGAACAGATCTAAAGTTTCAATTTAATGGATAGTAAATAAAATATTTTTTATACTGCCGTTTCTTCTTTCTGTTACGTTTTACCTATTCTAACCATTTATAGAGCCTCTTTTTACTTTTTGCATGGTGTATAATAAAATTTACAACTAAGTACCGACGGCAAACAATCCAAAATAATTGCCGTAATAGATACGAACGCTGCTTTCAAGCGAATGGACAGTAAACAGTAACATCATCATGAAAATATTGAAAGGAAGATCTTGAGATCTTGACACCTAACCTGCAGCAAAATACTACTTCCATGCTAAGGTCATTATCAGAGCTTTCCTTGTTAATAATAATTAGTCAGTAAATACAGTTCACACCAGTGCACGTTCTCGCATGACTATGCTGAGTTACGCTACGCATTACACGAGCGTACAGCACTGCATATGTATTGCCTAATTAAAGCTAAAGTAAGATCACTAAGGTGCTGCTCATCTCCAAGAATAATAACTGCACGAAAATCCTGCTAAGAAACGCCTCAAGCCATAAATGCGTCCTCTGGGTGAAACCATCATCAAAATAATGGTGTGTTTCTAAAGTGACAAGTGAACTCATCGTCTAGAATTTACATCCTTCAAAGACGTCCTAGACGTAAATTATAAGGTGTTCATAAAGTGTCAACAATACAGAAAATTTAAATAATACACAGATATTTAATTATTGTGGATTTTTTAATTGCCTGCGGCCGCAATCATACAGCCGGAGGCGAATGATGTTTTCTGCACCGCGAGACGCCCCTTTCTATTAAAAAGCACGTCAACATATTAACAGCTGTTTTTATTGAATTAAGATTGTATCATGCTGCCATACATCACAACAATTAAATAAAAACGCTTCTTCAACTGCAGCCTTAATAAATAACAATAAATAAGTCAGTCCGTGATTTAGAGCCACCAGTTACGTTCGGGAGCCGTTTAATACTCGCAGCAGCTACATTTTTCATACAATCAGCTACCGAAATTTAATATACGGTGCTATTCGCCAATAAAGTATCTTTCTCATCCTCTTAGTCGTACTCACAAGGCGCGAAATTTATATCCAATTTCTCAAAATCCTACCACTTCCTCGCGTCAATTACGCAGAATTTGCATATTTCTCTTCAATACATTTTTGAATGTGTCATATGTGTCCGAAGGAACCTTTAAGTCCTTACATTAGTACTTTGTATATAAATAACATGCCAAGATGTACAACTTGTGGTGCATTTTATTACGCTTGCAGATGGCATTTTGCCTTCTTTATTTAGTTGCAATTTTAAAGAATAGAGACCCGTTTTGCAACAGCTCAAATAAATTAAAAATAAATCGTAGACAACGTTTCTAATGGTTGGAGCTCATGGTCGTCTTGGGCATTTCGGTTCGATAGGGAACTTTAATTAATTTACGAATTTTAATGAGTGTCACCTATCGAAACCATTATCATATTTAGTCGACGTTACTTATTGATAATAATACATGTAGAAAGGATGACGTTCGCTTACGATTTCAAAACAAATTAGTAAGATATTGTAATATAGTGCACATTATTAAAAAAAATTCGTTATGCATAAAGAAATATTGAACAAAGTGAATTAAAGCACAGAATTGAAATATTTTATTTAATTGCAATCTAGACAGTAGTTGAAGTTATTAAACGCATTGGAAATGAGATGCAAGAAGCATAATTAGAGGGATAAAGGCTAGCATAAGAAAAGCAGGTTTCAGAAGGATTGAATTTGAAGTTTGAGTAAAAGAAATATTTAAGATGGCTAATATAATATAAGTAATATGATAGGTTTGAGCATATTTGAAGCCGGACCAAATGTAAGTAAATAATGCAAAAGGTTGGTTATGCGCATAATGAATATGAGCGTAGAGTTATTAATAAACGTACGGGCCAGTAAAAAGCAAGCAAGCTGAAATGTAGATAAAAATCAAAGCAAGATAAGATATAATTTGCAAAGAGCAATGCAGAACGAGGGCAACTGAAATGAAGAATAATTAGTGACGTGGTTAAAATTGAACTCAAGTGCCAGTGCAATTTAAAACTAAATGTTCATAGCAGAGCAGTTATAAATAACAGTTTATGTGACAAGAAATGACAATGTTTATGTATAAGAAATAGGAACATTTTCTAATTTTAAGCAACAAACATGTTAATCAAATTTTATTCTTATATGTGAAATTGTAACCAAAACTTATTTTCTTTGAACAATATTAGATTGCGGTTACTAGGTGACGCGATGCTTTGTTGTAAAAAAAAAATTGAAAATAATTCCTGTAATGTCAACTTGTGGGCAAATGATGCTTCTGATTTTTGGTGTTTTTATATAATAAAAGTTATTTTCAAAGTCTAAAAAGTGTACAAAGTTATTCTACAAATCACCGGGCATAAGTGGAAGTGTTATTAAAAGTTTCTCCACCAAAAAGTTTATAAAATTGTGCCAAGATCGGCGTGAGGTCAGCTCCGACAACCTGGAAATTTCAAACTGCGATACTAGTCCATTCCAACATCAGAAGTCAGGGATCTCAAGTCTTACAGGTCGGGAAGAGGTGTAACAACATCCTAGAAGAAGATTTGGTGCCAAAGAAGCGACTTCCAGCAAATAAGGGCGTTGGCATCACCCGCAGCGGCGCCAGCGGCGAGTTCGGCGATATTTTAAGAGGTACGATTTAGCAGGTTTTTATGTGGTTGGAATCCGGAAAGCCACTGGACTTCGAGAACACACCTTGCTGAAGAGATTCATCGTGTTTCCGAGCATCCAGATACATCCAAGTTCCAGAAAATCCCGTGGCGTCACTAGAAAATGCGATTTAGACCAGGATTTGCAGTTTTCAGAGAAAGCCAAGGCACAAGATAGTAGCGCGTCGTTTTTACGTCACAACCTGAAACAAAACCAAGTTAGATGTTGCTAGGCGGGAGATTCGATTCAGTTTACCTGAGGCTTCCTTGAAAATTTCGCTTTTGAATATCAAAATAAAACGTTGTATGCACCCGCGAACCTTTTGTGGTGTAAGTCAATTTTGTGAGGTTATAAATTATTGAAGTGAGTAGAGCAGTTGTACTGAAATTGTGAGTATTTGAGTTACTCTGAGTTAAATATTCTACAGAATTCTTTTAATATGAAATTCAAATTTGAACCTAACCTGCAATTTGATAAAATATAGAACGGGGCAATTAACCATTTTATTTGAGAGTAATAAATACGTTTCATTTTAGTTAGCCTAAGATACTGGCAAGTTTTGCATTTAAATTTTTTTTATATATGTGCCCTGAGTACTGGGGTGTTTGCCTAATAGTACATTGACTTGATGATAGTCTAACATTACATCACCAGAGTACGAGGTTTAAACGTGCCAAGAAAACTGAACTGAAACAACGTAATATAGAAATCGCGGGTGTCTGCAAAACCAACTGGAAAAGCGATGAACAATTAGACACTTCAACAGGCATAACAACGTAGTGTACTTTTCTGGTGAAAAAGAAAGGCTAAATAGGGTTGCAATACTTTGTAATTAAATTACTAATTAAATTCATTTTTGTTGATTTGCCTTGGGATTGAATTACTTTTAAAAATATGGTAATTGTACTCGTAATTGGTAATTGCTATTTTTGTTACAAAGTACTTGACAATAATTACTCTTTGCAAGTAATTAATAATTACATCAATTACTCAATTACTTTTGAACAATTAAATTACTCTATTTTAGTTATTTTACAAGTATTTGAATTACTTGTGGTAATTAGAATTCCTTACTAAATTACTTACCTGGATTAGGTATTAGATCTCCAGACTGCAAAAACAAGATAAGGCCTTATTAAGTTACATGTTAAGCAATTGGAAATAGGGCATTTCTGGAGCAATATAAGTATAATTTATGATTTCCTATAACTAGTCGCAAAACAGCTAGTTTTGTGCATGAGCAAAGAGATATTTAGTGCAGGCACGTATGTTTCTAATTTAGATGTGTATGTGTTGTGTCTTTTGTAGTGTAGGTTGTGCAGGATGTAGCATTGTAGCTTGATAATAATTATTGTGTAAGAAGCGAAAAATATGTCGACGGTAAGTAGAGATTACAGAGTAAAGTACGGTAAAAAATATTTTTTCAATAACAATTGATAGCAAATGACTTCATTATACAATATTTGTTCATAATAATTCTCTGTTAATTTAAATTTGCTTGTTTAAAACGATGTACTAGCATTGGGTATCTAAATACTACTAAATACAAATATACAACAACTTTTACTGAAAGTTATTGAAAAACTAATTTATGTGGTGCAATTACTATTACCAAGTATTTGGTACCTGAATGGCTAGTTCATTTAAATAATTGAAAATGTGGACATTCAATTACTTCATTGGGCGGTAATTGGTAATTGGTAATTAATTACTGTTTAAAAGTAGTTTGCCCAAATCTCAACCCAGTCAATGATAGAATTATCACAATAAAAAGCAAGACGTCTCTCTTTATATTAAATGTAATACTCCGCCGGATCTGTAAGCTTTCTAGACACACTTTTGAATCCCTGTTCTCGTATCGTTAAGTGTGAGGGGAACTTTATTTCGATTTTGCTTCGGATATCGCAAGCAACACACTGGATTTTAGCAGCATTGTCACATCTCAAGCCCGTCGTTGACGCTGTCTGCTTCTGTTATGTCACTCTGACAGCTAATCAAGAAAATTAGCGAACGCAGCCTACTTCTCACCCGGAACCGGCCGTGAGTTAAACTAGAGACTCCAAACCGCTAAAAGATCTGTAAAGGGATTTATACGAAACTTCTCTGGTAAGTCTAATGTGGCTTACATAAATTTGCAAATAAAAACATTGTGGCCTTTGGAATTTAAAGTCGAGCTCCGATATGGACCTCAATGCTAGCCCAGAGCTCCAATTTATGAACCACGGAATCTCACTTATTCTATGTGCTTACGACGGCGGTATAAACGACGCATTAACGACGGAACTCAAGCAAAGTGTTATCTCAAAATTCAGAAATGCAAAAATATTTTCTTGGTAAAAAATATTAATAACAAATGAAAGGTCTCACAAATGGCAAATACTTGGCGAGTGCCAAGGTGCCAGGTAAGGAGATTTATTTATGCAAGATCCTGCAATAAGAGACAATAATTAAACTGAATTCAACCGAGTTGCTAAATCACAAACTTGAGAGAAAAATAAAATTTTAATAACTAATTCAAATATTGGGTAACTGATTTACTGAAATTAATAATTATATTTAAATGGATAAAAAATTACGGTCATGTTACGTGAGACATCCAATTCAATAGTGCTCATAGCTTTTTGGCATATTGTTTACTGTAAAATGTGAATTTAAATAGTTTGAGGATTATTGAACTGGTTAAGGTAGTCCGCTGTGAAGGAAACATTAAAACGTAGCGCTCACAATAGTTTAATTTTGTAGGTTATGTCGCAGACCATCGGTTGCTAGTTCCCGCAGGTAATGGATGCCTCAGAAGGTCGTCGATTCCCAGCATAATATAACGCCAAGCTTTCCGAAAGTCAAAAGGTGTATCGACAGTTTCAATGCTCAGACGTCTGTTGGTTACAAGTGATGTATCTCGACAATCGGACCCCAAAACTGTACTGACGTAATGCTTTTTGCAAGAAGGGGATCAAAATATACCTACTAATTATTTACTCAAAGCTGTATATTGGGATATTTGAATAGATCCAGCAAGATTACAAAACAGAGCCTACCGTTCCACTGCCAATATGTGTGGCATGTGCTTGGTATCGGATAAAATCCACAGAATGTGTTTTTGAAAAAAATCTAAAATACTGTTTAAGCAAACATTATCCAATTTCAATGAACAAAGCTGAACCACAAAATTCAATTATTCAAAATGATTGCCTTGCGATAAACCCAAATTAATGAAAATGTTAATTTAAAAATGTAACGGGCGTTTTTAATTTGAATGTTAGGAGCCTCATTGTGATACAAATAAGCTTACTCCCTTTTTTTTAATTAATTTAATTAGCTCTACGTAATATTGGTGCGAGTAGAATTAACTTCACGCTGAGTTTTAAGGAAATATTTAAACTCAAAGATAAGAAAGGGAACTGTACGTCAAATAGGGAAAACATAATACAGATTGCAGAAGAATTCTACAAACAATTATACACAAACAACCATCCCTACCCAGATCTAAACACACACAACCTAGAGAAAATACAAAACCAAGGATCAGAGGATATTCCTAATATCACAAAATCAGAAATCTATTACGACTTAAGGAAAATGAAAAACAACAGAGCACCTGGTGAAGATGGCATTGTAACTGAAGCGATAAAACTCCGAGGACCAGTGCTAATAGAAAAAATAGAAAAACTACTCAACTTATGCCTACATAACCAGGAGATCTCCTCAGGATGGAACAATGCGATAACCATCCTCCTACACAAAAAGGGAGATATAACGCAGCTTGACAACTACAGACCTATTAGCTTGCTTAGCCACCTCTATAAGCTATACACCCGCATATTAACACATATATTGGAAGCAAAACTTGATTTGTACTAGCCAGATACGGAACAAACGACCATCTCCAATGCCTAAAAATACTAATCGAAAAAACCATCGAGTACAATAGACCTAGACACTATGTCACCCAAATTATTCACAGCAGATCTGGAACACGCCTTTAAAACTTTAAACTGGGAAAACAAAGGCATAGACATAGACGGCGAAAAATTAAACAACTTGCGCTTCGCAGATGACATAGTGTTGATTACAGACAATCTAGGCGAAGCTAAAGAAATGCTACAAGAACTGCAAAACGCAACTCGGATGGTGGGGCTAAGTATAAACTACACCAAGACAAAGTTAATGACAAATCTAGTCCCTAATGGAAATATACACATCAGAGGAGCGGAAATAGAGCTAGTTGAGAGGGATAACCAAACTAGCGAACTCCTGAGACGAATTAATCTAGGCTGGGCGGCGTACGGCAAACTCAGATACATCTTTAAAGATAGCATCCCTCTGAGTTCAAAGAGGAAAACTTTCAATGCATGTGTTCTGCCAGTGCTTACCTACGGGGCAGAGACTCTAACCCTGACAAAAGCATCAACAAGAAAACTCAGTATTGCCCAACGAAAGATGGAAAGATCGATGTTGGGAATAACACTGAAAGATAAAATAAAAAATGAAGAGATACGTAGTAGAACAGGAGTAGAGGACGTAATAGAAGAGATAGCCAAATCGAAGTGGCGATGGGCTTGCCATGTGGCGAGGCAGACAGATGGAAGATGGACAAAAAAGATTATTGAGTGGAGGCCGAAGGCTGACAAGCGAAGTCGAGGGAGACCACCCACCCGATAGATGGACGATTTGAAAAGGATTTCGACAAACTGGGTTGCAACTGCACAAGATAGAGAAATTTGGAAAGATCTTGAAGAGACCTATGTCCGACAGCGGACAATACTGGCTGGATGATGATGATGATCAGTTTTAAGCTACATAGAGTCACATTTGTTATCACGGTCTTTTCCGTCTAAAACTCGGCGAACACACAGTGAATTCAATTCCTGAGCCTTTCTAGGCATTTGAAACCGATGTGCCAAGTCCAAATGTCTACCAGGCGTGAAAGAGCATGACGAATATTTTTACACCCATTAATCCAGCTTGCCCCTATTTAATCGCTCTTTTGCGGCATGGAAACTCCGGACCACCCTCCAAATTAGGTCAGCACACATTTTCTTCTTCTCCGAGTAATTGTGGTACTAGTTTATATGGCATTATGCCCGCGCTCTGATACCCGATCGTCTGGCTCTGTTCACCTCATGCTCTAGTTACTCTATTGAACCTCAAGAACTACCGCCTAGTCCTTATCCACTCCATTTAATGCAGAGGGTTTGAGTTAGCCAGGAAGGTAGTCACCTTTCATTTAAGGGTGCTACAAAATATGTTACACATTACAACATTTGAACACCAGCATGAAATGGCAAATGACTGAAAATATAAGCTCCTGGTTACGGATTTTGGAAAACCTTAAAAATTCAGGGTGTGCAACCATAATGCCCCGAAGCTTGAAATGTTATACAAGAAAACTTTAAATTACTGGAGAGATATTATTCACAGAATAACATGACTTATTGTTAAATTATGTTATGGGTAGTATATTGGCTTATTAGGAATAGGACAATTAATTACTTACATTTTTTAAGGTAGTTTTAACACGTAAAAAGCTAGAAATATCTTCCCGCTTTATCTAGCCCGTAAACCAAGCCGAGGTTTTCGGGTTGAGTGAACCGAAATTCATCGAGTCCGGGAACTCACCAAAAATATTCGCCGTCCATACTAGCTTGATTGTCGGCAAATATTTCTTTGGTCGAACCTGCAGTTCAGCCGTCCTCGCCTCTCGTCTTTTACCGTCAAGTTTTGTTGCATTGAGGTAAGTACATCTAATTTATTGTGTTAATAGTGCACGTGTGTATTACTGTTCATTTTGACTACAATAATTACGCTGCATGTGTTTGGAATATTCTAAGAATTTTATCCGTAACGGACTAAATCCCCTCTTGTGTGCTGTGTGCCGATCGCTATTGGAAATTAATACTGATTTCCGCAACCGACATGACCTGTGGAAGTAGAACTTTTACGTAATTTAATGCGGGCTCCAGCTTTCGCAGCTAGCCGGACAAGAATTATATTTTTATCTTGGTGCGTTTAACACGGCCGTATTAGATTTTATACTGTTTGATTTCTTGTGAAGCAAAATGCAGTATGCGTTGAGCACGCACATCTCTAGGCGTCACGGTGAGGAAGACTTTCTGTGGTCAAACTTTCCTATTATATTAACGGCTGATGATCACCATGGTGCATTTTCCACATATCTATTAATTTGACTAACTATCACAAGCGAGCCCATCACTTGCAGTTTAAGACCCTTACCCGTTCAGTCCGTGAAGTGACAGTCGAGAATTGTTCTTTCCTTTCGGGTCACGTCTTCATGCCGTGATGAAGTCAGCTTCAGCGTTTTGTAAAACGTCCAGCGGATGTATGCGCGTACAGGTGGTTATTGTGTAGCATTTACCCTCTCCACTGTCGGCGGATCTTTGCATTCCTGGTCTATTCAATTAGGGAATTCTGTCCCACGCCATATCGACGAATCCAAGGTTGGTTGGCCGATTTTTGGAACGTGCCCAAAATCACCCTGGGCCGCCAGTGTGGAGCTTCATTCCGGCTTCTTGCAGTTAGTCGTAAAGCATCCATCTACTCGCACTGAGAACACCTGTTAGCCACGGTCCGCTTCAACATCAGCTACGTGAATTTCATAGCACACAGAAAAGGACCCGATAAGGAACACTTATACAGGTTATATTTTTTCTTTATGTAACATTTACTGGAGACCAGTGATCGGATGCTGTGAGCTCCACTCATACATTTGGTGTTTGAATTCCGTCGTGAGCTCGAGATATACAGTTCGTTACGCGAACCTTGTACCCGACGGCATCAAACATTTCCTCCCCATCCACGGAGCAGATACTACTGCCAGACTATCTTGTAACTTTATATTTTATTTTAATGTGTGCGATAAATGACGTCGCTGCACTGTGAAATTTTAAAACTTAAATTATGCGTTTTATGAGGTGCCTCTTAGCTTTTTGGCTTATATTTTAGTCACCTGTATTTTGTACCATATAGTATTGAATTTGTGATTAATTATACTGTGATACCAGCTTTGTAGCTTTTGTTTTGTTGGTGCTACCTATGCGTGATTTGAGTTTTTTCAGGATATTATGTGCTACTTGAGTTTACAAATTTTCGTTGAATGCCTGGATACACCTGTCGTTAATTGGTAAAGTTTCGTTGGCGCCCTTTTGGCTTTTAATCATTTGTGAATACTTAAAGAGCTGCACGCCATCTTTTTGACTAGCCGGCCGGTAACTTTATCCAAAAGTTGTAAAGTTTGATTATTTTTAGAGATTTAGCTGACGAATCATTTTGATGCGAACAATAGATCTATTCCAAGAAATGAAAGTACAAACGGGGGTGCGGCAAGGGTGTATGATAACCGCCAATATACGGAAGACATATAATGAGGGCGATAATAAAGAATTGAAAAGACTGTGTCTAAATAGGTGGAAGTGAAAACAATATCCGCTATGAGAATATCAGATTAATTTCTGTAAATACACAACAACTAAAAGTGCTAATACACACATTAGACCAACAGATCCAGACAGTAAGTTCGAAACTCAACAAAAATAAAACCAAAATTGTGATAATTGGTAGAACAAACAGAAGCAGGCCAAATACATAACAACTGTTGTAGACAGATTTGGATATCTTTATGAGTAGTGACAAATGACGGAAATACAGATCCAAAAATAAGAAGACGCATACAATTGGTAAACAAGCAATAACTAATCTCGAGAAAATACGGAAGAATAGACAAATTACAGAGAATACAAAGTTCCGTTTAGTAGGAACACTCATATTTCTTCTGAGATATGGACGATAAAAATAGCAGAGCGTTGCTGGACCGTGGAGAGCATACAAAAGTATCTGGTATTTCGGCTATATGCGAAATAATGACGGAAAACTGGAAAAATTAGTAATGCAAGGTACCACTAACTGGAAAGACCATCAGCAATTAGGGGGCTAGACCAAGTGAAACAGTTGACTAGTCCACAACTAAAGCAAGCCGTAAAGCCCAATATCAACAAGAATAAAGGTAAACGATCAATGATACATTACTCAGAATATAATTCGTTGAATTTAGAGCCATTCATCATATCTTAAATTTAGGACATTGGCCAATAGGACCTTCTACCATACTAACAATAGCGACTCATTATTATCGAGTTGGTACAACCTAACTAATAATCTATAATTGTTTAATGAATATCATTTCGTTATAGTCCCAAAGCAAAAATTGCAATTCGTCCTACGCCTACGGATTCATTGTATTTTCAGCTTTGAGATTACAACTCATAATATTCAGTTAAAAAACATTGATAATAATAAGCGTACTACTTTTATTACCCCTGAAAATAACGAGATTGGCACTTTCCAGAATGTAGGAGAAAACGACCGAGAAGAAGCTTTTGGTTTACAAATTATGGATTACTGATTAGAATTTACACACGTCAATCGGATTTTAATAAAACAATGTTCAGAAATACCACGGTTCTAATTTGTAAAAGTTATGTTCATAAAACCAGAACTACAATGAGTCTAATCGGATATTATTTAAATAATTCAACAGCTAATATTAAAAAGTTTAATGTCTTGATTTTGTCGAAGCAAAAACTAGAAACAAAATGTGCAACTCCTAGGTATAAAATAAAATGTTAAATTTTAACTTATAGGTCAATAAACTTACTTTCGATGTAAAACTTATATTTATAGGCAAACTACCTCATTAATAGCCGATCAAAATTAGTTTAAAATGTTCATTTTACAATATCCAATTTCAACTCTTTTAGGTTAAAGCTAGATTATGTATAAAGGTAGGATACATCAAACGATTTTACATAAATTATGACTATTCCTTTGTCCAAAATATCACCAAAGTGCAATTCCACCTGTCCTTTCAAAATGTGGAAATTCAGATAACTGAATCTAACGATTGATGCTGCTGAAGGTGTCTAAATTCACATGGTATTATAGGTAAGATAGAAGTTGAATATAAGATTTTAATTTGACAGCTAAAGAAGAATGTGACTTGGTACATTTTTAAAGCATGTTTGATAGAAAATATTCTCGATTTTATCTATATTACGATAAATGATCGAACCTAGGCGAGAAAGTAAAGAATGTCTAAGCTAGAATTTGGAATTAAAAATTCAATACTATTTATATATCAATTGGTGTCGTTCAGATAATATTCACATCCCTAGCATGCTTTACTTAAAGATGGAAGACGTTAATGAAACATTATAAGGTGAAAGGACGAGTATCTACTCGATAGTCATCGTAAAAAAAGTCATTAAGTATCTGAATATAAAACAAAAAAATATGTTTCCGATACTTTTTCAACTTAAATTAACTGAAATTAAAACAGAGATGGCAAATCAAGACACATGCCAAGATTGGCAAAATTAAAGAAAACGCTCATGGAAACGACTTCAAAACTCACAAAGAGACAACAAATTAAACTAAAAACAACAAACAAACAGTGGATAACAAAAGCAACGCTAGAAATACCAGAAGAATATAAAAAAGCAAAGAGGACTATTTTAAAACGAATATAAAAGACATATCCAAACCCTTCAAAATCAAAAAGAGCGTGCAATAGGCCTATGGTATTTTCACAGAGGCTTTTTAATGTATATGAGGTTATCTATCGGACAAGATAACTAACTTGTTACGCGCTATTTTTGCATTAATGTAAAATTAAGTTGATGTCCAAGAATTGTCACGAGCCGCCAGCAATTCTTTACTGTATGCTTGATTGCTTAACCACATTTTTTATTTTCTGTATGGGTTTTTGAAAATCCTTGAGCTCTAGGGAATTCTACTGAATTTTGAAAATAGACTGTTAGTATGATTTCCGGCGGCCATTTTATGGCGCTGATGGTGTGAGACTACCTTTTGAGGCTGTGCTGTTTCTTCACATTTTTCACTTCATGTGGATGACATAATTCTAGAATTCTAGAAAAATTAGTTCACGAGGCGTAACCAAGACAACAACACAGAATTTCTTCGAAATTTTTTGTAGGTAGACCAACCTAACTGTGAGGATTTGTGTCGTTACGATTTTCTTACCGAATCTGCATTCGAGCATTAATTCATATCCGAAAATTCTTTTTCGTGCATTCCAACAACGTGCTAATTTGCCCTCGCGTAATACGACGTTGTTGGAACGCACTAAAAAAATCCGGAAAGAATTAATGTTCTTATGAGATGATATGTGAAAATTGTAATTCAGCCCTAAGTAATTATGTGTGAAACTCCTGAAATTAATCTAGTTATGCTAGGATACAACTTTATTTCTCACTCCTGGCTAACTTTAAACTTTGGGCTTCTAGTACCTTTTTAGTACCTCCTAGTGCCTCGCTCTGCATGTATCCGCGTCTGCGCTCTGATGTTATCTTGTAGAACACCTGAAAAACCAACTTGTAGGCAGTTCGCCTTCGATTACTATAGCCGCCGAAATTGAACCACATGGTTTTTCCCTCGCGCGACGACTGAAGAAAAGCCTTGCAGATTTGTCTGTCGCCACAATGTTTTCACTTTGAGCTTTAGTAATTAGCTTAGTTCTTTTATTATATATTAGAGTTGCAGCCCTGTTTGCTGTTTTTGGTTGCAATCGACTCGCGAAGGACACGTTCCACCACGTTTTGGTTTAGAACTATTGTTTATTCGAGGTAATACTCAAGCAAATTAAAAATTATTTGTAATTACCCAACCACACCACTTAAATGGTGTAGAAACTATCTCGAGCATCGGGAGCGGACAACTCGTCGATGTCGACTCGCCGCCGTCATCTCGCCGCGGGGACAACTCGCCGCCCGGCGACTAACAGCCATATCAACAAAAGTTATAATCTCGGAAAATGCTATTTTTACGCAATTGCAATATCATAAATATAATATAATTTGCAAAAATAGGTAAAATTCCTAAATGATTCCACTACTAAGTACTGTTACAGATTAAAATTAATTAATTGTGCAAGATTAACTGTGCCCTAATAGTTAAGTAGGCGGGGGTTATAAAACTAGACAATACGGTAAAAATATTACACATGCTAATATTTGAAGAAATTATAATGAGCTATTCACTCTGATTTATTATTGGGGAGTAACGTAATTATTTAAACAGGTATCGAGAGATCAAAAAAAAAACTGTTCCTCAGCGGGCTGTGGAAATTCAAGGTATGAATAATATGTTGGTGACACTGTACGTCAATGTCAAATTCGAGGTTATCAGGTTAGGTTTTCCGTCAGTTATGACACAAAATGACGCAAATCCTAACCTGCTAACCTCGAATTTCACATTGACGTACAGTGTCACCAACATATTATTCATACGTTGAATTTCCACAGCCCGCTGAGGAACAGTTTTTTTTATCTCTCGATATAATAAAATTATTAAAGATTATACTAATGTTTTAGTTGTGCTATAAGGCGGCTTGTTGACTTTCTGGATCAATTCAATTTAATTGTCTCCGGGCTCCCACGGCGAGTGGACGGCGGTGACGAGTTGGCCCCGCGGCGAGATGTCGGCGACGAAATGACGGCGGCGAGTCGACGGATGCGAGTTGTCCTAGACCGCTCAAGCATACAAGTCTTTACACGTGGGTTTTTGCGTTCTTATACAATTTAAATCGCTATGCGAATGAGACGCCCGTTATCCGCTTTCGCTGGTTTCTTATATCACTCATGACAATTGGGTTACATTTGCTCGTAACAGAATTGCGATGAAAATCGTACAGCTGCGGGTGTGCACTCAATTTATTAAAAGTTTATATCAAAAATAGAACTGTGTACATATAACAACAATTTTAATTATCACAACACATAAAGCCAAGTTACCCTTAAAAATAAAACCAGGAAACTTTCAATAAGTACATTTTTAACAGAATAAAGCTTAGAATTTAGAAGGGATTCTTAAGGATCGTTAAAATTTACAGAATTTAGTTTACCCGATTTATTATGCAGAAATGTATTTATTGTTTTATGAATCAGCTGTGTGGTTTAGGAATTTAGACCTACACCTGTCTGTTTTCTGGTTTGAACCGCCTCGAACCAGTGGCGCTTCCGGACAACCCACGCAAATCCTGCTCTAGTTTGTTGTGTATAAAAACCTCCTGTAGCAAACTTGCGATACGCAGATGATAACGCCATAATTGCCAAGAGTGATATTACACTTACAGAAATGCTTCGACTAACAACAACGCGATAAAACTTGAAATTAACTTAGACAGAACCACCAAGTTGATGATTTCAGATAGAATAAACACACTCCAGCTATAGAATTCACCACCTCAGAGATAAATAGGCACTACAAAAATTCAATTTCCTCCTGTCTCTAATCTACAACGAGGGGAGTTGCGAAAAAGAAACAAAACAAAGAAGTGCAATGGTGCACGCTGCAGTAAGAAACTTCACGAAGGTATGGAGTAATAAACACATAACAAAAACACGAAGATATAGCTGATGAAAACTATGGAATACTCTATTTTCTTACACGGAGTAGAGTTACGAACCACGAAGGTATCAGATAGACACCGGATTGATACATTAGAAATGCGGTGCTGGAGAGACAGTACGAAGAACTAATGCATCAATCTTAACTTACTTACTTGTTTATCCGCTTCCCTCTTCTACCTTTCAGTGTCGATAGTTAGCGGTTTTGCTCCACAGAATCCCGTCCACTCTCTTTTGTATTTTACACTTTCCTTGCCTTGATTAGAACAGCTATCTCTTTCTTGTAGTAGCTTTCCAATCACGTTGTTCCATGTTTTTCCTGGTCGACCTCTCGTTCTTTTTCTATTAGTATTCATTTGCCATATTGTTTTTGCTATACTACCATCAAGTGTCCAAGCCAACTCAGTTGTCTTCTTTCTATAACAATTTCCACTTTTGTAGTTCTCAGATTTCTCCCTGTCATATAATTTCGTATTTTATCTCTTCTAGTCACTCTCATAATTTTCCGCAGGTATTTTATTTCACAGGCTTGGATTTTGCTCTTTAGTCTCTCATTGAGTAGCCAGTTTTCACATCCATATGTTAATGTGGGAATATATACGATTCGGTAGATCTTTATTTTTTTGTAGCACCTTATTTTTACTCAGGAAACTGCTACTTAGAGCATTAAACAGCCTTCTGGTGGCACATATTCTGTTATTCATTGCGCCTTCAAATCCCACATTACACTCCATTAGCACTCCCAAATATTTTAACCTGCTTTTCTATTTGATTTTATGTGTGCATGTGAAGACATTTACCTCCTGCGTTTGTTTGGCAATGACCATAGCAGGCAATCTTCCTGCCTTCTCCAAATATCCCTCCACGTTTCTACGGTTGTTTGTACATCAAAAGAACCTAGAACTGCAGACGGCAAATATTGACATATCTTAGGCATGCTATACGTTGAGATAAAGCCATTTAGAAACAATTAGTAGAACAATGAGGTATAAAGGAAAAACGCCCCAGAGAAAAATCTCCAAATAGATGGCTGGAATAAAAAAACACCGAGAAATATACCCCTACAAACTCTACTAAAAAGGCAAAAAATCTACTAGGATGAAGAAGAATGATCAAGAACCACTATACAGAATAACATGAAATCACGACTCTTCAGCAATGAGGGAAACGACGAAGAGAGAATCATTTATAGATAACTCAACCCTATTCCCCTTTGCGCTTTTAGCACTTGCTTCAGTTTCTTGTTTGTTCTTATTTTTAACTATTCTTCAGCTTTCTTATCCTTTCCAAAAACCAGAAACTTCTACTCTTATTCTTCAGTTGTGTATTGCTCGGTTTTGTTGAGTAAAAATCTTTATCAATCAAAAAAGAATTGTTGGTTATTGTAACATTGTAAGTCAAAAATAGAAATCTGTCGCAACTATTCTTCCTACTCCTGACATTAATTTATGGTTTCCCTTTTTTTTTGCGCTAAAAATTTCTACTAATATTTATTTAAGAAATTGCAGATACATTCTAGTTAAAACAATGAATTATAATAATATATCTGTAATTATTCGGTAAAATATAATGATAGCAAAACCCTTCCGATTTTAAGTGGCTGGAAAAAGTAATCTGCTTTCTTTTTATTTATTTCTAATTCATTTTAATTATAATCTACCGTAATAGTGTTGCAAATATATAGCAACGTGTAGAATTCATAAATTACCCCGTAAAAAGCCTCCAAAAGCACCATAAGAAATCGTAAAAGTGGTAACTTTCGATCGACGGGCTATCCGGCTTAATCAGCGGGTGCTAACTTTGAACGCAACGCTACACGCAGGTTATTGACTAGTGTCATAAACTAAGTAAAAGTGCCGCAAGTGACGAATTACATGCGCAGATGCAATGTAAGAGCACGCATTTACAAACTCAATTTCAGTCATATAATGCTAACTGCGAATAGCAGAGGCGCCGAGAGTGAGCTGCATGTAGTTCTGAAAAGCTTTTGGGACAATAGCGACCCGCCTCTCGAGGATCGACTGAACTCCGCCACAACCCAGCGAGATAAGGGCGCGTCATAAAGTCATCTTGCTGGCCCAAAACGCTCGGACAAAAGGCAGTGACAGTTTCACTGACTAGACGCCCGGCTTCGGCAAGAGGGCAATAGAACAACTCCGGGCACATTGGACAATAGCACTTTCCCAAAAAGTAAAAGTTTCAAACGGCCACTGAAATACAATAAAACCGCACTTATGCAATTGTCGAGAGGCTATACAAAAACAAACAGGGAAACACCAATATTAATTCGGTTTACCACATTCGCCTTCGGGATTCCGCGTCTACGATCTGTCTAGCACGTTCCAAGTCCGCATGAGTAAACAAGTGCACAGTTCACAGAGCTTTGTCGAAATACCAGGGCGCGTTTACTGTTGGCGCAATAATTGTGTAATCGCGTATTATATGTATTTGTGTATATCATTCTGCATGTATATGTACCTTTGTGTGTGGAACATTTTGTTAAAATACATAAATAGTTGTTGTTTTCTATTATCTATTTTAAATACCCTGGATGCTATCATCTTCACGCGTGGCAGCAGCAACAACCAAAATAGTATAACAACGACAAGACGTAGGCCTGTTCTTTATATTTTGAAGTTTGTTGCCATCTTCCAAAACATGCTCTAAATTCATGAATGCTAAAAGCTGGTGAATCAAATGTGTCAAATTAAAATATGCCGTTCCAAATGATTAGACACTAGAAGACGAACGTGCGAATCTGTGAATATCAAACTTAAATTTGTAAATCTCACTATTTTTAAAACAACTAAGACATTTCGAATACAGAAGCTTGAATTACTGAGATTTATACATTTCTATATTAGCATTAAAATAAATGTGTATCACATACTGTATCTAAAGCTTGCTCAATTTGAAAGCTCCATTTCTGCTAATTTACTTCAAAAATGGCAACTAGATTTTTATATAAGTAGTTCAGAAGTGAAAATTTGTAGTACCAAACTTGCAATATGAACTCATATACTTTAGTAAATATGAGAACTTTAAGGACTTTTAAAAGTAGATTGACAACTGAAAAAGTTCAGACCTTCTGAAATTATTGTATATGATAGAATTTGTTATTGTAATTCTATCTATGTAATTGGCATTCATGTTTTTAGAAATCGTATAAATCAACATTTCGAAAATAAAAGCCTCAGGTTTACACTTATAGCTGTTCAAAGATGGCAATGCGGTAATTTAGATATGAATGGCTTTGCAAGGATAAAAATACATCTTCAAAACATTGACTTTTGGTTATAAAAACAATTCAAGTTTTACAAAAACGAGTCAACCTGAGTTGAGTCGTTTGCATCGTTAATAGCGAGAATATTAATAAATAATCTAAACATGATAGATGCTCAAATTGGTCTAATAAATAAAACCTGGCAGATTAGCATCGCCAAATGCATCTTTAATATTACTCAACACGAGTTATCGTGATTTACATCCTTCGTGTCACAGGGTTTGATTAACTGAATTATCGCGCTAGCAAATCATTTCCGTTAGCACTTTTTAGCAGAGAAAAATTTACATTTTTCGAGCTACAGGCTAGAGCTTTCCAGCTGACTGAATTTTCGAGCAACCGATTTCCGGCTATTTTGTTCCCTCAATCCATGGGTACATCCTTTCGGAGTGTAGTGTGCATAGTAATTATTGCTTTAGGTTTCAATGTCGGCTGCAGTTACCTAGCGCAAGGGTTACCTCGACGATGATGTTACCTTTATGCCTGGCTTGGTATTTAACGGTGCAATCGCATTTGAATTTTATGCCCATTCCTGTTGAATTATCAGAGGTTAAGCCATGTCAGGCGCCATTATCCTCAAAAACATTAGTTTTTATTAACGTATTGGCGTGACGAGGTAAAACGAGCCTTGTTAACATTAATTACAGATTGTTCTCCGTTGCAGGCTCGCTATGGAGCTTCAAAAATTAATTAACCAAAATCGACGCGACGTCTCCATTTTCCCCGCGATTAGATTAGTCATCAATTAGAAGCAATGTTAATGATATTAATAGCCAGTGTTTACCTATTTAGCATTGTAATGCGCTTTTTATATTTCGAAAAAATGACTGGGCGACCTCCGATTGCGTCACAATGCGTGTAAACACGACTTCTAATTTGGTCATCAATCATCTTTTAATCACCTTTATTTTTGCCCAGAAATTAGCCCCCTTTTGCGCGGCTTCGATGATGCGACCGCAGGTTATGACGATCTGAATAGCAATGAAGCCATTAAAGTTGGTATTTTTAATCTCGCAAGTGCACGAGTAGAATTGTTTCCGACGTTTAAACGAGAAATGATAATAAAGGACGCAGGTGGCAGCCTGACAGCTAAATTGCTGCAGTTCTGTCGAGTTCCCACTGCAGTCTTTGCCAAAAAGCAGTACGTTTTCGACATAAACCAGTTCAACAGGAACCTCCCCGGCTTCAGTTTCAAAAAAGTACAAGCCTCGCGTATTTTTTGTTGTTTTATAAAGTATAAGATAGATTTGCACATGTTTCTGAAAACAAATATTCACAGGCGCAGTTTCCAAAACCGGAATATACATTTTTACTATATTATTTACTGTTGCGTCACTAAATACATATGTCTAATTTGTATGCAACTATCTCCCAAAATTAAAATCTACAGTTCTTGGTTCAACTCATATTAAATTAATAGGTATCCTTCCCAATCAATACAGTAAAACACTGAACTCGTACTTAACGGGGAGCTATTTAAGAATTAAGCAAGAATATGATCATTCCGAATTTAAAGAAATCATAGCGGGTGTTTCTCAGTGAAGTGTACTAGGGATAGTTCTATACCTACTGTCACGACCGAACTTTGAGAGCTAGAAATACTACTATCACTTTTGCTGACGATACTCAGATATTAGCAGTAGGCAATTCATGTGAAGGTTCCACAGAAAATTTACAAATCAATGTAAATCATGTTAACTTCATTAACCGACTCCTTGAACGTATCCCTGTAATTAGCAACAATTAGATAGTGTCATATACAAATACAACCATATATCTTGTATTACAGGCTAAAACGACATTTAGGACAACGGGCCAACTTATAACGGTATTTACGGAAAGCCACGATAAAGCTAGACAACTAGAGCGTACAATAACTCACAAAATCGGGAATGTAACTTATATAGCACCGCTGCCCAGCTCATAACAAGAGTTTCCGACTAAGCTGCAGTGGAAAGAGGGGTGGTCCAACACGGGATAACACAAGGGCAACGGCCCAATAAACGATAAACAGATCTAAAATGATAAGGTGCCACCACAACTCCATCGCTGAGGAACAGTGGAAGCATATGAATTCACCTTTCAATTTTAAACTTGGCAGTAATCTGGATAGCGAGCCGGTTCAGTATGTTTTTAAAATCCACTTGATCAACTGGCCAAACTCCTCTTAAAACTGTAAAATATAAACACACAAATCGCATGCACAATAACAAAGAAAACCACAGTGAAATTAACATGACATGTATTGACAAAATATTTAAATATGTAGTAAAAGGCACATGTAAATATGGAATGTGTATACGAGAGTTCGGTAAATTGCGCAACGTCTTAAATCTATTGAAATAATTCGGTAAATTTATATGAACAGTAAAGTATAATCACATAGCGCTAATAAAGGCGAGATTCAACTATAATAAGTAGCGGTTGTGACACATGACAAGGGCTACTGCGAATAATTCGGGATGCTTAAATTTAAGCGGAATCATTCGAAAAACCCATATACAAGTGGGGTCGTAAAATACGCTAGTTAGCCGTACGTTCGTACAAAACTAAAAATGTCCTAACACTTGGTATGATTCTAAACACCAAGCTACGATGGAAAGAATAGAGAGGAATTAAGTTTTAAATGAATCGACTGATGAGAACTCCTCTTTGTCAATGTGTAACAAGCTCTTGCTGTACATGCAAATATTAAAACCTATATGGGCATACGGTGTTCAACTCTGGAGTTGTGGAGTTGTATCAAACAAAGTTACATGAATATCATACAACGATTCTAGAACGCGGTCTAAGGAACATCGCTGATGAACCCTGGTACATTAGAAGCTATGACCTCCATTGGGACTTCAAATTGCAATTTGTGACTAACGAAATCCCGAGATTTGCGCAGGAACACTTAGAAGGGCTGTATGAGAACGTCGACACTATCCAGATACGGACAATACAGGTATAGCGCGCAAACTTAAGAGGAAAAAGCCCTTTGAGCTAATTTAGGTAATAGTGTAAATGATAGTGTGAAAAGTAGAGACGGTGTTAGTGTAAGTGAACAAAAAAATATATCCACATATATGTCAAAAACTGAGAGACATTAATGGGTAAATTTCAAATTCTAAATTTAGGTACGCAACTACAAGTCATAGAGGTGGTGTATGGTGCATTTGATTGTGTCGGTTAGGCAAGTCTCTACTTAGTTGGATATCCGAGCTCCACGCATTGAAGGCTCACACGTTGCAGTTCCGTTACCATCTCGTCTATGATCTGTTTGGAGTTTCATATCGATTGAAGTAATGCCTCACACCCATCCATTATCTACCATTTTTGCCAACGTCCTAGGTATCGAAGCCGTATTGGAAAAAATCCGTATTTTGAGTGGGGAACTCCTGCAGACTGCACGAAGCTGTCTATATCTTCAAGCGCCGAACCGAGGCCCGCAAATTCTGCCTCCAGCTTAGCGGTTAGTGATCCACGTGGCTTGGCCTTATTCTAACTAGCGCTCGATCTATGTAGCTACCTAGAATTGAACCTTACCCGCGGCCCATATATTGAACTGCACTCAGCTAAGTTGTCTATTGTTATTATTATACGCGTTATTTATCGTTAGTTTTGTAATGTCGTACATGCACTTAGCATAGAATTTGGTGTATGAGTTTTGGGTAGTACCCCTTTCAGTGTCGCTATCCGTGATTTGCTCCAAATGTATCAAACTCTCTTCCATTATATGCGATTTGCCGTATAGACAGTTGCCGAAGTTTCTTATCGTGTGATATAGCAGCGACCAGGTCTATACCTACAATTTTACAATCATTCTGAGTAATCGAAATATTTGTTTGTAACGGCTCCGGCCTTCATCTGGGTCTGCTGAAATGTAATTATATATGAATTTTATGTGAATAGAGCTTTTAAACTACTAGTTGAATTTTATTTGTAAAGCGCAGTACAGTTTTGAGTATTTTACATATATACGTCCTAGAAAGTCAAGTCAGGTTCCCGGAGCCGAAAGCAGCACCATATCCTCCAGTCTCCTCAAGAAAAAGCTTTTTCGAATCGGGGGATACCCCGAAAGCATTTCGAGCTAGTGCAATTGACTCGGTGGCGCCTAACAATTAATAACGCCATTCTCCACTCCTTCACCGAATTGACTTTTATGAGCAAAATCCTTCCCATGTCCCACTGAAGCAAGTCGTATGCAACTTTTATTCTGTTACATGTTATAAATGAGTTTCCAAGTGTAACAAAGACCTTTTTGTAATAAATTACCATTCAGATTATTTAAGTTATTTGAAGAGTATTAGTCTATTATAAGATTCAACTGATTTCCTTTACAGGCAGTGCAGCAGTGTCTAATATAACATCATTCAGGGAACACCTTGATAATCGTAATATATCCGAAATCAATCACAAGTCCAGAAAGCTTAAGAAACCTAATCAGGCATGGTTTCTGAGACTCTCATGTAACAAACAACTTTCAGAATTGGACCATATTATTGTTGAGATAAAAGAACTCAATGTTTAGCCCACTTCAGTAGGGATTTCATCAGGAGTAAAGCAAACCATGCAGAGGCGAAACTCTTTTGCAAAGTTAAAGGCCAGAAAAGCACGGTAACTCAACATGTTAACCATGCCAAAGGCTAAACTGTTCTAATTCTTTTCAGCCCTTATGAAGCTCCTTATAAAAGTGGGAAAAACGTTGAGTTCTTGTATTTAAAAAATGTCACGTTATTATCTCAGAAATCGTTCCTACAGGACTAATTTTAATTGTTTCGATAAGTCGTCAAAGAGCAGCCAGAATATCGAAAAGCAAGTGGTGGATTGATTTAGATAACTAACTTTCACAGTTTTTCTAAGAAACGACTCATGGTGCATATCGAAGACCTAGTAACATCTATAAAGGACACGTTCGTTGAAGAAGGTGGAAATCTCTCAACAATGTATATAAAGGGGGGTTTCAGATCTCTTATCCCATAACCGTAATGGATTGGTCGAAATTGAACAAATAGAACCAAGGGTGCGTTCTTGCACACATTTTGTATACGGAAAGCAGTTGGTTAAAATACACGATCTTAATGAAGAATAACATTATTTGTTTCTATTTGAAATAATAAATTTACAATGCTTGTTGCAATAATTTCCAATAAAATTGATCTAACGAAAGACGTGCTCAATATCCACGCCGAATTCTAATTTCTATAATTACCAGCTCCCGAACGGAATTTAGAGTGAGGTGGTGCAGGTAAAATATAATGTAATGAAAGCTTGGAGCGCTAAATTCTACGACTTACCATTACGAGGCCTCATTAGGTTGACGTAACGACGAAAATGATAATATTTACCATATTCACAACAAGCACTTTGCTCAATCGCTAGATAATGCGCATATATCAGCGAGATTACCCGTATATTATTCTTGACAAATAAAGAATACAACATAACTTCGGAAAATACTCGAAGCTAGTCAAATTGGTAAACAACTGTTTAGCTAGAAATTACAACGGATTAAAAGTCCTAAATTCTAACAAAACTCCATACCACGCAAAAAAATATACATTATGTGTTGCTAGAAACCATTAAATCCTGATTCGATCAACTAGGTGCAGCAATTCTTTAATCCATTATACCAAATCTACACCTCAGTACTGGCGTTCTTAAGAATAAATCTGTTTATTAAACGTCACCAAGAGGAATAAAAAATAAATTTAGTAACTTGTACATTCTCATTGTGTCAGTAATTGTTGGAAGTAAAAATATGTAGAGCAAAATCTAGTTATTTGCACTACCACAGAACTACGAAATTAATATGCTATTGATATCCTCGGTAAGGTGTTTAATGACATTTCTGCATAGTATACTATGAGAACAAAAGATGGGAGTTTTAATTAAAATCAATGATTCTCAAATTCTATAATTTAAAAGGTAGATAAATCTACAACAGCTGAGGTTACAGATCTAAAGCTCAAGGGCAAATAATCTAATCTGCAATTCTTCTTATCTAATTTAAAAACAACATATGATCTCATATGAACAAAAAATAATTACTTTGGATGCATTATACCAACAATTAATTAACCAATTAGTTCTGTAAAGTAAGTTTCATAGTGATAGTAATTGAAATTATGGAATTGTACAGGAGGAAGGTGTGTATTGTAACTAAAAAATTAGAAGGTAATGCTACATGCTTTAAATATTACAACAGTAAAATTCCAACTGAAAGTTAATAGAACAGAGAAAAATATCCATTTTGACCTACAGAAAGTCCAAACTTAGAAACAAGAAATAGTAAGTTTGTTTCTACATATTTGAAAGATTAATGAAATTATCAATTATCAAATTAAAATTGCCGGAATTTATGCTACTGCAAGAGTGCTGGAGGTTTTAAAAACTGGAAAATGTCAGTTTTGATACTAGTGAAGCGAACTAAATGTGAACCTTTCTTTCAAGTAAAATATGGAATTGTGTGATAATAAACCTGAAACTGTGTGTTTAAAAACGTGGAAATTGTCGGGATAATGATCATGTCATATTTTCAAATATGGAAAGTTGAAGTTGTAATGTACCGTTGTGGATTTGTTACGCTAGTCTTAGCAAAATACATGCATGTAAGTATGTACTACAACATCTGTTTTTCCGTAATGAATGTACATAATTATTAAGTACTTTATGAATGCTATTACTGCTTCTGAATCCACAATCTAAAACCTTGAAGTTAAAGCTATTCATCTAGAAAAAATTTAAATGACACTGTACTTCTCATAAATTTCAAATTTCAAATTCTTCTAATTAAACACTGAAAACTTCAAGTTTTACAGTTCAAATTAAAATTATAATCCCAGATTTGAATATTGAAAATTTTAATTGAATTATATAAATACAATTTTCTAAAAACACTTTTGTAGGTGAATAAAAAATAATAAATAATAAATAAGATATTGACATTATGGTTTTCTGAACTAAACGAGTTACGGAAGTAATAATACTACTAAAAACGTTACTTACTAGCATGCTAAATGCTTATGTTATTTACACTTAAGTCATCCTATCAATTGCTGTAATTTTAGTAATTACTGTATAATATGCTATCGAGGCAAACACAGATTACTATTATTAAGATTGCAATGCCTACACTCTTATCGATTTATACAATACATAACGTTATTTGTGACTTATGATCATTTTGTCACATTTTTTTAGAATATGGTTTCATTTTGTTGCCCACTTAACACACGAAATGCTGAATCAATTATAATCACAAGTGTTGTCCCACCCTCCTTATAGTTCTAACTTATCACTATATGTGTCACTACATGTGAGTATGGATCTCTTAATGAGTATATGGAAGGCAAAAAATTTAAGGAAGGAGGAGGTGAGGAAACCGGTATAAATTTGGGTTGACAGGTAACCAAAACATTTTTACTCTGTCAGTATTTGCAGGTTGCCCAAGAGTTGGAAAAAACGTGTATCGAAGCAGGAGCATTATTTTGAAAAACCAAATTGTTTCATCAACTTTGTGTTCTTGTTATTGCTATATAAGAAACTCCAGGTCAAATCTATACTTTTTTCGTTCTATGGGAAAACTGGTACAACATTTTTAACAAATGTTTAAAATTACGATTACGATTACGGTTACGATTACTTGAATTAGTAAAGACCTTGAATTAAAAATTATAATTAATTGACGCTCAAACAAAGCTCACAAGGCTTGTCAGCGCAACACTTTTACATAAGCAAAATTGATAAACATACCGGTCGTTTGAAGCGCAATTGAGCAAATCCAGGAATTTACCTTGAAAGCGAGTAAAGCGTGTTATAAGGCACCCAATATTTTTAAAAACTGGGGAAAACGGTTGCAGGCTATTTCAAACGCCCACGGCTCTTTCTGCTACAACGACTGTTGGGGCTCGAACTCTAAACTTAAAATGTGAAAGAAAACGAAAGGTAGATGGTTATCTGCGAACAGCGTAGAAAAAACAAGAAAAAATCTGGTGTGATACAGCACACAGCTTCCTTTTACAGTGATCTTATAATTAGCCAAAAATATGATTTTAAATTTTTAAGCATTTGTCAAAAATTTTCAAAAATTACAAATTCTACAAAAACGGTACAAAATAGAGCGTTAGTTCAAGAGACAATTTTTTTCTAGAATTTTAAGCTGAATTTAAAAATGTAATAATATACCGGGGATTCTATTTAAAATTCGAGTTAATAAACAAATAGAAAATTTATCAAGTGACGCTTTCGGATCGTAAGAAAATGTATTCCCATCTCTGAGTATATTCATTGAGTCTCTTCTGTGGTAAACTATAGAAGCCATCAGCACAATAGCAAAATCATGTTTATATTTTAAAAGTTACCCGCCAATATTCTTTCTTAAAGTTGTGCCTTTCCCATCAACGGCATCAAGATAATTGTAATGATTTCGAAGGCTTCCGCGGCTATAAACCCGTGAACCGATCCAATCCTGGAAGTCGTTCGTTTCATAAAGATAATATTGCAACATTGTCATTTTTGAAACTTTTTATTAGAACATTTTTGCATATTTCAATTCGACATGTATTTATAGAAAAGGGTTGGAACCTATTCCATAACGTCTTATATATTTCGGCTGTGCTATATTCGATACGGTACTATATTTGTTCAAGCTATACGAAAATCCAATAGCTCTGAACATATTTCCAAAAAATAACAAAATGAATATAAGGTTTTTATTTTAAACTAAGCTATCCATTAATTAACTTCTAACTAGCTTTTGAGCACAGTACGTCTTATTCTAATTAAATTAATTTCTACATTTTCAAAATGCTATTGTAAATCAAAAATAGAAAAAATGCTTTTAACAGCCTTAATAAAGAAAACGCACCACAAGAAAACAACTTTCCGTAAATCAAATAAAGAGTGTTCAAAATTATGTACAAAATAAATAAAAATATTTTAATGTTTCTAATAATACTGAAACAGTAAAAAGAAATATATAGTAATGCGAATTATATTAATTCACAAAGAAAAAGAAACGTGAGAGTAGGTGGGATTTGAACCTGCGCTCTCAATGCAATTGCTAGTCAGATATTCTACCCGCTCGTCTAAAAGAAAGCGATTTAACGTAGTTGCTTATCGTTGCATTATGAACGTCACATTGACGACAGAACCGATCGCGGATAATCTGCCTCAATCTATGACGATAAAAACGTGACACATGCACGCAAGCAGGGCCACAACGGGTGTTTACATGAAAGGATTCAAACAAATGCAAGCTAATTTAAATTGATATATTTATTTTAACATTTTGGTTCAATCAGAACAAACAAGCTTGGCGAAAACCGTTGCGATTCATGCAACGTATAAAGTCAAAAGCCTTATTTAGCTGCCTTACCTTTCATGTACACCCTAAAGGGTGCCGTGCCGCGAAATGGTAGTTGTTCATTTGCTCATAGATGTATTCCAGGATTTATACTTTTCTAGCAGTTAGTAACTATAATGTCAAACGCCTCCCGCAAAGCCACCAATTTGTCATTCTCTTTTCGGTCATTGCAAATTTCAAAATTATCGAACCTCAAAAACTCAGAAACATCAGAAACTGATCTCTAAAAAGTATGGCGGAATATATCGAACGCACGTAAGCAGGATTGCTAGTGTAGAGCATAGTTATAGGTTCGCTACTACTCTGAAGAGCTCCATAGTAAGTAATCATTCGATATAGGCTTCAATTCCTCGCCTATTTGTGGGAGGAAGGTGATAATTGGATGTTCAACATTCCACTGAGTGAAGAAGTTTTCAGCTTTACGATTTGTTTCCTTTACAATTACCTCAAAAATTTCTGGTGATAAAACAACAAAAAGGCATTCCCTATTGACAACATTCCGGAACTGTATTGTGTAAGAGCAGCTGCAACTTTGCCCTTATTTGCTGCAGACCGTCTGGTGTTTATATTTATTTGGTTGTTTATTCCATTCAATGTTGTTCTTAGATTGAAAAATAGAGACGCAGTACCTGTCTTTCGCATGCATTCTATCGTAGGGCGTCTGCTCGTTTTCATCAAGTATAATCTCGTCGGTAACCGAATCATCATCGGAAACATGAAAATTTGGTAAATTTCGGGATCGTCATCCTCCAAAAGAATCGCCATTTCCTCGTTGGTGAGATTCTTTTCATCTCGAATTCTTCTAACGCCACTCATACTGTCACTCAACTCACAACACAAGAAATACGCGTTCACAACAAGAGTAAGCGCACGAGTGGCATTTTGTACCAATAGAGATTCATCATACCAAAATCGGGGAATTACCTGACTAAGGATTAGTCTAAAAACTGAAATGGAGGCGTCCCGTCCCCTGAAAACTTCGCCGATTACAAGAATGCAAAATGTTGCGCAATACACACATTTTTAGCAACCTCTTGTTACCAAGAGGGGTGCAAATGCATCCCACCTTCAAAATACAACAATATTTCAATTTTCATCATAAAATCGAATTAGATGCCATGAACAACATATATACAACTCAAGAATATGCAGCTATACGAAAAAACAATCTGCTCAAATAACTATTTTCAGAAATATGAGGAAAAAAGGCCTCTGGGGTACATTTGCACCCCGCACCGTATTGCAATGGTTAATTGTTTTGTATTACAGCCAATTTATTCGATGCCATTATCATTCATATGGCTTCAAATTAGTTTCTGTACATAAACTGCTGCTTAAACTCTTTAAAATATTTAATGTTCTCTGATCTTTCCTTTCCTCCAAATGCCCATAGCTTGACCATATTCATCCATATAGTTTTCTATCTCTGGCTTTTTTCTCTCAGTCTATTAGCACCGTTTTCTTACATCATTTTTTTGTTCTTTCTCTTTTCTTTTAGCCATCCGGTTTCCTATATATTATTCGTTTTAGTGTTTTTCTGTAATTTCTCATGCTCTATAAATACCCTAGCCACTAAGGTTTTTGCTCTTGCTACTTCCACTATTCTCTCATTCTGGTACTTTGCGTAGAACTCGTCATTGGTTCATCTTTCGTATCCTAGTTTTATTTTATTTCTTCACTATTCCCCTCAGTATTTTTTTTCAGTTTTCTTAGCAAGTTTTATTCATTATCTATTCTAACATCTATACAAAACCGTTGGTCTTAAGATTACCCTTAAAATCCTACTCATTGTTCCAGCAAATTTATTTCCTTTCAGTATGTACCTCATTACTTTCTTCCCACTTCTTCGTTATTAACGCTCCCAGGTATAGAAGACTGAGTGGTGCAGAGTAGCAGCCAAGAAAGTTCCAGGGCGACGAAGCGAAGTGTGTGGACCATTACAGCCATACTCATCAGCGCTGGGGCCTACAGCGACGTGGGATTTACTGCGGGGTTCTTGGGAGCCCCATTATCCATCGCATGAGCAGCAGAACAGGCCAGGAAAGTAATTCTAGAATGCATTATTCTTAAAATTGTGAAGTGGCATCTATTTTATATCAACTTCCGGCACAAGCGTACCTTCAGTGTTTTGTTTTGTGGCATTTATTTACTTACGCTTTTGTTATCGCCAAGGAAACGTGTAATGACATAGATCTGAACTGTTTCTTAAAACAAGGAGAATTTGTTTGGCACAATTTGTTAGGTTGGAACGCCATATTTTCTACATGAGTTCTCATGAGTTACAATTTCCGCATAGAAATAATCCCAGTAGTTAAATGCGTATTATTCAAAATTTTTAGTTTTTATTTTAAATTATTATAAAAGGACCCAAGTATTGAATTTTATAGTAATTGTATTTGAATTAGTTTTCTATAATTTAATAATAATTGTTAGGATGTAGAAACCCGACCCATGAGATAAGAGTCATTTTAGTCATTTACATTTTACATCTATTTATTTAATTGCACATTAAAACCTCTGAAAACATCATATCATCACAATATTTACTTTTGTTTTGCATTATTTGTAGTCCCATTTCCTGCGTTGCTTCTGTTAATCTACGAGAAATCAAGTTTGTACGATGAAAGAAACATGTGTATTTGTGTAACCTATTATGATTATAAGATACGAATAGCAGTACTCTTTTTAGATTTCAAAAAAAGCACTACAATAGAAGAATTCAAGGTACCCGGTAAACATATTGTGTGCACAAATACTAAACAAAAAGTTCAGAAACTGAGAAAATCATTTAAAAAATAACAAACGCTGCTTTTACCATAGCAGAAAAAAACCTGCCGTGTGGGGAACCCGGAAAGGAACATCTGCGCCCAGAAAGAGAAAGAAAAATCGGTCGAGTACACGCAGTAATTGATTATACATTACAGCCACATACATCAATTATCTCACAATAAGTCGAGTGTGGTCCGCGATCTGTCATGGTAAACTACCGTTGACCGTTATCGTGTCGTGTCAATAAATGTCATCCGCGTGTGTCATTGTTCTTGAAATACAACGCTAATTATTGCCCTAAACACAATTTGTCTGTTTGCGGATGTTCTCTCTGGGGAGTATCAGTAACATGCAGATTTATAACGCGTGTGGCCGCATGCATGATAAAGTGAGGATATGTTCCGATACATTACAAACTTGACTGTCTCAAGTTCACATAAAGTTTAGCTGATTTGATACCGTGTAACAAGAGATCTTGTTAATGGAACCAGTTTAATTTATTGTTAGATACATATACAGATAAATACAACTTTGTACTCTGTACGATAGATATTTTCTCGTTCGCCTGCGACCGCACTTTTGTCCCCGGGTGATTTATGATTATTCCATTCAACCTGGAAAGTCAGTAACAGCAATCAAAATTTGAGAAGGAAATATTAAACCTCCAAAGTTTGAGGTGTTCCATATAAACTGTAGCATGACCAATATTAACTGTGCATGTAAACCTCAATTTCAAGAAGTTATAAAATGTCTAAGTCACTTAAAATCTTGGTTTGCGCTTGATCTACCTGTTCATTCGTATGTATAACTCCCGCTCATATTTATAACTATTATCATGGAGCTCCAATTATTTTTTATAAAATTTACGGTACTCTGATTTAAAGTGTTTTGCTCTAAAATTTGGGCCTTACATTCTAGTGCTTTACTTAGCTGGTAAGATGCTGATTTATAGTAGGGAGTTAATAAGAAGAATTTCGACTAGTGCCAAATTGATTATATTCATAATGAACTCGGAAATCAGATAAATAGTTAAGGTCCAAAAGAATATAATATAATATTTAGAAAATAGTTATTAAATGAATATTGCAAGCACCAAAGGAGTTGACTAAATAAGAGCGCTCAGAATCGATTCGATGAAGTAGAAGAAGCTCTGTAAAAAGCATACATAATATTTAAAAACCATATAAATTAATCTGGGGATTCCATTGTATGACGAGGTGTCACTGAACAGACGTAGTTATAGATATGATACTGTTTATCGCATCCAAAAAAGCTTTTTGCTCCAAATCGTCGAATAAGCGAGTGCGTATAATATACAGTATAAATCCGAAAATTGCACTAAGCAAGTGAAATTGGTAAATAACTGAACCTTTTTTATTGGTTACAAATTACAAGCAAGTGAAATTTCAACTCATTTCAAATCTACAATAGGTAACATCCATATTGAACGTGATCAGATAAGCTATGCGGTTCTAACCGCACCGGGAACCGCAAGAGTGATGGATACGGCCCCCGGTGCACGAAAAGTTGACCCCTGACCTGCATTCGCTGACCACATAAGATATAAGGAGTTGCAATAGGTCAGAACTGTTCTGTCCTGCCAGGTGGTACTGTTTTCTTTTTCAGCTTGCAACATGGGGCCCAACCGACGATGGACATGAATATTCGCTTCCTACAGCAGTAGAAAACTTGCTGAAGATAACACGAATGATATCGTGAGTTACTTGGAAAAAATTAAAATAAATCCGACAAAATGTCAGACCACATGAAAATAGAGCGATAACAGTTCCGCACCTGAGAGTTTGGATGGACAATAAACAATTTTACTTCCAAAACACCATTAAATCCTGATTTAATCAAATATGTGCAGCAATTCATTAAACCATTATAGCAAGGCCCTGCGACCAACTCGCTCGACGTCCGGGAACCCACTCTAAACTAACGGCAACTCACTAATCGGGAGATTTACTGATCGAAACATAGCAAACGGGGTCGCCCGCCTCCACGGCACGAAGCTGCAGAGGGCGGCGAGAAACAACACGCGTCAAAACTACTTGTTGCCTTCGGGAGCTGGATGCATTTCAAAACCGCGTCAGACAGTCTCGAAAATGTAGTCCGACAGCGCGATCGATAATGTAGCGGGGTAGGAGAGCTGTAGCTTGCTCTTCGCACCATGGGCGTTGTCTCAATTCTAGCCCAGAGCGAAAGCCTTCTTCAGCAAATTCACGACTGCCGCCAAGCGATAAATAAACACGTGTACGGCGAGAATTCAAACCGAAGCGATAACACAGATGTGTGCGTTAGAAAGCCAATGCCTGTATAAAATTCGATATGCTTAACTTCAAGCGAAATAATACGAAAAACCCATATACATGTTGTTCTCTGAATGTCATTTTTTGGCAGTGGTATATTATGATATGTTTTTCGGACTTTTTCCACTGTCTAGGGTGTAAATCACACAACGTTTCGAGAGTTTTAATCAAATCCAAGATCGCAGAACACTACATACAATGGGATAACGCATCAATTGTAGCTAAAGAGGAAAACAGATTCCGTAGGAAGCTGAAAGAAGCTACATACATAGCTCTGGCAGTAGAACCAATTAGCCAGGCTAGCGCAGAACTAAAGCCCATTTGGATGCCACTACTGCGCAGAGAATTACAAAAATGGTCTACTGCGCATACAGTGGTAAGATATATATAAATTTACAACTAAAATATATAATCGCCTGGTGGCCTAGTGGTTAGAGTGGCACAGTAGTAATCACAGCGATCAGCGGTTCTGGGTTCAAACCCCGGGGGAGGCACAATTTTTACGTTAAAAAACGTATAATATCAGTCCTCAGGACTAACCAGGAACACCTGAAGACGGGAGTAGATCAAAACTCCCGAAACGTTGTGTGATTTACATCCTATACAGTGGAAAAAGTCCGAAAAACATATCATAACCCATATACAAGTGGGGTCGTAATTTAGAAAATACGATAATAGCCGTACGGTCACAACAAACTAAAAATGTCCTGGCTACGGCCCCGAGTGCACGAAAAGTTGAATAAAACACCCATGACATGTACTTGCTGACCACCTATGTCGAAAGACATAAAGAGTTCCAATAGGTCAGAACTGATCCGTCCTGCCAGTTGGTAAGGTTTTCTTTTTCAGCTTGCAAAATGGAGCCCAACTGCCCATAAACACGAATATTCGCCCCCTATAGCAGAAGAAAACTTGCGAAAGATAACATGGAGGATATCGTGAGTTACTCAGAAAAAAAATTAAAATAAATACGACAAAATGTCAGACCACATGAACATAGAGTTTCTTCTTAATATTCCCATCATATAAATTTTACTTTTAGCAGATCCTGTGCCAGTTCAACGATTGTTTAAAAATTATCGAGATAAAGGAAATTTCGTTTTAAAGATAGTGCGTCGATAGGTTTTCCCTATTGCATGTGCTTGTTGAATACTATCATTAACCTCTGTGCAGTATTTGTCCACACAGTGAGCTCATAGAGCGTTATGGCATATTTAATATTGCATAAAAGACTAATATAGAGATATTTATTCGACTGTGATGAAGGAAGAAATATATTACGTTGACAGAAAGGCAGGATAATCCCACAAAATTTAGAACTTTTTTATTTGCCACATTTTTCAAAAGAGTCTTCTTTTCATTTTCATGTTTAATTATTAAATACTTTATTATAATACATACAGCGTTATTAAGTAATTTGGTTCGAAGTTATATTAAAAGCAGCATTGAGTTAATTTATGTAGAATTAATGGACGATAACTCAGAATATCGTTTCCGATAATAAATTATTATTTAAGAGTGAAGTATATGAATTGTTATTATGTCGAAATAAGATTATTTCCATATAATATAAAGAAAACAATTTAAAGAATAGAGCAACTACAGTGTAGTTTGCAATAACCTAAAAACAAATCTAATATGGTATTTAAAAGTTAATTTATTAAAAATGTCAAATGAATTATAATTAGTTATTTTAAATCTAGTGAGGGATGGACATAACATTTTGAACGTAGCTTGTTACTACAAAGATATAATACAATAAAATTAATAAAAAATTCTAGGAATTTTGATAGCATAATTTTTGCATTGGTAAAAATTAATAAAAACCAATACCTATAATAATAGTTGATTATTGGGATAACAATTGTAAAGGGTGTGGAAATGCATAAGTGTTGCGCATAAAATAAAAGCTCAAGGTAAGATTTTGATCATAAGTGAAGTCCAGGTACAGGTCGTTGCAGTGTAGGCCTATCAAGGGCCTTCACAGGTGGAAGCGGTTGGAGATGGCTACATATAGAAGCTGGAAATATGCAGTGGAATTAGGCGTTGCTATTTGGGGTTGCAGTGCCGCTGTTAGCTGCAGAAGATGTCAGAAGGTATGCGTTGCAGGCATAGTTAACTACTGAGTTTGGAGCATCGGGGACAAGTAATTGAGTGGAAATACACAGGTGTCTGTTTATAAAACAAGGAGATTAATTGATGAACTAATAAACAAAAAAGAGTAAAATATAAATAAATAATAAAATTGCTATAAGTATCACGAGATGAGGCATCCATTATGATATATTACGTATTCATCAAATAAGACGTTAAAATATGTCAGAGGGTCCTACAGGAGTTTTATTAATTTTCTCTATTGGGTGGTTGGTTAGCCTTAGTAGGGTAGGTTGTTATTCGGATACGCTCATTTTCTTTGAGATGATTAGGTTATCCGGCTTCTGTTGGTGCTTTGTGGGTACTTTTATTTGGTATTCCTGTGATCCCGGTAGCCCTGTTTTGCTCTAATTAGTTTTCTAGAATTCTTTATGTTTGGGATGAGATTTGCTGGTGTCCGTGAGTTGGTTTGATTTATACTTCACTTGTGATACGGTTTTCAGTTTTCAGAGCGCTATTGTTTGGAGCAGTGGGGTTGAGTGATTTACTTGGACCACCTTTGTATGGCACTTGTACTGTCCAGTTATTAAATTTTATTCATTGAAGTGTAGTAGAGTTAATTAAACCTTCTTGTTTTATAGTTGCACGGCAACTGAAGCCTATAAACTAGCACTTAGTATTTAATAATAACAGTTTTCGTTAATGCAAGTCACAACCCAAAATCTCCGAGACGTCCATGTGCTCACCCAAAAATTGCAAAAGATGGGACAGTAGGGTCAGAAATATTTATAAACTTCTATTTATTGAAGGAACTACACAAAACTGTGGATCTTTCCCGTTGTTGATTCAGTATTCTTAATTCTTTGTATCAGTATTATTTTAGTAATCATCAGAACTAACTACTTCTTCTGCTGGGACTTCAGCTACGGAATCAGTAGTGAAAGTAACGTCTCCCAAATACTGCTGGTCATCATAACATGATCAAAGTACAACGACCATTAAAACTCTCCAATAATTTTTCGTTAGTGCGTAAAATTGTATTTTTGCCTTTCTTGTAGTGTTGGTGAAATACAGAACAAAATAATTAAAATTGTAGCTACAATAAACAAATCAAACAACATGTTATTATTGCAATAACTTCTCCGTAGCTTTCAAGAAGCTAATTTATTTTAGAAAATGCTCCTTCTTGTACCTACACTAGGGGTTAAAGCTAAACCTGAATATTTAGAATACCATTGGGCTGCAGTAAGACCCATACATCTTAGTGTCACAGTATGTAAATTTAGTTTTTCCTTCGAAGTTTACACCTACTCAAGATGTAAATTTATTTGTGTTCGATTAATTAATTACTTAACATTCAAAATTCTATTCGTAATAATAAGACACCTTTATTTGTCTCTATTTACATATGTTTGTTTTTGTGCTGAATTACGCAATAAAAGCTTTACACTTGCCACTGTCACTACTGTTTTTCACCATTGCTACCAAAATCTGCAATTTCCAACCGGATTTATCGTCAATCGCCCCGAGCCAGAAAACCGGTACAGCCTACGACTGGCTAACAATTTTATTTTTAGCAGGTATTGTTTGTTTATTTTTTTCAAGGAAGGCCGATTGGGATATTTATAACAACCACTATAGAGATATTACAACATTTTATGGGCGCTAATATGCATAAACATTAGGAAAACTTAAATCTTATCTTATTCGGCAATTACCATTAATTAGTGTAATAATTCGCAATAAATTGCTAAATCACGTTTTCCATTTTCTAATAAATTGAGGAATGAACGTCCTGTTTTACCAGTAATTGCAGCATTTAGTCATCTCCGATTACACGTTAAAACCGTCCTCGTGTTTATTACTGCTTCATTTTTGTCGAAAACAATTTTTTTCTGGGAAACCTTCATAATTATTTTTTCACTTTTCTGTAATGCGTGTTAAAAATAAATTCTTATGATTTGTTTTCCAACAATTTCAACTATCGTATTTTTTAAAATCAAGTCTAACAGGGACATTTCCCTAAATCGATAGATCTCTGCAGGAAAAACGTTTGCTACCTGATTAATGTTTGAACAGTGCGATAACAAAGTGGAAATCAGTCTAGAGCCCTTCGAAAAACGAGCATTTGTTCAAACAGGATTACAGAGGGTAAGTGTGAAAAAGCACCCTATAAGGCTACAATGACTAAGCTTCTTTTTCACCAAGCAAGCATAGCTCTAGGGGGAAAATATTGAGAGGTTAAGCAATACTGGCAAATTCAGACAAATAAAATTAGGGCAATTCAAAGTCGTTTACCTTTTTTTACCTATATGAATAGAAATATGCACAATTAACTATCACGAAGTGACGAAATTAGCTAGTAATAATAGTTAAGGTTTTACTAAGTTTCAAAATTTAATTATAAGAGGATCCACAATTGTCAGTAGAAAACAGGCGCGAACTGTATCATTTCCCTGTTAAACCCGTACTAAAGTTAATTAACGACCCAATATCTATTAAATCACAATGTTGGGAAACCACCACTTTCGTTAGTTCTGCAGGCACATACTGAGAATATGGGGCTTTTGAGGTTTAAGAAATTGTTCGAAGGGCTCAAGGGTGCTCTAATGACTACTTCCGCATCGCACTGCGATAAGGGGTCTGTCAATCCAGTGATAAAGAATCCCTGCAATGCCAGACGGAAGAAGCAGCGCTAATGGCTGAGTGTGAAAATCAATGTGTCAAGTGACACCACCGCCAAGAGCTGTAAAGGAACGAGACCGACACTGTTCGAATGGGAGTTTTTTCTTCGCATGGTGTCTCTCAATTGCCACAGTTTATCTTTTAGTTAGTTGAAGTTTTTACTTAGAGATTTCGTTACTTAAAAGGACAGTTAATTGAAATGCTATGCAGTGCATTTCTTCTTTTTTACCTGCCTGGAGCTTGATAGATATGTATTTATCTTTCAAAAATGTACTGAACATCTCTAAAACTTATCGGATAAGTAAGGTTAGGTTCATGGAATTGTATTATATGATAACTAGCAGTCCAGTGAGACAAATGTCTCATTTAATAAAACAAAAAAGACCGTCCCGGACGGACCAGCGTCCCGGACGGACGGAAATCACGTGATTTCTCGAAAACCGGAAGTGTCACGTGACTGAAATTTGGTTCCTGACCTGACATGACCATTCCAAACATATAACTTTAATAACTTTTTTCTCTATCTCTTACGGTTTGGCTGCTGAAACAGCGTCCCAGACAAAACAGCGTCCCAGACAGACGGAAATCACGTGAATTCTCGAAAACCGGAAGTGTCACGTAACTGAAATTCGGTTCCTGACCTGACATGACCATTCTAAACACGTGACTGAAATTCGGTTCCTGACCTGACATGACCATTCCAAACATATAACTTTAATAACTTTTTTCTCTATCTCTTACGGTTTGGCTGCTGAAACAGCGTCCCAGACAAAACAGCGTCCCAGACAGACGGAAATCACGTGATTTCTCGAAAACCGGAAGTGTCACGTAACTGAAATTCGGTTCCTGACCTGACATGACCATTCCAAACATATAACTTTAATAACTTTTTTTTCTATCTCTTACGGTTTGGCTGCTGAAACAGCGTCCCGGACAAAGCAGCGTCCCAGACAGACACGTCTGTTAGATAAAGGATTCGAAATTAAGAAGCAATTCTAACCTCAAACATGCCAATATGACATTTTTACAACAAACAACACCTTCATTATTGTTTAAATAGCTACTTAAGTACTCTTTCTTTTGTTCATTATTAGCTCATCAATTAATCTCTTTGTTTTATAAACAGATACCGTATAGATAGCGTATTTTCAAGCAATTACTTTGTCTCTGATGCTCCAAACTCAGTAGTTAGCTATGCCTGCAATACAAACCTTCTGACATCTTCTATAGCTGAATCGTACGATGTATTTCAGGTTTACAATTGAACGGCTTGCTGGAACATCATATACTGGCGTTTATTTCATCTGATGTTATTTGTATTCAAACCGACTGGGTGATTTTGCAATTGGGGTCTCTCCAAACCCTTTTTCCTGCTGACCTAAAGTTCTTGAAAAAGCTTTGCTATAAAATATATAAAAGTTAGCAGTTTAATTTTACAAAAGTATTTTAGGTTAAGGCTACTCACTTCTTTAGAGGTAAAATAGATGGCTTTGGTAAGTTTCTAGACAATTTGTCAGGATATCTTTGAGCGTTCCTTACATTTTGCTTCTACTTGTCAATATTAAGCTTTTTTCTCTATTTATTTGAGTAATAGCTAAATGTGTTAAATTACCCTCCATTTTCAACTAATCACGACGTTAAACAAGCACGAATTTTGCCACTTACATACTTGTTTTATCAGAAAATAACAGTGCGACCTTATTTATGTTCAAAATGACACAATAGGTATATTATCTAAACTACCATCTACTCGTACAGTTTTATACTTAGTGCATAGAACGTTGTTTGTTACATGGAAATTTAATATCTTCTCATACTGGTAGTTACAACGTTGTTCCAACATACCATTCAATTACTGTTTTTTGTACGATTAACTTGATAAGAGGCTTCCACGAATGGGGCCCCCAATTAATCCACTGCGAGTTCCGGTTCAATGGGATTGCCGGGAACTGCCACTTAATAACCCTTGACTTGGGTTCAGTTAGTTGTTGGAGTGAAACAAGACTTAACAAACACGAGTATATTGAGTAACAACGATTACAAACGTCACTGATGGACCGATGGTTTTTTACAAAAGCTTCAACTGTTGTGACACGCTTGGATTGGCCACGCGAAAATAGCGAATTGCGCGTAACCGTAACACAAAACAACCTGGAAACGACTTTACCAGGGAGTTAGACCGAAACGCAAACTAGCACAAAGCATAGCTGAACTTGCTTCCTCGAGGCTCTGAATCTAACTGACTTTGAATTTACAACGAGGCGAACTCGCCAATTCAAGGAGGGGCAAGCTCAAACACTATTGGCTGAGGCGATCCTGCGTAGCCAATCGGAGCGTCGCACGTAGGAATAAATACTTATTCTAAAAATCTTAATGCTAAGCTCTCTCAATGAGGCAATTGAAAGAAATCCATAAACCCATGATTCCCAAATATGCTAAGTCGGCTTAAGTTCTATGTAGAAAATGTATCCATCCGCTTTAAAGCCATTAAGGGAAGCTTACAAATTCCTTTCCAACATTAACAGAGGCAAACAAATACGGCAAGATGCAAATTTGGCTTTACCACGACCTTTGAATGAGATAAAACAGTTATGACTTGAATTACGTGATTAATTATAATCAAAAAGGTTTTGATGCACGCATCTGTGTGAATCAAACATGCCGCCCCCGAAGTGCCGACTATGGCACGACGTGATTAAATCCCAAAATTAAACTGAAATCTAACACTACAAAATAATTAAATGCATAACAAGAACTAAGGACAGATGATAATCCAAGAGTCTTACAGATAACTTACAACTAGCATGAATACAAGCAAAGAAACAACTAAACCTAGCAAAATGTTCAATTAGCGAAAACTACCAACTAAGAGCAAAGTCAATGTTTATTGCCCTTGATCGCAATGATCGTCTTTGGGTAGGATGTACACTTTACGCACCGAGCGTTTCAGGAGATTCCCTCGGGAATCGCGCACTTGCACCACACGCACAACACCATCCGCTCCTGGATATGTGGCCGAAATGATTGCCAGTGGCCAACGGTAGCTTGGAGATGCCTCGTCGTGGACGAGTACCACGTCGCCCACCTGGGGGGCTAGAGACGTGCTGGAGGACTTCCACTTAGGCCGGCGCTGCAGGAGGTGGAGGTAGTCCCGGGACCAGCGATCCCAAAACTGCTGGGACAGCCGCTGGACCAGCCCATAGCGGCTGAGACGATTTTCCGGTATGCCCTGGAGTTGGGCTTCCGGAAACGAAGTCAGCTTCCGACCGATCAAGAAGTGGGCAGGAGTAAGGACTTCGGGGAATGTGGCGTCGGTAGGGAGAACACAGAGTGGACGGGAATTTAGTATCGCCTCCACTTGAGTCAGCATGGTGTAATACTCAACGAAAGTTAACTTTGCATTGCAAGATATTCGCCTTAAATAATATTTCAATGACTTTACCCCCGCTTCCCAAATGCCGCCAAAGTGCGGAGAGCGTGCCGGAATAAAATTCCACTTAATGTTATGTTTCGACAATTCTTCCCTTATGCATTGCTCACTAGAGCCTGACAGGATATTTTTTAATTCCGATAGCTGATTTCTGGCACCGGTGAAACAGGTAGCATTGTCAGAAAATATGTTGGAGGGTAAACCGCGTCTGGAGATGAATCTCCTCAATGATGCGATGAAAGCCTCCGTCGTGAGGTCTTCCACGAGTTCAAGATGAATAGCCTTCGTGGCTAAACACACAAATAGGGCTACGTAAGCCTTTACTTCTTTCGCGCCTCGCCCGGATTTGTTTTTTATAAACACGGGACCCGCGTAATCTATCCCGCAATTACTGAAAGGGGGAGAGGGTGTGACACGAGCTTCGGGTAGTGATCCCATCAAGTGTTCATTCATCTTAGGCTTGGCCCGGAAGCATATCACGCAATTGTGTATTACTTTACGTATTAGGTCTTTGGCTCTCACGATCCAAAACTTATCCCGCAATGAGGCCAGTAACACCGAGTGTCCACAATGCAAGAGCCGCAAATGCTCTTGCTTCACGATTAGCAACGACAAAGGGTGACTAGCTGGTAACAAAAGGGGATGTTTCTGATCAAAGCTTAGATTGGAGTTTTCTAGACGGCCGCCCACGCGTAGTAGGCCCTGATCGTCCAGAAATGGGTTTAGAGAAAGCAGCGCACTATTTTTCGGCAATGGCGCTTTTTTAGACAAAACTGCTATTTCTCCGGAAAAGACTTCCGCCTGGGCAATTTTGATCAGGCGGCGAGTCGCGTCCTCCAATTCGTCAATGGCTGGAGGTCCCGACCAGCGCGTTTCGGTGTTTCTGTTTCTCGCGAGACGCAGGCAGTACGCGACTACGCGCTGTAATTTTGTAAAACTGGAATAGCGCCTGAAAAGTTCAAATTCTGGGACGCGATGGTGAAGAGTGGCCACTACTGGGCGCGACTCTTGGGCTGCTAGCTCACCCGAATCAATTTTAACGGGCTGGGGTTTTAAGTCCGCCTGTGACAAAAATTCTGGCCCGTGCCACCACAAGCGTGAGTTGAGTAACTCCTGGGGTAACATTCCCCTGCTAATTATATCGGACGGGTTGCAATTTGTACGCACGTGAAACCATTCTTCCCTCTTGCTTAGTTCGTGAATCTCGGACACCCGGTTCGCGACGAACGCCTTCCAATTACTCGCATCCTTATTTATCCAGTGCAGAGTTATGGTGGAGTCCGACCAATAGTACACGCGGTCAAATTTAAATGCGGAGGAATCGAGTATAGTTTTAATCAAACGAGCCAACAGTAAGGCTGCGCAAAGCTCCAAACGAGGCAAGGATATTGTTTTTAATGGAGCGACCCTTGACTTAGCACAAAGCAAATTGGTGGTGACATTACCGCGCGCGTCAACGCAACGTATATACACGGCGCACCCGTAGGCTACAGAACTCGCGTCCGCAAATCCGTGGAGATCTATCGAATTTATGTCATCGCAAATTACCCGTCTCGGAATTGCCAACGAGCCCAAAGAGCGTAATGAAGAATGGAGTTCGTCGTATCTGGAGCGCATCTCCATGGGCACCGTTTCGTCCCATGACAACTTCAACTGCCAAAGCCGTTGCACGAGAAGTTTCAAAGTTAGAACGCTTGGACCAAGTAGTCCCAAGGGATCGAATATTTGAGCCATACTAGAGAGTATAGCCCGCTTGGTAACTGATTTGCAACAGCTAGGGTTTACTCTGTAACTTAGCACGTCCCGCCGAGTATCCCAAAAAATGCCGAGAGTTTTCTCCGTGGCGTCTTCCGTCAAAGAAATGGGCTCCATGCTGCCGCGATCTACACCAATGGCGCTAGCTACTTCACTATCGTTGGATGCCCACTTTCGCAATTCAAACCCGTACCCCGACAAAGCGCTACTAATTTCGAATTGCGTTTTTATGGCTTCCGCCCTATTTTCAAAACCAGTCAGTAGGTCATCTACATAAAAATCCCGGCTAATTCTTAATGAGGCCTCTGGAAGCGATGCTTCGATTTCCTGGGCGATTTGTATCAAGCACCTAGTTGCTAGGTACGAGGCTGATTTAGTACCGTAGGTGACCGTTAATAATTTGAAGCATTTTACCGCTGAGGTTTTGTCGTCACGCCATAAAATTAATTGGTATTGCGTCTGCGAGGGGTCCACGAGAATTTGCCTATACATTTTGGCGCAATCTGCTTTCAGCACGTACTTGAATTGCCTAAAGCGACAAAGAATTGCAAACAACGACTGCTGGACCACTGGGCCCTTATGTTGAAGGTCGTTAAGCGATACTCCGGAGGAGGACGCACAACTGCCGTCAAAAACAACGCGATGTTTGGTCGTTGAACTGTCCTCCTTTATGACTGGCAAATGTGGTAAATAAAACCGAGGATGAGGAAGGCTCGCTTCGTCGTCCACCTTGCTCAAGTGACCAAGCGACTCGTATTCTTTGAGAAATGCGGAATACGCGGTTTTCAACTCGGGATTTTTTGACAATTTGTTTTCTAATGAATAGAAACGCTTTAACGCTATACCGCGCGAGTCTCCCAGCGATGGAGCATCTTTCCTGAAAGGTATGCTCACGATGAACCTACGCGGCTCCGACGACGCCCGTTTCGTAGTCGATTGAAAATGGTCTTCGCAAAATTTGTCATCAGCAGAGAGTCGGCCTGATGAACCGTACGCCCCCTCGATTTCCCAAAATCTCTGAATGCCGTGCTCGATGCCGGTTACACTTAAATGAACTCTATTTGAACGAATGAGCGCTCGATTTTCGACATTCATGTTTCCGCCTAAAACCCAACCAAAAAGAGTTTTTGTTAAGAATGGCTTCTCTGGGCCCAATTTCACCTGTCCCTGACAGAGCACTTGCCAAAAGACATTCGCGCCTAATAAAAGATCAATCGTTCCCGGTGTATTACAATCTGAATCGGCTAGCACAATGTTTGGTGGGATCTTCAAATCCCTCAACGAGAAAGCAAGGACCGGCAGAGGGTCCGTAATTTTGTCTAACACAACACAGCTCAAAATGTCCTCGTATTTCCCGTTGCGGGAGCGGATTCGAACGTTTGCCCTGAATTCAGCGTTCAGAGCCCTGGCACCAACACCCGACAGTGAGGTGATATTACCTCGTTTCTCAATTTTCAAATTTTGACACAAGTCGGCGCTAACTAAGTTAAGTTGGGATCCGGGGTCCAAAAGAGCTTTTGCCCGGGAAAATGACCCGGAGGATCCTTCTACGAATACGCTAACCGTGGACAATAAAACTTGCGCTGGCGCCGCGATTGCAGGACGGCTACAAGCTGCTGAAACGGCTGCGACGGGTGCCTCGCTCGGGGAGACGGCCCCGACCTCCCGTGCGTCACTGCTGGATTCTGGCGGTCCAGGACGCGGCGACGAAGTATTTTCGTGCGCGTCGCGCTTTGGACGCAAACACAGTAAAGTATGGTGCTTTTTTCTGCATACGCGGCATCTCGACGATGTGCATTTTACCACGAAATGTCCGGGCTTGAGACAATTGTTGCATAATTTCAAACGACGCGCCTCTTCGATACGAGCGTTTACCGACAATTTTGAGAATGATTCGCAAGCGCTAATCGAATGATTACTATTTTTGCAAAAATCACAAGAGTGATTACCTTGCTCTCTGGCTACATGAGCGCGTGCATGACTTTTTTGCTCGGATCCCTGATTTCCCAAACTCGAACCTATTTTCGCCGCTTCCAGCGAACCTAATAAGTGACTTTTGCTCTCTAAAAAATCTAACAACTCTCGCAAAGTAGGAAATTGTCCGGCATGTTTGCATAATTCCCAGTCAGTCTGCATTGCTGAGCTGAGCTTCGAAACTATGATATGTATTAGTATGGTGTCGACTGTGGGTTCCCCGTACGCCTTTAAAATTTCCAAAATTCTAACTACACTATCGAGCAGCCTTTGAACAGACGAATGTGAATCCTTTTTTACGTTCTCTAAACTGAATAACGCATTTATGTTTGATTTTACGATCAGTTTCTTATTTTCAAATCGCTTGACTAGAATGTCCCAAGCAATGGTATAGTTATCGTTGGTAACTTTTAACGACGAGATTGAACTAGCAGCTTCTGCCTTAAGGGAAGAAATCAAATAGTAAAATTTCTGAACGTTGGTCAAATTAACGTTGTTATGAATAAGCGACGTAAAGGAGTCATGAAATTGAACCCAATTCTCGAATTTCCCCGAAAAGGAAGGCAAATCTAAGGGTGGTAATCTTAATCCAGCGAGCTCTCCTGAAGGGCCACTTTGCGAAGAATTTTGACCTACATTCGGTTTTATACCCGAACTGATCTTATTTTTTGATAAGAATTCCTTTACTGCGCTACTAATCTCGCTAAAATGAGTCATAAAAGAGTCAAATTCATTGAAAAGTTCATCAAAGTTTTCAGCGTCGGCCTCCATTAGGCCCTCCATTGACTTCTTATACTCATCCAACAAATTTTGGAAACAACTAAACTCTTCTGACAAGTTGCCGACCTCGTGAGCCTTCACGGGGCTGGACGAAGAAATTCTATGAAATAGAGTTTCGAAACGATCTACTTTGGCTTTTATGAATTTGCAACGAGTGGTTAAAGCACGAGTTTCCGACATGACCGCTGATGCCGAACGAGTTTCCACCATGACTGACACAAGCAAAAAACAACACTAAACGAAGGTGTAATGGAAAAGGACTTACTTTTGATTTGAGAACGCAGTAACTTCTTGACGAACAGAAAACCAACCCGCTGCCGATCGCTGCCGCTTGACGTGGGACCTGGACTCGGTGTAAGCTCTCGATGGTTGAATTTCCTGGTGTTGGCGAAGCTTCTTGACGCTCTCCGACGAAATGATGTTGGAGCAATTGCATCCACCAGCTACTGGAAACTTGTACACTCGCGTTTTTTAGCTTCTTCCAAATCCGGCTCGAAGGACCAATGTTTTTTGTACGATTAACTTGATAAGAGGCTTCCACGAATGGGGCCCCCAATTAATCCACTGCGAGTTCCGGTTCAATGGGATTGCCGGGAACTGCCACTTAATAACCCTAACTTGGGTTCAGTTAGTTGTTGGAGTGAAACAAGACTTAACAAACACGAGTATATTGAGTAACAACGATTACAAACGTCACTGATGGACCGATGGTTTTTTACAAAAGCTTCAACTGTTGTGACACGCTTGGATTGGCCACGCGAAAATAGCGAATTGCGCGTAACCGTAACACAAGACAACCTGGAAACGACTTTACCAGGGAGTTAGACCGAAACGCAAACTAGCACAAAGCATAGCTGAACTTGCTTCCTCGAGGCTCTGAATCTAACTGACTTTGAATTTACAACGAGGCGAACTCGCCAATTCAAGGAGGGGCAAGCTCAAACACTATTGGCTGAGGCGATCCTGCGTAGCCAATCGGAGCGTCGCACGTAGGAATAAATACTTATTCTAAAAATCTTAATGCTAAGCTCTCTCAATGAGGCAATTGAAAGAAATCCATAAACCCATGATTCCCAAATATGCTAAGTCGGCTTAAGTTCTATGTAGAAAATGTATCCATCCGCTTTAAAGCCATTAAGGGAAGCTTACAAATTCCTTTCCAACATTAACAGAGGCAAACAAATACGGCAAGATGCAAATTTGGCTTTACCACGACCTTTGAATGAGATAAAACAGTTATGACTTGAATTACGTGATTAATTATAATCAAAAAGGTTTTGATGCACGCATCTGTGTGAATCAAACAATTACCTTCGTCATTAATTAAAGTTCATAAGCAGATAAAGCTGTTGACAACTTCATATGGTCATACATGTGTTTTGTTTGACCTGTTATTATCATCTCAGCCCACTATCATTACTTTACCCTTTACGTCATAATTCACAGTCCGCGTTGTTCACTACATTCCTTTAAATTTTCTATTATAAGAAGTAGCTCTTCTTTGATTGATAAATTTAAATTTATTCGTCAGTTGCACTCAATCATATGACGCAGAAGTACGACGAAGGCAGTGAAGAGACGTCTTTATAAGTTGATAGTAGTGCGTATTGCTGTTTATAACGCGGGCGTGTGGGAAGTATCAAAACGCAAAGCTGCAAAACTTAAAGCAATGAAAATGGAATATTGGCGACGACGCTGTGGTCTAACTAAGTTGAACTGAATAAAGAACGATGATAGGGCTAGAGCTTAAGTAGATACGGACATCCTAAACACAATAGAAGCCAAAAGATTAGCTTGGTATGGATACAGGATGTCGAAAGAAAGATAGCCCCAGAAAGTATGGAAATGGCAGTTATAGCAACAAAAAGAAAAAGAGGGACACCAAATCTGAGATTTACAAGACGAAGACTGGAGAAATATGCTAAGATGGAGGCTAGAATGCGAGAAACGCCGAATGTTGTAATCAGCTCGCTTAGTATATACATACGTTTATTGAGAAATTATGTAGCCAAGAGTGTTAAACATAAATAGCTGAAATTACTTTACTTCTTCAATGTTAAGCAGAAAATGCAATTTTTGTCATTAAAGCTCTCCTGCATTGATTGTCTAGTCACTGTAGTAATATTATAATTTTATTAATAACAAAAATAATTGAAGCTTCTGGTAATGATAATAGGCAGTTGTGTACCAAGTGCTACATTTCTGTATGATATCTGACTGCTTTAAGAAGCTTAGAAGCATTACTGCTTCCTATTATGTACGCCTCAGAACAGTGAACCTTTTTTGAGATAAGGTAAGTCTCCATTGTTTCTATATCTTCTCCTTAATTATTGCTATGAACACATTTTACGCCCTTATGATTATTATAGCAATTAATAATATTTCAAGCATATCTCATATTATCTTATAAAATGTTCCAGACATGAGTTAATTTGATTTTTGTAAATAGTATAAACTAGTATTGGCCTTCATAATCATTTGTAAAAACAATATTAAAAATAGTATTAGCCTTGATTTGAACAAAATGTAATCAGAGTAGTCTTGAAAATATTGTAAAACAATGTAGGATCGAAGACAAACGATTTGGGAAAGGAAGCCAAGCTGTGAAGTGGTGTTAATGTTGGCTTCCCCGATAAATAATTATTAATATGTAAACAAATTTTCTCAATTCAGTTGTTTGAGAAAAATTAATTCCATATTATTTGAGTACGTTGTAGTATGTTGAATTGATTCCTAGCACCTTTGCAGTAGTTTAAGAAAGTGTTTAATTTGTGCATCGAGTGTTGGCTAGTTTTTCCGAGATTGTGTACGAGGTGCGAAGAGTCCAATTGGAGCCCCGCGAGCTAGAGGTAAGCAGCAACCTTCGTGGGAAACAGTTGGAGCCCTAGATTGAAGCAACTGCTGAATTGGAGGCGTTTTTGGCAGCGGTCGAGCTACAGGAGTCGTCTTGAAGGCCCAATGTAGAAAGAGGGACCCAGGCATCGTGGGACTTTCTGGAGCTCAAGTTAAGTCCTAGTTTCCATTGGAAAAGAAACAGAAATGTTAGGAAAGTTCACCCTAAAAGATTAAATTAAGTGAATTCCAAGCGTGCGTCGGTTTTGTGTGCCCTTACGGCAGAAGTGTGTATTTCTGTGATGTGTATTTACTTACTGCAATTGTTATCATCTATTGAACGCTTTAATTGCGTAATCACAGATAATTGTCGACTAATAGCGAACTTGTTTTGCGAATTGTGAGGTTGGATCGCCATATTTGAATTTAAATAATATACAGTATTATAGCAATCCCAGTAGTTAAATCACCATTATAAAACGTGTGTACAATTAATTTTTGAAAAAGGTAACACGATAATTAAGTTGATAGCAAATGTATTTCTTATAATTTACACAAATAAAGATAATAGTTACTAGGATGTAGACATCCGACCTTTTTGAGATAATTAAACTCATTTATTTTAAATAAAGAATAACCGAACTACAATTATATATATATAAATTTTAAACGAAAGAAGAATTATTTAATCACGAAATAATAGTACAGGACAGCCTTTCAAGGACTAGTGCAAGAATTAGATGCGAAATGGGAGTGGGACTATTCAAGAAGCTGAAACAAGAAAAAATCTATAATTAAATCCTTATTTCCGTAAGAAACCAAGCTGCCAGTAATATTTCTACGAATGAAGTAGATCCTATATTTATACTTTGTTGATCCAGTGGACTGTGGAAACAGTTCCGCCTATCCATGGCTTCGAACCAAGAATTTGCTTATTGGCACTCTACCCACTGTGCCACTGAAGTGGTATTGAATACTCTGTATAATTTTAAATAGTTGCAACAATTAGTGCAGTAATATAATACTGATTTCTGATTTGGAATAAATTTTTGATGTTATATTATTAAATTGCACGCACCAGAATCACTTCTCCACGCAATACGTCAAAATTACACCTGTGATTAGATAGGAACGTAAATAAAGCATTTTTAATTGGTACATCTTTTCTATACGATTGCAATGTTAATCAATTTGCACATTAGTATTATGATTTAATTATTATGAAGAGATTATCATCGACGTCTTTTCCAGTCCAGTTGCAATGGCTTTTGTTGTTTGGCAATTATTTAATTGTCTCCCCTGCTTAATTTTAAAATATTACAAAAAAGTTTTTTTTGTATATGCTCCCAAAACTAGCTATTTTAGGGACTCATTTGAGTCCGTAAAATGGTAAATTTACGGCCTAGTCCCTAAAAGTTGTCATAGCAACCTTTTGCGGATTATTTCTAAAGGTGTTTTTCTGATCTCAATGAATATTGAATAAATGAATATTTGTTATTTAAAAATTTGGGGAGCTATAACAAAAAAACATTGTTTGTTACACGTTCCTAAAAAGTTTTTGCGGACTCATCTGCCACGATTCGTCCGAAAAAACTTTATTTTAGGTACTTGTAACAAAAATAGCTCTCTGGTGTCCATTTTTATGTACTTACCGTAAAGCGGCAAAAATATTTTGATTTGAATATCTAGGAATGAGGCATCGATCGGTAATGCTTAATCTTATGCATCTAATATGGTTCATTAGAATAAGCCGGTTCTAAAATGATGTGGCGAAAAGTCAAACTGTTTTGAATATAAATTAATGAAAAACAGAAAGGGAATGCAACAACAATGAATATTCTAAATTACTCAAATTTTTGAGAATACTCATAACTAGAGAACGAATTTTATGCAAACTGCATATTCTATAATTTATGCATATCTTAGGATATAATTAAAATGTGCACCAACTACAGTTAATTGAAACTAATTAATTAATGCATATTTAAGCATTTCTTGCATATTGTAGCATAAATCTATAATTTTTTGGTGAAAATAGACTAGAATTGTTTTCAGATATTCGGAAAGTAAAAAAATAATGTAAAAGTGTTATTTGCAAACAACCTTAAAAAAAGTAAATAATTATTGTTTTAGAAAAGTGGCCAAAATGTATCTAATAAATTTGAATTACATACATACGACAAATAACAAGTCTTTGCCTATGAGACGGATTAAATTAACGAAGTTCGACATGTAAGGAATACCAACAAATCTTTGGCACTAATTAACAGTTTTAGGGATTTACCCATAAGTGTAAAAAATAAAGTCAGAAGTAAGTGCTCACATTTTAGAAATATTTAATTCGGTAATGAAAAAACCCATAGTTATAGTATCTTCAATAAATAAGCCACGTTTTGAGTAGCGAGAATGTTGAGAACTTTAATGTAGCTCCTAAAGTTATTGCAACATTTGTAATTGCTCCTTGTACATCTTCAGACGATGAAAGACTTTTTTCAATATTTAAATACACGTTTTCAGACAACAATAAAATTTTAATAACCATGTACTTGTACGATATTTTTATGACGATGACTAATTTACGAATTTTGTTAGTATTGTCCATGTGTTGTATAGAAACAATTGCTTAATTCTGATGTAAATGAATTTTAAAAGTTATTAAATTTATTACAGGTTTATGATTAATCGACCATTAATTAAAGTTTTTCTGAATTGTGCATAAAGTAAATGAGTAATTTTTTGCATATTTTTGCAAAATAGGGTGCATGTATATGTGCATATTTCTGTAATAATGGGCTGCATATACTCCGTTCTCTACTCATGACTAAGGTGCTTCGAATTAGCGTTGTTGTAGTTGCTTGGAATCCAAGTAAGTATTGTTTATCTTTTATGTACTTATTTGGGATTTGAGACCTTTGAAAGATGGTGGAGGCGCATTTTATAAGACGTTTACAGGTTGCCCTATTCCAAAATTGCGTCGAAGCTAAATGCATAGCTAATAATTCACTATCTGAATTTTTGAAGCTATTTAATTAAATTAAATTATGCATAATATTTTCCAAATTTTCCTTGCAATAAATTATATTCCGTTCTATAAAACCTCGTTAAAAGTATTAGAATGTGCTAATAAGAATTTTTATGAGCATCGCCAGCAGCAACAACACGCGCTATTTATACTCGAGATGTACCTGCTGCTGATCATCGCGGGTTTTTATAATTTTAATTCCTCATTGCCATTACTAACATATTTCTTACGAGGTAATTTATTGCATTATCGCAGCTGTCACGTCTTGTTTATGATCTGACTTAACTCGATATTTATGTCACAGTAAATCAATGCCGCGACATAGTAAATATGGACTTCCCATCGAACCACCCCGTGGCAGGGGCGGCTCGCGAAATATTTATCCCATCAATTATGAATCGAGCCGGATGGCTCCTCGTAACGACGACGAGCTGAAAGATCATGACTCACCTATGAATGAAGTCATAAATAATGGATAAGTTTAAAATTAACTTCGCTAGATCTGTTACGCTTTGGAAGCCCTCAGCGCTAGCTGTGAATCAGGATGTTCCTGGAAATTCGCGAAAAGAGTTCCGGGTTTTGGTGATTGCGGGTTTAGGATCAGCGTACCTATATCTTTTTACCTCACAGGTACGTAGAGGCCAATCCAAATATTTGAGCATAAAAACCAATACGCTTCAGTTCGTTTTCTAAAGCAATTGGACTAAACTAAATATTTATACAGTAACTTCAGTTATTTATGATTGCATTCTATTTTTACTGTCGAATTCCATAAAGTGACGAATGGGCATATGCAGCCTTGGCCACCATCATCATTTCACGTACATCATTTGGGTTTCGATACATATGTTTAATAAGCAAACTATTTAACAAACAGTTTTTATTTACTAAATACGAGTAGACAAACAAAAATTTCAAAGAATGTTAATAGAGAGTAACAACTCCTTCTGCTTCGATAAAGGCCTGAATTCTTAGTGGAATAATATTGACAGGTTGGCACTTCTGAGCCAGAGAAATGTGACAAATTTGCTGCAATTCCCTTCGCAATGCAAGCATATTTTCACCTTGTGTATACCAAATCATTTCTATGACATTAAAATCAGAACTGCCGAATGCCAATTCAATATTGCCATATTATGACAGGAAAACCAATTCATCGTTCTTCTGCATGGCAGGAAGCACCGTTCTGCTGAAGTGTAATTTTTCACTGGCTAATCTACAGTACATTTGTATTGACTAACTATAAAATTTAAAGTAAATTATTAATTTGCCGTCCGCACATTTTATCAATTTAACGTGCAAACAAATAGGGAAAAATGTGAAATCGTCATGCGTAAAATGCTGCCTTGACCACCCTTAAAAAGTATCAAGCTTTGGATTTTAAAAAACCTAATCAAAGAACTGACCAAAAAAGATCTACAAAGAAAAAAGTTGTTGCAGCTCGTTTGAAAATATGTAACCCTAAAGAAGAAAGCTGGACTTGGGAAAAGTTGTATCCAAGTTGGTCAACCACTAATTGGTCAAACTAAAATAGTATAGAGGCATAGCAACAATGTTTGGAAACTTACATAATTAATGGAATGGAAATACTGATTAATACTTATTACATTTCGTAAAAATTATTTACGCCGCTAAAAGCATTGATTTATTTAGGTTTCGACGTTTCCGGAGCTACATTTGTACATCCTGTGATTAATGAAATGTTTTATTCAGACTTCAGGTTTGGAGATGTGTCGCAGCTTTGAGAATAGATAAATGCTATATTTGTGAGGATAGAATGAACGGTACCACGGTTGAACACAACTTTCAATGGTGAAACAATGTTCAGAGAATTCATAGCTGAAATATTTTAAAATAAATTAGAGTTATTATACGTCGCACACTAAATGTTAACCAGCAATTATGCAGAACAGGTAGAAAAATCTGTAAGGGCTTTACCTAGAACTTCCCTCGTAAGTGGACGTTGTGACAGTAAACAATTTTAAAAATTAAAAGAAAATACGGGTAAAAATATCTTCACATTAGAAATCTTATGGAAACAATAAAAGGACAAATTTGACGATGCGAATTAAATCAATTTCAAATAAAAAAAAATTACTGGTGATGGAATTCGGGCTATCTAGAAGCTCTCCCAGCTTGGCGATGCGAACTTGTTCTCTTAAATACAGACGCGTGTTCAAATTTTTTGACTCCTTTACGACATTATTTTGTATCTGTTGTGACCCATTTTTGACCAGTGTAAAGGCTGATCTATGTGCAAAGTACTACTTTTACCTATTTCTCAGTTGACGCAAAAATAAACAGGGATCCTGAAACGTGAAGATCTGAAGAAATCTCCGAAAATGATTTTTTCGTGATTACAATAATTCCTTCGTCTTTTAGACTAGGGAAGTAAAAAATAAAAGCAAAGCTATACATCAGAAATTCTCTAGCACGAGGATAAATAATGACAAATTATTGATTTTCAATGCTTACTGAAGATTACTTGCAGAGCATCTAGCCGTTTGCCACTTTCTTCTAGTTTATTTGAACTTTTTATAACGAGGTACTATTAACTTCAATAACGCCCTACTTATATTTATATCCTAATCAGAAAGTTGTAGCTATTTTATTTCAATTCAGGTTTTCGTGAAGCTTTGATAGAATCTCTTACTTAATTGCCATTATCTCGAAATTACGATGCACTACTCTTAAAGAAAGAGATAAGGACTTCGTCTTGACTTCCGCATCTTGTATTTTAATTAACACAAAATCACAGTTATAATAATTTTACATCTAACCAAATGCTAAATGGTACTGCAACAGGCAACAATAATCCATAAATTTTAATAATTCTGCCAATTCTCTGTGGTAGAAATATTGTAGTAATTTTAGTAAATGCAATTTGCAGATAGAATAATCAGTTAACCAATGTTTAAAAAACTTTACCACAGAGTTAATTTTAAAATGTAAAACCCGTTGAGTCTTTACATTTTGTGTTTTTTATAACACACTGAACATCGCAGTTCTTCTAGATATATCCTGAAGAGAGTTTTGTTATAAATAGTTTTAAATGAAACAAGATTCACGATTTTTACATATAGAACAACATATCAATAATGAACCAAAAATATTCATAGAATATGTTAGTAGTGTGGCGTCATAGACACAAGATTTAACATAAAAAATAGGTCAATTAAAAAACTTAATATTTCCATTTGAATATTATCATTTTTTTAAACATACCGTTATAGAAAAGTATGTATGAACTGCAGATAAAAAATAAAACAATATTGACTTTCTTAAACCTTTAGTGTGGCGAAATACCCACAAAAGTAACACATTAAGTGTGTACGCTTATTCTCAAAATAATAAATTGAAGAAGTTGACAGCTAAAAAATATGAGTTCTTGAACATTGCATATCTTGTCATCTAAGTTCTGAATCTGGGGCCACATTTTTTTTTAATACAAGTGGAACTTATGCCTAATTTACAGGGTGCACCCCACCTGTCAAAGTTCTATTCTAGACAAATTTCATCTTGTGTGGTTTAAATCGGACAATAAAACCAGCTTATCTTCAAAAAAGTTTTGCTGGCAGAATTCGAACGTACTTCTATTAATTCAAAACCAATAACATTGGCACAATACTATCATAACAACCTTTAAATGATGCATACTTAAAGAAGCTAAATTTCTGACTGAACGATGTTTCTGATTTCGAGGCACATCCATGTCTATAATTTCACCAATATTCTATAAAGTTTTAAAAATCTATAACATTTTTTTTCAACTGTTGTAAAGAATGTTCAATCCTCACATCTGGCAACTGGCGGGCTGCCCACCCAGTCGCTTTAAAGATTGGGTACCGAAACCACAGTTGTGGAAGTAGGGAAAGTAAGGCAGTCGTCGAAGTCATGATGCTAACGACATCACCCAGTATGCCGTTAACGCTGTGCCAGATGACTGGGGTTTCGGAAAGAGATATTTCGGCGACCCTGACTGGCCTTGTCTCTGGCCATGTTCCTACATGAAATAAAGTGCCAGAACTTTACTTTTGTGAAGAATACAAATTTGATATAAAAATTTCAAAATCCGTTACATACTAAAATGTAATACATAAACCTTATATATAAGAAAATCCACGTTAATGCCTACATTTTCAAGATTTTAAGCAAGAAGCGTCTAGTAACGCGCGTCATTGAAATATATTTCCTTAAATTTCTATTTTTTTAAAACACGTAGTATAGTTATGTATGTATTTAAGGTCATGATCAATAGACTATAGCATAAGGGATGGGCGCGTGACGTGAAAACAGTCGTGTCACGGCGTGTCACGTCGTGAACGTGACTAATATTTGAAAATCGTGACGTGAACGTGAGTGAACGTGAGTGAAAATTTCCAAGGCGTGATTCACGTTTCACGTTAATTTCACGTTAAATATTTAGTAACGAATAAAAAACTGCAGGGTGCAGCAACTTTTAAATCATTAAATCACAATTGTGCCAAACAAGTTACATTATGTGGCTTTATTTTGGGACCTAATTATAAATCCTTAAAGTTCATACCTTCACATAAAAGATAAGATTAAAATGCCAATAAAACTATAGATGATAATGATGAAATACATAGCAAACGGCTCAAAACTGGTACATCAGCATCAGATTCTTATCTTTCTACACTTAGAGATAGCTCTGACGATGACACATGTAATTAGGATGATGATGTCGAAACAAAACTAAATTAGTATGTTAAATTAAAATTCGGAAATGTAGATGACATTTTAGAATTTTGGAAAACAGTGTAAATACGCCACTGTTAAAAAAACTTGAGAAATTTTAAACATACCGGCAAATTCCGCTACAAGCGAAAGAGTATTTTCTACAGCTGGGCGAATTTTAGAAGAGCGCAGAATTCGACGTAACGCTGAAAATGTTGATTACATATTATTTTTAATTCAACATTTTAATGTGTAGATGTATAGATGAACTTATTATTCTAATAAAAGTAATGGTTTGTTTTTTATACTCGGCTAACACTAAAAATATTAATTACGTTTATTATTAAACCAAAAATGTATTGTGTAGATGTGTAGATGATATTTTTAAACCAATTCATTTTGTACTTGTGTAGATGAACTTATTATTCTAATAAAAGTAATGTTTTGTATACTTGCTTTAACGCTGAAAATGTTGATCCCTGTATATAAAAGTACTTTCAAACCTACGAATTAAAAGTGTCGCCTAGCAACATATACCTTCTGTACTCATACCAATAAGGAAAACGTCAATTCCAATGACAGCTTTTAGTATTAAAAGTAATGTCTTTGAAGACATCTGCAAGAAATATATTGCGAGAAATCAGTATTTATCCCTTGTGGGAGTTATTGTAGTCAATTTTAATTTTTTTCTTTTTATGTCAACTATTCTGATTGCAACATATCACGTAAATTATGTCAGGTGCAACACATATTTTTAGTTCTCTTTAGGGTTTTTTCATTGGTTTTAAATTTGAACATTCTGTTCTATCTGAATTTAAATTTTGAAATAAAAGCTGCGTGTCACGTCGTGAGTGGCGTGTCACGCCGTGAACGTGAGTGAACGTGAGCGTGAACGTGCGTGAACGTGACTGTTTAAAGCAAGCGTGAAACGTGCGTGACGTGAGAGAAAATTCACTCACGCGCCCATCTCTACTATAGCACCAAGGAATGTTTACAACATGACGCGAAACCAAGGCCTTTAGATTTCTCAAGGAAGACTATAAACTATAACCCTGATATAGTTTCTGATAATAGATCGAACAACATAAATGCAAACGAAACTCCTTCAGGACTGTCTATTACGAAAAAAAAATAATCAAAGATATACGCTCACCAAAATTATAAAACTTTCGGCTCAGACGAGATCTCATCCGAATTCATTAAACTTCTAAACTGTAAAGTTCTCCATAAAACGGCCTTTAGCCGTGCGAGATGGATTATTGATCCGTTGTCATGCGTAACTAGGCAAGTATCATTCAATTGTATCCGCGCACCTGAGACGATATTTTCTATTCCTCGCTATGTTCTGAAAGCGTCGAGTTATACTTTTTATTAACCTTTATCTTAGTTTAGGGCTAATTTATATTGACTTATGAAGGCAAAAATAATGTCCTATCTTACTCGGGCTACCGCGGATTTGAATGGCTAATTTATCGACGATATTTGGGTCTTAACTACCCATCGGATTTGATTACGGATATTCTCATGTCGCGATTTAATTAGTCTTGGAGCCTTAACCTGGAAGGTCTTGTTGACCCCCCCCCCCCGTTTTTCTTCTTCGGTTAGCAACTGTGTCCCCACTTGTACATGTGGCTAATTAAGCATTTCGCAGCTGTTTGTTTTGTCAAGGCGACTCGCATTGCTGGGAGTATGTGTTCCGAAAGTAAAAATAAATTTGTAGATTAAGTGCATCAAAAGATTGAAATCACCGGCTAGTGTTGCATCACCTCCGAGTTTGTCAGTAATTACTAGAGCATTTATGGAACATTTTAAATCGCTACGTATGCGGTGGTATACAATTATTGTCATCCTGCTGCAATGTTAGACCTGTGGCATCATCGTAAAATTGCAATTTGCCACTAATTTATCTGCCCAAAGATCTGTTATCCACTTAAATATTGAACTTTGTTATGTGCTGCTATTATTAGTGACAACAGTAGAGTTGGCTGGATTTATGGCTTGGTGGTGTTCTGAAATTTACTGATGTAACATTTTGTATCATATTCATTGTCGTTAATTATTATAACCTTCTTCATGTTCACTATAGTTTTATGTAGGGCTAATGCAAGCAATTGAGATGTCGAATCTGTTTCAGTCCGTAGCGAATTGGCTACGCGTAGTATCGGTTGTAAAAGACCATTTGGCTCTCCTGATGATTTAAACGCCCTTTTGCTAATTATAGAAAAAACCGCACGCCGTTGTCACTGCAGCTGGTCTGCCCTTCGATATCTCCGTATAGCCTGAACGTTTGTTTAATACGATTTCGAGCTGGTTCGAGTAGTTGAATCTGTGTAATCTGGGGCTTGAGTTTAAAATTAGTTGTATTTGTAGTACAATAATTATATACCCCGAAGTTCGTGGTAAAGCATACCCTTACTAATAAACAAGCTGTGAGAAAGTGTAAACACCACAGTCTGGTCATCTTCCTCAAGCTACTTTATTGGTGGTTCTTTTGTAAATGTGAGAACATTAAGAGCAACCATGAACTAGCAAAGCACTGGCTGCAACACAATTTCCTGTCCAGAATTGCTATGACCAGTGTGAGGATGTTTGTATGTGCTTCATTGAATATGTAGTAGACTACAGTACAACAAATTCATGGATCCCAAACGCCATGGACATTGATCAAGAAGAAGTTAGATATATCAAGAACATGTATTTCAGTCAAACGGCCCAGACAAAAATCAACGACACGCTCTCTGGGACGGTCAACTTTTCCAGGGTTGTAACACAGGAATGTATATTTTTTCTCCTCTCTTATTTAAATTCTATTCCAAGAAAAATGTTATAGAAGCTGTAAGTGAAAAAGGAATAAAGCTCAGTTGAGTGTTGATACACAATATCATGTACGTAGACTATACTACCTGAACATTTTAGCTGATGAAAATGGTAAAATTATTAATGAGTTAGACTGCAAACTAAAACAATAGGAAACGTAACGTATGTCTTATAAGTTTTGACTCAATTTTAAGTATTTAATTTCTGTATGCTACATTAATCTTAGTCAAATCATTATTATAAGCATTAGTTAATATACTTATTGTAAACACGAATATTAATTTAAATTAACTGGAACGGACCATTCTCTTCAACGATGCATAATTTTCTTCTAACACTCTGCAACAGTTCTTGGGCGGTGGCAATATTTATTTTTTGGAACATTTGAAAAATTCTGCGTCTCAATTGGTCTCCCATCAACCATCATAAACTTTCCTGGACAAAAGTACCAAAAATCTTCAATACTTGGGCGTGCATGGTGTAGATTGGTACGGTCGTTGCAACTGGTTCGGTGTGTATTACGGATTTCTTTCATTCTGTAATTTTTGAACTTTTCTGGATAGTTTTCTTGAAATTGTTGACTTTAAAACACCAAATTCGAGTGATAACGTTCGAACGTAAGTTTCCACTCTGTTTTGACACTTCTCAGCAATCTATTTACCACAGATTGAGTCGAAAGTCTACGTCGTCCTGTTTTTGGCGAAGTTCACACACGAAACACGGTCTTTACATTCTTCAATTATTTGGTAAATAGTTCAGCGTGAAGCGATTATGAATGAACCTTGTAATTTAGTCTTGCACTTTCACTTTATGCTAGTGATCGAATAATACGGTTGAATTAAACTTAATTAATCCCCTACTTGCAAAATAATACGGTAATGTATTCGCTTTACCCAACGTATTGAAATCGGAGAGACTTTTAAAGTGGCTCTCTCCCACTACTGATATTTTAATCTGTCTTACAGTGTTTTTGTGTGTGTATTACCGAGTACCTTGATGAATTAGACATAATTCGTTGTTTATGCCTGCAAATTTTATTTGTGCTTTTGCCGTTATCTCTCTTTTTCAGGGATTGGTTAGTAGCACCTTTCAACTACCTTTTAATTGAATAGCAAAGTGCTAAGCTACTTGTTACTTGGGGCCTATTTTCTTCTCCGCTTAAGATTAGAGTCTTTTGTTTAACCGACGACCAGTTCCGGCTGAGAAGTCGGTTGCCTCTGCTTCTATTCTATTTACTGGCAAAGTGAAATAACAACTTATATAAAAAATCGACACAGTAGCAGGCCTCAACAGGAGGAAAAGATATCATAACATGCTATGTAGTGCAAATTGTAACGAGATCACAGATTTTGCAGAAACAGGGAAAGATATATTAAACATCTCTATAACAGCGACAGAGAATACAAGAAAAGTCCGAGCAGCAGAACCAGACAAAGTTCAACTAATTATGACGTAAAATAATGGGATCTAAGGGAGTAAGATGAAATAAGGTAAAATAGAATATCATGGTTAAATAACATAAAACAATGAACGGGGTTAACAACAGCAACTGTAATACACTCAGCGCGAAATAGGAATAATCACACCATATTTACCGTTAACCTCAAATCAGTGGCGGCTCATGAAGAATTTTGATGTGAGAGCCAACCGAATGTAAAATGCATTTTTCACCACCTTACAGACACACACAGATTCTGACATCCCGATATTTAAATATTTTCCATATGGGCTGGCACAAAGTTAGCATCAGTAAACAAAATAACCAAACTTTAAAAGGTAATGAAAGATGATGAACTGAATCAACATATATCTTTCATGTTTCGTTTCAATGTATAATGTGGCAAAAACATTGTGTATCCACTGTTTAATAATTAAGATTATCTTTCTCTGAAATAAGTAACTAATACGTATAATATAATAATACGACGAATAAAGCTTATAATGAAAACTATTAATTTATACAGTTCCGGCAATTGGATTGAACGATTTTTCATAGATTGCTATAAAGGGACGAATAAATAATGTACTTAAACTAATTTTGAAGAAAATTTAAACTATGTTAGGTTTACAACAACACTATTAGCGCCCAAGTATCACATTTGTAAGATGTCCACCACTCGTTTCTACGCACTGCTGCAATCTGATATAACGCGTTGCAGTAAATTTTCTCGCGCATTTAATAAGATTATTCCTATCCGAATTACATTTGTCAAAATATATGAAGTTACAGCCAATATTCGTTGATCAACAGGCCAATTAGCCACAGTAAGTGAAACTTTCAATATCAACATACAAATACATCGTTTTTGAGAAACATCGGATCTTTAACATGTCCATAGCAAGCTATCAAATGCCATTTAATCCAATTACCGGATCCTTGCAAATAAATGTGATTAAACTGACACGCTTGCTACCTTGCGTATGAATGAAATTTCAAGCCCGAACTTAATAAACTAAGTCACGGTACGTGCCAAAAGTTGTAAGCATTGATATCGGTAATATTAGTCGCGCCCTATTAGCCTCGCTCAAAGTTCTTGAGAGCTTCAGCTATTGTGGCCAGCATTGAATATTTAAATATCCTTATCTTTTCACTTACTTCGTGCCGCTCTCCAGCCGCGGTATTGTATGCGACCGTGAAAGCAAGTAGTGCTGATAGCGTTTACATTAGTGATATAAAAGTGACTGGTACTTTGTTTAGGTTTGAAAATGAGAATGATGATGAAAAATAAGTACAAACATGTTTCTTTCAAACTGAAAAAAAAATGAATGACTGGTTTGTTATGGGACAGCACTGACAAGAAGAAGAAGGAAGGAAAAATCAAGTGGAGACAAAGAAGAGGAAGAAAGAAGAATTAGTAGCCAAAAAAACATCAGATGTTGGTTTATTTTGAGTCACAGAAGATAGGCAGAAATGTGCCGTAATGATCGCCATCCTCTAAAACTAAATGGAAAAGGCACTACTTACAAGAAAAATCATGTTAACAAAAGGCCTATTTTCTAACACTCAAAGTTGTTATTTGGCAGGTAAGGTTTCCCCACACTGGGAAAATAGTGCTGAGAAGATTTTTGGCTATATGGGAATTGTCAATTGCACTTGCGATAATGAACAATTACACCAAAGCACTCAGGCGGATGTTGTGGAGTCTTCGAGCGTGTTTACAAGCTTCGTTGGGTCCAGTTTAGCATATCAGCGATCTCGAGCTATAAAAAATGCACAACACTGCGAAATATTGCCCGCGCCGTCCAGGCCTGGTACAGCGGCGTTTGTTTACAGCTTCTCTAGCGGAAAGCCGGAAACGGAAAAAACGCCGAAACGGGCGCTCAGCGTCTGCCGAAAGTGGATGAACTCCTGGAGGGGCGCGATGCTCGCTTTTCCAAGTTCAAGTTCTCGCGGCATTGCCAAGGACGGCGTAAATTAATGTATTTTAGCATGCGCTGCTGCGGTTATTTTGAGAAAACAGGTTTATATAGATTTATAGCGCGGCTCTCGTACGTGGCGAATATGATGGCTAAAGACTGGCTATATTTAGATATAGGTGGATCTTCCTCGCAAGGCCGTCGCCGACATGATTTCCAGATTTTATGTTGCTACACCTCGCGATCGCCTATCTCCATCTTAACTGCGTACAGTTAAATTATCCTGCCGCATTTTAATTTGCGCGAGGTCACTCTGGCTCATAAAGATCGCACTTTGTTGGTAGAAACTTGGGAAAACTCAAATTGTTGTTCGCTTCAGAACTTCAAAACTTCAGAAGATGAATAACCACACTTGCATTAAGGAATATGTATAGCAAAAAGGAGATTTACATTTTGCTTTTAAAATTTTAAGGAAACTTTTCCGAAACATTAGCGGGCAACCTTTAATAAATTATGGTATCTTCAGAAGTCAATGTACCGAAAAGCTGGGACTATTATATTCAGTGTGGTCCAAACTCGGATTCCCGATAAGACGCTCTATGAATACCTACTTTAAAAGAAATTTATAACACTATACTATTGTCCAAAAAATTCTTAAAGGATGTCATTAGACATTAAAGAGCTAACAATTTATTCACTTTATTGTTATATCCCCTTACACTCAATTCGTGATTCTGAGCAGGCCTTCAATTTGAATATTTTTAGCAGAACATTTAGCTACAAAAAGTTACTAATGCCAAAATTAGTTGTGGCTTAAGTAAGAATTTATACAGGATGTTCTGAAAAAATAGACAGTATCTAGAAGAAGTTACGACTTTGAGAAGTTGAATTTTTATTTTTGGATTGTCTCTACAACTCAAAAACTACTTATCGAATTAAGTTCAAAGTTGTGCTCGCTGTAGGCTGAGTATTGAAATGTGAGAAATTTAATATACTATTACTATAATAGTTCTGCACCTTTACATATGATATTAAAGAATAATTGTCAAATAAAAATAAGAATTGATACCTTATTTAGAATAAATAAATAAATAATGATACAAGTTTAGTTACATAATCTTATAACGGTCGAATAGTAAGAAATAAAGGCATGTACAAATAGACGTATAATGGATGACAATAATATAAGAATTAGTATTTAGATGTTTAAAAAAAATGGTACCTTTTTTCTTAAAGGGAAATGGAAGTGTTATCAATGTATAAAACAATTATAAATTATTCAATCAGGGTAGATTAAGTAATTTACAGATATAAAACCCCTTTAAAGTTGAAAAATGTGTTGTTATTGAAGTATACCAAGGAATAGAATGTTGACATCGATTGATGTACGATAGCTGGAGGGCGTTGCTGGTTGGAGTTAATAAATTGGCTGCAAGGGAAATCGGCATAATTTCTTATATCTAGTACAGGAACATACAGAGTCTACAGTTTTGGAAATCTTGTTAATAATGTCAAACTGGTGTAGTGTTTCGAGGATTCCATGATATCTGAAAGGAAAGAATTATAAATAAAGTAAAAGATTTAATGTCTGATCAATAATTACATGAAGTTAGTTAAGTTGTGATATTCGTAATATAAGTTAAGTTAAAGGTTTTGGTGGGCTGGCAGAGAACGTTTTAGATAAAAAATAATCTATATTAGCAATATCAAGTTTGAAAATAAACCGTGATTTCAAAATCAGAATAATAATGAACGCATGTCTCAACTTGAGTAAGGATTTTCATGCTTAAATAATTTAGTGACTGAGCTAGTTTTGGATATTTAATTAACCATTCGTCTTTAGTACATCGGATAAATAATAAATGTCGCAAAGTACCTACATAACCATATATATCTTACACTAAGCCAATCTCACATATAAAGGACTGCAGTTCTATGTAAGCTTGAGTAAAAAAAAATATTGAATTCAATAAGCATAACCTTAACCATTCTATGTATAAGTAACTCCAGTAGAGAAACAGATTTACAATCAAATATCCGTTACCGCTGAAAACTAACCGACAGTCAATAAATTAATAACTAATAGTAACTTCTTAACAATTTTCTGGATAACCAGCAAGTATGTACATATACCAATGGTCAAGTCCATATTTAAATCATTGCCCAATAGAGAAACTGTTACTGTACTTTATCATTTCGGGCTCCACAACTCTCTCACAAGAGAGTACCTAATGGACTAGCCTACCGATAAATTGGGAGTTCTCGGTTTAAAGCGATAAGAAGCTAGATTAGTAACGAATTAATTAGCAGTTGCCTTACTATTTGAATAAAGCAATAGATTTGAGCAATTACTAGAACTGACAGAATACAAGCCGCCTCAATAGTGGACCAGTAAAAAACTTGAAAGTTAAACTAGTTGATAAAGGAACGGCTGCAGTTTAAATTAATTAAATCTGATAATTAATGACCTTGCATGCTAAGATGCAGACGTGCGTATAACGAAATATACTAAAAGACAGATTAATAGAACAAGTAGCTAATTACTTGACTAATGAATTAATCTGTTAATTTCAAATTAACCAACAGAACTAGATACTAACTGTAGCCATCCAGATTATTGGTACTGATTATAGTTAACCAAAACTGGCTTAACTTACAAGATAACATTTAAATTGTTAAACAAATTGAGTTGCTTCTAGCATTACTTACTGACTTCTGTAACTGCTTACTCAGTTATAACAAGACACAGGCAGTGGCGTTACTTGGTAACTTCAGAACCCGCGGCCGCGGGGGGCCCTGAGCCTGTCTTTTTCTTTCATTGAATAAACGCAAGCAGGAAATAATCTCTTTTTGTATTTTTATCATAATGGGATGTCCACGCAAAAAGCAAAAGTAGTTTTGAATTGCCGGCATTTAAATTCTAGCTGACATAGATTATTTTGTAATATACAGAATCCAGACACTGATTTGATGCCAGCTACAACCTATATTAGAAACCTCTAGAATATTTTATAGAAATATCGAAGTACTTTAGTGTTGAATAAGAAGCAACCAATTTAGCCAACAACTAGACCAAAAATCCTACATTTAAAAATAAACGCAGACCGAAAATTAAAAGACATTTTGACGAACTGTTGGAAGAACATTATCGAATTCTAATAAGTATTTTAAATTATCAATTTTATAGAGCTTTAGATATCACAATAACTCAGTTAAGTAAGATATTTGAATCTATGATTCAAACGGAAAATCTTTTTAGTTTTTTAAACCCCGACACTGTAATGGTATTTTGAGAGAAGAGAAAGACGAAGAAGAAAATCCAAAGACTTTTGCGAAATGACTGAGAAAGATCTCTTTTCCAAAGCAACAGCTTTTCAAATATTTTATAAAAAAGATATGTCACCTTCATTTCCTATAGACATTTGTTCCTGTGCAAAAAATTCTTATAATCTAGATAAACAAAAAGAGTTTAAAGCGTGAAACAATTTGCTAAGTATTTAATAGTTGATAATCGGAGTTTATCATCAATTTTTCCTGAAATTGCAACAGCACTGCTATTATTTTTAACATTACCTGTTTCGGTCGCTTTAGCTGAAAGAAATTAAAAATTGAAAAACCGTTTTTTATTGTCCATTGAATCGGAGATAGCTGATAAAATAGAATTGCAAGAGGTTATTACAGATTCTGCAAACATTAAGGCCAGGCGTACGCACATTACTTAAATCTCGTTTTTATTTTTTTGCCATCTTAATTAAGACATTAAAACGCTCTGCGAGTATCCAAAGGGGGTAGTGAGAAAAAAAATGTCCAGTCATCGCCAGCACCTCGGAAAAAGAAGAATTGAAGAGAAAAAACGATAATAAACAAAGGAAAATATTAAGAAGGCAGAAAAAAGTCTTCGTGGATCAAGACACGTATGCGGAAGATGATGACGATAAGGTGGTATAGGACGACGACAAAGAACTTTTTGCATGTGTGTCTGGTTCTGAGTCGGAATATGACAAAGAAGGCTGTTTTTATGATGATCCAAGTCCAGATTCACAGGCTTTGATTGAATTCGAAGGAGGAAGCTGTTCTACGCATTACAGATAAGAGAAATCAAGGAAAAGGAAGTCGTCGTCAATTTCTTGAGAAAAAAAAATCACAATACATAGTTCCTTTCTCCACGACGAGGCTGTCGTAAACGTTTTTAAAGTTAGGAAAATTTTACCAGAAGCAAAAATCCGTAGGGGTGACTGCTTGTTCAAAACTTTCCTAGATCACCAAATGTAATTTAAACACGAATGGAGCAGGAATAAAGAAGTTTTGTACTTGGTATTTGTGTTTACCATAAATTAGCATTGAACTGGGTGTACCACTGTTACCTTCATTATGACTCACCGCGTACTACTAGTAGTATACAGTGGCACAATGATAAGATTTTTAAAAATCATAAAAAATAATTTGATTTATTAAACGCCAATCTAAGTTTTCCTGTGGTGTCGCAATGAGCTATGTACAGTATACGAATCAATCTGAGCATCTACATTGCAAATCTAATTCAGGAAAAAAACCTAATTTTTTTCTGGTCACTGTGTACCGTCCTTCCCTAATGTACTAATAGAGAAGCAGGCGACCAAGCTAATAAAAACAAGTAAAGACCAAATTATAAACATCTCAAATAATTTTGTTTAGTTTAATAGTTATTTCTGTATTAAGGGCATAAGCTATAATGGTGATTAAACACGTGTTACATAAACGTTTTATTTTATTTTGGTTCTCAAATATGTAGACAAAATTGAAAGATTCAGTATTTTGGCTACAGACTAGTGCGTCATCGTTGCGCTGGCTCTGTGAATTTTGGTGTGCTCTATACCGATTGTTGGTATTGCTATACCACATTGTTGGTGCTTGCTCTACTACTTAGCAACTTTATAGACCTTAGGGTCATAAAAGAGATTTTACGCCCGCCACGAGGGCCAGCAAACACAAATATGGTTCCAAAATGGAATAAAATAACTTTATATGGCATAACATAAAACATAACATTGAATAACTATTAATTCACTTATTAGCTTTTATAAAATCTGTAAATAACTTTACACGGAGCATCTCCCGTAAATGGAAACTTTGAAGCTAAACATTTTCCAAATAATAAAGGACAATAGAAAAGCAAACTTTTTAAGGTGTTCACTTTGTGTCTGTTTGGTTCAAATATGTCTGTTTTCATCAAGGGTATACACATGAGCTGTGTAAAGTGTTACTTTTATTTAACTAATAGTTTTTGAGTTAAAACAAAATTAGACAGAATTGTATTTTTAAGGTACTCACAATGCATGCAGGGTGACTTTAATAGTTGTGCAAATATTTTAACTAGAAAAAGAGGACAGTAAAATAACATAATTGGTCCAATAGTGTCTTACACAAAAAACCTTTAGGTTTCGAAAAAAAACAAGTTAAAGTTTTTCTAAAAACGTTTGAGGGCGACAGATAATTTTGAAAAAAATGTGATAATTAAAAACCGAAGGAATCTGCTTTTATTAATATTTGTATTAATGTCGTGTGAATATAAGTTTTTGGAAAACTCCATAAAATAAATTATACGAATGCGAAAGGATCTAATATATAAAATCATTATACGGTTTTTCAAAAAAATGACTTAGATTAAATTAATACAATTAATAAAAACAGGCTCCTTTAGTTTTTAATTATCAAATTTATTCAAACTTATCTGTGGATCTCAAACTTTTTTTGAAAAACTTTAACCTGTTTTTTTTTAAATTAAAAGTTTATGTAATAGACATTATTGGAACAATCATATTATTTTACTGTCCTCTTTTACCAGTTAAAATACTTGCACAACTATTAAAGTAAACCTGTATATTTGACTGGAAACGTAGTCGGTTCCGTGCCAGATAGATATTTAATCCTCATACAAAATATCGTCTTTCTCCAACAAGTAGTTTTTGAGCTATACCGCCAACAGACGAACAGACAGACAGGCGGACAGACAGACAGATGGACAGACGAACGACAGAGAGACAGATAGACAAATGAATTTGAGAAAACATGTTGTTTGTCGTCTAGAGACCTTGAAACGTGAAGATCTGAAGAATTCTCGGAAGGTAGGAAGAAGTAATATTGCTTTTTTCTACGATCGTGTCAAAATTACAACTTTTTACACAGTTTTTAGTGTCAGAAGTGACGTTTGTAGCACTCATAATATTAGCACCCGAATTACGTCTTTTTTGCACGTTGCCATTGATGGCGTGTTTTAATACTACAATATGCCAATAAATATAAGATACCGAAATTGTTGTTTTGAATTGAAGTTTTTAAATTTCTGTTACGATCGTAGAAAAATAACGTATGATACACCTGTATAAGAGCCATTAAAGCACTAGCGACGTTAAAAGCACTCCGCTTTGCGTCGTGCTTTTAAACTCGTCGCACGTATTTTAAAGGCGTACTTATACACTAGTATCATAATACACTATTATGCCTCGTGAGCATATAAAGTTAGTAAGCAGCAGATCAGACACCAACAAAGTAGTATAGCAACACCAATAATCTGCACATAAGCCATATCACACCAAAAATTAACAGCGCCAGCACAGTAGCCTGTAACCAAAATACGGAATTATTGAATTTGAACTACAGCTGGTATCAACGTGACTGAGAAGTTAATTAATAACATTAAGCATGCGGACACCACTATAATCATTTGGGGGTTCTGCAGCATCGTCTAGACCAGGATTTCTCAAAGTACGCATACCTTTAGGGGTACGCCGCGCCGGCGAGGTGTAGGGATATACAGCCGGATTCACGTAATAGCGAATACAAACATGGCACAAGACAAAAATCGGAAAAGGATGCCAAGTGATTTTGATTAATCGGTGGAATGTATGTTACATATACGTCTAAATACTAATACTACTAAATCTGCTCGTTATTGTTTTGGTAATCAACGTGTAGGTAGATTGAAAAAATGTTAAAATGGGAAATAAGTTATATTTAATTATATTAGGATCTGCATTAGTAGATAATGTTTAAGTGTGAATAATTTTATAAATGTATATAGATAATGTGTAACTTCCTTTTTACTTTACATAATTCTGTAAACCTCACAGTTTTAGTATGCCAGTTTTCAAGTTTCAATTATATATTTCGCACTTGGAGAAGGAGTTTAAGAGTGAAATTTTGATTGTAAATAATTTTATAAATATGTAACTTTATGTATATCATTTCCAATATAAATATTTTCATTTTACTGAATTATAAATAGCTTAATATTTTTCACATTAAAAAATGTTTCAGTATGAAGTAAGATATTTTGGATTCTATTTGACGCAAACAAATTTAGAATTTTCAATAATCATTTGACTTATTACGATTTTAAGCTCTGATCATCTTGTAATTACATTCTGACAGATTTCAAATGCTCAATATTTTGCACACTGAAAAAATGTTTAAAGTGTGAAGTAAGTTATTTTTAACTTTACTAACATAACATTTAAATAGCTAGTACCTTTTTTTCAATTTTATTAAGTTGTAAACAATTTTATTTTTATTTCGGCATCTTACAAATGTATATTGACGTTTTTTATATACAAAAAATGTTTCAGTGTGAAATAAGTTTCCCTTAATTCTCTGAACACAAATAGCACATTTAACAGCTTAAATAATCGTTTGGTTTATACCGATTCTATTAAGTTCTGAACATTTTATTATTTTAATCCTAACAGTTTTCAAATGTTTAATACCATCTTTTCTTTTGACAAAAGTGTTTAAGTGTGAAGTAAGTTATATTTAGCCCTGCGTGTACCAAATCATTTATATAATTTCAATTACGATTGTATTACCTCCAATTTTATTAAGTCTGAAACACTATAAATTTTATTTTGACAGGGTGCGCAAACGTCTGTCAATATTTTAATGTACGTCTAATATCTCTTAATATTTTCCACATTGGAAAAATGTTTCGGCCCGAAATAAGTGATTTGTGATTCCACTAAAGCGGTAAATTCAAATGTAAGTAACCCTGCAACTTTTTCCATTTCAAATTGTAAAATTGTGACATAAAACGAATTGAACTGCTCCTAATGTTAATAAGTTTTGAAAACATTTTAGAAATTTCATTTTAAAGTACTTCTAGTGTTTCTTAATATTTTGCACATTGAAAACATGTTTTAATATGAAATAAGTGATTTTTGATTCCTTTCACAAAACCATTATAAAATTTACGTACCTATGTAACTTCTTTCGATTATATTAAGTTGTGAACATCGCACACAATTAGGTACTTCTGTCAAAATTGAAAACTCTTCACTCGCTTCCACGATATCATTTTAAATAAAGGCTGCTGACCAACTACGCACTCAATGAAGTTAGGTGTACAATTACTTTGCTAAATTTCGTAAAGGGGTACAGAGGAAAAAAGTTTCAAAACCCCTGTTCTAGATAATGTTGGCGCAATCTATGAAGAATATGGGCTGAGTCTAAATGCGGCGTAAAGAAAATATATGGTTATTAGTAAAAATAATAACTTCTAACCGGGAGTACTAATCTTGAATGAATCCTATGGAACGAGTATATAAATCCCTTATTTAGGCACAGTTGTCAAATCCAGTTACAACCTGTATAATAAGATGTAGGATTGAAAATCCAAGATCAATATTTATTAGGATGAAGAAGGCATTCCTGAGCGCAGACCTTAATTTAGCTTTACCCGTTCTATTACACGAAATGGGCATTACCTGACACTATGCCGAATAAATTGAATGCCTTTGAGATATACTATTGTCTACTGCATTTATGAACCACATAATTAACGAGGAAGTTTTTGGAAGAATTAGGTTGAACAAATAAATTACAATCAGAAGTAATACATCAACGATGAATATTTTGGGCATGTTATGAGACACAGTAAATATCACCTGTTGCAACTGACGTTGCACGGAAAGGTTGAAAGGAGAATGGATTCAGACATAAGACGACATTCTTAGCTTCAGAAACCACGCAGATGCTTTGGACTTGCTTCAATAGAAATTTTTACAAGAGTAGTGAATCAAATCAAGATTGTCATGTTAGTTGTCAACTTCTGGAGGTGATAAGACGCTAGCAGAAGAAGAAGAAGAAGTTGAAAAGTATTTTTACCTATAAGCCAATACACCTATGTATTTCTTAAAATTTTAGACTATATTAGGGAAACCTAATGGCAACCAAACAAAAAAAAATTTAGATAAAATATAATTATTTAAAGATCTATTAATAGTAATAATTTGATAATGCACTACTATGGATAGACCTTCACAAAAACATAAGACAAATTTCACACGCGATACGAATTCTGAGTTTAATTCAAATGAAAATACATTCAAATCTTGAATTTGCAATTACTGCATTAAATAGAACAGTTATTACGAGCTAGTCACGCTTAAAACTATTGAAATATGGTCAGTTTTACCTGATTTCTATTTACGATTTTAACAACCGAAATAAGTTGGGTTTTTAAACGGCTTAGCATGTCAACAAGGTAGAATTTGTAATAGTAAGTATTTCAGACCGAGTTAAATGAAAAGTGAGGTTAGCAGAAACAAATCTAATACAATTTTAGTGTTCTATTATAACAGTTTAACAAGTTTTGTACATAGTTGGTATAGGATGTTACCATAGATTAGCTTAAGTTAGGGTTTTGCCATATTCGCCCAATTAAAGAATAATTGAAACTAAATTTCACACGCGATCTTGCATCTTTTTCTACGATCATTCAGCATTTCCCCAAACTGCATCGCAATGCGTTACAATTGCACAAAAAGTTGGTCTGTAAGCCAATTTTTTCCTTCCCGTCCGATTTTCACAGAAATGTAAACCTATAACATGAAAAGCGAATTTTATAAATCTAAAACATCTTTTAAGCCTGTGAAACTTGTATAATAAATTTAGAGAGCAATTTGAATGTTTATTTGACTCTGCAAACAGGTTTAGTCATGTGTGTCAAAATGTAAAAATCACTTTTGCTTAAACGTCAAATATGCGGCGAGGAACTTCTATGAGAAATTAAATAAGAATTTAGGCGAAATTGTACAAAAAGCAACTAAAAGAGTGCAGAATATGATAGTAAAGTTTATTTTACTGTAAGTTTCCAAAGTAAATACATATAAGCCAAAATGTGTAATTTTAACACGTTTCGTTTAGTGTTTAGACTCAAAATGTAATTTTACGGAGATTATCACACTATAGTTAGTGCTTTCTTATTAATTAATCCCACTTCGTTAATTGTAATTAATAGTTTGTTAACGAAAAAACACGTTTTATTATTAACCCGGTTTGAGGTTAGGTTACTTGTTTACAACGTTCGATTTGTTTTTAAATTAAACCTGAAGTAAGGTTATAATAATAATATTGTTATGTAAATATTCACCTGCGAAATTATCATTTTATCTGGTTCTTCTTACCTGTAATTAATCTTGAACAAAATACAAGAGAATTAACAATCTACGTTGGCATTGGATAATTACTAATAATACCTTCGGTTTGGGTAGCTGTTTCCTGAATTTTGGACGTGGAAAGCAACGAACGAACCGGCCGAGCAATGATTTCCTGTTTAGTTTCGCTTCGAGCAATTTTGGCTGTGGTGTTCCCGATGTGAGCATCTTCATTTTTGAGTCAGGAAAGACATACAGTGGCTCCGCTAGCAACAAGGGATAACTACAGTAAGTTGCACGTTTAAAAATGCGTTAGTGCTTAGTGAATTTTTATAATTTTATGTTCAACTTGTTTGTTTGTGTTGGTATAAAGTGTCCTATTTATTCATACATTGTGACCTTATAAACTTAAGCGAAACCACGAAATATTTTTTATTATTGACAACCCTGAGATAAGAGTTCATGCGTATTTATTTTTTTTTTATTGAAGTGAGATATTCGTAATACAAAGGGTGATTAGCTTTGGAATTGATTGCTTTACGGTTTTTTTAAAATCTAATAAAGTACGAAATAAAGGTGTACATTCATCCGGAGTTAATTTTTACAGTAAACGGAGATTTTAGGTTCTCGTATTTGTTTTTATAAATTAAAAATAAATTATTAGAGCATTTTCTATAGCAATTAGTTATAAAATAAAAATATAAGTAACGAAAGTTAAAATCAATACTAGGTATAATGAATAGAGAATAATATTGAAAGTAAAAGTAGAGTTTGGGAATTTACACTTCGTGGAGGATTTTTTTCTCCGAAGTTCGAGAAATATGCAGGGTGTTTCAAAATATCTTACAAAGCGGGTTTTATCAATTCCTCTGTTGATCTGCCACTTTTTTGTTATTTTTTTACCATTGCTGGTTTCCCATTCTTCTAACATGTCCATACAATTTTTATCTTCGTCTCTCTAACATTTCTGTCACATTTTTTTACGTTCAGTCTCTTCTTATCTTTGCAAGTCCATGTCCAACGTCTCTAAGCTTTAGGTACCACTTGTTTTTGTAGGTTTCCATATTTCTGTGCCATACATTAGTATAATTTGCACTATAGCGCATATATTAGATGTTTCGTCTGTTTTGCAATTTGTTGCCACAATACTGAATATACTTTATTAATAGCTTGTTGCACTTGGGTGATTCGATGTCTTATTTTGTTTTGACTTTCTTCCGCATTTGAGATCGTCACCTCCAAATATTTATATTTTCTGCAAACGTGGATGTCCTGCCCGTTTCTTATTTATTTGTTCGACCTTAGGCCTTAGCGCTCGAGCAAGTTGCAATAACCTCAGTTTCTTATTAATTCTTATATTAATTATCAAATTTCAGCGACTACATCACATACAGCAGAGCTTTGCGGCAAATCTTGCAGTACCATATCTACCTATTAAATAATGCAGAATACTACAGGCCGTGTTTACAAGATCAAAAGTACCATAGTCGCAATCAACCGATTCTATTTTCCGGGTTTTGTAAACACACTTCCCAAAACTTTTAATAGCGATATTATCACAGAAAACAATTACTTATTATACCTATTGCTTGTGTTTTTTAAAACTATTGACACAGCTTCAAACGGAAGTCCATCCTGTTTAATAGTCGTATCTTGTTATTGAACGCTGCCAATCACCCAAGCAAAGAACAGTACGTTTTAACATAGTGTAAAAGCGTCTCCGATGCTTAAGCATAACCTATAAATTTCTTGTCATCGCTTTGAAAACACGCACTGCATTTGTCACAATCAACAGGTAAACCTACTATTCCAACAGAAGAAGTTAGTTAAACCTTATATTTTGCAGCAGAGGTAAGGGGTTGTCACAGGCAATAATTCAACGGCCACTGCGCTTGCAGATGAGTATCAACGACGTTATGTATCCAAATCGTCGTATTCCATCTCCGAGAACTTTTACTGCAACTTTTCCTGCTCTCCGAGAAACTGAATCTCTTCGAGCTTTAGCATTCAGTACGAACGAGTTATTCATCAGGTTGTTGCTACGGAGGAGAATATCCTTGCCATAGTTGAGCGCAGTCCCACCGCATTTCATACTGCCAATCCAGCAAATGGACAAACTATTCGCCCAGTAGGAAATGCTCTCTCTCTTTTAAAGTGCATGTTCAAATGATTGATGCTTCCCATCGCTTGGGGAAGCCAACATCTGATTAAAAAGACCAAGAGGAATTATCGCTTTGAAAACACGCACTGTATTTGTCACAATCAACAGGTAAACCTACTATTCCAACAGAAGAAGTTAGTTAAACCTTATATTTTACAGCAGAGGTAAGGGGTTGTCACAGGCGAGAATTCAACGGTTACGGTGCTTGCAGATGAGTATCAACGACGTTATGTATCCAAATCGTCGTATTCCATCTCCGAGAACTTTTACTGCAACTTTTCCTGCTCTCCGAGAAACTGAATCTCTTCCGAGGTTTAGCATTCAGTACGAACGAGTTATTCATCAGGTTGTTGCTACGGAGGAGAATATCCTTGCCATAGTCGAGCGCAGTCCCACCGCATTTCATACTGCCAATCCAGCAAATGGACAAACAATTCGCCCAGTAGGAAATGCTCTCTCTCTTTTAAAGTGCATGTTCAAATGATTGATGCTTCCCATCGCTTGGGGAAACCAACATCTGATAAAAAAGACCAAGAGGAATTATCGCTTTGAAAACACGCACTGTATTTGTCACAATCAACAGGTAAACCTACTATTCCAACAGAAGAAGTTAGTTAAACCTTATATTTTGCAGCAGAGGTAAGGGGTTGTCACAGGCAAGAATTCAACGGTTACGGCGCTTGCAGATGAGTATCAACGACGTTATGTATCCAAATCGTCGTATTCCATCTCCGAGAACTTTTACTGCAACTTTTCCTGCTCTCCGAGAAACTGAATCTCTTCCGAGCTTTAGCATTCAGTACGAACGAGTTATTCATCAGGTTGTTGCTGCGGAGGAGAACATCCTTGCCATAGTCGAGCGCAGTCCCAGCGCATCTCATACTGCCAAACCAGCTGATGAACAAACAATTCGCCCAGTAGGAAATGCTCTCTCTCTTTTAAAGTGCATGTTCAAATGATTGATGCTTCCCATCGCTTGGGGAAGCCAACATCTGATAAAAAAGACCAAGAGGAATTATCGCTTTAAAAACACGCACTGTATTTGTCACAATCAACAGGTAAACCTACTATTCCAACAGAAGAAGTTAGTTAAACCTTATATTTTGCAGCAGAGGTAAGGGGTTGTCACAGGCAAGAATTCAACGGTTACGGCGCTTGCAGATGAGTATCAACGACGTTATGTATCCAAATCGTCGTATTCCATCTCCGAGAACTTTTACTGCAACTTTTCCTGCTCTCCGAGAAACTGAATCTCTTCCGAGCTTTAGCATTCAGTACGAACGAGTTATTCATCAGGTTGTTGCTGCGGAGGAGAACATCCTTGCCATAGTCGAGCGCTGTCCCAGCGCATCTCATACTGCCAAACCAGCAGATGGACAAACAATTCGCCCAGTAGGAAATGCTCTCTCTTCTAAAGTGCATGTTCAAATGATTGATGCTTCCCATTTATTACTGTTTACTCTATTTTAAAGGTAACATACATCTTTTTGCTACCTACAACAATGTCCATTCTTATAATACTAGAAATAATATCAAAATTAGACCACATTTTTACAGTGAATGTGCTCATGTGAAGAGCAAGAGGTAAATAACAAATTAATACTCATGCAACTGAAGGATTCTCTGATTATAAATCCTTACTCCACACTCACAACAAAATTTATTAGGTTTCTATAAACAAATAAATAATATTAAAGTAAGTTACTTTTTAAAATAAATTATACGTTTTAAATGGTTTTTGTTTAATGAACCCTTTCTTTAAGCCAATTAGGTATTTTTTTGTAGAAAAAATAGGTAATAAAATGGACATTTTACTTACCATGTTGATTCACACACGCACGAAATGAAGAATTACAAAAGCCACTGCTTACTAGAACTTTTAAGTAATAATGTTACTGATAGGTAGTTTTGCAAATGGAATTAACTACCCCAGTTTTTGGGATAGGATGTAGACACTTAAATACTTATGCAAATTCCCCATCATAACAATAAAACATAATATTTCCTTTATATTCCAAAAGCAGGTAGGTACTTCATTGTCCCTATTTTCAGAAAATTCTAGATTTGTCTAAATATGGTGCCTTTAGAGATCAGCAAATTCCAGGAATTTAGTTTTTGGAAACTGCCCAGTGACATTTGCACTAACTGCGGATTTACAGCATTGTAACAATAATTAGCATTTAATACTGAACGAAAAAAGAAGACACTATTCAATTCAGCAGTATTGAAAGTATCCAATATGCAAGAAAGTTGCCCTGAGGCTATCCAAAAATGTCCATAAAACGCTTTCCAGAGGCGAGCTTTTTCTTTTCAGAAACTTTGAATTTGAAAATATATTTTTTGGAACTTTTCTTTACTGCCGTACTTTTAAAACTTTCTTTAGTGCAACAAAAGTTATTAAATTCGTCCTACATTTTAAATGCGGCATATGCCGGGGGTTTCAGCTAGTGTTGTATAAACAACGTAACTCTGGGGTTTTCTGTTGTCAGAGCGCCTTAGCACGTAGCGCCCAAAAGCAATTGAGTTATGAAATTTCTCCTAGTCATTTAAGTGTTTACGCATATAAAAATGTAATCATATGACATCATGAATCTTTTAAATAAGTCTTGTTCGTGAATTTTCTCGAAAAAAGCTTGAAATAAGGCAGTTAGGTAGACCTTCGCCTGATTTAAATATTTCAAGAATACAGACCTTTCTTATAAGTTCTAATTCTAAAATGCAAACGGGAAAGTTTAATCGCAATAGCCATTGACTTAGTTGCAAAAAAAAATATCGTGGAATGGATATTTTATGTAGGACCAAGCGAAATTGAGTATACCTGAGTATACCCTATATATGAAGGCGTAATGTGTCAATTTACAGTTCAAGACGATAAAGTACCTTACGGCCCGCTAAGCGACATTAAGCAGGCCATAAGAGCACAATCAATAGATTATTTCACGAAAATTTTTTTAAAACGCGACACAACGCTACAATCATGATTAGGTACGTGGTACATACAACGTTTTATTTTATTTTGGTTCTCAAAATGGACAAAATTCAAGGATTCAGTATTTTGGGTAGACTACTCCTCACAGTTGTGCTGGCGCTGTGAATTTTTGGTGTGTTATTGTCACTATGCAGATTATTGGTGTTGCTATACTACATTGTTGGTGCTTGTTATACTGCTTGGCGGATTTATAAGCCCTAGAGCCATAAAAGCCATTTTACGCCAGCTATCGAGGGTCAAGACAAGGTCATGCATCCAAAATTAAATAATAGTTATTTATTAACTACGGGCATAAGAAGGCGTTTATGGCCCGCAGCGTGAAAATTAGAGCCCAAAGCGTAACCGGCACTAATATAACAAGGGCTATAAACGCTAATTACGTACGTAAATTTGGACAACCTACGATGCCAAAGCATGTAAGACTGACTAAGCATGTTGAGCACCTTACGGCCTGCTTAGTATCGTATAGCGGGCCATAAATAAACGCCTTCTCACGCCCTTGGTACAAAAGTAACTGTTATGGCCCGCTCATGGTCTCGTTTGTTAGTTTGACATGCAATGACATCGTAGGTTGCCAAAATGTATATAAATTGTAAATCTGGTTTTAATTGTAAATATTCCGGCCTATACATAAAATATCGTATGCATCTCGTGAGTAACTAGCGATTATGGCCCTTGTCGTGTTAGAGCCGCAGGCCATAAACTACTTCTTACGCCCGTGGTACATAAATAAGTATTATATATCGTGCGACTTGCTAATAAACACTTATGTGTTATTGGCTCATTTCGTTGTATAATTTAGAACGAAAACAAAGCTACCTTGGGAAGTAACTTTTTCACCAATGAACACTTGCCAGTCCGCCAGTCCATATGCGAAATATTCAAATCTCAGGATATCGGAATCTGTCGTTGTCTGTAAGGCGGTGGAAGCTGCATTTTACATTCAGTAGGCTTTACCATAAAAATTCTTTACGAGCCGCTACTGATGCATATGCCTTGCCTTAACATGTAAACAAACACCGAAACGAATGAAAATAGTACTAAAAAATAATATAGCAATTTAAATCAATTAAAACAACATTTAGCATCACCATTTTTAATTATATGTATGTGGTTTACCCTCAGGCGAATTAAAAAATTGTTTTTAATATTGCAGTTCTGAGTGTTCTGCAATCAAACAATGATTAATGTTTACATTCATACCTAACAATTTTAACTGTCTTTTAAATTCTATTAACCTCCTGAGAAGATTGCCACGATAATTTGTATTATAATTATAGGACTGGGAACAATGTTGAAATCACAGCATAACGCAAATTACAACAATTAGTTTATAATTCTACTGTGTGTTACACTATAAGGAGAGCTTAACTTGTATAAAACAGGATAACTTATGAAATCATGTTAAGAAAAATTCGTTAGAGAGTATATATTTGCTTATCTATGACACCTATTGTTAAGAAACATGCAAACTTCTAGTGCTAATTACTTTTTATAATTCTAGTGACTAATATCCGTATAGCTCGTTCAAAAATAATTGTTTTGTAAAAGAGTGTTAACTGGGATAATATAAGCAAAAAACATTAATTAGTAATCAAAATTTACTTAAACTTTTTCATGCAAATCTCTGGTTTTTGCTTATTTACGCATTGATAATAATCATCGTTAGCAGTTTAAATTTGTATGAACAAGGTTAACTAGACGAAGCGTAGGAGCAGCGAGTAGTAACCGTAACTAAACCAATTTTAAAAAATGACCGCGGCATTTTCAAAATTAATTGTTACGTCACGTTTGCAATATCAGAGGCAGCCAGCAAAATTAATTTTTTGTTTTTTAGACGGCCGTAAAACGCTAATTTTGCAAATTATGATTATAGCTTTTAAACTCAAGAATTTTATAATCGCTGCGTAATCTTAGTTCAATCTAAATGGTTTGAGCAAACAAGTTCTATCGACTTTTTGAAGTGCACCTTGTATGGTAGCGTTCGGGCTTCCATCTTGCATTAAGCACAAAAACAGATTTTAAAAATCAGCGATACAGTAAGTTTGTCCTTTTGGCATATTTTAAGAGGTTATTAACGGAATAACTTTTATGACAATAAATCATAGTTATCTCTATAACTCGAACTGTAAGCTTGGAAAGCTCCATTTTAATGTTCAAAGTGCAATTTTATGTTTGCATTAACGACTGCGCTAATCTATTTGTGAACCAAAGGTCGATAGATCCAAGTATTCGACTCATCTCTCAAGATATTTATAAATAGCGCTCCTAAAAACTTTATTGTTAACGAACAAATCACTAGGCACTTTTTATTGATTCGTCCACAAATTTACTACTGCGGAATAAAACTAACGTTATAATTTGCTATGCAAATGATCCATTAGGCTTACAAGAATAATACGTTTATCATTCCATTCAAATTATCAAAAGAATGCGTTACTAATTAATCGCGGAATTACGACCACATAAAAGCCGGATCAGGAGTTGTTGAATTTCCCTGGAACTTGGAGCATTTGCAGGAGTTTTTGCTTCCCATGCACCTCGAATAAAATAATTTGTTGTTGGCAATTTGCATTCTTCAATTAATTACGCCTCTGTGACCATTAATTAGGACATTTCCGCGCAAATCCGACTCCAGAAGTTGTTCTAGCTGTTCAAATGGCCATCCACTGGTTTTGAAACGGCACGCTGGAGCTAGTTAGCTTATCGAGTTAAGAAAGCAAACAGCTTTATTTAAATATAACAAAATGCGGAAGCACTTTATATATTTAAACAAACTGGTAAGCCAGCAAATTGGAAAAGCCGTATTTACTTAGCGTGCGTTTGTCTCTCCCTGTTGGAGAGTCTATACGAAGTAAAATAATTAAATTTTGTGAAAATAAATGATCAGTTGTTGAAATTTATAAATAATTTTTACAGCAACAGCAATAATTAACTTTTGAAACAAAATTTACAAAATAAGACCAAATTATTTCAGGTTCAGGTAAATATACCTTAGGAAGAACCACTGGCAAAAAATAAAATATAAAATTTTAATAAATTTGAAACGTCATAACACGAATATAGAAGTATGTTGAGCTACAGCTATAATTAGTTGCTTAAGGCTAATAATCTTAACTTCTAAGCCATCTATATAGATAAAAATCAATTGCCACATGTATGGTACATCATCACTTGAGAACGGCTCAACCAATTTGGCTCATTTTTTATTGTGTTCGTAATGAATGAAAAGTTTGTATGAAAGAAAATTTTGGAAAAATCCACCGGAAAAGTAGGAAAATTCGGAAAATCAAAAAGATGATTTTGTATGGTATTTTTATGCACGGGCAACGCCGCGTAGGTCACAGCTAGTTTAAAATAAAATATTCATCTTTTGGTGGACGGTAATTGTGTAGAGCTTATAAGTCAAACGCTTTATGTATTAGGCATTCAGGTTGAATACAATGGCCTGCTGAATCTCTGGTGTTACTACATTAGGCTCTAAGCAAATGAATATATATATGGTGCATCACAATTGCACAGCACTATTCTAGGGGCGTGTTCTCTGATTGAAAGCAAACAAAATAGTTCCTTTAAACGTTGCTCCTCAATTGTGTCTAAATTTTTCGAGTATTCAACCAACAGTTTAAAAGGTCTATGACAAGTGCGTTCTACCGGTAATTACGGTAATTGATTACCGCAGACTATAACTCTGATAGCTAGAAGTGCAAATCAACTAAGAACTTCTCGCGAGTACTGAAGATAATGAAAGATATATATCTTGGGGATCACAGAAACAAAAAAGAAAGAGACAGCAATACAATATTTAGATACTGTATATACTGGGTGTGTATAATTGTTTCTGATCGCAGTAGCCATGAAATTAGATTCATACAAATGGTAACCAGTTCTATACAAATTTAAGGTTAGGTGTACAACAAACATAAGCATCCTATTCATAAGTAGTGCTATTTACGTAGGTATGGTTCCTGTATTCCTCTTTCAAACGACAGAAAACTTTACAAGAAAAAAGAAAGAGAGGTTGATGTATTTATAGTGTTTGGTAAAGACATGACATGAATACTGTAGTCCATAAGTTCAAACATGTAGTAAAACCTAATTTCTATTAAAGATATGAAAATCTAGTTGCTAAGCTACGAGACAGTCATTGTTAAAAAGAAATCAAACAAGCTAAAATTTTTCATGTTGGGGGCAAGTGGAGCTCCACATTGATTGTATAAAGTTCTGAATAAAAAGTCTTCTGTGAAGCCAGTTGATGTGTAAAGTTATTCACCAACTTGCCGCGCATCTGTGGGTGTAATTTTCCCAAAGGTAGGAGCCCCCAAGATAGTGAAATTAGGCCAGCAAGTTTCCACCTGGTGCAGCGTCGAGTGCGAGCCAACTTCGGGGACGACTTTGAAGCAGTTCTAGACATCGGAAGGCAGATCTTTTGGGTGTTACATGAAGATGAGGCCTGCAGCTATCCGTGGGTAGAAGAATTGGAGCCAGCAGCCTATTTCCAGGCGAGTGATTGCTGTGGCGTCCTTCCAGTGTGCCAACCAATAGCGAAGCACCTCTTCAAAAGGTAGGATTCCATTAAAACTAGGAGCAGCAGCTTCATGGGAGCTGAGGGTCTTTAAGAATAAATCTTTTCCGAGAAGTTGAACGTGTTCCCAGAATCCCAGGTCCATCCAGCTTCGAATAATTTAGATAGAGTCCCTAGAAAATGCGAGTTGACGCGGAATTTGCAGTTTTCACCAAAAATTAAACAAAAGCTAATCGCGCGTGGGCTTACGTCACACTAGAATCAAAACGAGGTTAGCCGTTTCTCCGTCTCAAAATTAATTGTATTTGCCTGATGCTAGCTTTCCATTTTGGTGTTTAAAACTCAATTTTATGCTATTTTTGCACTGACGGATCATCTGGTTTACTGAACTAAAATTAAAGGTTATTTAAGCGTCAGTTGGGAACAGTGCATTTGCCCTAATATCAGAAAGTAATTGTCATACAACGAATTATTTGTCATACAAGGTTTTCTACTTAATTTTATGAACCGACCCGTTGAGATAAGGATTTTTTCATGTTCACCGGAGTTAAGCCCTAATTTATTGCAAATAAATAAAATAAGGAAAGAGCAATAAACCATTCAATTTTGGCAATAAATATTACATTTTTAAATTTGTCCTGTGTTTGACAGGCAGGTTCTTAATTGAAGCTTAACAATTTATGAAGTGTAGTATCCCTTGCCCTAATTATAAATGTTAAAAGCGAGGCTGCTATTTCAAGAAGTGGCCATTTGGCGTTACCACCAGAAAACTGTTATACTTTGAAGAATAGTCTAGGATAGGATAGACGCTTTATAGTTCTTCTTCGCCCTCTTAATATAGGCTTATAACCTGTTAGAATAAAATTTTAAACAGATTAAAATTTAAAAAAAAATTGTTACAAATTACAAAAGAAAAAAAAACTACAAAAATTGTTGAAAATAGTATCCGTTTTCCGCAAGATACAATCGAACCCTTTTTTTATTTTCAAACAAATTTTACAACATTTCTTGATTAATATTATTATAACGGTTTAGAATTTCTTTTGCAAGTTCATCTGACATTTTTAAATGTTCTTCTAAATACCCTATCTTTGAGATAGTCAAAAATGGAAACATCACAAGGAGTGAGATCCGGAGAACCAGCTGGGAACGGATTATTAGTGAATTGACTAATAATTCTGTTTCCAAAAATCTGTCTCAAAAAAGCCAGAGCAGTGGCTCCTTCTTGTTAGAACCAACTATAATTCCTTTGATTTTCATGGATTTGCTCAACAAAATTTTCTAAAATGTGTTCTCTATACCTCTGCCCATCGAATCCAATCGAATACGAAATTGTTACAGACAAGGGTCGATAGCATATGTTCAGACACCAACATTATTAACAATACCATTTCGAAACTAAGCTTTTATAATGAATGTATTCTGCTCAAGTTCCATTTTTCAAAAACTGACTTATGCTTGACGTATTTTGACGTTTATTGGTAGTCCAGATCACAATTTTGAAGAGAACACGCATTTTTCAAAGATAATGCGATAGCGTAGAATTATAAATACGCTAATATGTTGTGGGTTGGAGTTAAAAAACAATAAGGGGAATGGCGGGAGTAGCAATTATAATAAATGAAAACAACGTAAACGCGATACCTGAAGTAACAATAGTAAACAAAAGATCACTAGAAGAAATGAATTTTATAGTCACGCATCAAACGATGACGCAAAGAAAGAAGCAAAATTAGAATACCTCCAAGAATTACAAAAAGATATAGATGTGACACAAAATTATAATTTAATTATAATAGGAGATCCGAATGGGAGATTAAGGAACGACAACAACGGATTAGAATGATGGTTGGGGCCAGAAGGACAAAAGCAAAAAACGAAAATGCCAGAGTGATAATAGAGTTACTTATCGATAATGATTTTGTTATTGCGAATAAAAAAAATCTAGCATAACAACATACACGAATATACCAGGGAGGTCGCTTCTGGGAACGAAAAATCTGTAATTAATTCCTTTCTAGACAACAGGCATATGTAGCAAAAAGTCAAGGAAACTCAAATAAACAGAAAGCCTGAAATAGGAAATGGCCATTAATCTGAGATTAAAAGATAAATATGAGGTTAGGGAAGAAAGGAAAAAAAATAAAAGTATACAATCTAAACGAAAATGCAAGCAGAAAAAGATACAATAAAGCACTCAGAGTACCAAAAGTCACCCAACTCAAACATGGAAGTGGAACAAAAATGGAAATATTTTAAATTAGTGGTGATTAAAACTAGGAGAGAAAGTTCTAGGATTATTGAAATACGAGACGAAGAAAATAAAACAACAGCGTGGTGGGCAGAAGAAATTAGAATGTAAGAAGATGTGGAAGAAACACGTACGCACAAGAAAGAGACGATTATGATTTATACAAACAACAGAGACATTTAGTAAAATGGTTGGTGAAAAAAAGTAAAACGCGGCCTGGATAGAACTTGGAGAGCGACTCGTTACTATAGAGAAAACCCGAAAATATTTTAGGAGGGCTAAAACAAGCAATAAATCCAAAATCAAACATGCTAGAAAAAATTAAAGATGAAAAAGAAAATGTGTTAACAGGAGAAACAAACATAATGGAGAGTTGGAAGAACTATTTTAAATGCCTATTGGAGAAAGAACAGCAAACCACACAACAAAGAGACAATAATGAGGCTGCTCTTTCTAAAATAGAGAAAAATACAGCATCATCCGAGAATATAATTAAAATAAAATTGATAAAACACCGGGGCATGGCGAAATAGCTGGAGAAATACTAAAATATATTAAGGAAAAGGGCAAACAAACACTATTAGAATTACTAAATCTACTAAATAAAGAAAAAGTAATTCAGAGAAATTGAGAGATTTTAATTATTTCGCCAATTTACAAGAAAGGAGACGGCAAGGATGTTAATAATTATAGAGGCGTAACAATTGAAAGTACAGTAGGAAAAGTATATGCTAGAATTTTATAAAAAAGGCTAAGGAAACAGATAGATAAAATGATAAAAGGTATGCAGAGTCGGCTTAGAAGTAATAAAGGGGCACATGCCCAAAAATTCACAATGAGACAAAGTAGCGAAAGAGTCGCTAGTCATAAAAACAGGTACGTCATGCTGTAGGTTTTTACAGTACTCAACTCAAAGGCCACTTTGCAGAACAAATTTATTAACAAATTTATAAAAAACAAATCAGAAACTAAGAACATTTTGGTTTGGCAAAATTAATATTAATACTACAATTTTCATTTCCACTAATTTGGATTGAAGGAATTTCCTCACAACTACGTATGGATAGCGATAGAGCATTAGTACCAAATAATTGAGTCTTTATACTCATATCTCTTTTGAAGTTAAATTTGAGGTTTGAATTGCTTTCAGATACAATTTCTAACGAAGATGCTTCTTCTCGCCGTCTTGTAACGACTCCAGCAAAACTTTCTCCTCAGGTGAATCTTCAACATATTTTTCTGCGACGGTGTGTTTTCCATCTTCCAAAACGCTTCAGAACAGAAATATCGACCTCAGAATCAGCAAGGAATGTAGAAACTGTTTGTCTAAGCCTAAGCGTATGTCCAGTGTAGGTTTCAGGGTTTTTTAAACCCAAAAACTGTGCTACAGCTCAAAAAAATTAATTCCGGGAGCTCCTTTAATGGCCGTACATACCCGTGGCCAATTAGTCTTTGTTTGAGGAATAGTAATAACCGTTTGAAAAATAGTGATTTCTATAACACTTAGAGGCATTTCGCAAAGTTCTTCTCTGCGGCAGCCTCCATAGAAACCGCCTAAAAATAGAAAATAGGTTGCTTCCCAGGTCTTAAGAAAGTTTTCACTTTTCAGCAAAGATATTTCTTATCCGGGGCATTTCTAAGAAATTCATAAATTTCTTCTCGACTGAGATTTTGGGTCTGTTTAGCCTGGTGACCGACCGATTTCTGTTTTAAAAATTGTGCCAGTCTCCGGAATTTTGAAATGTCTATATTCTCAAACACGAGCAACATTGACTTTACTATGAAATATTTGCTCCATAAAGAAGTGCCACAATATTTTGTGGACTAGAAATGAAAGAAGTTGTAATAGAAATATTTAAAATGCCAAAAATACTTACTAAATCATACAAATATGCCAACATAACATCCTGATAAAATTTTTCAATATTATATTGCCGCCGCCATTCTCTAAACACGTTATGTACTTTTTTATACCGCCCTTTCGACTTCACGGGAATAAGTTTGGCCGTAGCTTCTTTAGATTTTCGTAAAATTTCTTCGGAATGCTTATTCATTTTTAAATTATTGACGGATGTTTGAAAACGAATATTGTAAACAAACTAAGCGTCCCTAGCAACCTTCTAGCCATGCCAACCAGCGGTTTTTTGTGTAAATTGGCGCAAGTTTGAATCCGATTCGGTTTATTGTAATTTTTGAAATTTTAGTTTCAGTATGAAATAAAACTCGTTACGTCATTCGCCCGGTATCAGATATACGTACTCATTGCGCAATAAAATTCCCACGAGGCGAAGCCGAGTCCCAATTAATTTTTTATTTGTACGTAATATCTGTTTTACCCGACGTTACTAACTATTGACAAAGCCATAAGAAAAGATATCTGGAAAGCCTTGGAAAACGGGGAGGTAAAGAACTTCTTAAAAGTATAAAAAGGCCTATACAAAAACACTGAAAGATATGTACGAATTAGAAAGGAATGCTCAAAGACGTTTAGAAGCACAGCAGGTTTAAAACAGGGATGTATTGTAATGGTATAATATACTCCACCACACCACGTTAATATTAATAATTTATTATTTAAGAATTTTCAAATGTTGAACTGAGTAAAAATCAGATGGTTCTAATTTTATTGCTTCAAATTAAATTGTATTATGCCCTCTCTTTTATTTTATCTGACTGCAATTATCATTTAAAATATGCTAGCTCCGGTAAAAATTCAACTCTCATCAAAGGGTGGCTTCATGACAATTTCAATATTAATTTACTTAAAACGGCACGCCACTGCGTTCCCATTTGATTTTACTACGCAGCCGCGCAACTATGAACTGGTATCAAATGTACAAAGGGGTTCCTAACCTCTCATAACATGTCGTTTGATTTGCAAATTCTAACTTTTGTGAACGTTAAATCAGGTAAATATTCAAATAATCTTATTTTGGCGGTTCTAACTTCTTTTGTTTTAGCCAAAACCGGACCTTGATTGTTAAACCGACGCCGCTTGGGTCGATGTCATTTGTTCTGGACACTTAACCTAACAATTTGGCTTTTAATTATAATTACTGGCAAAATAATTCTGCTATCGGCTCGGATACGCCTGCCCTCTGCTGCTTTCGGGGTTATCTCGTTGGTACATAAATTTCCGGCTCCTCAAGCTATTATTTAAGTTGCTACAGTATCTTATATTTGTGAACGGTAGATTCCTTGGACAGGGGCCTGAGTTGGAATTCCTCTGGAACTCGCTGTACCGGGTGTTGGGGTTGCTGGTCTCGCTGCTGCTGGTGCCCACGATGCTCTGCAACGTCCACACGGTCCTGCTTATCCTTGGTTTAGCTGGTGTTGAACCCGTAGCTGCCTCATCGGTGCCGATCCCAAGATCGGACGCTTCCACTTGGTGATGAACTTTTTGCCGTAGAAAACGTTGCCCACACTTGTACATGAACTCCAAATTGCGTTGATCACTGTGGTATAATTTGTTTTCATGTAAGTTAATGGTAAATAGGAGAAATCTTTAATTAAACACAGAGCAAATTTAGGTGTGACATCAAATAATTTATTCAACTGTTTCTCTTCTTTCAACGGTTATAAACAATTGCCTATCTACTAATAAATTTACAAAAACCGGATATTATCTTAGTTCAAATACAGTACATTTTATATTAATTATTATTAACAGTAACTAAAACTACACAACTCTTATAAACTAAATTACTGTGCACGTTGGTTCAGTCTTTAATTGTCTATTGGCGCACTACACTTGTTATTAAATGTTCTTATTGTTTATTCGCGTATGTTTATTGACTCACTTCCTTTTAGAATGTTTGAATCTCATGTTTGCTTTTCACTTGGTAATTTATTCTTATAGTTATTAATTTGCCTTATTCATTTGCTCTATTGCAATATTATCATTCCTTCGCCTCATACCTTTCTATAATCGTTCACAAAATGTATTTTAAATTGGCTAACATGAATTCTATGTTTCATACCTGCACGTAGCAAACCTCTTTGTGTTAATTTGATTTTATTAGGTACTTTATTCTGCCAAATATAATAATTACTTTACTTTAAACTCAGATTCCAACCCTGTGAAAAGCCGTCTGTCTCCTTAGCGTTTCTAAATTCCTTCATTTATTTGAACACAGGCATTTCAAATTTGTCAAATGCATTTACTGGATTATAATTATAATGATTTTAACATTACGGCCAGGTACAACATCTCTACTCTGTGCTTAATTTACTTTTTACATCGCACTGCAATCAGAGCAAGGGCGTAGGGCCCAATACCATCTCAGTATGTATACCTAGCCAACTGTTATTCATTATCATGCTAGATCAAGAGCTACGATCTAGTACATTGGTTAGATAGGATTAAAACCGACGAATTAGACGAACAGGTGTTGTTGGAAAAAGCAACTGGTATCATAAAGCTCAAAACAGAGTAAAATAGACTACACTAAAAAAGAAGTCTGCTCAGAAATGGGAGTAAATAGACGGATGATGATGATATACGTATATAGTTTTATGAAAAAGTATGTAAAACAGTATGCACATTAATAGTATTTAACGGCAATAGACCGATATTAAGCATATAATGGACGAGGATATATTTTGTGGCCGAGGCCGATTAGGCCGAGGGTTGTAAATTATTCGAGTCAGTTATATGTAATAGCGGCCTTATGTTGTTTAACAGTTTTCGTAATAAATATCTACTAAAAAGGCCAATATGCGATTTTAATATAAATAAACTTACTAATCTAAGTCGCGCTCCGTAGCTCAGTGGTTAAGCATTCTGGCTACTGATCTAAGGTTCGAGAGTTCGATTCCCGATCCCGGTGCGGTTTTCAAAACCAAAGAAAAATGCGGATGAAAACCTTTACAGAATGCCATCATTCGGAAGTGATGTAAAGCCGTGGGTCCCAAGTTATTACGATGTGTAGCATGTAAAAGATCTCTTACTAGAGTTGAAACTACTTTAAGTAGAACTTTGACAAGATGACCAAAGCAGTCGGTGCCTAAGGTACTTGATACTCTGCATGGCTAGACCTTGTCCATTACAAATAAACTAGAAATCTGACCCCCACGTTATTTGGTAGTGTAGCAACGAATCTTTACAAATTCTTTTTTTTAAATAAATTAAAACAATGCCCATAATGTAGCAACAGTTATAATGGCCGTGGATGTTAAATGTTAACGGCCTTGACTGTTATGGGTGACATTTCGATCAAACAGACAGTACTGATATAGGTAGTTCAGTAACATGTAGGTATAATGAAAAAGTATTGCCACTGGTACTTTTATTTAAATGCAGTAAGCTCGTTTCAATTCATTGATAACGCTAAATACATGTGTTAAAAAAGCAAAAATGCAGGCATTGAAGTTACAATAAGTTAACTGAGTACTAATTAAGAACTTAATTATAGCTTTACTCGTGAGGTGATCATCCAAAACAATTAAATGTAATTTAAAATGTATATGCACTTAATAAAATAATGTCTTAATCATTTGGTATTTAGAGTGATATTAGAACATCTGCAAGAATACTACTTGTATGAATAAATTATCTGAAATTGATAATTTATTTTGTTTCTTTTATTACAACCATTTATGTTTATCTGTGCCTTTAATCAAGAAGAGAATTATTTTTCTTTCAAAATTGTATATTTAGATACAATGCATACTGTTCGAGCAGAAAGTCGGCAAATTGCAACCTTACTAGATCAGCTAAGTGAATTGAGAACGTGATCTGCCATAGTTAGGTGGAATTTTCTACAAGAAACTGTTAGTTATCAATCTATAACATCGTAAGAGCAAACAAAATTCATCAAGGATGCCTTTGAAATTTTGAAGTCATGTGTATTATAACACCAGAAAATATGTGTGGTTATGACCTTATTTTTATGCAAGCTTTAGAAATATTTCTGTTGCGTTTATTGGGGGAAGTCTTGATCACAGTTATGACCGTATTGCAATGTTGCCACTGTCAGCGACTATCTCTAAAATGTAAGTGACAAAGATTAGGTATAATTTTCTGTATTTATAATACACATGACCTCAAAATTTCAGAGGCATATTTGATTAACTTTCTTTTTACTCGTACTATAGATTATATAACTTCTCGTATATTACCCAAGGAACATTATTTATTTTCAGAATTTTAACCAATTATAAGCTTCCTCTTCTTCTTCCCCAGTCCATTCCATCCTTCGTTGGATCTAAGTCTCTCGCAGTCCATGCTGCCATATTGTATGTTTTTCTTCCCCAACCAGTCGCATCCTGCCACTCTTCCTACGCCATGTGTCCACCTAACCTGTGGTCTTCCTCTGTTTCTTTTGTTTCCGCTGGGTATCCATTCCATAACCCTTCGTGTTCATATATTTTACATCAGTCTTCCTATATGCTCCACCCAATTCGATCTTAGTGTGTACAAACGTCTATTCGTTCGGTTACTTTAGATTTTCGTATTTCAGTATTAGGTATTTGGTCTCATAACTTGATGTTCAGTATTCTTCTCTCCATTACCCTTTGTGTAATCTGAAGCTTATGTATAATGATTTTGTTTAGGGCTCATGTTTCAGTTCCATAAGTTAATACTGGCAACACATATTATTAGTCGCAGATTTGCGCTTTTAGGATGTTATATCAAATCTAAATATCCCTTGTAACCTTCCGAACACTGGCCACGCCTATAACCATCAAAAGTAATTGTAGTTGTTGTAGTTAGTTAAACGTATAATGCTAAATAAACGTATATAGGTACTGTATATTGTTATTATAGGAAAAAATTCACAAACCTTTTTCATATGCGACATTTTGACAGATTTAAATTGGAAGTTTCTACATTTTCCCTCAAAAAACCATTATTTTTAAATTATCAAAAATTCTAGGGTTATTCCACAGAAAGCGAACTATAAATATTTGTAGGTTCGATTAGGGTTCTAATATACTGCTATGATTTTCGTTTGTACGTTCAACATTTTTACAATTAAAGGAAATGAGTAACTAACAAAATTCATTTGCTAAAAGCAAAATCAACAGCACAGATTTCCCTACCGTACGGTTTATAGATCATTGTAAATAGTCACATTTAGCTCCATAGCTCAGTGTCAGTGGTAAGCGTTCTGGCTACTGATCTAAGGGTCGAGAGTTTGATCCCCGACCCGGTGAGGTTTTTATGAAATTTAAAGAATGCGGATGAAAACCTCCACAGAATGCCATCATTCGGAAGTGATGTAAAGCAGCGGGTTCCATGTTACTACGATGTGTAGCATATAAAAGATCTCTTGCTAAGGTTGGAACTCCTTAGTCTCGGCAAAATTTTAAGTAGGGCTATAAAGTACCTGGTACTCTGCAAGCTTAGACCTTGTCACGGGCTTGGCAGAAAGGGCATATGAAAGCCTACTTGCTAAACATGAGTCTCCCCACAAATACTGCTACTACTACTACTTGTTTTGAAAGTAAAATATAGGAGATTATTTTTAATAATAGGCAAGTAACTCATAGTAATTTAAAATAAGCACACATGCAAAGTACGTCTCACGTAACGCCAAGTACGATTCGAGGAATTTTCATGGTTTCCGGAAGAATGCGGGGTTATGTTTGGCAAACCCAAGCTAGAATACACTTGAGAATCCCATTTTTAGCCACATAAAGAGCCAGCAAACGATTAGGGCCACATGTTAGCTTTAGTGAGCACAGCATAAGATATTTTCGACAAAGTTTTGTGCTACGCACAATGCACCCAAATGTGACGATAAAACTAAATACACAAGTGTAGTTACGTTTAAATAAAAAGTGTTCACAACACTAGAAGTTACACACTGGGAACACTGAAAATCATATGGAACCGTCACTGTACGCTGGAGGCCGCTGTCAGAGTCCATTGGAAGCCGAGATCGTTAACTTCTCAAAAATTGGGGCCGCAACTGTATAATTCAAGGGCAGTAGCTGAGGAGCATGTTGTGTGTCTATAATAAGGGGCCTGAAAACACAAAAAATTGAGTACTGTACACACGAGAGCTACGAGTTTACGTACCAGTAGTTAGAGCTGTTGCTCGTACAAGCCAAATAACGAATATACTCTATGGACGTCCCGAGCAAGCTATAAAGCAGACACATACTTGAAGGTGGAGTTTGTGGACATTTTTAATCCTTCATCCACTGGCACAGCGGTTGGACTCCATAACTTCAGGCGAAAGTGCAGGTCGCAGTGTTACATTTGGCTGTGTACAAACCTTCGTGGAAAAAACTGCCCGCTTGTAGATAATACTCCCACACGTGCAGTAAGGTTCTGAGACCACTTTTCCTGCAGTACATCTGAGTTTGCTGCGAAGCATAGCCCTATTCATGCTAAAAACAGTTTGACATGACAGGATTGCGAAGAAATATGATATGCTATGTGCTAAAGATAATAGTGCAATTAGTTTTACGTTTAGACCTAAGGTTCTTGTGTAATTAATTAGTGCATATTTTTATAATTAGCAACGGGCTTTTGTTGATTTTATTGCAAGCGCCATTTAGCAATTGTTATTAAACTTTTGCTAGAATTTCGACAGGAAACCTTTGCCCGTTACAGCCAGTGAAGGTGAAGAAATTACTACACACAAGTGATCTCATTTTATGGAGATATTTCTATGAATATAAAAAAATAATTTAAAAATGACGTAGAATGGTCTCATAAAATACGAAATTAAGGTTAACTGAAACAAAATGGCAGTCACGTAGTCAACCACATCAAAGAACTACAATAGTATTGCTTTTCAAAAATAGGAAACAAGCAAACATTTGAAACATTTCAGAGCCATAGTGAAATAAATTAGGATTGAAAAGGAAAATAAATAATAAAATTAGCGTAAGAACTCGATTAATCCTTAATCAGAAGTTTCATACACAATAAAAGAAACATAGCGATCGCAATGCTATACAGTTTACATATCGACTTTGATGCACGGTTGCGCAGCATAAGCAAAATACAAAAGTATGGCATGAAATTTAAAAAAAAAACGTTGGGCTGATAAAAAAGATGGGGGCTGATAGGGAAGAACCTAAACACAGAAAATGTAAAAGTCAGAGAAAGAAGACAGTTGGTTGAGTCACTTGATAGCGATAGAAGGTAATGTGGAATATCGGAAACTCGGAAAAGAGAGGTGACAACTGGACGTACGTGGCAAGGCACGTGAGGAACAGGAAAGGGGCTAACACTTTCTTCTGGGTATACTCCAACTCTCGGCGTTGAAAAGTAGAATAAGATAATGGATAAACAAAGCAGTAAGCCAGTATAATATTGTTACTTTTTAAAGATCCTACTTCTTTTAATTCTAGCTACTATGTGATCTCTTCTGAGACATCGTTATTTTGAAATTACATATTTTTAAATGCCCCGTTTTCAAATAGATTTTCGTTCTAAGCTACGTCTGTCTTGGTCACTTTTTGTAAGTCTATCGTCAAATTTAGCAACTCTCTTCCCGATTCTTACAATTTTTATTCAATTTTCCTCCTTTTAAAATCGTTAGAGTTATTCTAATTTTGGTCGAGCCTTTAATATCGGGTACATTTAAAGTCGTTCTCCTCTGAAGACTCTTCTAACGAGAAGAGTAACAAAACTCTGCAGAAGCATATACACACAAATCACTTGGAGATTGCATATTTGATTCATCGCCCAACTTAAATACAAAAATCTGAAAGGAGAGTGTAGTTATAATAAAGATGCTTCATTTTCTGCTTCAATGTGTGTTAGAAGTTGTATTACGTAATACAGAACTATGTCATTATTTCCATGTCGTTATTTCTTTGACTGTAATCTGACCTGTTTTTCTAGGAATAATAAAACAGTTTTTATTCATTTTTGAATTGTTTATTTTTTCGTTTCAGTGATGAACATGTTGTTATACAGGTATATCTATGCAAATAATAATTTGTTTGTCTATTTTCTTACTGACTAATCAATTTTTCTTACTTGCATTATGTTATAATAAATTCAAATGTATTTCCATAAATTTTGTATCTCTTATAAGTACATGATTTTCTATTTACACTACCTTCTCTGTCCGATTAAAAATCAAGGACGTGTATTTTTTATTAGCCATTATCTGCAGTTTGAAGGCTTGGTTACCAATGCAAGCAGTTCAAATTCTGTAAGACTGTGTAATTAAAGCTATTAATCACAGTCTGTCCTCAGAGCCAGCGTACTTGAGTAATTAACTATTAACACTGGTACACGTGAAACATTGAACTTCAATAACCTTGAATATTAAACAAAATTTGTGAAAGACGAAGAATCATAAGTTTCCATTACGCCTTCTTCGAATTGCAGCTTATCAAATCAAGTTACTTACGTCAGTTTCTAAATACCAGGTTATAATTTTTCATTTACTTTTATTCTTCCTCTAATTGCTGGATATTAGACGGCAAAGAGCACATTTGTGTTAGGTGTAATATGAGACTCGGATTTGAAAATCAATTTGTCTAACATTTTCGTGACTTCTACTTTTTGCACGTTGACAGCAATAACTTGTATCCATTTATTTCAACGTGCCATTATTTGTTTAGCCGTATTCAAAAAGCGTGTTGTTCTTGACAGTAACATACCTGTGTTACTAATTAAACAAATAACCTAAAAAATTATGATGTAACCATTACACGCGTACCTATGTGTTAAGTCTTAAGTGCCAAATCAACACTGCCCAAATCTTTCAGTGTTACAGCATTTGCATAGCGTATGAAAATAATCAAACCAATTCCAAAGAAAGGCAGAAAATATGCAAAGCCTAGACTCAACTCGTGGTAAAAAATCATAAAATAATTTTCTCATTCGAAGAAGTCATTTGAAAATGAGGAGGAACGCGGAAGCGAACGGCGCCCGCGGGTGCTGTTTACGAATGGGCCTGGTTTTTAGCAGATTCTCATAAAGTTGGCCATAATCGCGAATCCACCAAATATTAGGCGACCCTGGGGGACGAGATGCCTATTATGCGGGCCTTGAACCAAACTCAAACGCACAGGCTTAATCACTCGTGATAACGTTCTTCGCGAATTCCTGATATAATAGTTGCTATAACTGTTTGTTTTCTAGAAACATTAGAACTGAGCGTGTATTAATAGGTCCTATAAAGCGAATTACGCTGCGGACGGGTCAGAATCATGATTTCCAAAAGCGTTTGGCTGCGGGCGTTCCCGTTAAGAGAATGGAACATTTATTAAGCTAATAATTGACTTACCTCTGTGGAGCAGCTAAAGAATTTATATTAGTTACAATTATCTCCTTCAGCAAGCATTGTTAAATATGTCTTTAAAAAAATATAATTTTTCAACATGCATGTGCTTTCATATGTTGTAGTATTTACTTTAACACACTGTTATCTTATATTTGCAAATACTGCAGTCTCTCATTTATTACTATTTTCATGATTATAAGCTTTTGAATAAATCAACAGCTTAAATATATTAAGTCCTAAATATTTCTATTGAGCCGGACCGGGGGTAAATTTTAAAATCTCCAAGCTAAGCGGTCAGTTAGTGCCCAAACATGTGGACATTTGTATGTAAAGTTTTATAAAACAACGGGTTGCATTCTAATGCGAGAGCACTAATGTGATTTTTAAATTGTGTTACTTGTGGTAATTATGTGGTTCAATAGAAAGGATGAAAGAATATTGCTTGAGTAGCTTTAAAATTGAGGATGTAGGTAGTTCAGTGTTGGGCACTATTTCATTCTATGGATTGGTGCTCATTCTTATTGTTGGGTTGGTATCCAATCGCTACGGCTATGTAGCGCACTATTTATTTGGGACTAGACATCCGATGAGAGGACCACTAACACTTGACCTAATAAGCGATTATCAGTGATACAGCAAGCGCACCTGTATAGTCTAGGATGTTCATTTCCTACAAGTGCTTTGTGAATTCGGTCTTCTGCTGTGGCAACAACAGTTGTAATTAATCTAGTTAGTTAGCATTTGGCTAAAGGACACTAGATACGATAAGGTAGATCATTCTTGATCAAGATATTTTACTAGATGTTACTGGGAGCACCACGAGAGTTGCAAAACGTGGTAATGTAGTAATGCTTTCTTACTATAGTTTAGATGCCTGGTTGTGCAACTTGGCTGTTTTGTTTTTGCCAGCGAGTGTGTGTGACAACCACGTAAAACGAACCGATAATCACCTTGCCTCCCCGGTGTCGCATTTCTGATCTACTCAGACGGAAGTAGCCAGCATTTAAAATTCATGTTTGAGGGCCAACTTAAATTCAGAAAAAGATTAATTAGCCTTAAACCTAATTCTTCCTCTTTCTTCTTTTTCCCAGTTATGTCTTACGACGTTGGGTTTCCTAGAGTCTGGACAACCCTTTTATCTTTTGTTAATATTCTAACTTATGTTTTTCTTGTTTCTTTGTCAATTATATGATGTTATCTTCCTACTTTACTCTCTCTTCCTCTTCCTTTTTTGTTGCGGGTTACGTACGTATTCATAACATCTTAATCGTCTTTTTTCACTTCCTTGTTCGTCTAATTCTTTTCTTATGTTCCTGTTTCTGATTCTGCTTTGTCTTGTCTTTCCCAGTACCCTTACTAGGTAATTCAAATTGTGTTTGTATGCCATAATGGGCAATTACAGAAACTTGGAACTAGTACTGTGAACACTAATTTTCCGAAAGTCAAAACTTACATAGCCAACACGTTGGAGAACCGCAACAAAAAACTCAATGTACTAAGGAGCGAAATAATATCGGCTATCAATATTCTAGATTAGACCAAGAAAATCGCCCGAGCTGGATACAATAACACCAGAACCATTAAAAGCATCTGACCAACAAGGAGTTGAAAACTGTATATCCTTTGCAACAAGGCATGGCACACACAACAACGGTCGAAAGAGTCGAGTGAAGCTACTCTTATACCCATTCATTAAAAAGTCGAATCACCAAATGCAAAAACTACCGTACTGTAGCACTTATATCGCACAAGATCCTGCTTCACATAATCAACAAAATACTCAAAACATACCCCAATTCCCAAATAGTAGCGGATTAGATGGATTTTATACAAGAGCGAGGTACTAGAAAACACATTCTAAAATTAATAATAGAAAAATCACAATATTCTAGTATCTCTTAATATTTGTTTTGTTGGCTACGGGAAAGCATTCGAAAAAGTGAAATGTAACGTATTGATAAAAATGAGAGTATCTCAACATATAACATCTGTAATCAGCGGATTGTATAGAAACACCACAGGTACGGTCACAAAATAAAATCTGAATTTTACCCACAATGTGGAGTTGGACACGGGGGGTGGGATTCTATTTCCGCAACTGTTTGACATATTGTAATGACTGCCTAGATTGTTTTTAATTGGGCAGTCAGTAATGAATCCCTTGTTATTTGTTCTTGTTCACTATTATTTATTTTAGTATCAAATTTTAGTAACAAATAAATAATATAAGTTAAATTTATTGGCAAATTCAATCACACAATTCTCAGATTTATATTTCTACTACTGTGCTCAAACTTGCCTGTCAGTAATTTTTAGGCCGGTTAACATGGATTGTAATATTTAATGCACAAATAAAATGGTTGAATGCCCCTCTTTCTATTTTATTCAATTGCAATGTCAATCAAACTAGCCCTCGGCAAAAACACAAGCTCTATTCTCAGGTTGGGATCAGAATTGTACTATAAACTATATTCATAAAACCAGTAGCTCAAATGAGCGGTTCTTAGTAGATCATATAATTCACAATCTGACAGATCACACAAAATGTCGCCAGTGCAACAGCGTATTTGAACGTTTAAAAGTGAAAAATTGTGAGGAAGCGTCAGGTAAAAAAATCAAATATTCCCGCTTGGCAACCAATAACTCGATATTGTTTTGGAATGACATAGAAACACCTCGCCTTGATTATTTCGACGACGTAAGACAGCCGCCGATAATCAACTGTTTCTGGCAACTTCCTGTGGCCGCTTGAATTTCCGCCAAATGGCAAAATTTGCTGACGCCTTGCCTATTATGAAATTTACGGTGTAGCTGGACCCTGGGATTTACGCGGAGGCTCCTCAGCAAGGTTTAATCTCGTCGTTTGATGCGTTTCCCAAACTCTATCCCTCAAATCGAAGGCACGCCTACCTTTTAAAATTCTGGTTGACCTGGAACGAGATGCTCGGAAGTGACGCTGTCGGAATATCTCTGCTGAAGTTGCTCCCCCCGGTGCAGACGTTGGTTGGGACGTTCTTCCAGACTCTGTTGATCTCCTGGACTGCCGATCTCTGGGCTCCGATAACTAATTTGCTCGTAGATGATATATACATATGCTCGCTGCCGAACCTGAGCCGCAGATGGGTTTGAGAAGTTTTATAATTTTTCGTGGCGGATACTGCCACCAACACTTCCACTTATGCACTGGGATGGGCACAATAAAATGCAATACTTTTTATGTGGGTGAATATTGATTTATTATTTAAAACATGTATTGAATTGGAGGCACAATTTCGCCCAGCTTTCAAATTAAAATATTCAATTGTTCTCTCTTTTATGAACAAAATAATCTCAGGTTGCTAGGATACTGTTAAATTGCTTATGTTAAAGGAAATTAGGTTTGATAATGAGTGGTCATAAATGGAATAAAATTTGAGTACATAATTAATATTTACAGTTTTCTTAAATCTAAATTATTGTCTTTTATCTTATAATTAAAATTGTTCTATAGCGTTGCACACAAACGTTTTTTATTTATGATTAATGTCACTGCTCTGTTCTATCGCACTTTGTTTTTAAATACACTGGTATTTCTGAGTTCACCATTTTCACGTCACTAGTCTTTCTCTCGGGTTGCCTTCTTCTATAATTGCTCTTTGCAAATTTTCTATTATTCTTCTCTTGCTTAATCCACCTTTCAGATTGCTCATAATTTTCACCATCCTCTGCTTTTGTTTGACAACTACGCTCTTTTTAAAATGCACCTTTTAAACCTTTTGTGTCAATTAAATTTTGTGTGGTCTGGCTTTACACGTGCATAAACCTTTCATTTTAATTATATTAATTTATTCACAAGCCAATTCAAACCCTCTGAAATAAGCTTTGCCATTGCGTGCCTTTCTCCGTCTAAATTCTGCTTTTCGCATCTCATTATCAATGCATTTAACATTTTATTTTAGTTTAAAATTGCAATTATATAAAATATCCCAACTCTGTGCTTTATTGAATCGGTTAATTATTTTGCACTGCGATCAGAGCCAAGTTGTAGGCTTAATATCATTTCAATATATTGAGAGTACATAATGAAACAAGTCACCGAAATTTAGAAATACGGTTTCTCAATCAACGGGCCTAAAATAAACAACCTAAAATATGCTAACGACGCGACTGTATGCGCAAGAAGAATAGAAGAAATCCAGAAATTAGAAATCCTGAACTCTCAGGGAGAAAGATTGAAAATTACAAAAATGTTCTGTTTGTAGAAAATGTTAAATATGTGGTGTACTGAACATCGTACATCAGTATTAGTATTACGAGAACTGAATAGCAATAGTCGAATGTCAAGTGAAGTACAACTTAAAATATTCAAAAACTTATGTCATTCCTTAAAGATCGAAATAGGCAACTTGGAAAAACATGTAATACAAGAGATAGTGAAAGCAAAGAGATCAAAGTGGGCGATTACCAACCAGATGGATTGCCCAAGTAATGAAACTAACCGGAAAGCCTGTGCATTCCCTTACCATAGAGGTACAAATTAAGACATTGAGGAGAAGTTTGGATAGTGTTGCCCGAGATAGTAGCGTAAATGCACATTTGCTTTAGTACTTAGTTCTTTTTTTTGCGAGGAAAGAGATAAGACGTAAATGTAAAATATATACTCAAAAACTATCGAATCCTAACGGTAAAACTAGGCAACAAGGCAAAAAAGACAATAATAATACAAGCATAAATTCCAACAACAGACTATGAAGATAAATAAGTAGGAAAACATATGAAGAAGTAGATGATAGAATAATTAAAATAAGATGGGACTTGAACGCATTAGTAAGAGAAGGAAAGGGGCGGAGTACGGTCGAGTAGTATGGTCTGGGCAAAAGAAATGAAGGAAAGGCAAACTAGTAAAATGCTGCATCACTTAGCAATAACTAATACACTTTTCACACTATGTATGCAGAAGGTACATATGGAAAATGCCAAGAGATACTAAAGGATTTCACATAGACTGATGAGAAACCGATTCAAAAATGAAGTAAAAGATTGATGGAGTTATACACGTGACGTGACAGCGACCACAAATTGGTCGTCATGTAACTTGAAATTCAAAAAACTAAAAAGTAAGAGAAAAACATGACATCTTAAAAAGCTGAAGGAAGTCACAATAAAAATAAAATGAGGAAAAAAGCTAAACTGGAAGTGACTGAGCAGGAAAGGAAAGTGTAAGGGCAGCAGTAGATAATTCTCGGAAAGGGAGTAATGGAGAAGAGAAATCCCTAGATAACATATGAGATCATTAAATTAATAAAAGAGAGAAGAAGACTTAAAATATAAATACAGAAGAAATACAACAGCAATATAGGGATTGTGAAACAGAATAAACCGAGAATATATAAAAGTAAAGGAAGATGCATACAAAACGGTGACACAATTTTTTGAGAAATATAGAAGTGACTCAGTGCAGTGAAAGATGTAGATGGCAAAACCCTCATGATGCGGAAGAATATAGCCTATAGACAAAGAACTCCATTGAACAATTGTATGGAATTTAGGTAGAACAGGCACAGAATGTTCCCATTGTGATTCTAAATATATTGGACAAACACCTCGCAATTTTGGTACTATGTTTAAAAAGCATTTAGTTGATTTTAGATTCAACAGATTCGAAAAATAAAGTATTTCCCAACATATTTACGAATTATAGTATTACGAAAAGTGACCTGAAAGCTGTAAAGGCGTTAACTTGAACAAATCAGCCAAGTTCTTTTAAAAGTTTCGCAATTTTTAAGAATCAATATAACACAAATTTTGAATAAAGACGAAGGTCCCATCCCCCCACTCTGATATTTATGCTCTGTTGAAGTTGACACCTGATTGGTCGCATACGACGCCAGATAATATAAATAGCTTTAGAATGCACTCAGTGGTTATCACATCTGCTTAGCATTCGGGAGGTCGCGGATTCGATTCTCCTGGCTCTGATTCAGTTTTTAGGTGGAGTCAACAAAGTACCTTCTCTGAGGCGAATGCCGGGGCAGTACTTCTCCACCTTTTCTAGCCTCTCTTCCATTCTCCAACCCTCCTTTCTCTCACCCATTCTATAATTCCCGTTCTTAGCTGAAGAGGGACGCAAGGTCCCTACAGCACCCCGCCCACAGTTGGGGGAATTAAAATGACCCTGAAAATTGACCTTTTACCTTTTACGGGAGTGCCCTTTAACTGGTGGTTTAGCGAAGAGCATATCTTCGGCCAACTTTGTCAGGTAAGTCTCCCGCTACTGAAAATGATAGCTTAGCTTTCAAAATACGTATTTAACGGTTGTTAAATATTTGTGAGGTTAGGGGTTTTTAACAAATTGTTAGCGTGGACCTGGAAATGCCCCTACTACTTGGTTAGTGGCATTAACCAGGGAATTGTAAGTAGACGATGATAGAGCCATATGTCGAATGCATCGAGTCAATTTATGCTCACTATTTCCAGGACCAAACATGGCTTTTCCTCAATAGAAGTGTCTGGATGCGGAAACGTTTCTGCATCTTATAATAGCACGTCACGCAATCTTGATGCGGTACTTACTAGCTTCGCTATAATACCCGCAACGTAAGCAATCATGGTATGGTAGCACAAGGCAACTCGCATAAAAAACAGAAACTGGCTGAAGTAAATGCAGAGAATGACCACAACTATTTATTAGTTCCATACTTTAACTAATGTGATCAAGACATTAATGAGAGGTATAAACGAACCAAACGAGTCCAAACAAATAATGGAAATAACACTGATGTACTTATAGCCTACATCTAAAACAATACTTAGGAAGAATTAGTTTATTAAGAAACCTATGAACTCTACATTGATTCATTAAAACTTACATTTGTTGATATTTTCATCAAAACGTCTTCCAACACAGCAGTTAATTAAGATTTCAATTATGAATTAACTTTGATTCATTAACACAAAAACCTAGTTTTCCATTAATCATAACGTTTCTTTCAGTTAATTAAGCCATCAATAGTTTATAAATTAAATAATAACCACAGTAACTATTATGGTTATTATTATTACTCGACAAATTACAAACACTACAATTCATTAGAGGAAAATTCAATAATGATTTAATTAGGATACTGTTTAAAAATCACTCATAACGTATTCCCATAGTACCATTGGTTGTTTTTAATTTAAATATTAATAGGGTTCATCAATTAACAAGTTTGTTTACAACTTTTTTTACCATGCGATCATTATATTTCAATTATCAACTATTAGAGATTTAAATATTATTAATTGCCTTACTCTGGGTATTATCAAAGGATAATACCAACATTAAATAAAAAATCGGCATCGTTATTGAAATACTTTTAACCATGCTAATCTTAATAGGTTTCGTCAATATTTTTCCAAATATTACTTTAGTATTAAAAATCAAATATAATGTTTGACCTATTAATGACAATAAACCCGTTGGCCTACCCCCCTGCTTCGGAAACGTTTTGATGATTCTTCCTTGGTTTATTCGTAAAAGATACCCCAACCATCTTACTTGCCCTTCTTGCGTTAACATATTTACAAATCTTTCAAATATGATGTAAATAACTCGTTTCTTACATCGTCTCCTCTCGTTTTATTTTATATTCTTCTTTGTAATCTCGTCTTTGCTTTTTTGTTGTTGTTCATGCTCCGTGGCTGAGCACAGACATGACTAAATGCTTATTTTGGACTACATCCGCGTTTATCATTTTTGGTACTTCATTCAAGTTCAAAGTATTTCAATTCCCCCAACTGGGGGCGCTCTGCTATAGGAACCTTACACTCCCTTCAGGCAAGAAGAGGAATTACAGAACGGGCGACAGAGAAGAATGAGGAAGAAAGGCACGAAAATGTGGAAAAGCACTGCTTCAGCATTACCCTCAGAGAAGGTACTCTGTTTACATATGAAAACCGCCTAGAAATCTGAATCAGATGCGCGGAGATCAAACCCAAGACTTACCGATTGCTAAGCGCTACCCTCCAAAGTTTGGTCTTTCTTTTATCTAAGAGGCAGCCTTTATTTCATGATTGTACAGTCTTACCGTTGTTCCTATCATATGGTTGATCTCTTCGGCTATTTTCCTATTGGAATCCAATATTACTCTCAAATATTTAATAAAATATGTTTTATAGAAAGCAACATTTCAATTACAACAAATGGCAATTGAGTGTTGTTTAGAAATGTCAATAAACAAAATAAAAAATAAAAGTTATGGCTCTTTGTAAAAAAAAACTTATCCGTTCTAAAATAGTTTTCATTGATACAGTAATTGAACATCATTTCAGATTCTCAGATTTTTGTGTTGCAATATATCATATTTAGAACAATTAGATGTAAACAAAAAAATAGAAACATTTGTACCGCCCCTTAGCAATGGCGGTTACAAGCCGTACTAGTTCACAAATTATTAAATTTTGGCTCAAAACTACATTGGGCGTTTAATAGTATCAGGGTACGTAATCATAATACAGTTAATGAACTGCGCAGAAATCAATCGGCGAAAAACGTATCCTATCTGATATGCAGCCTTGCAGACACTGGCGAAAAGCTAATCTCTAACTTGAGAAATAAGACGCAAGTCTGTCAATATACATTCGAAAAATGTGTAAAATGGATAGAACGTAGTAGGTGCTATTAAAATAATATTTATCTATATTTTGCGGCTTCCTTAAGTTCTGAAAAAGAACTTTTCTTGGTAATATCTTAGTTACAACTCACACTTAAATATAAAATGTTGCAAAATAGACTAATGTCTAAACTCAGCTGCAAGAAATCTTTTAGGATTTTTGAAAGAGTTTCCCACTATGACAAGCAGGTCTATAATGCAAATCAACAACACTAACTCGAAATTAAATAAGTTTACCTTAACTAGAGACCCAATGAATACGTGCAAAGGGAAAATTAAATGTGCACGGTCTGCATCATGGTTGAAATGACTGCACCACCGGCTTCAGGAAGTTGGAAAGACTTCCTAGCAATCAATGGGAAAACATGTAAATTATTTCTCAAAGGGCCCCATAACCAACACAAGATCGACTTAGCTTACCAGAAGGCAAAGAAAAAGTGCACGCCGATTAAAAATTCCACTCTGCGTCGCTTTTAAAAACTACGCTTGAAGTTAGCTGTACTCTTAAAAAACCATGGTATAGCAATAAAAAGGGAGCATGCATGCATTCAATAGGATGTTTAAAAATTACATCATTCAGCAACAGGATGTTTAAAGCAGCAAATGGCAAAATTAGAGAGAGCATATACACATTTAACTTTTACAATGACATCTTCAGGCGCACAATGAACGCCAATGTACGGCCAGAGACTAACGAAATTTCGCAATGTGGTATCTGTTGCTACTTTTATATACGGCAATGAAACTTCTATTATAACGAAAAACAGTAGACGAATAATAACAACATCTGAAATGAAATTTGTAATATCAATGGCAAGATATGCATTCTGAGATAGAAAAAATGACAGGAATCCGAAAAAAAGCTTAAGGTCTATCATACCCACGAAAAAGTACAAAAGATTAGACAAAATTGGTTAGAACATCTAAAAAGTATGGGGTGCCAAAAGTGTACTAGCGATGCAGATCAAAGGGAAACAGAGATAAATATAAGCCGGACAAAGAAAAAATTGAGAGATCAATAACAAATATGAAACAACATATGAACAGAAAGAATGGAAAAAGTATTTAACGATTTTTCTTGCTCTAATTTTGTTCTTTCTAATATATTGCTCTGGGTTTTATGTAATCATTGTTTTCAATCTATTCTTGCTAATTTCCACGTTTTTTTTTAATTTCCAGTTTGTTGTAAGGCTCCTTCTTCACTTTGCACTACTATCACTATCCAGTTCGCTAAAGTTAGTACCATAAACTTTACCTGATTTATCTTATTTTTGCCGATCATAACATACTTAAAGATGACGACAAATAAGGCATGCAACGTAAAATCATAAACATAAATCGAACTTAGCTAGGTGCAGTTTTTGATCAGCGTGAAATTCGAAAACCAAGAAAGGTTACAAACCCCGAAGCGTCGAACAGAATCTTGACCGAGTATACTAATCGCTTGCCGCCAAAGCTACATGCTAGAAGAGAGCTTTCAGATGCAGCTAGCTCCTGAATAAGTATTCAGCATGAATCTATGCGCTATGTATGTAAATCTCATCTTCAGGAATAAGTCGATATACGGAAATAGTTGCGACACGAGCCTTTGATGAACGTTATAGACCGGCGGCCGCAGACTCGAAATGTTTCATCAACCCAATATTTCGGTATACTTTTATGGGACCTTTACTGATCGATTTGTGGTAAGTTTCTGCATCGTAAATGGAAGAAGAGGACATTTTTTTTGGTCGAGGCAAATGTTAGCGGGGAAAAACCGAAAAAAATGCGACTTTTTATGCGGTGCCTTTGCTTCCTCATATCTCAATACCTATAAACTATATCAATTTGAATTTTGCACAGTTCGGTAGCCCCTTTAATTTACTTTAAAATGGTGTCTTAGAAATTTTCGCGCTTTTAATATTTACAACAACAAAAAAGATTTTCTACGATGACGGCAATATTTTGTGATATTCCACCGTGTTTAACGGGCTCCACATCATTACTCGTAAAAGATATTGAAATTAAATAAACGTAGAAAACTTCCAAATTTTATAAGGAATATTTTTGCTCAATTATGTACACCCTTAAGTTTAATAATAAAACGTCCACAATCAATTTTCTGTCGCGATGTACCATTGGCGCGCTCGAGTTCTCGATCACCCTCACGCGCCTCGACCGCACCGCAGGTCCCTATACTTCAGGCACGGGTTAGCTTGAGACGGCCGTAGTGTGATATAACCAATAATTCCACTTATATTACTTGTGTATTTGTGGTCTGCATTTTATCGATTTCTATTTTTTAATGCAATTATTATGTGACTGAATGATAACATGTACCTCAGTATATTGTTTTTTTTAAATTTAATTATACTCGCCATAAACGAAGAGTATATTGTATTTGCCACGCACTTTTCTAAGACCGTTAATATCGCTCGTAGAGCAAAAATTTTGATACCGTTGTGTTAGTGATCGAATTCTGAACGACTTTCAAAATGTCCGTCCGTCTGTCTGTCCGTCACGTTTCTTGTAAACACGATAACTCAAGAACGCAACATCCGATCGTGTTGAAATTTGGAGAGTAAGTTAGTGTTAGCTAAAGGAAGAACCCTGTTGTTTTTGAAGAATATCGATTAATAAATAAAAAAGTTATTAAATATTTTACCTAAAAAAATGTGACTGAGCAGGGTTTTCACCTTTTATATCATTCTATAATCAAAAGTAATACTATAAGTACTTCGATATTATCGGATTATATATAGATAATTTGTTGCACAATAATAAAAGAGTGTCAGTTTGACAGATTAAATAGTCCGACCGCGTCAGCGAGTGGGTTGTACATTTTCTATCTAAGGTCTCCTCAGTGAGGTCAAAATTGTCTATACTTGCTCTTATGAGACATTTGTTTGTGTCGGTTACTGGAGCTAGTCCTTGAGGAATGAAAACCTCATTTTCACTAATTTGTGTCTGTTGAACAGATAAGGACGTCAAGATTCTTCTCATTTCATCATAGGAAGTTCCATATCCAAAGTGATATAAAATGTCAATAATTTTTTTGCTTCGAACCATCTGATATATATAAATAGAAAGACTTAAGGTAAAGCTATAGATAGTTTTGTTTTTATCAAAATTATTTAAGATAGTTGAGCATATGGCCACAACATTGATGTCAAATTCAGTGGATGATGAGTGGGTGAAACAATTTTCCTTTAAAATCCCCGAAACGAAGTTGTACAATACATATGGAATATCTTCCCTGCATTTAGTTTCATTTAATGCTCGTGGGGTAATATAACACTGCTCAGAAGTTCGACTTGTGTGGTGTAACATTATTTTCCGCAAAATTCCTGCAGCTTTATGTAAAATAACGTTTTCATTTTCGTCACAAACCATAAGGTCATCGTCAAAACTTGAATCACTTTGTGTTGTCAAAATGGCTGAATAAATAAAATCATATTCTGAGGCTCTATAAACTGCTATTGTGTAACGCTAGCTCCCGTTTGAATCCGATTAATTCAATATTAAATAATATTTGCTGATTTAAACGTCGCCGACCTTTAGCGTTATCAAGAACCCGGCGTGTCCCAGCAAGATAAGATAGCGCCGACCGAAGTTCCGCCCGTGAAAACAGCGCAAACAAAGGTATGACGCGCGCCGTTTCTCCCCACCTAACAGCATTTCAAGACCTATAAAACCAGTTGCAGAGTGTATTTCAAGGGAGATTCCCCAGAGATTTCCAAGAGATACCTGACACTCCTCCAGCAAACACCTAGTTCCCGATCCTGCATCCTACCCTTCCAGAGAGTCCCTCCGTTAACTCTACCAGTACCTGGGGATCCGTTCCGAAGCTGAGTTTAAGTTAGTGGTTTTGCGAGAAACGCCTGACACTTAGCAATATTTTCCCGAAAGCTCCTGATAAGCCGAGTTCAAGTTAGTGGTTTCGCAAAGAAACGCCTGACACTCAGCAATATTTTCCCGAACCTTCCGAAGCTGAGTTCAAGTTAGTGGTTTCGCAAAGAAACGCCTGACACTCAGCAATATTTTCCCGAACCTTCCGAAGCTGAGTTCAAGTTAGTGGTTTCCCAAAGAAACGCCTGACACTCAGCAATATTTTCCTTGTAAAAATCCTACACTGAAAACCGCTTGTAATTCAGTAATAATTAACTTGCATTTTAAATTCACCGCCGTGCTAATCAAGCAGAATTAAAAGCTGCAAGCTACCTAAGTAGAATTTACCTGAATTAATCCGTGAGAATTGTAGCGGCCGTTTTGCTTGAGAACTCTGTGGACCGCACTGATAGCTTCGCCAAAGAGTTCACTTGCAGGTGTCAAGGATTGTTAACCTCAAAAGTCACGCCGATCCGGAGTTTCGTTCTTCAAGCGAAGCCCCGTCGGCCGGCGAATTCCTCGAAGTATTTCACCACCGAACTGTAGTTACACGTATAGGGAAAAGAACCCGCGTTAGCATTTTTAATTTGTTATTTGATTACAGAAGCTATAAACCGCAAACCGGCGAAATTTGACAGGCTGCCCGGCGTTGCATTCAGCGCGCAGCTCGTCCCGAAGAGCAACGAAGTAGCGGTCCGGCCGACCACGACGCCCTCGAACATATCGCGCACGAGGTCCCGTCCGCGAGAACCAGGAAGCCGCTACCGTTCGTAGAATCCGTCACCGCGAGAACCAGGAAGCCGCGTTTTTATACTATCGTTAATTTGAGCAATTTACATCTCGTTTAATTAATTACACAACAATTTACTTATGTATGATAGATATATAAAATAAATGTTATACAGGATACTCCGTTAGTGTGTTTTGCTTATTTATGGTATATCTGAGCTAACGTTTGAACCTATCTCCGATCTAATGAGCTAACCCGTGGTAGATAAATAGTACAACCCCTATAAGCAGGGGCGGATATTACATGGCGCGTACGAGCAGGAACGTGAACTCAGATATATGTACATAGATTGGCAAACACACACCTGCAGCTCCAGATGGCGCCCGAGTCCCGAAACCTTGAAAAATACCGAACCAGTAAATTTTGTTGTAATTTGAATAATGCACAAAACCTGTTTCAGCCTAGCCGTCCAGGGGAATCTACCAGAGCCCAGAAACCGAGATGTTCCAGTCTAGAATTCCCAGATACCCGTCCAGGTCCTGTCCGTTCCAGATAAGATCTTTCCGAGATCCCGTCCAGTCCAGAAAATCCTTCTCCTACCCTCAAGGACCAGCGGCTTCACTGCTGGTACGGGATTTTGCGTCCCCGAGGTGCCTTAGCTAAATTTCCAACAATACTACGGACCGCCCGCGTAGTACCGTCTTCTGCAATGCCAGAAGAATTTCAGAAGAAATCCGTATTCCTCAGTCCGTCCGAGACAATCCCGATGTCCCGTCCGTAGAATCCGTGGTCCGCAGTCCGTCCGAGACAATCCTGATGTCTCGTCCGCCGGAATATCTGCAGGTACCCGTGTAAGCACCTGGTGCGCCTGTAAATTAATGAATGTAAATATATGATTGCCGAATGCGAGTTTGAATGCCGCTCTAGTTAGTGAGAATGCTAGAATGCCAAAATGTTTGCTGGTGCTATCCCAAATGTTATTCTCCTTTTGAAGCGTGCTCCCTTGTCCCCGTGAACCCGGATTGTGGCAGGAGATAATAGACGATTAGTCGAAGCTTGAAGGAGAGAATGTGTTTTCCGTACCAGAATACCGTCCACCGTTTGCCCGAAATTGTGTGCGAAATTTCCAGAGAGCGTAAGTTTAGAATGCGTCCCAGAGCGATCCTGCGCTCCGTTTTTTTTAAATTGTATGCTGGTCTCCGCAGACTCTACAATTTCCTGAGTAAATTGTGTGAGAATAGGTTATCCTGGAACCTAGATGTTACACACGCTGAGAGAATCCCGGAATAATTGAAGGTCGAAACCGCGACTGCACCGGCTCCAGTATTTATAGGTTATCCTGAAACCTATACGTTTTCGCACGCTGAGAGAATCCCGGAATAATTGAAGGTCGAAACCGAGACTGTACCGGATCCAGTATTTAAATGTTGAATGTTTGAACATTTGAAAGTTTGAACGTTGGCCGAATTGCAAACTGAGACCGCAGTTTTGCAACCGCCTGCAACATAAGTTTGTGTGCACTCCTTGAACGTGTCATTTCGCCCCAGTGCCTATAAGAAGCGCGCGTTCACTCCGTCGAGTGCACATTTTTGTGCAACAGAATGCACCCCATGAACTGGCATCCAGGCCATTTCCAGAGTTACCCGAATGAATGTGAATGATATCCTGAAGGACCTGTAGGTCGAAACCGCGACGCCGCCGTGTCCTAAAGAGTGCATGTGTATCGCATATGTATGTTTCTCCGCCGACAGAATATAAGTTGAAACCGCCACCTCTGTATTCGACCAGGCCAGAATTTAGAGTAAAAATTTTACTCACCCTGTATATAGTTTCCGAAGGTTAAAATTTTACTCACCCTGTATATAGTTTCCGAAGGTTAAAATTTCACTCATCCCGTATATAGTTCCCGATTATCCCCCAGTTTGAATGTTTTCTGTGTCCGGTCTCAATAATCACGAGATCTCCAGGTAATCTCTGTGTTGTTTTGAGAACCCCCTTGAAGGAGGTGCCCACCGAATTCCCGTTTCCTCCGAAGGGACCGGCATATGTAACGCTAGCTCCCGTTTGAATCCGATTAATTCAATATTAAATAATATTTGCTGATTTAAACGTCGCCGACCTTTAGCGTTATCAAGAACCCGGCGTGTCCCAGCAAGATAAGATAGCGCCGACCGAAGTTCCGCCCGTGAAAACAGCGCAAACAAAGGTATGACGCGCGCCGTTTCTCCCCACCTAACAGCATTTCAAGACCTATAAAACCAGTTGCAGAGTGTATTTCAAGGGAGATTCCCCAGAGATTTCCAAGAGATACCTGACACTCCTCCAGCAAACACCTAGTTCCCGATCCTGCATCCTACCCTTCCAGAGAGTCCCTCCGTTAACTCTACCAGTACTTGGGGATCCGTTCCGAAGCTGAGTTTAAGTTAGTGGTTTTGCGAGAAATGCCTGACACTTAGCAATATTTTCCCGAAAGCTCCTGATAAGCCGAGTTCAAGTTAGTGGTTTCGCAAAGAAACGCCTGACACTCAGCAATATTTTCCCGAACCTTCCGAAGCTGAGTTCAAGTTAGTGGTTTCCCAAAGAAACGCCTGACACTCAGCAATATTTTCCTTGTAAAAATCCTACACCGAAAACCGCTTGTAATTCAGTAATAATTAACTTGCATTTTAAATTCACCGACGTGCTAATCAAGCAGAATTAAAAGCTGCAAGCTACCTAAGTAGAATTTACCTGAATTAATCCGTGAGAATTGTAGCGGCCGTTTTGCTTGAGAACTCTGTGGACCGCACTGATAGCTTCGCCAAAGAGTTCACTTGCAGGTGTCAAGGATTGTTAACCTCAAAAGTCACGCCGATCCGGAGTTTCGTTCTTCAAGCGAAGCCCCGTCGGCCGGCGAATTCCTCGAAGTATTTCACCACCGAACTGTAGTTACACGTATAGGGAAAAGAACCCGCGTTAGCATTTTTAATTTGTTATTTGATTACAGAAGCTATAAACCGCAAACCGGCGAAATTTGACAGGCTGCCCGGCGTTGCATTCAGCGCGCAGCTCGTCCCGAAGAGCAACGAAGTAGCGGTCCGGCCGACCACGACGCCCTCGAACATATCGCGCACGAGGTCCCGTCCGCGAGAACCAGGAAGCCGCTACCGTTCGTAGAATCCGTCACCGCGAGAACCAGGAAGCCGCGTTTTTATACTATCGTTAATTTGAGCAATTTACATCTCGTTTAATTAATTACACAACAATTTACTTATGTATGATAGATATATAAAATAAATGTTATACAGGATACTCCGTTAGTGTGTTTTGCTTATTTATGGTATATCTGAGCTAACGTTTGAACCTATCTCCGATCTAATGAGCTAACCCGTGGTAGATAAATAGTACAACCCCTATAAGCAGGGGCGGATATTACAATTGTTGGTTTTCCAGGACGACTTACAAATGATAACGATTCTCCGAAATGTTTTTCCAAATGTTTTCTAATGTTACTAGTACTTTGACACATGTCTGAAAGTATATTCATGTCATCTAATATTTTCTGCAGCTGCTTGCATACAGTTTTCAACGTTACACATTTTCTACCTTCTCAACTGTCATCTGTTATTTTTGAGTAACATACCGATAATGCTTTATCTATGGGAACTTATTCTTTAGCAAACTCCTCAAATTCTCGCTTTCTAGATGTTATGTTTCTTTTGCTTATGTATTTGGCATAACACGAGTTGTGATATTTAGCATCTGCAGCAAATAAATCAGTGTAATACTCCATTCTGCATCGTATTTTCTCGTCATTTCGTTCTATAGCACTGTTTAATATTTTTTGACGAGTGTTACTTCCCGTTCCAATTTTAATTGATACCAAGCCTTTCTTATTTAAAGTGCCACTTTTTTCCACAAATCAAGCAATCGAGCCTTACATTAAAATTCTTGTCACTTAACCTATTTCTACTGCTAGAACACGGATCCTCTACTTCTTCAGGTTTTTCTTTTGACTTAATTGCTTTATTGATATTGCTTTTACTACAAAATGTCTTTCTACAACTCAAATAAAAATTAAATTTATCTGGTTTCTTATTTATTTCGCTCTGTTCTGATAGTATTCATAAGGCTACATCATCAGTTCTTAATTTCGCTGCCGTGAAAATATTAGCAAATCCTCGAGTTGTAGGCTTCTTAACAACGCCCTCGGAATTATTCAGTGTTTTGAAGCAAAAAAGGCAAGTATCCATAATGCTACAAATGGTATCGGTAATGCGCATGCAATTCAATCTACTTATCTAAATTTCTTACCGTCTGCGTCTATTCAAATTAACCCAAAATGGAAACACACTAAATGAGACAGTAAATAAGCAAACTATATCACACACGCAAACAAAAACTTTATCGTAGAAATGCAGATCACCTAATAAGTGACATTGTCGCACCTATAGTGATACTATACACACCGTGCCTGAAGTATAGGGACCTGCGGTGCGGTCGCGGCGCGCACCCTCCCGCGCGGGAGAACTCGAGCGCGCTAATGGTACATCGCGACAGAAAATTGATTGTGGACGTTTTATTATTAAACTTAAGGGTGTACATAATTGAGCAAAAATATTCCTTATAAAATTTGGAAGTTTTCTACCTTCATTTCATTCCAATATCTTTTACGAGTAATGATGTGGAGCGAGTTAAACACGGCGGAATACTGCAAAATATTGCCGTCATTGTAGAAAATCTTTTTTGATTGTTGTATATATTGAAAGCGCGAAAATTTCTAAGATGCCATTTCAAAGTCAATTAAAGGGGCTACCGAACTGTGCAAAATTCAAGTTGATATCGTTTATAGGTATTGAGATATGAGGAAGCAAAGGCACCGCATAAAAAGTCTCATTTTTTTCGGTTTTTCCCCGATAACATTTGTCTCGACCAAAAATAATTGTCCTTATTTTCCATTTACGATGTAGAAACTTACCACAAATCGATAAGTAAAGGTCCCATAAAATTATACCGAAATATTAGGTCACCCTGTAAAACTCAACGTTTTAGATGTTACGCCGACGGTCTATTAGTAGTTCCTTTAAATCAGAGATCGGTATGAAATTTCCGTGGTAGTTCAAGACGGAAATTAGAATTTCAAAATGAGTAGCCTACATTTTGTGGAAACTGGATAGATCCGACATCGTCGTAAATTTGGGAAACCGGCAAGGAAAGGCTTCATAATATAGCTATATTATCGGAATGTATGCTCATATCACAAAGACAAAAACTTTTAGCTTGACTCTCCCCGGTTAAATTTAAAAATAAATAAAGAGATTACTTAAGCTGAACTATCAAACTAAACTATCTTGCTCCACGCTGACTTTCGGCGTTCGGACTCAACCAAACGAAAATACTAATCTCTTCTTTTCCTATTTTTCTTTGCGCGCCAAATATATACGGACACTGAATTTTTAAACGATCCTAACACAATGCTCTTGTTAGATTCTGCAATATCTTACTTGAGATGTTCAAAATACCAAACACATGTTGCAATATGGCGTCATTCGCCACACCAGCTAGATTAGAAACAAGAATCCGAAAGTTACGTATGGGTACCCATCTTACACTTACTTTTCTTATTCCAAAATGTTTGCGAATAATTTTGACATCTTTTAAATTTATTTCAGTTTTATTGGGCTATCTTCAGCAACGTAAAACTTGTAAAAACGCCTCACAACTGTTTAAGCCATTATATCCTAGTTCTCTCATAATTTTTAACGATTATCTGCTTTGTTCAGAGAACTTAATTATTGCTATATGATCATTTTACCAGAGGAAGAATCCATATAAATTACTTAAACATAATTTTAGTTTATCCTTTTTTATATGCATTTTATAAACCGTACGAAGTTCAACTATTAGGCATTTTAACAAAAAAAATACAAAAGTTTTAAACTACTTTTAAATTTTGTAACAAACAAAATTTTTATGATTGAATTTGAGTTTGAAGCTGGCTTGTTTATATCATTTTGTGAGTGCACAAAATCAATATCTGTTACAGACTATAACGTCCAACTTCCTGATGAGAGCGGCTGCATAAAATGAAAAACTAATACAAGTCCAACTTTTAATTTAACTGTCAAGCGCAGCATTCAAAATTAATTTCATGCCATATGCGAAAGCCAAACTAAAATGGCATTTAAATTGGAAAGAGCAACCAGACTGAAAAGTCCTTGCTCTCGAATGCATTATTGTCTGAACGAAACTATTGACATGGTGGAGGTGCTAAAAACAGTGTTTACGGAGTAACTTTAATGTGGGCATTTTTGTCGCGATGATAACGCGAATAGATTTTTCCAGAAAAATTCGTCTTTGTATTTTTTTAGATTATCAAGCACCCACTACATGATGACATGAATTTAAAATTAAAAACTTTTACTCCAACACTAAGCAGCTTCCTAAACACTACATACATTTATAAAAAATATTTAAAAAATATCTAACTCCTTTAATGTCAGCTATCGTTTAAAAATAACATTTTGCATTTAAACTTTGGCCTTTTTTCGCTCATAACAGGTTTTTCAAAGGACTATTTTTCAGTGACGGTAGAACGCTAATGAAAATAGTTACTCAATATTTGGCCAGAAAATACTACTCGTACGAGTCTATTTCTGACATGTGATGATTATGCTTTTGGATAACAAAAGTATACAGTTAGTTTTAAAGATAATTCTAGGATTTTATACTTTAAAAATAAATATCAAATAAATGATTACTGCTCCTACATGTTATTCCTGTTATTAGCTATTTTATTATCCAACCACCTCATTAAAGCTTCTACGGAAAATATTTAACATTGAAGCATTTCCTTAATAAGGGAATTTCATCTCCTCAAGCTTAATCTTTCAAAAAGCACAGTTTCGTCCACAGCCACCCAACAGATTTATTAAGTGTTAACTGTTTACCTAATCAGATTCGCCCGTTGAAGAACAAGATTTTTACCCATGTCTGGCTGCAAATTTAATTATAAAACTGTAGATTATAATTTTATGGCTTCTATATGCAAAAGCCAGTTTTTAAAACACTACAGCGTATTAACTGTACGTCTTATTTTGGTCATAATTTAAATCGCGGGGGACGGCGCCACGATTCTACACGCCCGAGGCGCTGCTCAAATCCGGCACTAAATTATGACTAACGTTATTTATTTGATTTTATTTCATAATTCTACTCTGTATATGTTAATTTTGACTCGTGCTTCGATATAGTAAGCTTTGCTAGAAACAATATTTTACACCTGCCCGCCAAGTTTGTAATTACGTCATTGTATTATCTAAGCTTTTATTGTAAGTTTCCGGAAGTTGAATATAAAATATTTCGCATTTCGGTTTTTCGTATTTTGAAAGGCGGTAAGATTACCATTGCTTCGGCACTGTTTTGAAAATTATTAATGTATAACAAATATTTATTATTAAATAAATATAAATTTACGTTTTCTTCTTATTACTGTAACTACATCTCTCACTGCTTATATTGCTTAGAATTTTCTCTAAATTAAATTTGGGATTTACTGACCAAATACGCTAAGCCCGGTAGGTTGGCTATTTGAATATATCAAACCCAGTTTTGTCGACAGCAATCATAGAAAGCGCATTTATGCGAACAGTAACATTATCGTGATAAAATACCACGCCCCTTCTAAGTTTATCGTTTTTTTCCTTTAATAGAATTTCAAAAGTAATCCATGTGGTAGTAGCATGTGATTATCTATTCATATAAAAGATGATTAAATAAAAATCCTTCTATTAACATCCCAAAACACAGCGGCCAGTCTCTCCTAGCCAATAGCTTTCCACGAAATTTGCAAGAGGGTGATAAATTGTAATAATTCCACTCCAGACTTTGTATTTATATATCAGATCAAATTTATGAATTGAAGTTGATAGAGTGGCTCTTTATGAACTTCGCAATCGTACTGAAACAATAAAAGAGAACACTTGGTAATGCAAATTAAAACATTTTCAAATCCATTACCAGCGGGATTTGAACTATACCGCCTGTGAACTCGAACTTAAAAAATTTGCGATGCGCGACTGTATTTAACAAAACTAACTTACAATTGAAACTTTTTTATTCTTTTACATTACCCTGTATCTTGTTCCCATTTTTGTCAAATGTAACACCTGACCTATGTGCAAATTATTACTTTTATCTATTTCTCAACTAACGCAAAAAAAACAACATTTTATTTTTTAAGGTGCTCACCCTGTAGACATTTGTTCTAATTTTTCACGGTTTTATGCCAGGTAGACATATAATCTGCATGCAAAATATCGTCTTCCAGAAAAAATAGTTTTTGAGTTATACCGCCAACAGGCAGAGAGACAGACGGAATTGAGAAAAACTATTTCCTCCGTCTTTTAGACAATGTTGAAGAAATCTATTACTCATGTCTTTTAAAATGTTGAGTTAATCAAGCATTCCTCCTTTTTCAATCAATTTAAAAAGTGTACCTAGATATGTAACTCAACCTCCGGCACCGTTTCTTGGAAATTTTATATGAAACCCCCGCCGATTAGAAATTATATTAAGAAAATAAAAATGGCATATATTTCCTGCATACTATAGGTTCGTTGTAAAAGCAATGTCTGAGAACTAGTTGAACTTAATATAATAAATTCAAATATTAGCTCTCGCCTAATAGACATTTTTTTAAATTGTATGGTGTAGCAGGCGACTAGTGTCTGGCCTGATCAAGTGACCATACCGAAAGGGATCATTTCCCCCGGAGCCGCAGAGCATTAATACAGGGGAGACGATTACTGTCACATGAGTTCTAAAGGTATCTTAACCGCTTTATTGGAGTGTTAGTCGTTTTGAGATTGTCTTACTTTTTCATCTCTTTCTTTGATCTTCATGATCATTTTGATGATTCTATGTATATCCAACCAAATTTGAGGAGATTCCAACATACGTTGAATTACATTGCCATGGTAGGTGGTTCTCCCATACTAATTTCCATTTGTATCCTCTCTAGTCTAAATCGGTGACACACAAATATTGTGTGTCCTGGCAAATTTGTTAGGCCACAATAATGACCGTTATCCTCCTCCTGAATCTTCATTCTTTTAAGGAAGGTGCCGAAATTATCATAACCTGTCAGTACCTGAGTAAGATAATACTCTACTTCTCCATGATTTCTGTTTTCCCATACTTCCACTACCGGTATTAGGGATTTAGTCGCGCCTGACAGACATTAAATTACATGTTTCTGTCTTCAATATTTTTTCAGGCTTTTCAGCCTCCAATTTGTTGTTAAGGCCGTTTGAAATCTCTCGCCGCCATTGGCATTTAAATTCACGCGACAGAGGGGACCGCGTAGTTCATCTCTCAACTGCTTCTTGCGACAAGATTTCAGGTCAGATCGGTAATGTTGGCCAGATGTAGATGAGCACTGATGTTGAGTGTGGTATGTTGCAAATCTTGCCGTTTGGGAAAACCTTACAGTACTAATTTTAGGCAAATTACGACGACAATCGGGTACTCAGCATTCCAAGACGCAGTCTACCCATACGAAATTACGGGAAATTTCATACCGATCTTGATTCGGAAACATTCACTGTTACGCGTTACTCCTTCTACAGCAGCCTTACGATTGACGAACTGTTCATCAATAGATCGTTTCGCTACCTTCCTGCACCCGATGTAGCCCTTGAAATAACTTGCTTTCAGCGTGTGTGAATTCACGCTGAAGAAAATCTTTGAACTGCTTCTGTCCACTGTTTATTGTCTCATTGAAGCAGCCCTGCCTTCACATCACGTGTAAAACCATGCACATTTTGCCACTCATCCATTTTCGAGCTCGCAAACCTCGTTCAACTTAGGCGGCCAACGATTGAATGCCCCCGGCCAAGATTATGTGTAACACTCGGAGTCTTTAGCTGAACTCCATTTCAGCTAAGTCGATCATTTTTATTATTTAATATTGCATGCTATGAAATAAGTGTTGGGGCGTAGCTTCGTTAGCAGTGCAGTAACGCCTTCAGCGCTCTGTGTCAGTTATAGATATTGATTTTTTTTGTAGGATCTGTATTGTACACAAACATCTTGTTACGGTCTAAAGCGACTTTAACGACACCGCGCTGGCTCATACAAAAGTCACGTAAAAGCTAGACGGCCGGTATTGACCAGAATGGTTAATTAGCAAAACCCTAAGCTGACGGCTGGTATTGAAATGAATGGTTAATTAGCAACAGCCCAAGCTGACAGCTGGTATTGCAGGAATTATTCCTTATAAACAGCTTACGCTGTCGGCTGGCTTTTAACATGACTTATTAATTATAATTAGACGCTACGCTGTTGGCTAACATTTGCCCTAAAGGCGCGAAATTGATAACTTATATTGCTACACACACTACCTTGTACATTTGTAGCTTACCCTGGCCGCGTCGTTGGTGTCGAGGCTCGCCTACAGTGCAAGAAAAGCCGCAACGCTGCAGCGGTACTGGATGATGACGCCTCCTCCCCACAGGAAAAGATACGGTGACCATTTGCACGCCCGCGTGCGATGAATCCCCCACCGGGTATGATGACTGCATGGCACACGAGAATACAGGGCGTCGGTCGACACAAGAATAAAAGGGGTCACCAAACAATTGCACATCCTACGGCACGGAAGCACTCTTCACAAGAAAAACTAAACCACGCTGAATCAGCACACTCAACACAAAAGCCGCGCCGCCTCCCACGATCCCAAGGGCCGCAGAGGGCGGCAGAGCCGCTCTCAAAAAACCGGTTTGCAGTAACTGCATAAACAGCAACGTCCAAGACCGAAGCTGACTCCTGACTAACTCAAGCCAACGCTGCTTCCGCAGACACGCTACGTGGTCTCACCACCTGCAACCAATCACGAAGCAGACCACAACAAACGGTCTAGCGCGCCTGGTTGACGATCCAGCTCGAAGGACGGTAAGACTGAAATGGAACGAAATTATTTAGAAAAATCTCTCACTTGCTCTTATGGACTGCGTTTCAAATGTGATCAAACAAACACGCTTAAAGCCAACCTCGCAAAGGCTACAGAAGCATTGACAGCCCCGGGGCAAGCCGAAACTTCTAGCAAAGACTGCTTCCTAAAGCTTGACTACAAAGTTAAATAACTCATTCATACATACTTAAACGTTAAAAAATGTCGTTACAATCTGCTAGTTTCGCTTATTACGACAAGCAGGCAGAATTTCTTTAGGCAGTATTTTTATGCCCCTTGTTGCAGTCATAGCTGCAAGGCGTGCCTGCTTAAATGTAGTACCTAAGTGATATTTTAACAGAAACTTTAAATTTACTGTCTGATTTTCATTTTTAAGTCAAGTAAGCATTGACAGAGATTTTTAAGGTCAGTTATGGCTGAAGCTGAGCCCCGCTCAAGTTTTCCATCCCTATGGTGTTTTCCAGGGTATAACCTCCAAGTTCATCACTGGCATCCAACTCACCATGGTGTGGCGCCCGAAAATAACACTTTATCTCCGTATCATATACTGGATACCTTTTCAGATTGTTATATTTGATAAGCTGAAATTCGTCTGTAACAAATTTTAATCCTTTGAAATTCTCCTTCTACAGCTTCTATATAAAGCGCGTTTTTAGTTGACCTTTAGGTTTTCTGCCATTTGCACCACTTGCTGATTCGCTCATGCTCGTACCATAATTGTTACTAATTTGAAATGTCTACGTACATCTTCGTTCTTCGCACACATTATCTATCTCGCAGTGTGTTTGGGTCTTCACTGTCCTTCCTTATCTCTAAGCAGGTTTCAGATACGTCTCAACTTCATTTCGATTTTTTGAGCACGTGCTATTGTTCTCTGTTAACGATCCAGGTCTCTGGTCTACAGGTCACAACTACTACAATAAGTTTATAAAATTTTATAGTAGCATGTGAAAAGCAAAAATACATGTTTAGAAAAAAATCCTTAAAAACTTTAATACTTGATGTCTCGATTTTTTCACACCATATTGTGAACATGCACAATTGTACCACCTTATTGACTGACTGCTAGTATATGAGGAGACATTACTTAATTTCTCTGGACAGGAATTGCTCGTTTGCTTTAAATTTAAGAATTATAGAAGAATTATTTACATGCCATAACTTTGCGACTTTCATAGTTATGTTTAAATTGAGTTGGTTGATAGTCACCAGACTTGTGGGAGAAATTATCACATATAATCTCATAAGAGCATTAATTCTTTCCGGAAATTTTTTTAGTGCGTTCCAACAACGTCGTATTAATTTGCCCGAGCAGAACGAGAGGGCAAATTAGGACGTTGTTGGAATGCACGAAAAATAATTTCCGGGTATGAATTTATGCTCGACTGCAGATTCGGTAAGAAAATCGTAACGACACAAACCCTCACAGTTAGGTTGGTCTAACTACAAAAAATTCCAAGAAACTAATGATTGAAGCTAGTAAAAGGTCCGATTTTGTCTTATATAATCATAAAACAGGTGATTATAAAGCTACTAGTCTTTGAGCCACACCACATAGGTGGGCCAATTAAAATAGTTTTTGCATTTGTTAAATTAAATTCTAAATAAAAATGTTTAAGAATGACCTATATAATACAGAAGGATTGTCTAAACTTATGTACAAAATAGATAAAAATATTGTAGTGCTGCTACTAATACTGAAACAGCAAAAGGAAACACTTAGCAATGCGAATTACTTTAATTCTCAAAGAAAAAATTGGCGTTAGTGGGATTTGAACCTGAGAAATCCGATTGTTAGTCAGACTCTGTAATCACTCGGTGACGAAGTGCTCCCAATCGTTACCGAAGTCACAAAGAGACGCAAGCACAACACACGTTAATATACATATTGGTGGAGGCTGGTACGAACATACGGACATGCAAAACAATTGCTCTTTTACACTATAATGTACTTAAATTTTGATGTAAAGTTCGGTGTATTGTACTGGTAGAAGGGGTAAGGCAATTTTAAAAAGCTAGAAATGTTCTTCTATGCGAATTTCTAGGCGGACATTGCTGGCGTTAACTGTGAGTCGATTACTGGCTAAAAAGTACCCTTTCATTCTTCTGAACCCAAAGTTTAGTCATCTCTTGCCCAGAGTAAGCGGGTGCTTCTTTGTTTTTAGGAAAGCAATGGTTTCTTTGAAACGAGATTTGCCCAAGCTTGACTGGAGCTCAGTGACAGCAATTATGAATATTTTGATATACAGTCAATTTATACGTTTGTATATCTTGTAATAATTAGATATAAGTCTAGCTAGCTAGTTTATTTGAACTTGAATAGGTTTAACTTAGGCGCTAATGCGTATGCACCCGGCCGAATCATTTCACGTTTTTACTTGAACAGTGGTTTTAGCAATATGTAACAGAAGTGATGTTTTTGCCGTTAAAAAGGGGCTCTGCTAACCGCGAGACGCAAAGAACCGTCGCTGGTAGTGTGGCATTTGCAGTGTGCTTTATGGTCATTTTGAGCGGCCGAATTGTGCCAACGCCCAAGATAATATATTTTAAGTCAGATCACTGCGTAACTCTGCGAGCTGTGAATAATATTCAATTGTGAACTCAATCCGACATCTCAAGCGAGTCGCTGCAGTCCAGACTTTCAGAGCGGAGCCCTCGCCTTCGAGCAACGTGAGGGAGCCTACCCCAGGTTCAAGAATGTGGTAATCATCCCGTTTGAAAACTGTGAAAATAGCGAATTGCATCACATTGCACCATTTTGCTCCTCAAACTAGAAGTCTTTGGGCTCAGCTTAAAGCCATGCTTGTGACGTCAAGCTTACCTCGCCGCTTGAGTATCGAATTACCTCGCGAAATGCAGTGAAATGCTGTGAGCGGAGCCGGATTTTCATGCAGTTGGATGTTTGTGATTAAAGCACAGTTAATTTGGTGTATTTTTAATATTGTTTAAATATAAATGTATGTTAGCCATTATTAGAGCAGTTTTATTTGACTGGTAAATGAGTGCAGCACTCAGCAAACGCTCTTAATTTTTTATATTATTAAACACCGTTGTGTTTAGAAATTGCATTTATTATCGGCTTTAAATCTATTTATTTATTGTATGATATATGTGTGTTTAAAAACCAATATATAGGTACTTGTGTTACTCTGATTGTCAGCAATTTGGTTTTTATTTGATAAGGTTGGAGTATATATTTTTAACTGTGGGAGCTGTATTGCATTGAGCAACTGAGCTAGCTGGTAATCACAGTGTAATTAATATATAAAAAAATCGTACGAAACGTCACATTCAAATTTAACGTCTCGACGAAGGGACTACTGTCGATTCATTTCATCTTCTATGCTCGACATCCTCCTAGTCCGAAATTCAAAATCCAATTCCTTACTGTAAAGCTGCAGACTTGATCTTCTTAGGACTCCGTTATCTCAAGTTTACAGCCTTTTTAGCTATTCACTTGAAGGAAACATTATTAAACACTTTTTTCAGTTGATATTTTCGGCTTCTTGGTCTTAGTGGACATCTGAAAATAACGACACTTTCACAGATCACAACATTATTAGTAGCTTTATACAGCAAATAAAAAACTAACATATGTTGGTGATAACTAACTATTAAGGGGGTCTTCGCATCATTTAAAATCCTCTATAGATTGAAAGAATTCATTAAATTAGATCATTAGGGATTACATACATGTGAATTTAAATTTCATTATTACTTGTAATCTCTTAAATACTTAGAATATTTACCACAATCACCACCACTTAACAATATTTTAAAAGACGTAACAGAATGTGATTTAGCCAATATACTTTCAGAAATATGCCGAAACAGCTGATCAGAAAGAGAACAGCATGGTAATTCAGAAATCGCTGCATTTGGAAGACGACTGTAAGTTCCAAGAGAACATCCAATAGTGGGAACTGAAGCATGGTTAGAAGAAGAGCTCTGGGAAAGTTCTCCCGTGGCATTCTCTGTGTGAAATACTGTCTCATAAATCTGAATTCTGGCGTTTACAGTCCCAATCAATTTGCATCGACGTCTTCAGTGCCAGAGCATAGCGTTAGTATTCATAGCAGCTATGACAAGTTGGCAGCCCGATTTAAAGCTAGTATCGACCCGATCGGCGATTAGCGATACGCATACGAAGTCTGCACACACGGGCTCCTACTAAGAACAAGACAATAAGAAACGTGGACAATGACACTATATAAATGCACAAACGAACGGAACGGGTAAAAAGTGGTCGGCTAAGAATAGCTCCAAGAATGCGCCTCGACAGCGGGGTGAAGTCGCCGAACATTACACCCTCGTATGACAAATATCACGGATAAGCAGCATCTCGGCGCCGAAGATGAACGGCTCGAAGAGGGCCATAAGTTGGGCTGTTAATTGGCGGACAATTTGTTGCACCGCCGCCGCTGAAAAATGCGACACCGAGCGCATACTTTCTTGTACGACAATTTGTATTGCGATAATTGGCGCTGTTAAGTGCGCGCTCCTGAGCTTTACAAATGAATGGCAAATTGCGCTAGACGAGAACGAGACAAATTGCAAGCGATTACTAAAGGACTTGTCTATGCAAATAGAATTGGACACACGCGCAGCAAGACATAAAACACAATTTGATCCATTGTTGGTATTCCGCGCTTCCTAGCTCGTTACTCTTCAGCTGGGAAATTGCTTTCCTCTGGGCGGTGTAGCGTCGCACTGCTGATGAAGAACACACAGTTATCGGCCTTGCTTTTAGCTTATTTCGAGTGAAAAACATGCAACTGACTGATGTTATGTGTTATGTTCAGTACTTTAGGCCATGGAGACCTGTCTGTATATTTCTTGTTGTGTAAGTGTGTTATTGTGTACTGGTATGGAAAATGGAGGTGGCCAGAAAATCTGGATTTAAACCTCAGCAGCTCCAAAGATGTTCACTGCGATTCCCCACTCCACCTTTGACAACCGTGTGGTCTTAATGGCTAAAACCCCCTTAAAGAAGGGAGGCCGATGCCCCGCAGCAGGGATGTTAACAAGGCTGACAACGAACCACAGAGAATCTACTATGGAATTAACTACTAGGTGTTCAGTTTTTCTTAATATTAATCTATAAAGCTCATTGTTGATATACTGGGTAGGATCTCTGGAGCATAAACTTTAATCGTATGCATCCTAAGCTACGGCAACTTCATCAGCAGCAAAAGAAAACTGAATAAAAGAACGATCAACAATGGGTATGCCTTTTCGTCCTATTCGTCTTATCCAAGTTTCTAACCCATAATCAAGGTATAAAAGTAGCAGAGGGGGAAGAAAACTACAACCTTATCGTAAGCCTTTAGTTGGACATATATATTCAAGCAGGGTACTTGTCTTCTTGCTCATACAATGATACTATATGTGAAACTCTGCACTGTTTCGAAATTGTATTTCATTTTGAGCAGTTGTTCACTAAAGAGCACAGGCGTTTCAGTATCCTATATAATCTATATTTTGTTAATTCTACAAAAATAACGCAGTTTTGGAAGCCTGTCATTTTTAACTCCTTCTACTGCCACAACTGGGTTGTTATATTCATTTATCTGCGGTCTATCAGTGACCTGAAATGCTTCTCTATCATCGCCAGTTATAGTCCGACTTTCATTCAATTAGTTTTATTCAGTAAATCATCCTTTTTGCAATTTTTTTTCTCATTATGGTTATCTGTCCCAACCTATTCACTCGTTGCTCTCTTACTACTCACACTATGCCACTATTCTCCAAGTTATGTGTCATTTCCTTATTTAACCTTCTTATCAAGATCCCACTCATTTATTTCACCCAATATCCTTCTCACTATTTTTTCGTTGCTAGATGTACAATTCGCCTTTTTTATTTTTATAATAATCCATTTGGTTAAAGCACTAGTCTTTTAATTTTTTTCCTGATTATAATTCGTAATCCTTACACAAACCAGAAATAGAAGCTGCTTTACTTCTTCTGGTGAACACCTTTTACTTTCAATAGTAACTGGAAATAGTATCCTCTATTTGTGTTACAGTTTTTCCTGTTTTCTAATATTGTCTTGTTGCTGATTTAGTTTCAGCTATTGTTACTATTTTCACAAATGCTTCCTCCAGTGCCCTACAAGATCTAGCAAATATTGTTAAGACACTTCTTAGTCCAAATTTCTTTAATATTTTCACTTAGTTCTAAACTGAATAAAAATGTCTGTAGGAGGTCACCTCGACTTAGTTCGTTGTTGATGGTAATATGTTATTCGCAGTTTTACTCTGCTGGATATATTTTCAACCATTATTTCCACTAGTCCAAAATTTACAAACATTAAATGTAATGAAAAATTATATTTGACACTAATTGTATGTAAATAATTGACTGCCAAAATTAGGTCTACTGTTGAGCTTCTCTTTCTGGATCCTGCTTAGTATTCTCCGAACTGAGTTTTCCGTCTAATTATTTAGTCCTTCTGTGATCATGTCAGCTAGTACTTTATAAGCCGCGTCCACTATAATTTTTGCATCCCTTCTTTCCTTCTCTTCTTTATAAATAGGTGTCATTATATTCTCCATACATTTTAATGTATTTCTTCTTCTTGCCATATTTCTCTGATTCGATCGTGCAAATTAGCAATTAGAATCTCTCCTTCATGTTTTACAAGCTGCGCTGTATATTGTTTTCTCCAGATGACTTAATGGACTGCTATATTCCTTCCTTCCTTTATTGACGGCTGTTCGCTTCTCTCTCAATTGCCGTTCAAAACCTGTTCATGGACTTACTCCTGATGATTAGTTAACATTTAACAAATTTACTTACAGTAACACTTCAGTCTTTAGAAATAACACTGATATTTTTATCCTTTTGTATGAATCATTGAACCAGTACCGTGAGTCCTTGAGTCTCCTCTTATTTTTTTCTGTCAGTTCTGTGTAATTCTATTGTGATAGTTGCAGACCAGGACTGCCGATGTATTGTTAAAAATATAAATTACTAGATAGGAAGTTATTTTGGATAGAAAAATTATCTAATTATTAAAAGTACAAGAGTGAAATCAATAAAAAATTAAAATAGAATAGCTATAAAAATAATGTTATAAAATGTTAAAAAAATAACTTAAAATTATTATCTTTGGATTAAAAATGAATGGTTATTGAAGTTAACAGAGAGCAATTTATAAGGTAAATAATTAGAAAAAACTAAAGATAGTCTAAAACAATATGAAAGTCATAAGCTGAATTAATATTTAAATAAGTTACTTGAAATTTGTCAGATTAATTAAGAAAATGTACTGTATGTAGTAAAAAGTAACCCAGAATGTTAGTTTAAAACATTATGTTAAAAATTGAGGATTGCTATAGTGTAAAATGTAGACATAATTCTTTTGTATTAAGAAAAAGTTATAAAATAAACCCTTTTATAATCAAAGTATATTAATGGTGTGATATATTAAGGTGCAAAGGGCAAAATTAATTAATAATAAATGAAATAATTGATAATTTAGAAGTGAGACATATTTTAACAAGAAGAAGGGGACTAATTAGTTAATAAAGGAAGAACTATGAATATTGGAATTGGTGAGATAAATCCGTACTAACTTGGTTGACTGGAAGAGCTGTGATATGGATTTCTGTCAAGACGCAGATACCTGTAATAGTATTTAACATTACTAGCTTGGTAAGAGGGTTTTTACTGGCGAATAGAAGGATATGACTGGCGAGCCGCAGGCAAGCCAGTCACCTTCTTGAGCCAGTAAAACCTGTTACCTTGCGTATATTGTTGAATATTTTATTTGTTCCTCACTTGTAAATAACTAGAAATTTTATTCAAAATGTCAAATTAACAAGCAAATAAATTCATCAATATGACACATACTAAGGAAGACAACTCTGTAAAACTGACAGTTAACTTGTAAAGATTTTACAAGTTAGTAACTTGTTAAAATAAACTTTCTTGATTAATACAGTGACTTGATAAATTGATGTTTACAAGTGAGGAACAAATAAAGAATTTGAATGGGTATGCTGGCATATACTTATTAATGGATTAATTATAACCTGGAACGGGGATTGCTGGTTCGAGTTCGTGCGGGTCACAATTGAGGTGAGGACATCTGTTAATTGGATTTTCATTGGGCTTGCTGTCACAAATTCACCATTTGGGTCGGTGTTGATGGAATGGAATAGAAGGATTGGAAATCATGTTGGTTGCTGTAAAGAGGATTACTTCTTGGATTTGCAGTTGTATGTAATAAAGGATCTACCATCTAGGAGAGCTGGGTAGCTGTTGGAGTTGTAACGTGACATTTTGGCGATGTTTGGTTCATTGTAACAGTGGGGATTCTAAATGAAGTGGGGTTCCTAGTTGAAGATTCAAATACATGTGGCAAAATAGCTTGGTTATATTTGTGCTGGTTTGTACAGGATAATTGGATCCATTTTACAAGAGGAAGATAACCAGGTATATGTAATTAATAAACATTAATTAGTATTAACAGTGGAATAATGAATTACTTACAAAAATACTTACTCTTTTCAACATATTGGAACTGATTTGTGTTAATTAAATATCAATTCAGCTAAGTGACATATTAGTAAATTGATAGTAACAGTTATAAGATTTAAAATCATTTTGAAATAACTTGTCAATAACCAAACATTTTGTACAATTATTTTGATAGAATTTTCTAACGCAAGTGCCCACCTGAGATAAGATCTTTGTTATAACCTGAACTAGCAAAGTCAAAGAATTAAATTAAAATATTAGGGTAAATATTTTATTTAAAGTATTTTAAAGTGAATGGATATGAGTAATTTAGCAGTGTATTAGATATTATTATAAAATTGGGTTACATAGTAAAGTCAATACTATAACACTATATAGTCTGGTGTTCTCTTAGACATGACTCTTCTTTGTAGAGTATATCCTTTTCACTGCTGTATAAAAGTACTTACTTTCTTCGTTCTTAGTTAGATAGTTTCCATTAAGTTTCAGTTATTATTTTTATAAGCTCTCGCTAGTAGTAAAAGAATTCGTCTATCCACGATTTCTAATAAGTAAGAACGGCGACTGTAAAAATTACGTAAAACGTTGCTTAGCGTCTTTTTTGTAATAGAACTATATTCTGTTAATTTTTTTTTCACCTTGTTTCTAGCGATGTTGACGTCCAACTACTGGTCTTTTGGTATCTGCTATTTTCTTATCTCACTACTTCTTAACCTATCTGTCAAGGTGACACCTTTGATGGTTTTCAGCACTTTTATCTCAGCCATTCTCATCATTCTTTTCGTTTTTAACGTTTCTGCTCTTGTTTCGACGGCATATGTCAGTACTGGTTTAACGCATGTTTTATATATTTGAATTTTAGAGTTATCGTGCATATTTTTATTTCTCAACAGTAATATCCCAAGTGCATTAAAATAGCCGATTAAATTTTGACGTTTTATGTCAGAATGTTTTGCTGAGAAATTTGTCAAGTAAATTTGCCGCTCAACAAGAAACCCGAGTGCCTAGCACGAGGGATTTTGGGGCGGAAAGTTTACGAGATATATTTCTTCAGAGCAAACCAGTTTGACAAGAAATCATCAACATTTATTCAGGCTAATTTAAATGCAAGCGGGATGTTCGATCTGATTATTTCCTGAATAAATAGATAAAATTCAGTTGGTGAAGCACCTTTAATAATCATGTTAAAATTATTCCCAAGTGATAAAATTTTGACGTTTGAATTTTTGTCATTATTAAACTGACAGAAACCATGGTGATTGCGCATTATTATGGATATGAAGGAAATAATCACTTATAATACCATGAGTAGTCAAAGTTATGTCGACTATTTTTGCGGTAGTATCACGAATGTCCATTACGCTTTGGTACGATTAGGTCGAGTGCGCTAGCACCAGTCCTAATCCTAAGCGCAATGGACATGAGTAATAATACCACCACAAAAATAATCTATTTAACTTTGACTCAGAATGGCATTCAAGGGACTATTTAATGAACCAAACTACTTTTTCAAATTAGTTTTCAGTAAATCTAGCAACAAACTACACAATTTCTATAGTAACAGAACACTAATATTGACTTTTTCTAATAAAAATTACATTTGTTTAAAATAATCACTTAAATACCTTCTAGGATATCCACTGATATTTTTTTGATTGGTCAAGAAACGTCAACATTATGGATTTTCATTGGTCACTTTTTGACAGATGGCAGGTGAATTGATTAGTCAAAATTATATCTTTAAAGTATCTTGCTATTCGTGCTACTTTGTTAGTTTGTGGTCTAACGTCATCTATCAGATCTCTGCCACTTGATAAATTCAATCCCAAGTGGTTAACTCGCATTACTTGTTGGATAATTTTATCATCTACTGCCAGTTGACATCGTAGTGGGTGTTTAGAAATTACCACCGCCTGTGTTTTATCAGGGGATATGAGCATATTCAATTTCATCTTCATTTTCTGTCATAAGAATGACGTTGTCTACATAGTACAATATTATTAAGGAACGGTTACCGATACTATATCCAGCATTATAGCTATTAACATATCTAGGAATGTTATGAGTATCATAACTGCCGCAGATGTTGTTTTGAAACATTTACGGGTGTTATAATTCATAACATCCGTGAATTGTTCAAAAGTTTAGCGGTTGCAGTATGGTAATGGTTGCCATGTACGGTAAAGAACTATTACCGTACAGATACAGTTATGACTTAGTTACCAGCCTACTTTTGTGTATGTAAACAAAGGCTTAATATCCTGAAACCGATAAATCTCATTTACGCTCTTGATAATTTGATTCTTCGCTTAGCAATTTTCAGAAATGCTGGAAATCTGTAGAGACACGGTAATCACAATAATCACGAAAATTAAATTGTTCAATACACCTATTTTCTCAATTTCGATGTATGCGGCAGAGTCATAGACTGAATCAGATACAAAAATAATAGAAGCCTTCGAGATGTGGGCCTACCGGCGATAGCTCAGGATTCCATGGACAGTGCAGTGAACCAACGAATCATTTCTACAAGGGCTAAACATCCAAACAAGCTTGTCAAAAAAATCAATTAGTCATTTCTGAGATACTTTGGGCACGTAGCGAAATGAAGAAATTCGATTCAACTAGAGATGGTAAAGCTCACAGTTGATGGACGAAGACCCAGAGGTAGATCCCCGAAACGCTTATTAGATCAGACCAAAGCACTAATAGAAGAAGGCCTACATGAAACAACACAAATGGTTCAACACCGAACAACTTGATAAACACACTGTTAGCATAATGCCACCAATCTCTTTTAAGGGTTATGGACAGAAGGGAGGGAAGGAGATACGTTTCCACTAATGCTCTCAGTAATTTATTATCACTTCCGCTATTGAAACTGTTCGAAACTGACATCTCTCTGTGATATATTTACTTGTATTTATTATGTGTTATTGTAGTGAATTTAATTTTTAATTATTGACTCTTTAGAGATCTCTTTCTACGTTTTCTACTTTTCACATTATTTTTTTGCTATTTTGTCGGTCATCTATTAACATTCATTTTGCCATATAGCTTGATCAGCATCTTGACTTTGTCTACTTCTATATTTCGTTTTCAATGTTAATTGATTCTTCTATTCCATAACATGATTCCAATTGTCGACCTTTACATAGCCCTATGACTTGTTTTCATCTTGGCGACAGTCATTTGTAATGTTAATGCCTCACTTTTGTCTGGCTTTTTAACCATAATATTGCGGTTTACTTTACACTTGTCAACCGTCTTTTTGTTAACGTCACTACCAAACATGTATTGCCTATATGTCCTTCGTTTTCTAAAAGCAGCATGTTCTGAGCTTAGACGTAAATTACACATAAACCTCGATAAAACTAAATACTTGCGCATACAAGGAAAGGAAGAAGATATATAAGTTTCAAAGATGGTCATGAAGTAAAAGCTCTGGAGGAATGCAAATATTATGAAAAAAATGCTAGATGAAAGTGGAAGACACAAAACAGTGATACAAGGTAGAAGAATAAAAGATAAAATGTCACAGGAATATTTAACGCTGTGCTGTAAATTAGAAAAATATCAAACTGTCTTTCCAGACATGGATCCCTTAATGACATCTTAAAGCGTGCCTTCACGTCTGCCAACATCCCTTGTATTCTCGAACCTAATGGTGTTTTGAGGAATGATGGCAAAAGACCTGATGGCATCACTATTATACCATGGAAACAAGGTAAATCACTTGTTTGGGATGTAACATGTACAGACAATCTAGCAGAATCCCATATCTCTGAGTCTTGTTTATCAGCTAGATCCGCAGCTAATAAAGCAGAAAACCTAAAGAGGCAGAAATATAACATCATATCTGAACATCATTTCTTTCTTCCATTTGCGGTAGAAACCTTTGGTCCGTGGAGCAATAGCGCAAAGCCTCTTTTTAATGAATTAGGAAAACTAATTGTTGACAGCACAGGTATTCCTCAAGCAAAGGCATATCTTAAGCAAAAAATTAGTATTGCCATCCAGAGAGGCAACGCAGGTAGTGTGCTGCGCACAGCACCATCTTCAGCTTCATTTAATGAAGTGTATTACCTTCATTAATGTTTCACTTTATCTAATGTATTTCTATAAATTACATAATATGTAAATATTAAACGAGATACAGTTATACAACACCATATTTAAAAACATTATACGAAGAGCGTTCAAATATGAATTATTATTTGAACTGCGCCCAAAAAGACAAAGACATGCACAGAAGCTGTATACATTAATTAATTCTCTGGAACAAGTCCTAACTTGATTCAGACATTAAGTCGTCACAATTCATTTTCGTTCAATTGGCAAGCATGAGTGAAGTGGGAATGCATTCAAGCGCCGAACAACGTATTATTAGTAAATTTATTACTAAAGAAGGTCTCAAGCCATCAGAAATGTGTTTAAGAGTTCAAATACAGTTTGGCGAGCACTGACTATTAGACATAAGCGTTTATAAAAGGAGTAAGGCGTAAGGCATCGACAACAGGAGAGAATGCTGACAGAGTAGAATGCACTTATTTGAAACTATCGTCGAATTACAGTGTAGGATATTGCTTCTGCATTAAATATCAGTAAGGGTAGCTTGGAAAAACGTTAGTTCTCTGTCTGCTTCTTACAGGATAATGCTCGACCCCATTTCGCTATTCATACGCTGACTACGATTCATAAATTTAAATGGCCCATGCTGCCCCATTTATCATACATTTCGGACCTTGCTGCATTAGGTTTTTATTTGTATGGACTCTTAAAAGAGTATCTAGGAAAAAATACATCTTTGTAATGAAGAAGTCATCGAAATTGTTCGGTAACGAGTGTATGAGCAGCCAAAAGATTTTTTTTCTAATGGAATACAGAAACTTCCAGAAAGCTGGCACGAGTTTATTCAAAGTGAGGGAGACTGAGTAGAAAAATTACATGACATACATTAGAGTCCTTGTGTTTGTTTTTAAATAAATATTAAATTATAATTTATATTTGAACGCTGCTCGTATGTTACGCTAGCAATCGAAAGATAAAGAATCAACAACACTAAAATAAAAGAAATTATTTAAAATGGAAAATTGTATTACGTATTAATGAGTGAAATAAGAAAAAGAACTAATATTGTACATAGCAGAAAAAAATAAGGTATTCATCGGTCGCACGAAAAATTAGTAAGAAAATCGATAATCACTAAAACTTTCACATCATTCTATTATTCATATTTTTTTAATATTTTTCCGCTTTAAAGAATACAAAATAATTAACGAACGTTTCGGAAAAAATATCTATCGTAGTTAAGGCCACTAAATTGAAATAACACTAGCCAGAATATCTTACAAGAACGGAAGTCAATAAATGAAAGGTTAAGATAGTAAGAAAGAGACAGGGGAGACAAAAGAGAGCAGAAGGAGATCTCAGACAACAATAAGAAACATTTAATACAAACCAGAAAGAGATTAAAGAATAAAAAGGAGACCAAACCACGGAGCGAACACAAACAGATTGATAAGGATGATGATTTGGGCCTATTATAAATATTTCTGATGCTCGAGAAGTGAACGAATTTGTATTTCAGGGTGGTGTAATGACTACGAATTATAATCAAGATGTTGGGCAAGAATTTTATTACCAAAATCGATAAAGACAGGCTTTGTAAAGGGCAACAAAAATAGTGAGAAGGGTTCTTTTCAACCCCGTAAGATTATGGCTACATTATAAAAACGCTTAAGATCTTTTTCATTAAGCGAATATGCCCTCTTCTTGCTGCTAAATTACAGATTTATGTGATTTGGCTTTGTTAAGTATTTCTTTTCATTTCTTCCTGTTTTTATATAATTTCTTCCAGTTTCTCACTTTCATTCTTTTAAGCCCATTTGTCAATTGTCAGTTTTTATTCTAGATTAATAAGGGATAATTTTATAATATTTTTTTAGCTTTCGAGAGGGGCTGAAGCCCCTCGTACCCCTCTCCTGGCTACGTTACTGCCTCTCATTGTTCTCTTCGTTTGCTTCCATTCAGTAATTTCCTCGATTACTCTCGGTGTTTGACATCTGGTTATGTGTCTCAACTCTTTTTTTTCTAGCGGCTTTCACCACTTTCACTATATTCTCTCCTTTCATTGCTTGCTGTATTACTCAATTCATCCATCTCTCACTGGTCCTAGAATATCTCTTAAAAGTATTCTTTCAAATCTTTTCAGTTATTCCTCATCTTTTTAAGTTAACGTCTATATTGGGAAGGATATTGGGTGGCATAAATGAGAATGGGATCTGGAGAAGGAGGCAAAATGGGGAAATACTACAGAGCTCGGAAAATAGAGACATAGAGAGAGCAATAAGAAGGCAGCAAGTCAGGTAGTTTGGAAGTGTAACTAGAATGGCAATGGAAGCAATGGTCACACATGTTTTTTGGGTATTTTCCTACACTAAAAAATTGTATTCATTGCATGTACATTAAAGTATTCGTCCTCTTATTATAGGCTAGTGGCCTGTTATAACACAAAGTGGTTATATGGGCCCTCTTCGCCCTTAGGCCGGGTACGTGGCTAGCCTTGCCCGTCGAAGTTGAGAAAAAGCTCCCTTGTTAGGGTTTAACAACTACCACAGGTGTTAGAGGGGTAGCCGGGGAGAGTACGATTTTTAAAATTCTTCTATAAAGTACGCCGGGAATCAAACCCTGGCCGGCCGCCTAAGAGGCGAGCATTTACTGGCTGGGCATACGAGCACATTAAAGTGTTAATGTTTTAAATGTTTTAATGTGGAGAAATATCTCAAAAATATGATTATTGAAATCAAAACTAGGAAATATCGACTGCAATAATTGAAGGACACAAACGAAGGAGACGAACTGAAATCTACTATCGAAGGGAAATACAAAAAGTGAAAAATGGTTCAACACAATTTGAATAAACTCGCACGTGGTTGATTTCGCATTTTAAATTAGTTACAATGTTTTGATGATCTCTAATTCGTTATTTTCCTTTTTATCTACATATAAAAGTTTCATAAAAGTTCCTAAAACGTTTCTTAAAACCCTTTAATTCAAATTCAAATACATCAGCGTATTTTTTAGGTAGTATGGTTATTAGGAACCATTTTACTACTTAAAAGACTTCCTTGAATAGAATAAAATATAATTTTCAAGAGATTGCAAATATTATAAATTAGTAGAATCGAAAAAGTACAACATTTTTTGTAATTTAAACTAAAATATTATACTACGAATTTGTGAGTATCCTATCGTAAACAATCCCGCCGCAATAACGTGCCTAAGAGATGTCAGCTGTCAGATGTCAGCAACAAGTATTATCGACAATTATACTCAGTGGTGATACTGTCATACCAGAGAGCGTTAAAGGGTTATAATGCGTAGACTCGTTTGTACTCCTATTTTAGTTTGTATGACATATCAATTTCCTTTAGAAGTACAGGAAATTAAAAAATCCCTTCAGACAATAATAAGAAATTTTATATTGAAGCAAACAATATCTCATTCTCGTTTTCATTAATGTTTTACTATTGGAGATGCGGAACATCAGATTCCTTATTTAAGTTTTCGAGGTAGTTTAACATTATTTTTGCATCAAAATAGCTTTCATGTAGTGAAACCTTTACTTATAAGGAATGATTTGTGAAATTAGTACTTACGATGAAAATTACGACAGGACGCAGCACAATAAACACAGATAACTGTAAAACAAGAAAATTAATAGAGGCTACTATCTAGCGCCTTAATGGGCCGCCATTTTTGTGAAATTGGCGTAAACGATAAATCTTAATGATGTAAACCTTCGCATAATAACTGTTTGGTACAGCTTAGCTAGCAATATATTTTATTTGTCAAACCCTATAGCTAATTGCTGTCTATAAATTTTGTTTAATCCACGATTGTTTGGACAAACCCATATAAAATATTTTTGCTCGAATAATGTAATTTGCAGACAACACAACACAATCAGTACATTTTTGTATCTATACTGTAATAGTACTCTCGCTTAAAATGGGGTTTTAAATAAAATATAAAATTTATAATTAGGGCAAGGGATACTACACTTTGTGGAATGAAAGTTTCAATTGAGAATTGCCTGCCAAACTCAGGGCAAATTAAAAGAATGTAATAATAATTACCAAAAATAAATGGTTTATTGCTCTTTCCTTATTTTATTTATTTGCAATAAATTAGGGCTTAGCTCCGGCGAACATGAAACAATTCTTAACTCAGGGGGTCGGTTCATAAAATCAAGTAGAAAACTGTATATGACAAATAGTTCGTTGTATGACAATTACTTTCTGATATTATGGCAAATGTACTTTTCCCAACTGACAGTTAAATAACCTCTAAATTTAGTGCAGTAAACAAGATGATAATGGCAAGAATTCATCAGGTAAATACGATCAATTCTGTGACGTAGCAACGGCTAACCTTGTTTTGTTTCTAGTGTGACGTAAACCCACGCGAGATTCGCTTTTGTTCAATTTCCGGAAAAAACTGCAACTGCCGCCTCAATTCGCACTTTTTATGGACACCACCTAAATTACTCGAAGCTCAATAAACCTGCGACTCGGGAAACACGTTGAACTTCTCGGCAAAGGTCTATTCTTGACGAACCCCCGTTTCTCCGAGGCTGCTACTCCTAGTTTTTATGGAATCCTACCTTTTTTGAAGATGTGCTCCGCTGTTGGTTGCCACACTGGAAGGACGCCACGGCAAATACTCGCTTGAAAATGGCTTGCTGATTTTAATTTCTCTAACCAGAGATAGCTATATGCCTGCTCTCCATGTTGCACAAAAATATCTGCCATCCGATGTCTGGAACTACCCTAAAATCTTCACCGACGTAGGCTCGCACTCAACGACACACCAGGTGAAAACTTGCTAACCTAATTGAACTATCTAGGGAGCTCCTACACTTGGGAAAATTACAGCCACAGATGCGCGGCCACTTGATGAATAACTTTAACACGAAACTGGTATCACAAATAACTTTTTATTCACAATTTAATACAATAAATGTGGAGCTCAATTTGCCCACAACATGAAAAATTTAAGCTTGTGTGATTAATTATGGCAATTGACTGTCTCGTAACTAAGCTACTAGATTTACAATTGTTTAAAATAAATTAGGTTTAATTACATGTTTGAACTTATGGACTACAGTTTTGATATCATGTCTTTGCATTTTCACTAAATTCTTCTATTCTTGGAATAAATGTCGTCACACTTTGCTATGCTTTTAATTTTTACTTTGGTTTATAATGCACTGAAAAACTTGTGTTCTTTTAGCATCTCCCTAATTGTCTTTCAATCGGTTGCCTTACATTTTTCCATTGCTCTTTGCAATAACTATTTTGCTCGAACTGTTTCGTTTACCCTTCAACTAATTTGCCGTTTGCTGGTTTATAAACTTTTGATACATAACGCTCATACAATTTCTGTACTTAACAAAGCATTCTGTATCATTTTATTCACATTATGTTTGACGTTACTAAGCTCAACTCCGTCAGTTACAAATTAATTGCATTGGCCTTTCCGAACTTTTATCATATCTGAAACTCTTAACGTAACCCTTCTGAAACCTGCCTTATCTAATGCTAACTTTTATCCCTCAAATTATTAGTTACTGCTGCTCACATCAAGTGCACTTATTAATGTAAAATACTGATTATCGTGCAATAAATAAAATATTCAATCCTGTGCTCATGTTGACCTTATTCATTCTGTTACTTTGGCAATCAGAATCGTTGTGGGCATTACAATACTTCATAAGGTACTATGCTTACGGTACTTATAAATTTAATGTTTGCAGCATTGCCAACTCTATTCTTGCCGCAGTGTTAATGATGATCACTTATTTTTTTAACAATTCCCTTTTTCTACAAATAAGAACTTATAGAGTAGCTATATCACCAAATATCACATTGTTGAATTTCAAATACAAATGTGATTTCGATTTGTAAATATTATGCCATCAAAGTACATAGCAAAACACGACATTTTTGGTACTTCAAAATATCAAATTTAATGACTGACTCAAATAAAACGATATTGAAAATTAAAAATCAGATCAATGATGCAATGACGCTACTTCAAAAGCAGATATACTTGTGACGTGTAAATTTCTAAGTCCAGTTAGAATAAATGCTTAACGAAGCAACTTTTTCTGCTCAGCTAGAATTTAAATTTTAACGGCTTGCTCAAAGCGAATCGAATTGAAAATTCCGAAATTGAGCTCGGCATGAGGTACGCAGTTCTTGATCTTGTTGGATTACAGTACAATATATTTCTTTAATTTTTCAATCCTAAATTAATTTAGAAATATGCAAAACCTGCTGAAATTAAGTATAAAGTGTAGAAGAATATTTGAAAGGTTTATTCCATATGCATGATTCCTTAATGTAGATAATTATTGGCCACTTTTATCTTAAAATTATTATTTTCTAAAATTACATTTCCTCAATATCACCATTCACTAAAACAGCAAATCTTGAAATAGACGCTGTTTTAAGTTTAAACATGCCATAGCTTTCTTTCCTATGTACAACTTCAATGAATTCCGAAAGAAACTTTCTCATAAATCTAAAAATTTCATTTACATTGAAGAACGGAACTATGAAACAATTGTTGGTAGACAGCTGTCGCCCGAAAACAAACTGAATCTGAGGATGTTTTGCTTTTTACTGTTAACTTTGGCTATTGTAGGATTTCTATTAGCATAGGAAACAATCATTCTGTCCACTATTCCTTACAGATGTCAGAAAAGAAACGAAAACTTCCTGTCCCGTGCAATCTATCCAAATAAAATCCAGGCGCAATTTCATATTTCATACTTGCACCTTCCAAGAGCGTTGCGTGAATTTTAACAGGCTCAAACGAGAGGTCCGTGGGCCAGATTTACATTTAGATTTTAGCAGGCGGGTCACGCGCGAGAACATCATAATTATGGCTATGCAAAACTATTTGAAAAATGCGAGCCATTTAATATCCAATCCGTTTTAACGTTTTCCACACTGAAACAGAATCGATTCGTTCCGGCATTTGAGTTCGAGAAATGCGTACGGATCGAAATTATGCTAATGATTAGATTTTCCCCAGCCGCCAACGGTTCTCGGCGCCCAGTTTGGCGAGATATTTTTATCTAGATACGGAAGCGTCTTAGGTGTCACCGAAATTACGCCACTGTGAGTGCTGTATTAATTAGCGTTTATGCAGGCGCTCTGGCATTTCGGGCTTAAATTACAGCAATCAATTTGGATGCGTTGCTGATTTATTCGTGGGGTGCTGGGACTGCGGAGGCCTTGGCATGTGGAAATTGAAAAAAATTGTTTTGATGCTGTATAAAAAATGTAGTACATGAATATGAACTTTATGATAAGAACAAAATAAGGAAATCAACTATTAATCACGACAATTGAAAAAATGGCAATAAATATCAGTTAGGAATATTTACTAAAAAGTGAAAAGAATCAGATGGAAATTAAATGGCTAAAAGGTCAAAAGAAGAAAATTTGCATGCAAGAGATTCAGCAAAACCGATATATAAAATTATATTATTGGAACCAAGTTCGGCAATTAAAGTATTCACAAAAACTCATATGAATAAAGCAGTGCAATAGGAAAATAAAATCAACTTACTAATACTAATAATAATTAGTCACAATAAGTGCAGTCATTCATCACCTATGCTTAACAATTTAATTATGACGGAGGACTATATTAGGCATCCCTGATGGAGTACCTAAAGGTGATAATTTTTACTTTACTTAACCCTGAACACAGTTCGTACAAAGAAAGTAATGATAACGAAGAATGATTGGTGATTTCGGACCATTTTATGGTCAAGATCAAAATAAGAGAAAGATTAACATTATGGAAAACAAATGATAATCAGGCAACGGATGGATGAAATATAGCTAAATGAGATGAAAAAAGAATTGAGTGACAAATGCTGAAGTAGGATAAATGAGAGCACAGCTGAGCAACTATGAGAAGGACTTAAAGCAAATAGATTAAAAGGAAACGAAAGAGTACTTTAGAAGAGAAGAATAAAGGAGAAAAAAGAGGAGGTTCTTAGCAAGACCAACTAGCGAAAGAGAAGCAGAGCACAAAGAAACAAGAAAAGAAGCACACAAGATATATAGAGAAAAACAAGAATCAAATAATAAAATGTTGGAGAATATAAAAAACACCAGAATAAAGGGCTAAGAAAATGTTATCACAAGTAGGGCCTAAGAGAAATATCGAACAAGGACAACAATAATAAAGTATAAGGAGAGAGAATTTACATATACAAAGGAAGAAATTCGAAACAGATTATTTCACACAACACCATCACAAAGGAGAAAAAGAAATAACAGGCTCACCTGAGGGTTTTTAGAGTAGCACTTCAATATACAGCTGATTTTTACATCGATATGTATTTATATTTAGATGTATGTTGTTTTAAAATGTCGCCAATAAAATTTATATATACAGCGTCGATACTGGGCGTATCCCGCGCTAATACAAGCGCACGGTTTTGGCAGAAAGTGCCAGGGGGTGCTGGAAGCTTAACAGTGAAGCTAGCTAGCACTGCCCGTGTGAAGTGCTTTATTTGCGAGGTCAAAAGTGTCTCCGAGTGAACTAGTTTTTGGAAGTGCGACCCTGCGCCAAGTGAAGGCGCAATCCCTTCATTCCTTGAGAAACTACATGCTGAAATAAACTTTGCAATAATAGCCGGTAATCTTCATAAAATCTCACGGTAAAGCGTCTACGATATTAGGTGACGCAGTTATAAAGGCATCGCCGTGGAGAGTTGTAAAATCCAAATCCAGCAATCGTGTAACTGGCATTCATTAGTCATCACTGCAGGTGGCTAATTTTTACTTAGCGGTGCAGTCGTAATCAAGGCCACATCAGATGAGTCATAGCGTGCCAAGGAGCGTTTCGAAGCGCTTTCATGTGTTTTTTTGCACACTGTGTGTGAGCATATGCGCGCAGTAGGCTTTCAATACAAAGGCGGCATTTGAAGCAGCTGAATACTTCTTCTTCCTCTTATTATAGGTCTGTAGCCTGTTTTTAACCAAACGCGTATTGAAATCAGTTTTTTTGCAATTGATTCAATATTGTTGTGCATATAAATGCGAGGTAGAAATGGCCACCCACTGTGTATGGTCTAGTATTTAACACTAGTACTATTTAGCATTGCTTCTCTAACAGGCAATATATGATTGTTATGTAAACAAATTTGCCTTGAATTGGGTGGGTTTTTGGAGCTAACCATTTACGCTTCGCATGAGTTCAGATCAATTGCTGGGTTCATTTCAACAGGAAATTTCGTTAACCACGACTGGAGTGAACAATATGAAGGCGATTAATAAAAACATATTGGTGTAGAAGAGGCAATGTTACAACAACATACGAGATCAAGTAGCAAAAAGAAATAAAAGAAAAAAGTAGTGGCAGTTACCAGAAAACATATAAGAATAAGACATAATTTATCAATAACAGTGCACAATTTTTAAGTAATTGATTAATTCAAATACCTGGAAATAATGATCACCAAGGACAATGATGAAACCAAATATACAGTCTATTTTCTGAACAAAAAATGTTGACTGGCGCATAGAGAAGAAAATAAAGATAGTGGTAAGACCAATAATTACATACACGAATGGAGAATAAGTTGGAACCAGGAAATACATCAAGAATTTCGAAAAGACAAAAGACAATTTACAAGTTACGTGGAAGAGCAGTAAACAATCTTGTGTTGTCTAGCTGAACTTCGCCTGTTAATATTAGATCTAATTGTTGTATTCCTTTACTATTTTTTTCTGATCGAATAAAGGCATATTATTATTATTATTATTATTATTATTATTATAACATTTATATGTATAGACTGGCTACATCAGATAGATAAAAAATAGAAAGGAAGCTGTAATCCTGCTACGAATAAGAAACTAGGAACGTCTGGCAGAAGATAGAACGAGTTACCAGAGAAAACTGAGAAAAGAAGTGCTATATGACTGCACATCCACTGCTACGTAAGTGAGTAAGAAATCCTGAACTTTTTTACCTTTCGGTGTAAGGTTAAGGTGAAATTGCGTCTGATACTACTTTCTATACTTTCTTCAATTGCTTTTTATCTTCTGTCAGTTGCTTTCCTCCCCATTCAATTCCTCTTTGCTCTGCAGGGATAATCGTCTTTTCTTTCCAAGTCCCTCTCGGCCTTCCTCTTATCCTTTATTTATCTCTAACTTAAAATATTGTCTTCACCAGTCTACCCTCATAATATGTCCAAACCAACTCAGTTATCCCTGTTTTATCATCGTCATGCTTTTGTTATGTTCCTTGCTATTTCTGCTTTCAGTTCTTGAGGAATATTTTTTTACTAAGAAAGTTCAATTTGATCAAATTGAATAGTCATTTACGGGCTTCTGATGTTCCTTAGTTTACTCATCTAACCTTGCCTTCATTGTTAAAGAGAAAGAAGAACTAAACAAACTCTTCAACACATGCTTAAAATACAGAACCATACCAATAACATGGAGAAAATGTTACAACAGCTCTGATACATAAAACAGGAAATCAGAAGATTTAAAAAACCGATTAGTATATTTGCCCAAATTTATAAATTATTCATAAGATTAATAACAGATAGACTCGAGTAAAATTCGAATTATCAGAAAAGCATTCGATAGCGTAGAATCTTGGGCGATTACGAGAGCAATGAAAAGTATACGAATTGATCAAAGACACATCGATTTAATATAGGTAAGGAATATATAGCAATCATGACAGTAAGAATGCTTAAAAACAAATAAAATCAATATCAATCGAGTTGTGAGGCCGGAAAGAGACTAAATGGAAAGCAATAGAACTGTATACAGTGTGTCCCAGGACTGATGTTACAAGAAGTGACTAAAAGATTTTGAATTTTATTTTAAGATTATGGGATTAGGTCCTGCTTGGTCTGAAGAGAATTTTAAAAATATTTTCAGTTTTTGAAAAAACAAGCCGACCTTGACAGTGAAGCGAAAACTATTTTCTTTTCAGGTAAACTACCCCTTTTGTTCATGATACGGCAAACTTTTACTAAGAAAAGTTGTTCATACTGATAAATTATGACCCTATACAAAATTTTAGGAAGTTCTACCTACTTAAATCAAACCGTTAAAATGGTAGTCATTAAAAATGACGGTTTGATCTTAAGTAGGTAGAACTTCCTGAAATTTTGTATAGGGCCACAATTTTTCATTCTGAACAACTTTTATTAATAAAATTTTGCCGTATTATAAACAAAAAGGGTAGTTTACTCCTAAAGAAAATATAATTTATTTTGTTTATCTAAAAATAACGGTTTAATCATGAAACCAAAAAATGGATTATAAAAGCAACACAAATAGATGATATACTAAGAAAAGTAAAGTGCGGTTAGTCGAATAAGACTCGAAGCCGGACAACTCGGCGCCGCCATCTCGGCGCGGGGCCAGCTCGGCGCCGGGACAACTCGGCGCGGAGCCATCTCGGCGCCAGCCAACTAGGCGCGAGGCCATCTCGGCGCCGAATTCAAATTTGCAAACTACATTGTGCACTACGTAAGAAAATTATTATCAAAAAATAATAAATAAAGTGATCGCCAAAAAACTGTCATCAAATGAAAAAAAAAATATTGAGAATATCTGGGAAAATCAAACACTGACAACCAGAGGTGGTTGCAAAGTGATTACAAATGAGCCAAACAAAAGTTGTCAATGACTTCCGTTATCAGTAAAATTTGACTTTTTTTTTTAAATAATTACGAAGCATGCATTTACTAGTCAAGATAGAGACACATTTTACGAAAAAAAGTTTTCTGACCTTGAGATTGTTCAGTCAGCTAAACCTACCACACAATAAAAATTCTCATTGAAATCTTGCTTAAATTCCGAAAAATATCACTTTTTGGATTTACACAATTTTGAAAAACGCCATTTTTTAAGTAAAGTGCTTTTTATATGACAAATATTTCTTTAATGTTTATTTTCCAAATCAAAGATTTTTATTTTTAAAATTTTTTTTATTATGATATAAAAACCTTTTGTTTTTCCATAGCCGTCTTTGTTAAAAGTAAAATTCTTTGATATGGGACCTAAACATAAAAGATAATGTGAGAGATCAAAGTTGGCAGAGGATTTTTAAATTTGGTATAGGAACCTAGATGTTGATTCTAAACAACTTCTCTTAATAACCTTTTGTCGTATTTGCTACATACAAGTCATGCTACTCTACTAGTTATTTACCTAACAAGTTCGTAATTTTCCCGAATGAACACTTTGTAGTGCGAATTCGGGAAATTTCTTCCCGAAGGAATTAGGTACAATGTTTTTTGTAACGAATAACTGAAAATATTTAAAAAAATAAAAAATTATTATTTAGTGTTTTACTAATTTACTGAGTTAACAGCAAAAATCACTAAACTTTTATACCTATCTTACGCACCTGTTAGTTTTTGTCGACGTTTACAGCGCCTTTGGTGTTTGCAGGCGCAATTAAACCAATGAGGGACAATCCTCTATATAATAAAGAAGAACGATCCAGACGTGTGTGTCCCGAGGGCCCCCTTGGAGAGGAGCGGGGCCCTGAAGGACCTCTTGGAGAGGGGTGGAGCCCCAACGACCCGCTTAAAAATGGGAGAAGCCCAGAGGGTCCTCTTGGAGAGGGGCGGAGCCCCGAAGGTCCCCTTAGAGATGGGCGGAGCCCCGAGGGCCGCTTGGAGAGGGGCGAAGCCCCAAGGGCCCCTTTGGAGATGGGCGGAGCCCCGAGGTCCCCCTTGGAGAGGGGCGGAGCCCCAGAGGCCCCTTTGGAGATGGGCGGAACCCCAAGAGCCCCCTTGGAGATGGGCCAACGTAATAGGCCTAAAAATGGTGGTAAATTGAATAGAATAGACCGCGCAATAGCGCGCTCAGCCCCGTTTATTATAAAAATTTACAAAAAACACAATTCCCCTAGTTTTTGTTGAAAAGTAAAAAACACCGCAGTGCGGGAAAAGTAACTTTCGGCGTATCGGGAATGACCGGGAAATATAAATTTTGAAGTCATGAGTACAAAAAATAGTTTTTTTGAAAACTTTCAAGGCATACTTGATTTTTCAAAACTGAAATGCTGTTAGAAATTCGCCTTTAACCTAGCAGGGCTGAACCCCAAGAAATGAAAATTTAAATCGAGATTTGTTTACCTTTTATAAGAGTCGTTTCACCTATCCGGGGACACACTGTATATACAGGGTGATTTTTAAATTGATTCTTTCCTTTTGCCAGGATATAAAGCTAAAAAAGTAAGCCATTTACCACTTTTGCGAAATATCAAAACTAACGGAGGTACAAGGTGTTAAAGTTTCAAAATATGAACTAAAATTACTTAACGAAAATTAAACTAAACTTAATCTAACTTAGTGTTTTACTAATTTACTGAGTTAACAGCAAAAATCACTAAACTTTTATACCTATCTTACGCACCTGTTAGTTTTTGTCGACGTTTACAGCGCCTTTGGTGTTTGCAGGCGCAATTAAACCAATGAGGGACAATCCTCTATATAATAAAGAAGAACGATCCAGACGTGTGTGTCCCGAGGGCCCCCTTGGAGAGGAGCGGGGCCCTGAAGGACCTCTTGGAGAGGGGTGGAGCCCCAACGACCCGCTTGAAAATGGGCGAAGCCCAGAGGGTCCTCTTGGAGAGGGGCGGAGCCCCGAAGGTTCCCTTAGAGATGGGCGGAGCCCCGAGGGCCGCTTGGAGAGGGGCGAAGCCCCAAGGGCCCCTTTGGAGATGGGCGGAGCCCCGAGGTCCCCCTTGGAGAGGGGCGGAGCCCCAGAGGCCCCTTTGGAGATGGGCGGAACCCCAAGAGCCCCCTTGGAGATGGGCCAACGTAATAGGCCTAAAAATGGTGGTAAATTGAATAGAATAGACCGCGCAATAGCGCGCTCAGCCCCGTTTATTATAAAAATTTACAAAAAACACAATTCCCCTAGTTTTTGTTGAAAAGTAAAAAACACCGCAGTGCGGGAAAAGTAACTTTCGGCGTATCGGGAATGACCGGGAAATATAAATTTTGAAGTCATGAGTACAAAAAATAGTTTTTTTGAAAACTTTCAAGGCATACTTGATTTTTCAAAACTGAAATGCTGTTAGAAATTCGCCTTTAACCTAGCAGGGCTGAACCCCAAGAAATGAAAATTTAAATCGAGATTTGTTTACCTTTTATAAGAGTCGTTTCACCTATCCGGGGACACACTGTATATACAGGGTGATTTTTAAATTGATTCTTTCCTTTTGCCAGGATATAAAGCTAAAAAAGTAAGCCATTTACCACTTTTGCGAAATATCAAAACTAACGGAGGTACAAGGTGTTAAGGTTTCAAAATATGAACTAAAATTACTTAACGAAAATTAAACTAAACTTAATCTAACTTAAATGATCAAAATTATCAGCATTCGCTTCTAAACACACATTCGGAGTGTAAGAGCGATGCGGCAGCGGCATTTTGACGACAGTCCCAGTAAATAATAAGCATATTCACTCATTCATTATTTTCATAAACATGAGCCATTATTGCAGCAATAACATTAAGAAAATTATAATGAAAAACTAGTTGACAGATCATTGCTTGACAGCCGAGATAAACAAAAATAAAATTGTCCAGCCGCCTTTGCGCCAAAGTTTAGTTTTTAATTTGAAACTTTAACACCCTGCGCCTCCGTTAGTTTTGATATTTCGGAAAAGTGGTAAATAAAAAAAATACTTTTTTTTAGCTTTATTTCCTGGTAAACGGAAAGAATCGACTTAAAAATCACCCTGTATATAAATATATATATATATAAAAAAATATTGGTAATGTTTACATTCCACTTTATACAGGATGACAGCTTGTCCGGAAACCTATTTAAACCGTATTAGATATATTGAGTGATTTTCACTTAGTTAAAAATGGCGTTTTTCGAAGTTGTGTAAATCCAAAAAGTACAATTTTTCGGAAATTAAGCAAGATTTCCATAGGATTTTTATTATGTGTTAGTTTTAGCTAACTCAACAATGTCAAGGCCAGAAAACAACTTTGTTTCGTAAATGTTGTCCCTATCTTGGGTAGTAAATGCATTTTTCGTAATTATTTTTAAAAATGTTGAATTTTACTGATAACGGAAGTCACGTGACAACTTTTGTTTGGCCCATTTGCAATCACCTTGCAATTACCTCTGGTCGTTAGTGTTTGATTTTCCAAGAAATTCTAAATATTTTTTTTTCATTTGATGGCAGCTTTTTGGCGATCACTTTATTTATTATTTGTTTATAATAATTTTCTTACGTAGTGCACACTGTAGTTTGCGAATTTAAATTTGGCGCCGAGATGGCCTCGCGCCGAGTTGGCTAGCGCCGAGATGGCTCCGCGCCGAGTTGTCCCGGCGCCGAGCTGGCCCCGCGCCGAGTTGGCGGCGCCGAAGTGGCGGCGCCGAGATGGCGGCGCCGAGTTGTCCTAGACCCAATAAGACTTAATCTCCTCTAATCTTCTTAAAATTGTAAACACGGATTGCTTGTAAATAACACCGCCAGATGGTTAAAATTTCTTTTGTTCAGAGGCATCGTTTTCAAATAATATGATATTCAAGCGGTTTACAACCTTAAAAAGATTAGAGAAGATTGCGAAGAAGAAGAAGAAGAAAAAGAAGAACGATGGTTTACTACATGTCGGCTTATTCCAGTTTCTCTCCATACATTTTTATACTGTGTCTTCTCTTCGACGTCACTGGCACCATTGTATTTGTATATTCTATTGTTATTTTAATGTACTTCTTTGATCGTTCCTGATTAAACATGTTAATGTTAGCTTGTGGTTTTCCCACAGATTCACCCAGTATATTCATACATCGGCGTAACTTAGCTCTGATATACCAACCATCATCATTTTCCAGTATCCGATGTTAAGGTGGTTGAGAGACGATTTACATTGTTTAAATTTTGTCGAATAATATATTAAACAATAGTGTGGTCTCATTTCCACTGTAATAATAAGAGAACTAGAATGAGCAATAAGAAATGAAGACAGGTAAATGAAATAACACCCGAAAAATAGAAAAAAACTATTAAGCAAATTCAACCAAACTACACAAGATCCAATATCTCTATAAGATTAGGAAGTATAGATAGGAGGATTATAATGGTATAACACTGCGGAATACAGTTGAAAAGTGAAGGGCGAATGTTGGAGAGTGAGAAAGGGGCTAGATCAAACTATGTAAAAGATACAAAGTGCGTTCAGGAAGAACAAAACAACAAATGCACATATCTTCATAGTGAAGCAGGCAGCGAAAGAATAATAAAAACAGGAAGATAAATACATATGTGCTTCATTGATATGGAGAAGGCTTTTAATAGTGTCAGAAAAGAAGACGCTCGGAGGATACTAAAAGGCAGAGGAATCAAGAAAAATTTAATTACATATGCCAACCGCCTTTCCAACATGCACTAAATTATAAAACGGTAAATAATAATCAAATCTATAAAAAAAAACAGAAACCGTAAAACAATATAATCAGTTTCCCAGGATTATCGTAGGCAAACAGTAAGAAAAGAACCTAGTAAACGAATAAGTTTCCACAATATATCGTTACGTGATTTTTGAGAAAAGCCTGTGAACGTATTATAGATATTAACGATAGAAGTTTTGATTATGAGTAACTTAACGCAACGAGTTTGATTACCAAGACAAGACGGTGAGCCGAGTTTTACGAGAATCAAACGAGTCTCGTTAAGTGCCATAATCAAACGTGTATTATTCAATATTTTATCTTCATCAATAAATTCTGATTCAATGTATTTTTGTATACATAGACAGTGCGGTAATATCAATTACTGCACTGAGTGCGATAATATTTATTCATTACCGCACTGAGCGCGGGGTAATGGAGCTCTTAACAATAAATAGGAAGATGATCCATTACGATACTAATAGTACTATATGTAACTAGTCCTCAAAGCAAGGCTTTAGGGGACGAGTCGTAATGTTTCCGGACGAGGCGGAGCGAAGCGCAGCCGAGTCCGTAATATGAAGATGAGTCCTCTAAAGCCATTTGAGGACGTATTGCATACAACGTTTTTTTGTATTAGCTCTCCAAAAATTATAATATGAAGTTTCAATTACCATTAACGCTGCATTATATTAGGAGGCCGCGCGAAAATGTATTTATCTACGACCACTACTAAAAGTAGGCCTTTTAGCGCTAGCTTGTTTCACTAAAAGTGACGTTTTATAGTTTACCGTGTTTAAAGAAATCAGCTGTTTACTTTTAGCACATGTGCTAAAAGTGAAGCGAGGTTCAAAACTACAATTTCGAACTGCAAGTGAAGTTGTAAAGCTATTCTAGTTGCTTCTTGCGTTACAGGTAAAGCGTTTTTGAAATAATTAAAGCATTATGTAATGAATACAGTCATATGTGGAGTATCAATAATTACATTTCGTAACTCACCTTGACAGCACGGGCGTGGCCAAACAATCGCCAGCGGCGTAGGCTACTATTCATTATGACGCAGCGTCGCAGATGCGAACCTTTCTTAAATCGATATTTATGGATTAATAACGGTAAAATTAAGGTCGTAGATAAAATATTGTATGCAACGCGTGCTAAAAGTCGTTTATGCGCGAGACATGTTATGAAACTCAGCCTTCGGCTTCGTTTCATAATTTTCATGTCTCGCGCATAAAAGTCGACTTTTAGCACTTGTTGCATAAATAGCTATTGTCGCTCAAAATGGCCATTTAGAGGCCTTGTACTTAAAGTCGTCATGGCAACTAATGAGTCCGCTAAAATGTTGCCATGACGACTTTAAGTACAAGGCCTCTAAATGGCCATTTTGAGGATCCTAGACAGTTTGGGGAGCGAATACAAAAAAATTAATTTGGTTAATCTATACATATACCGGGTGTCAACGAATTTATTAGACAAGTCATATCTTCTAGAGCAGGGGTCGGCAACCTGCGGCCCGCGGGCCGCATGCGGCCCTTTACAACTTTTTGCGCGGCCCGACAAAGCACCAATATAACTTTAGGAAAAATCAACAAACTTAGAGCGTAAGCGTGCCGAAATGGGGCCGGTGACAAAAATACGCGACAAACAGAAGCATAGTGGGAAACCTATTTTACTGCGCAAGTTTAATCCCCACTCCCCAGCGAATACGACGTCTCGCTTAGCAAGTGTAGCATTCTTTCTAGTGATGGGCATAATCGGATGATAAATAATCGGAATGTTCCATTTCGGAATGTTTATAAAATCGGAATATCATCCGATTATTTTACATTCCGTAAATGCAAGCAAGGGAAAACGAGCGAAATAACAACAAGCGGAAGGAAGATGAAGTGCGTGCAAATTTACGATGAGAGCATTCGCCGTCGCGCCGTAAGCCCTTATCTGCGTTGGCATCTATTGTTTGGGTTTGTAGGACGGTCAGTAATAGCTATTTACGTTATTAGACCGGTAGCAACATTTTTATGGCCGCGCCAACACTTTACAGGTCGAACCGTAGGGCGAGACCTGTATGTTTGGCAAGGCCATAAGAATTCTACCGGTCGTGTATCGTATAAGATTTTTAGGATACTGCATTGGTAACTAGCGTTTACATTGTTACAAACGAGTCCGGTAAATTTTATCTACCGGACTCGTTTGTAACTATGTAGATGCTAGTTAGCAATGCAGTATCCTAAAAAACAATTTATGAGTTTGAGTCGCACAGTGGGATATGAGGAAATAAAATATTTTTTCAAATTATTACAGTAGTTACGTTAATAGACTTTCGGAAAATGGTAGTGATATTTTAAAGTTTAATAGCACATAAAGTACATAATAGATAGTATAAAACAATACTTGAATTTGAAGTCTGTAGGTGTACTATCTAATAATTAATCTACGAAATACCACTGCCATTAGTGCCATTCACGTATCATACACGTGCGCACACGGCGCGACTCGTCGACATTCGCCAACCAGCATATAGCAGTCAAGTGAGTCAATACAACATTCCGTATTCCGTTCAGTTCAAATTGGCATTTCGTTTTCTCATTTTGTGTACCGAATAGTAAAATAATCGAATTCCGAAAGTTCCGAATTTTGTGCACCGAACAGTAAAATAATCGAATTCCGAAAAGTTCCGAAATAATAGGAACCTTCCGACTTTTTGAACAATCGGAAACTTTCCGATTATTCATTCCGGATGGGCTTATCACTAATTCTTTCATTTCGCCAGTTTGCTACTGTATGTTCATATGTGCGTTCATGTTGACAGCCGTATGACGTTTCACTACAATATTTTATATTTTTTATATTTATATATTTTATATTTACATATTTATACATATTTAATTGGAATTGTATATTCTTTTTTTTCCCTTTTAAGAATTGTAAAATTTTTGTTCTCTAACATTGTTATTATAGCATGTCAATAAAAAATAAATTTTTTCTATATTTATTTTTAATAATATTTATACTCGTATATGATATAAAAGCACTATTTAAGTTACATTTGAATGTGCGGCCCGCATAAAAAAAAATATTTTTAACATGGCCCGCCGTCCGAAAAAGGTTGCCGACCCCTGTTCTAGAGTATTAAGTGTATTAAAATGAGATTTGGTATAGGTAAATGGTATAGGGAGAGGAGAGTTTTCGCATATTTTTCACTTTTCGGTCACTTCCGGTTTCACCGGAAATGGCTCCGATTTCGAATTTTTAATAGGAACACCCTGTATATTTTGCATATTTGGATTTCTGAGACAACTTTGGGTCAGAATGTGACATTTTAAAAAGTTTTTAAGCCTACTTGATTTTTTTAGAGCCACTTTTAATATGGCATCTAGGTGGCCATGATCGGACGCAAACTAATCTAATGACCTCAGGTGATGTCAGAAAATTACAATCGCAAAGTTTTAGTGATTAGTATGATAGATAGGAATAAGACAAATTGGCAAAATCACGTTTTCTTGTCTAACTATTTTTTTTCAAATGGCGACCCTTTTTTGATAAGCGCTTTCCGAAAAGAGGATTTTTTGGCAATTCTAACGATACTACTTTATTTGCGATTGGATTAAAAATAAGCTTATAAGTTAAATATTTCTAAGCAAAATACTGGATAATAATTTATTTACTTTGGTCAAGTGTGCCATGGATAAGTTTTAAAATGTCACATGGTGATCCAAAATTGTCTCAGAAATCTAAATATGCAAAAATATACAGGGTGTTCCATTTAAAAATTCGAAACGGGAGCCATTTCCGGTGAAACCGGAAGTGACCGGAAAGTGAAAAATATGCGAAAACTTTCCTCTCCCTATACCATTTACCTATACCAAATCTCATTTTGATACACCTAATACTCTAGAAGTTATGACTTGTCTAATAAATTCGTTGACACCCGGTATAAAGGAAAGTCACAACCCTGGCTAATCAACGCAGAGCCGTAACCACTGGCACTACGAAGTTGAAATTTGGGTGGAACGCTCAATTCGTTGCGTAAGGTAGTGCTAAGAAGGGATTTTTTTGAAATTCAACACCCAAAGGAGTGAAAAGGGGTAAAATATGTTTTCACGAATTCCTCAGTATCTCCCAGGCCCGATGAGATATTGACTTGGTATTTACTTGCTAAGATTGGCAGTGCAAATTCCTAAAAAAGTATTTATGGGTTTTGCTCTAATCAACCCCTAAAGATGCAAATCTGGATTTGGGGTGAATTAAACAACCGTTCGTATCTCCTATGTTTCTTGAGTTAGAACATTCTTTTTGAGCATATAGATGTATCCTTACAATAATTAGAAAGTGGTGTAAGAAATTTTAAAATTTTACCCCTGAGGGGGTAAAAGGGGGTAAACGGTGTTTTCACGAATTCCTCAATATCTCTTAGGCCCGATGAGATATCGACTTGGTGCTTGCTTGCCTAGGTATCCAATGCAAATGTCTAAAAGGGCATTTCAGGATTTCTCCCTAATTAACCCCCAAATGTGCAAATCTAGATTCGGGTGAATAAAACAACCCTGCGTATCTCCTATGTTTATTGCGTTAGAACATTCTTTTTAGCATGTAGTTGTATTCTTAAAATACTTAGAAAGTGGTTTAAGGAATTTTAAAATTTTACTTCTGAGAGGGTGAAAAGGGGTAAACAGTGTTTTCACGAATTCCTCAATATATCTTAGGCCGGATGAGATATCGACTGGTGCTTGCTTGGATAGGTATCCAATACAAATGTCTAAAAACACATTTCAGAATTTTTCCCTAATCAACCCCTAAATGTTCAAATCTGGATTCGGGCTGAATTAAACAGCCCTTCGCATCTCCTATGTTTATTGAGTTAGAACATTCTTTTGTGGCATAGAGATGTCTTTTTAAAATGTTTAAAAAGGGGTTTTAAGGGTTTTTTTAATTTTAGCGCTAAGGGAGTGAAAAGAGTTAACTGTGTTTTCACGAATTCCTCAATATCTCTTACGCCCGATGTGATCGACTTGGTGTTTGCTTGCATAGGTATCCAATACAAATGTCTAAAAACGCATTTCAGGATTTCTCCCTAATTAACCCCTAAATGTGCAAATCTGGATTCAGAGTGAATTAATCAACCCTTCGTATCTCCTATGTTTATTGAGTTAGAACATTCTTTTGTGGCATAGAGATGTCTTTTTAAAATGTTTAGAAAGGGGTTTTAAGGTTTTTTTTCAATTTTAGCGCTAAAGGAGTGAAAGGGGTAAACTGTGTTTTCACGAATTCGTCAATATCTCTTAGGCCCGATGAGATATCGACTTGGTGCTTGCTTGCATAGGTATCCAATACAAATGCCTAAAATCGAATTTCAGGATTTCTCCCTAATTAACCCCTAAATGTGCAAATCTGGATTCGGGGTGAATTCGTATCTCCTATGTTTATTGAGTTAGAACATTCTTTTGTGGCACAGAGACGTATTTTTAAAATGTTTAGAAAGGGATTTCAAGGGTTTTTTTAAATGTTAGCGCTAAGGGGGTGAAAAGGGGTAAAATGTGTTTTGACGAATTCCTCAATATCTCTTAGAGCCGATAAGATATCGACTAGGTGTTTACTTGCGTAGGTATCCAATACAAATGTCTAAAACCATATTTCAGGATTTTGCCCTAATCAACCCTTAAACGTGCGAACCTGCATTTGGGGTAAATTATAAAACTCTTTGTATATCCTGTGTTTGTTGGGTTAGAGCATTCGTGTTTGGAATAGAAATGTATTTTTAAAATATTTAAAAAGAAGTTTCAAGGGTTTTTTAAAATTTCACCCCTAACGGTAAAAACGGAAAACTGAAAGGTGTAGGGTGCTAAAATTATTTTTTTTTTCGCTGTGGGTTCATTTAGAATAACACGGGCTGAATTTTTTTTTTCGAAATTTTACCCCTAAGGGGTGTAAAGGGATACACTGTGTTTTCACGAATTACTCAATATCTATTAGAATTAAATAGGAGAATTTCCGAAACCGGTATCTTGCTATAATTTATGAATACAGCATCTAATAAGTAAATATATTTTTTTATTTTATCTCACTGTTATACTAAAATTATAGTTTTATCAATCTATACAAGAGGAACGACAATCACGTATACATTTCCAGGGGATAGGCAAGTGAAGCATAAAGAGTTATGGGGAACTTTTTTCGGAATAATATTGTTTCCTTTTTACCAACAATATTGTTTTGCAGCGTTCGTTATTTTAGCGTATTGAGTGAGGGGAAGGGGGGCGCCCTAGAATTAATTTGAGATTTAACAGAAAAAATTAACATTTGTAGTCCGTTCGAAGAACGGGCATCTTGCTAGTAGTCTATAACAACACCGATCAATAAATTAACACTATTTTATTTCGCCCCGAGTTAGTTTTTATATTGTTTATATAAACGCGCAGGTATGACATTTTCTGGCACGGCGTTGGTAAAACATCAGCATAATATTATACTTCAAAAAGTCTATATTATATAATGTCTGCGTTTTTAAGTCTTACAATCAGTTACTTTTTTCAACCGTCAAATGAATAAATTTGATT